>OX439386.1:5432466-6034747 GCA_949319315.1 Zelleria hepariella | reverse complement strand
GTCCTTTATGTGTGCGCATTTAGCTTTGTGGCAGACGGCCCTAAATATTTTTTGATATTTTTTAACATATTCTAGAAAACGGGGATCGTACGTATAAGTTTTCTTCTCATATAGTGAATAAAGTGTATTCCTGCTATTTCGAATGCCCTTTGTTGCCCACTCACTAAATCCTGATTTATTACCTGTGACTAATTTTTTCAGCTTAAACACTTTGTCAAAGCTATCTGAAACGACTTTGAAAAAGTCTCTGTAGTGATTATTTGCAATTTGTAAACTATTCGGACTAGGCAAATTACATTGTAGGTCTAGTTTAAAAGCATCTAACTTTTTGATGGTTATGGGCCTACAAATAATGGTTTGCTCAGGTTTTTTTGAATCTATTGGAAAGTAAACAATTTGACCACTATGGTCCGATTTCAAACAATTTACAGTTAATGAGTCTAAATAATCACAATCGCAGAAAAAATTATCTAAGCAAGTGGCCGTGGTTTCTGTAATTCTACTTGGCTCCAAAAAAACATTAGTTAAATTAAATGACTTAAGGAATATTGATAGTTTAGAAAGCAGAGTACAATCTACGAGCAAGTCTATATTAAAGTCACCACAGACCACAATTTTTTTATTACAACTGGAGGCCATATTTAACACATCCTCCATTACATCTTGAAATGTACTGAAATCGCCTTTGCCTCGTCTATACAGGGTGTTAAAAGACCGCCAACAGACCCGAAAGGTACGCATACTAGACACCAAAACAAAGTACTTTTTCGATAAATTATTGCTGGGAAATGATTTTGGTTTTTTAGGTTATAATTTTGGAAAATATTTTATCACGCAATGGAAGTGTAATGCAGAGAAGTCATACTGCACAAGCGTTGACATAAAGTTGTGTTTCTTACCCTCAAAGTGCCGATGTTTAGAATACATTGCGGGTTGCGATTTTAACGTCATTTTATGCAAGAAATATTCAAAATTTTGATATGGCTTCTTGAGAAGAAAGGTTAAGTACTTGATACTGAGCAAATTTCTGCAATAAAAAAAGTTTGAAAAGTCTGACTTTGAACCTCATTATCTCGGAAACCGTTGATTTCCCAGGTATAGTTCCTTGGGCAAAAATGTTCAGTATGATGAGGACAATGCGTGGTTTCCCGCTTTGTTGGCGGTCTTTTAACACCCTGTATACGCCTATAATAATATGTTTGTCCAGTTCAACACACGAAAGTTCCACCACCATTTCAACAGAAAGTTTGCAAATGTCCTTCCGTTCTTTGTATTTAAGGCCATTTTTTATTAAAAGTAAGGATCCCCCGTGTACTGCAAAGTTTCTATTGAAACAACTGGCTATTTGATAGTTATGTATAGCTAAATTCATTTGAGGCTCTAGTAGCCAGTGCTCTGTGATGCAAAGTACATCTAAATTAAATGTCTGCAGGAACAGCTCAATTTCAAGTAACTTAACAGAAAAACCCCCCTGTAGATTTTGGTTCCCTACAACCAGTTTTCTTACGGGGGGCTCCTCTGTAGTCGGCGCTGACAGTTTAAATTAGCAGCTAAATTTACCCTACCTACATTACAACTACGAGGTTTTTTTGCAATCTCAGAGTAAGCTACCCTATTTATTACAGTTCCCTGTTTTATTGTATTAACAATAATGGGGTCATAAATATTGAATGCCAACAAAGTGGCAAGCTGTTTCTTTGAAGAAAGAGGTACATACATAGTATCCCTAGTCAATACAAAGTTGCGAATAAACTTATTCGTATCAAAAAAATGTACTTGGTCACGATGACCAAAGGTCAAATATGCATTTAAAAACAGTAATATTATAATTTAAAGTGATATTCAAGTCTCGTGATTTAGCTTTGCGTTGACATTTACGACCTAACCAGCTTAAAAACCGTTCTTAGCTACAATTTTGGATTTTGCATTGCAAAACTTTATTTTATGTGCGGATAGTTTCGTTTACTCGTGCGAAAAGTGAGTGACCGGGGTTAACCTCAATGATTAGATATATTACTTTACTCGTAACGGGTCAAATCAAGTTCTATCAAACCTCCAAAGCTGAGACGGCACGAGACGATTTCATACTCGTTGAACGAACGAACGAACCTAAATACATCTCTTATCTTGTCTCTGATTTGGTGGATTAAAGCCGGAAAGGGCCGAAAGCAGCTAAATTCGATACGCCGCGTGTTGTGGAGCGTTGAAGCGTTTTATTTAGCATGCATTGAGACCTCAATCTACAGAAAAATCTTTCTGTGACACCCTGTATACTTTCAGTAGCCCAGCCAGCGTGCACAACAGCGTTAAAACAACGCCCCTCTGTACGGCTGGCGCTCCAGCGTCATTACGCCCGATTTCTGCAAGAGCGATCAAATGTCAAACTATTTTAGCCAATCGTGTGCCGCCATTTCGAATGAATCCTAGGTCAATCAATCATCTGTTATTTGAGCGCTCTTGCAGAAATCGGACGTAACGTAACAGTCTTACCTACTCGCTTTGAAACTGCCTCCTTGCCCGCAGGTGCAGGCGGTGCGTGCCGCGGGCGCCGCGCCGGGCGCCACGCGCGCGTCCCGTTCACAGCGGCGCAGGCGCAGTCGCTGGAGGCGGCGTATGCGCGCGCGCCCTACCTCGCGCCGCCCGCGCTCCGGGCGCTGGCCTCGGCGCTGCAGCTAAGGGACGACAGGGTCAGTTAGTCATACGTTCACAGCGCAGGCGCAGACGAAGGTCGCGGTAAACTACATTGCAATCGTTGTATCCGGACTTTCACAGATAAGTTGGGTCGTCGCTAAGCAAAGAAAGAGAAGTTGGAAAATTAAATATCCAGCTGGCTTAGCAGGAGCCGCCAAATTGAGGTTTATAGTTCAATACAACTATGTCTGAAGGGTGTCAAAGCAAAAGAGTGGGAGAGAGAAATCTTTGTATGCCGCTCATATTTAGCCAACCGAAATGCACTGAACGATCAAGCTTCGCACATTCACGGACGTAACAAGTTGTTCTAAATCAACAGTAGAAAAAAATACCCTCACGCCTATTTGTAAAGGGGGTAGGCAGACGCACCTACCTGCTCATTGAATTGAGTGAAACATGTCAAAGAACTGACAGCGCGAACTCTTCCTTCTACTGCAGTTGAGGGGCTATCGTAGATCGACACCCGAGCAAAATGCTTTCGTTATTATTTTTAGGAACCCTTTCGAGAAAAGTTTGTGTTGCACGTTTTTAACTTCTTAAAATCTAACCTTATTTTGTCGAGGCGAACGCGCCATTCCCATCAGAGGCTCCATAATATCGCTGACATCAGGTTGAGCACTGCAACCTGCAACCATGACACATCTGCAAAAAAATTACATCAGCTAAGAAAATACACATCATCTAAAAGTAACTAAAGGCGCAAAATCGTAGAAAGAAAATTGAGAACTGTGAGCCCTATTATCCCTGATTAGGGATAACAGGAACTGAACTGATGATGATGTACGGTCGGCCACAATCTTAGATACCCCATGGCAGCTCTTATCGCGCGCGGCATAAGGGCGCCAATCGAACAAAAAGGGGTATCTGAGACTGTGGCCGACTGTGGCTTACCATAAACCATTTTTTCAGATAAAAATATGGTTCCAAAACCGGCGGGCACGCGAGAGACGCGAGAACTGCTCCACCATAGCCCCACCACACGGCATCGCCCTCCCCCCGACTCTATTCACCACTCCGACGACTCAGCTCACCACTCCCTCCACTCAACTCGTCACATTCATCGACAGCACCAGCATCTATCCTCAGGGTGACGCGGCACTCGACAGACATGAGGTGGATCTTGATAGGTTTTCCCAAGAGTCCCAGAGCAGCGAAATTTATCTGATTACTAAAGAGAATCTAGAAGACATCCTTACCGAGGATGAAAGGCCTGATACGCCGTTGGACATCGAATCCGTTGATGATTGACTCTCTTTGTATTGTGCATGGTGAATCCTTAAATTGTAGCATGAATCCGATAATAGTGTTTGTGTTGTATTGTACGGTCGGCCAGTCTACCCCACGGTAGCTCTTACCGCGCGCGGCATTAGGGCGCCAATCGAACAAAAATGGGTATCCTAGCGTATGGCTGACTGTACAAGTGTGATTTGGTGATAATCTGTGATAATTATGAACCGTGAACTCAATTAGACTTAGTTTTAAAATAAATATTAACTTTTTAGAAGCTTTACTGGTACTTATTTATTTGTATTTAAAATACGCTTCAGCGGACTTGCGGGTTACCCAACTAACTCTGAGTTAATTTGACGTTTCCATCTCAGAGTTAACTGGCTGACCCTGGTCGAAGCAAATGGACCTAAACTAATTCACGGTTGTCAATCTGAGTATTGTTATAAAAGCAACATAGCCAACGCACGCACCCTACGTGGCTGTAGAACGCAAAAGGGCGGTGCTTCCACATTCCCAACCCCTCACTCAACAGTGAGGGCCGCACAATACATTGTGCATCCCTTTCTTAATAAGATAGCGATGGTATCAGTCTTTAACTGCCGTTGTATTGGGGATGTTCGCCCGAAAGCACTCGCAAGGAGACCGCCATTCGATACTTAATAGTGGACACAATAGGATTAACGCACCGTGCTTTTTGTGCGGGGAGATACTCGCCACAATGTTGGTCTTTGTATCTATTGTGACTGAGAAAAAACCACTTTGCATATTTACATACAATAAGAGTTTATTTTGTCAAAACGTTAGTCTACTGATATCCAATGATATCGATTTCGTTACCGCATATAACTACCATGGAAGTTGTAATTTAGATTAAATTAATGTAAGATTATCATCTCATCTCTTTAAAGTAAAAAATTATAGCTTAGTTTAAAAAAAAATTGTTTGTTTTACTTACAGTAGATCGGATGCCGTGTCCACCACAACTACTTTTTTATCGGCCCGATTTTATAGTCGGCGCCGATGTTTACAATGTACGTTTGTCCACCGAGCCGTCCACGTCACGACACGATATCCAAGCGCTGTCGTCCGGCCTATTGAAACCGGCGCGACCGCTAGAACTCCGTAACTATCAATGTTACTATCTGACTTGCGGGGAAGCCAAAAAAACTCATCCATCCGTACTTCAGTTCCGTACCTTACTGCAAAAAAAAACTGGCAGTATGGATCCTTAATGCGTGAGTCCGATCGTTGTGTCATAATAACACATATTCTGTTAAAATGTTTAGCTATATATTATGCTTCTAAAGATGCAGCCCTTTAATGATAAGACAGACAGGCGCCGATTCTATCGTAATATTCGAAGTAGAAAAAATATGATTCTTGGATAATGTTTCCCCGTTGGGTTCAGTTTAGCGTGCGTGAGCTACGCCTTATTAGGCCAAGGCCGATAAAAACTCGTGACGGCGCGGTGGACGAGGCACGCATGACGATTTTAAAATCGGGCCGATAAAAAACTCGTTGCAGTGGACAAGCACTGTTACTATTATTTATTGAGTTGAGTATTCTGCGTATTTACAAGTAAACAAGTGACTATTACTAAGTTTATAAATTAATAAGTTTATACATCACCATATGTAAAGAAGTGTGTTTTGTGGTCCAAAGGTAAAAAAAAAAATTACCACCAACAGAGGTAGAGGTAGACGATTTATTATTGATACCTATACCAAAGTATAACGGTTCGCTCAATACCAGCACTTATGCCATTACATAATAAGAGCTGCATTGTGTACCTTATGGCTTCGCTGAAGAATTCTGTGGTTCGTATTGTTACATATTATTTCACGGAGATCTACCTCATAATAATGTATCTGCACATCAGGTGCATCCAATTTAGGACTAGACGTGTGTTGTTTGCAAGTGGAGCATTTAATAAAACGTAAAAGTAAGATGAAGCCTGTACAATTAACATGTCCCATTAACATGGACAAAGGCCTTCTCTCAGAGAGAGAGAGTTCGAGCTTAATCACCACGCGTGCTCAATGCGGATTGGCAATTTTTGCGTTGAGGGTATAATGCCTCATACGCTCATTTTTCTTCACGATGTTTTCCTTCACGGTCAGCAAGTGGTATTGCTACTACAAATTCACAAATATACGTAATTTTGAAAACCTGATACATGATGATGATTTTGAATTTGGACATTATTTAAATTACATAAAAAGTGAGTCTATACATTAAAACGGACAGCAAGGTAGAGAGTTGAACGCCGATTATGAGGGTGTCTTGTCTTGGACCTACAACTGTGATTGTGATGTCTTCATAGCCGATACGGCTACAGCGACTGCTGCTACCATGACGGACTTTGCTGGTGAGCTCGGATATGACCGACGTGATATGAATATTCGCCCATAGGTTACATAATAAGGGATCGGAATTTTGGTGAATCGCCGCCGGAAGTGCAACGCATCGACAAGCGTTTTCGTCCCGCATCGAGTAGCGCCATCTAGCCTTACGCAATAAAAACAAAGCGTTAAAAACATCGCTTTGCGCTGCCGGGGCTGATCCAAATTATTCCCGACGACCGCGAAGTTTCCGATCCTTGCACTTAAGAGGGAACGCGCGTTGAGGTTTCAACTCCATACAAAAGGGGAGACCTGTTTCCTCCCTGGATAATTGTTTTAGAAAACATATGTTTATGCCATTCAATCTATATTTACCTCTGCCATGTCCCTATGTTTTCCTTCTTTTAATTATTTAAATAAATTTTATTAAAATAATTAAAAAAGGAAAACATAGGGACATGGCAGAGGTATGTACATATTATAAATTGAATGGCATAAACATATTTTTTCTAAAATAATTATCCAGGGAGGAATCAGGTCTCCCTTTTTGTATTTTTTGTATGGAGCAGCCGGCTACCCGCGTTCCGTCTTAATTGATCTCTGTTTAGTTAGTGCTTATTATTGAGGTCCTACTGTTAAGCGTCTAACAGGGCGGCGAGTGTCATTGAACGGTGGCGGTCACCACGCGCCGCTCGGCGAGTGGGAGCGAGGGCGGCGACTCGCCGTCTCGCTCGCCCTCCCCGGTGGCTTTGCTCAGGATCTCGTAGTGGGCCGCCTCCTCCTTGGCCGGGCTCGTCTCGTCTATGCTGTAGCTGGAGACAAAAAAAAGGTCTATTTTGAAGGAAAACAAATAAATAGACTGGATGCGATATTTTTTGCATTCCATGGATTCACCGTGCGGGTGTTGGGCGCATCGTATTACCCCGAGCAGCAACCGAGACTTGTGACCTAGGTGTACGATACGATACGTACCAACGCTCATCTTCACCCCCCGTGCTCCTCTCCCTGTATCCATATTTGGTAAGATCATGTTAATACCACTTTGGATACTCGTTCTAATAAAGAACATATAATATGTATGTTTGCTTTATAAGGGGTGTTAAAAGACCGCCAACAGACCCAAAAGCCACGCATACTAGACACCAAAACAAAGTACTTTTTCGATAAATTATTGCTGGGAAATGATTTTGGTTTTTTAGGTTTCCCATAAATCGTTGATTTCCCAGGCATAGTTCCTTGGGCAAAAATGTTCCTTATGATGAGGACAATGCGCGGTTTCCCGCTTTGTTGGCGGTCTTTTAACACCTTGTATTTATGTAAGAGGGAAAGATTGTTCAACTGTTCACCTTCAAATATGCGAATTTTATGTGCAGAGAAACAAAAATGTTATCAAGCTTTTCGTTTTAAAAATCACTCATTGTTATCTCCTTAATGACTTCTCTTACTGTCTGGACTGGATTTTTTTCGACTGGACAATGCATACAGTGCAAGTTACGTATTAACTACCTACGGAGATAATATTTTTTACCGACAGATATGGGAGGTCGAAACCCCGAATTCCAAATAACAGAGAGCACGTTTTTTAAGACGTGAAAATCTAGAGCTCGTGTATCGATCTGCACGTTTGGCGCCCCGTCGACACTCAAATAGCATTTTGTCTCCATCAGTGGTTGCCTGGAAGAAATTGCTGTAAGCAATAAGGCCGCCAATTGTACCTTGTTTTAGTTAAGTAACTTTTTCCTGTCTGTATATGTTTCTTGGTGTACAATAAAAAAATATTTTATCTTTATCTTTATCTTAAATATGTGCGAGAGCCACTCACTCACTTCACGGACTCCACTCACTGCACGGACTCCACCTGCCCCCTCGTAGCTCGTAGCTGGGTACAATACTAGCCACGAAAGAAGAGACTTGAGACACCGCATGGTTTGCGCAGTGACGTTTTATTGGTATCTTTAGTGGTATGAGGTCTGAGCGCGTCTCAGTTCCAAGCGATCGCATCCCATTCTCATCCCGCGCGGATTATACAGCGAGAAAAAAAACTATGGCCTTTGCATCTACGTAATGAGATGATTTATAGAGCGTCCAGTGGCACCTTCACTCACACTAGATGGATGAAGAGACCACTCGGCGCTGCAGTGTCTGGGACATTGTTTTTAGATGGAGTAGGCTAGCCCAGCACCCTGACAGCTTAGTCGGCCTAGCCCACAGGAAGCGAGACAGACCGTGTGCTATACAGACCCGCAGGCTGTGAAGAAGGCCGCGGCGGCCGGGTTGTGCGTGAGCGCAGTGAGGCGCACGCGACGCATGCGCAGAGCCCGCGCCAGTCGCTCGAGCACGGCCATCGCGCGCTGCCCGAGCCCGCGCCGCCGTCCCGCTCGCTCCACCTGCACCTCGTAGCTGGAAAGAGCGAGACAGACCGTGTGCTATACAGACCCGCAGGCTGTGAAGAAGGCCGCGGCGGCCGGGTTGTGCGTGAGCGCAGTGAGGCGCACGCGACGCATACGCAGAGCCCGCGCCAGTCGCTCGAGCACGGCCATCGCGCGCTGCCCGAGCCCGCGCCGCCGTCCCGCTCGCTCCACCTGCACCTCGTAGCTGGAAAGAGCGAGACAGACCGTGTGCTATACAGACCCGCAGGCTGTGAAGAAGGCCGCGGCGGCCGGGTTGTGCGTGAGCGCAGTGAGGCGCACGCGACGCATGCGCAGAGCCCGCGCCAGTCTCTCGAGCACGGCCATCGCGCGCTGCCCGAGCCCGCGTCGCCGTCCCGCTCGCTCCACCTGCACCTCGTAGCTGGAAAGAGCGAGACAGATCGTTTGTAGACACTGTTATACTTGAGGGAGAAGTAGTGCGGAAGGGTAATAATATTCTCTGGGTGAGATTTTGGGCTAAATCACCAGGCCCAGTGCCCACCGCGGGTTGGTGATTTTCAGATACTCAAACTCTCGAGTTTCCTCATATTTTCCTGTTAGCAAGTGGTATTGCATCCGCCTAACCTTGGGACCGTACTGGACCAGAGTAGCAGAAGAAAGAGCTCAGTGGAGAGAGCTGGAGGAGACCTATGCCAAGAGGCACGCCAATTTGCGAGACATACTATAAAATATAACCAACTTGAAATATGTATTACCAAAATTGTAGCAAATTCGGAATAAAAGGGCTTTATTATTATTATTATTGCTACTACAAATTCGCAAATGAGAAAATTGTTAAGAAGGGTTCGTGTTGTACACAAGACAGCACGTAGGCGTGCACCGTATTCGCCTGTGTAAGCGTCTACGCCTGTGTACAGTCAACAGCACGTAAACCTTTACATTTTCGTTGCAAAGTCGCCCGTAACGTTACTGAATAGAGTGCAAGCGTGTAAGGCTCGACGTGCTGTCGAGTGTACAGTGAAATAATTCTAAAACTTGTTAAAAACATAAATGAAAGCAAAACTTCCTTGTAGTGGTGTGAAGAAGGAAGAGGAACGTGGACTCTAGACATTACATTTACATAGGTATTACATTTTTCCACTGTGATTGATAGCCAAAACATAATACCTATTCTACATCACGCTGTTATCCCAATTAACCGTTGTGTACACACCCATTCTCTCATTAGCTACGCATCACATGATTTGTCATAGTGAATTAGCCCGCGCGCAAAGAAAAATGCACAAAATCGATTCCTGTATCAAATACACTAAAAAAATCGAAAATGTTCACATATCAAACCCTAGAATTAGTTGAGACCTATCTACAACAGCCAGTTTCGTGTTGACATTCATAAAGGTTTTGAAGATATTTTGCTTGAAAAAAAAAATAGGCGGCGCACTTTTTTTCAAGCAAAATATCTTGCAATCTTTTCAATTTGTTTAGTGTATTTGATACAGGAATCGATTTTGTGCATTTTACTTTGCGCGCGGGCGATTCACTATGCACGGCGCCTTAATAAAACGATTGATAAATTACCTACGAACTAGGTAAATACACCCTCAACGCAAAAATCGCCAACCCGCATTGAGCACGCGTGGTGATTAAGCTCTCTCTCTCTCTCTAAGAGAAGGCCTATGCCCAGCTAGTGGGACATGTACACACGACAGCACGTCAGACTGTACACTTTTGTTGCAAAGTCGCCCGTAACGTAACTGAGTAGAGTGCTGGCGTGTAAAGGTCGACGTGCCGTCGTGTGTACAATTGTACAGGCTACATCTTACTTTTTTTTACTAGGTAAATACCATCTCCCTATTATTCAAATTAACGTTGCGCAGACATCCATTCACTAATTTGTAACCAACCTACTCATTACTTAGATAATAAAAATTATAACTAAAATGTTATTGTCAAACTTTGAACTAAAAATACAAAAACTTAGTGCCGTAGCTCTAACACTCTTGCCGCCCGCGAGAGCCTTATCATTCCGTCTCGCCACGTTCGCACATCATGATCGATAAACATGCCTCATTTGGAGCATTTGCCAGTTTAAATGTCGAGTCTTTACTTTCATTAATAAGAAAGATACATGAGGGTCAAAAGTCCACTGAGTTCATTCGTGAGAACCTCCTTCTTTTTGAAGTCGGTTAAAGGCGCGCGTTTTATCGATCGATACTATCGCAAGCGTTATTGCGATATTTGTTATCTGTACATTTTGTATTAGGAACGTCTTACTTCCATTGCGGCGTTATTATCGCAGTAGTGTGTAACTCCATGGCCATCCTAATACAAAATGTACTAAAAACAGTTATCGCAATAACGCATCGACCGATAAAAACGAGCCTAAGTGGGGAGCTTTAAAAAGGATGGTACGGCTTGCTTTGCTTGCTTGCTCGTATTTTGCAAGGGCATAGTGCCGTATTTAGGTAAAAGAAATCTCAGGTTTGGTTCTAGATGTAAAACATAAAACAAATGCCTGGATGGGTAGGCAGCTACATTGTAGATGTTTTCTTCAAGTCTCGGCGCGTTGATAAGACAATGAATAAATGCACATGATAAAAATAATTGGCGGTACTTGTGCAATTTACGAGCATTTAATTAACAATGAAAAACATAAAACAGTTTTTAAATCGGTTACTACGCCACGAGCGCTTCATTATATCCTTTTGGTATAAATTGATATGGATGACATGCCTAATTATTGCCTACTAAGTGTGTCTGACGTCTGACTGATATCACCAGCAAAATTTTTTTTTTTTTATTGTGACATTCATGCGAACTCTTGCCGAAGTTGTGAGCCGGATAGTGTCAGTACGTTCGTTCGTTTTGGTCAAGAACGTTAACATTTCTGAAATTAAAAATAACAACAAGTACAGCCTCCTTCAACTGATCATAGAAGGCAAGATACCAGGGAGAACGAGACCTGGTAGACCCAAGATATCATGGATACAAAATCTGCGCGAATGGTTCGGGCAAAGCACCGGGGCTCATTGTTTCGTTTGGCGACTTCGAAGGATGAGATAGCCAAACTGATCGCCAACCGATAGGAGACAGCACCTAAAGAAGAAATAATAAAAAAAAACGCATTACAAATGCCTATCATAATTGCTTGTAATTAAACATAGGCGACTTTAGGCGAGTGGTTGCGTTGGGGAAGGTTTCTGGCAACTTGATAAAGTCGCGGGTTAAAACTAAGCTAACGTATGATAAAATCAATCCCTAAATAATACAAAATGAATTGTAAACTTTTTATTAAATTGAAACGTTACGGACGACTGTACTATAACTTCCTATATTTTGAACTTCGGCACAGTTCGCACTTCTCCCGCTGGCACATTCAAATATTACACAAAAATACTAACAAGGAAGGATTCCCAAGTATTTTCTATCCAATAACCCTCGAGTGGGCACTTTGATTTCCTTTCAAGAGGTATCTTGCATCAATCGCACCTCGAATAGAGGAACCAGAGCTGGGTAATTGGCACATAGCTCAACTAAACCGCACAGAGCAAAATCAGCGAATTTTCATAATTTGTTTAGCATTGCAATTTGCACACACTGTAGCTGATTAATCAAATTATAATACGTGCTTATTTGACCGTGACTTTGTTTCAGCTACGAACAAAATTACGTAAATTGACGTATTCACACAAGACCATATGACACGCGGAAATGGTTTGCACATGCACTGCACCAGTCTTATCTCTAGAAAGACATAGAATGATCACTACTAAGTAAATAGTATAAAATGAAAGCTTCCACTGCTTCAATAGCAACACGCAACATGCCATCGAGAAAATATTATGTCACTTATGAGATGTAAAAGAGATGCCTGTAAAAGTCGAGTAGAGAGCGTGCGTTGCACTCCAACGATAGGGCCCCAAAGCGTCGTACGTAGCCGCCGAAAGTACGCTTTCAAGGTGGTCCCTGTTGTGTGTTACAGGTGACGCTGTGACATCATAGGTTATCAAGTGGAGCGCGCGGTGCGGGCCGGGCGGTCGGGCGGTCGGGCGGTCGGCGGGCGCGCGCCGCCAGAGCGCAGCAATCGGCGGAGAGATGCGGGTGTGGCAGCTGCTGATGGTGATCGCAGCGGCGGACGCGGCGCGGCTGCTGGCGGTGCTGCCGACCAACACGCGCAGCCACTACGCCATGTACGGCCGGCTCATCGAGGCGCTGGCGCAGCGGCATCACAACATCACCGTCATCACGCACTTCCCCATGGTGAGTACACGTAGCTCAATCATGTCAGGAGCAGCTAGCAGCCGAAAAAACCCGAGACATTAATTTATTATGTACTTCCTAAAGCTTGCGTTTAGAGAACGCATTCAAGAGAGCGATCATTTAGTTTATCTTGCCCATGAAAAAGTTTTCCTTGACTACACTAAACATATTTTTTATCAAATCAATATTAATTGTAAATCAATTATCTTAACGTGAAAGTGCAACCCCGTAATCGCGTTAACTTGGTACGATAATTACTGTATAAACAGGAAAACTAGACGCAGACAGATAAATCAAACCGTTGAAAAAAAATTGCAATGTGTAGAGAGACCATTGGAATTTTTCTTTGCAGACATTAAATTCGCAAGTCTTCTTGGTTATCATCATCTAAATTAACATCATAATTAAACGATTCCTTTAAAAAATATATAATGAAATAAAAATCTGTGTGTTGGTGGATGACTGTTCTTTGCAACGATAGAGTTTTTTAATACGAGGTTTCATACTTCCAAACCTAGTTAAATCAATTTAAATTCAGTTATTTAACTCAGATAGACCTACTCTACATCATATAAGAAACATTGATTATGTGCATAATTTAATTGATCAAATGTGGATGTGCAATTATGTGCATAGTTCAGATTACTTCAGATTGCACTGTTAATCGAAGTACCTAGTCGTGAACATATAGTGGGTGGATGAGGAAGCTTGATCAAAGTCCGTTCAGAGGATAGTTGCTTTATCGTTGGGTAGCCTCAATAAAAAGTTTCTAGATTTTACCAACTTGTTATGCTTTTAAAAAGTGGAACATTTATTTCTAATCTCGCAGTAATAGTTAAGACAAAACGACGTTTCTTCGACGTTTTAGTTCTCGAGAAGACAAATTTTAAGTTGACGTAATTATTATTGTTAGTTGTTAGTACGACAACGACCCGTGCGTGATTTTATTATTATCAAATCTAATACAATATCTGACGGTCAACGAACTGGGGGCACGTTTTAAAAATCCTATTGTGTTTACATTAGTTTACATACATACGCGGCATGGTCAGTGGTCAAGGGTATACTGGTCATTCATACCGCGCATTATCACCATGTTTTGGCTAATTAGCGTTAAGAATTGAAATAACATTGCGCCCAAAGATATTAAAAAGCGACAACAGTTATTAAAATATCCC
Organism: Zelleria hepariella; assembly: GCA_949319315.1. Lineage (NCBI taxonomy): Eukaryota > Metazoa > Arthropoda > Insecta > Lepidoptera > Yponomeutidae > Zelleria > Zelleria hepariella. The sequence continues at coordinate 6,020,677 of OX439386.1, read as the reverse complement.
ACAACATAGCAACAAAAGATTAATAGCATGAATATTGGGGGGTCAGGTCTGGGTACACAAAGTACGTTTGCCTTTTGTCCATACAAAAATACTGGTATCTTAAAATTATCTATCGGTTCGGCTGAAAGTCAACGAGAACATTGTTTGACTTTGAAGCTTGAAGTTATACTAGACTACTAGAGGCATTTGTACGAAGCGTAGCTTCCTAGGTCATGCGATAAAGCTAAGTCGTGGGCTAATCGCGCTATCCGCACATCACTGACTCTACTACGCGTGTGGCGGAGCAGCTGATCCGGCTGACTCCGCGACCTCTGGTCTCGCGTACCGGCACCGTTCCACTCACTCTTATCGTTCAGGCGTACACGCATAGCGCGTGCCCACCTACCGCCCTAAACCACTACAATGTCATTATTTATCTTAAACAAACCACATCCTTTACTCAGGCTATTACAATGCGCTATTAGTCAAAGAGGCTAATATGCTTTCTTGTGCGATAACACCGTCTGGCTCGTAACATTTTTAAAATATTTGGATTATCTAATGCCCGAAAAACTAAAGCTCAAAGCTATTGTTGCAGAAAAATGCGCCGCCCAACGTGGAAGAGATAAGCTTAGCTGGCACGATACCGGAGATAACTAACAACCTGACGCGCCAACAGCAGGGCTTGAAGCCGGCATTCGTCAGGAACTTGGAGAATATAATGAAGGAGTGTGTGCAAGCGTGCGAGACGGTGTCGAGCATGCAAGCTGTGCAGGCGCTGCTTAACTCGACTCAGACCTTCGACCTGGTGATAGTGGAGGTGTTCGGGACGGAGTGTTTCCTGCCGCTGGGGCGGCGGTTCCAGGCGCCGGTGGTGGGGCTGCTATCGAGCGTGCCGCTGCCGTGGGTCAACGCGCAGCTCGGCAACCCCGACGCGCCTGCCTATGTGCCCAGCTACATGATGGGCTACGGCCAGCGGATGAACCTCTGGGAGCGATTCGCAAACACCATGGCCGTCGTGTGGACAAACATCATGTACAAGTACAAATCGCAGATGCCTTCTCAGGTTTGTTGTTGCACCTCAATCATCTGCCAGCTTCTTCTTGAAAAGAAGCTTCCAATTCTAATAATATTTCGGTTTGACAGGCGATCGCCGACAGACTGTTTGGCCCCGGACCGGACCTGGAGAGTCTAGCCCAGAACTACAGCCTGGTGTTGTCGAACAGTCACTTCAGCATCAACGAGGTGCGGCCCTTGGTGCCAGCGCTCGTCGAGGTCGGCGGGATGCACATTGATGACTCGCAAACGCTTCCGAAGGTGAGTTGGCTGAATAGGTTTAGGCATTGTTATTTTTTCTATCTAATTATTACCTTCATATACTTAGTTGTATTGTAAATTTCAAATACACAATTTAGCTATCAGCAGTCAGCTTATTATCAGATCCCAGTCAGCCTAGTTGCGCGATTCCTTCATACCCATTCTTAAAGCCTAACCAGCCAATGAGTAGATGAGGCCCGCCGCTGTGTATAAGCTTCAACCTCTGTCAGGAGCTAAACTCGTCTATGATCTTCCAGCAATCGTTAACTGATGTAGATGTAGAGTAATAACTTAAAGTCTTCTTTGTCTTTGCCCAAATAAAGGGATAAGGCAAAGACAAAGAAGACTTTAAGTTTTTACTCTACATCTACATTCTACACCAGTTACATCAGAGTAATAACTTAAAGTAGTGGTTGGAAATGTAGACTTGGAAGCACAGCTTGGAAGAAACGTTCGCAACGCGTTTAGTTACGATGAGGATCCGTTCACGCAGCCGTTATCGCGTACATTGAAGAGCTCGGAGCTCCGATAGCTCTATCGCCATTCATATCGCGCCAGTGCATTGTTTGTGCTCCATGTTATGTTACTAGAGCGACCCGCCCGCCCGCCGCGAGTCACTGGGTCATACCGTGAAGCTAGATATTCAACTAGATCGAAGCTCGAAGCTAGATAGATATTTTTTTACTCTTTTGTTACGCACTAAGGCATCAAAATGTAAACTTTTAATTATTGTAGAGTCGAGTCACAATGTCCAGTGAGAGGTACAAAGTGACCGAACAAACCTCGAAATGATTTTTTTTTACTTAGTCTTTACCTAAGAAACAGACACTACCTGTAGTAGGCCTACAGTATAAACTTGCGTTTAAATATTTTAAGGAAGTAAATTTTCAGGCTGCAATATAACTATTTGGTCTTTTATTTCATTTGAGCAGCGAACAATTTTTTTGCCGGCAATAAAATCAAAATGATTCGCAATAAGTGGTTAGCAAAAAATTATAATATTGACAGCAAGAAATAACATTTTGTGTCAGCTTAATAATTAATGTGTTTGCGAAATAAATAAACGATAGGCAGAATAATTAATTGGTCGGCGAGATTATACCATTCTTCTTCTTGTAGTGCCGTCTCCTATCGGAGGTTGGCAATCATCTTGGCTATACCATTGGTTAGCTCAAAAATAATATCTGTAAGCTATAATATTGATGGGTCTGCAAATTAAAGTATTGGTTAGCAAATAAATTAAAATGAGCTTTATTATGTTAAGTTGATGTACGATTTTACTGGAAAAGCGGGTTACACGAGCGGTCAATGGCGTGTGGGCGTTGTCATCCGACGTATTAAGATTAACGTAATTTGACACTGATTTTTGGCGGTGAAAACAGAAGGTACTTGATCTTTGAACCTATAGTCACGAAAGAGAAGATGGAAAGAATAAATAACCAAGTTTTTTTTTTATTTGGCACCTTAGATTTTTTTATCTATATTTTATATCGTTATTGCCAAATATAATAATAGTAAGTAATCTTTTTTTTATAATCAGTACATGATACCTAGTTCCTGCCTAATGCTCTTTTTTTGTAAATAAAGCATTTTGATTTAAATATACAATTCATAATATTTTTATTCGCCTAGTAAACCAAATAAAATAACCGTAGGTTAGGTAGGTAATCATTAATTATTTTAATGATTTTCAATTACTTAATGCAGCACAGAAGTTGCGTACATTTGTTGCTGTACGAACAATGTTAGTTCGCCTACCAAAAATAGTTTTACAGCTTGCCAAAACTGAATTAAATGTAGCTCACAATTTGCCTTTCAATTACATTTATGGCTGAACATATATTTAATTGGCTAAACAACCCATTTTGGAGCTGCCCAATATGACATTACTTGCTGACCATTTTTTTTATTCTTGCTGGCCACTAGTTGCCGCTTAATTAGCAATTTTTGCCCTAAACCTGAATATACTGCCGGCCGTTTAAATCATACCCATATTTTAATAGGGTTTCCTTTTTAGAAATGTGGTCGTATGTTTGTTAGGCCGAACACCGTACCATGTTTTATAAACTTTCCTTTCCTTTTCACAATTTTTATTTTCCGTTTCGGTAGGAATTTCAAGGGAAAGATTTCAGTTTAGCTTTTGTTTTGTTGTAAAGGCTCAATAGAATTGAATTTAACTTATGCAAAGTAAAACACATTTATTGAAAAATAAATAAATGTAATAACTTATCAACCCCGGTGGTCTTGCTCAGTTTATCACGCTTCAATAAATTCTTTCTAGAATCTCTAGTGCCAATTGCAAAAATGAGTAATACCTTATTAGTAATACGATAAGAAAATTGACGTCGGATGCACGAGCCAATTTAACCCAGATCCTATGTCAGTAAGGAATCTGTCTATCTGCGGAGCCAGGACCTAAGACCTGTTGACACGAGATAGCGTGCAAGTTGAAACCTTGCCAAATTGCTTGCCGGCTGCTCCCTTTGGCTTTGTTCGTCGGCGTAAACAAGCACTGCCCTACTTTCCTGAGACGAATCGTCTCCATCATTGCCGATAATAACTTGTCTCCTGTTCACTTAATTAATATTATCAAAATTGTTTGTTTAAAAACAATAAGAATAATATTTTTTTTCGTCCCAGGCTGTCTGGAAGAAATTGCTTTAATTTTAAAAATTGTACAAAGTGTCTATCTTGGCCCCGTAAGCCATAAGGTCCAAGGTGTCTGTCTAATAAATATTTAATTAGGATTTAAAACGTCGAAAATACGTAGCTATGTTTAGTCAGCGAACGGTACCTAAATTTCCCTCTTCCATAGTTTGTAAAATATTTATTTCCCAAGTTCATCTTATAGATAGTGGAATAGTTAGAACATCCCCAACTTCCCCAAGCGATAGATAGATCGCTAGTTTCGTTCGACATAGTTTATTTATTGAACTTTATCTATTTAGGAGCTGAAGACATTCTTGGACGAGTCGCACCAGGGCGTGATCTACTGGAGTTTCGGCTCCATGTCGCGCATTGAGACCATACCCACAGAGAAGCTCGAGCAAATATTCAAGGTGCTGGCGGAGCTGCCTCAGAACGTGCTCGTCAAGATGAACCGGGCACTGCTGCCGCGACATCTGGTGGTGCCACCTAACGTCTACACTAAACACTGGATACCGCAGTACAAGACCCTGTGTAAGTTCGTCATTAGGAGTTATGGGCAGCGAATTTACGCATTTACAGGAGGCCATTTGACAAGCCATTCTATACGTTGTAATAACTAACTAACTTAGACCTTTGCATGGACGTAATGTTTACAAAGTATTACAACGTCCAGTGGCACTTTCACTCACAGTGAAGGTTTAACATTGTAATAGATTCCATTGAATTAAATCGATTCCTATATGGAGTGAACAGGATTGGCCTGTGCCTATAAGACCTGTTCCGTCTGGCCAAGAACGTCAATCTGTGATCCCGTTTCAAACCCTTATGGCGACTGTAATAAAGCTTCGCACATTTAGGAGCCCACGCCCACCCGTTGATCAGAGCCGGAAAGATGTATAGTCAGTTTCTTTCTAGCTATACGACCCCCAGCACGATCAAGTTGGCGTAGTTTTGGTAGCACGAAGTGTGACTCTTTCGACACGAGAGAAGAAGCTACGCTCCCTCAGAAGATTTTTCTAGTTTCGAGTTATACTAACTAGTGGTTTGATCCGAACTATGAACTTGTGACCCCATATCTCATTAACCCCTCGACCGATTTGGCTCATTTTCGAACTTAAAAATTCTCTTTGCCTCATTTAACTACCTATTAAATTTCATTACGATCAGACTAAATTTCCTCAAGTTAACGTCGAACTAAGATTCATACATGCATAAATACAAAATGCCGGATTGTTCAAGCAGACTCGGAGAACTTCTCTCGCATCGCTCGTTCAACTAGCTTGTCATCCGCCAGGTCACCCGAACGTGGTGTTGTTCATCGCGCACGGCGGGCTACTCGGCACACAGGAGGCGGTGGCTTGCGGCGTGCCGATGCTTACTGTGCCGCTGTACGCGGACCAGGCGCTCAACGCTCGCGCCATGAGCGACCGAGGGGTAGCGCGGACGCTCACGCTGCCGCAGCTCACGGCGGGTACGTGGCGCGACGCGCTTGCGGACCTGCTCAGCGACCCCAAGTAAGTACAGGCTGTTTATTTACTAGTGGTTCGCCCCGAACTTTGAACTCGTGACCCCATATCTCAGCTACCCCTCGACCGATTTGACTCATGTTCGAACTTAAAAATTATCTTTGCCTCATTTACCTGCCTACCAAATACTCAAGTTATCATCGAACGAACATTCATACATACAAACATACATACAAACGCCGGATTGTTCAAGTAGACTCGGAGAATTTCTCTCGCTTCGCTCGCTCGTTCAATTATTACTAGCTTTTGCCCGCGACTTCGTCCGCGCAGACATAGTTTTTTTTCCCGTTATCACAATAAAAAATAGCCTATAGCACTCAGCGATAACATAGCTTCCCATAAGTGAAAGAATTTTTAACCTAATTAATAAATCGCTTGAATAGTTTTGGAGATTATCCCCTACATACATACTTACAAACTTTTCCTCTTTATAATATTAGTGTAGATAGTGTAGATAATACAGTTGCAGAATGGAACATGATAAATTATTAACTGTTTGTTTGGAAGTCCCGTAATACCCAAACTACCACCAGTGGCGAAGGTTGGTTTCATCCGCCCGGGGCGCAAACCAAAGTCGACACCCCCTCGTTTAGATGTGATTAGGTACTACCACTAGGAGTGTTTTTCTAAAAAGCGGACCTGGCTCACCCTGGGAGTTAAAAACTACACGAGCCAACGAAATGTTCGTCGGTGACGTCAAAAGCGATATTTTTTACCGCCTCCGCTCGCTGACCTATGCAAAGGCTATCGTCGCCGACAGTTTAATGGAGTATATCCGTCCGAATGACATTGATAACGTGTTGCTTCGCAGGTACCGGGAGAACGCGTTGAAACTACGAGACGTGTTCCTCGACCGTCTGGCGCCGCCGCTGGACACGGGTGTCTACTGGATCGAGTATGTGCTCCGGCACAAGGGCGCCCCGCACCTGCGCTCGCCCGCGCTCGACCTGCCCTTCTACCAGTATCTACTGCTGGATGTGGTCGCACTAAGCTTGGCCGCTGCCCTACTCACAATATACATCCTCCACAAGCTATTCCGATACCTCTGCACCAGATGTATCACGTGGTGGCCGAAAGAGAAGCTCGTCTTCGAGAAGAGTCTATTCAGGCGAAGTAGCTTTCTATGTTTACTTTGGAAGTTCAAAGTGAAAACTAATTGAAGTCATTACTTAGCAATAAAACTTAATTATCTGTAAATATTGTAACCGTAAGTAAAGTATTTATGATTGTGAACTTTTCATTTGTGCAGTTTTATTACTCGTGTGCAGGATAAGTGATCTGGCATAATGCAAAGTGATGAATGTGGAAGGATGATTACAAAATGTAATAGTTTGTGTGAAGTGGCATGTTGGATGATTATGTATTATCTTATGTCTGTTTTATGTAGTAAAATACAAGTGAACAATTAATTGTGACAGTGTTTTATTATTGTACTCACCAATAGAGGACTGGTTCTCCGAAGTCCATGTCGAATCGGAAGTGTGCAAAAGCCAGAAGAGTGCCATTCTTTTCCTTAGCGATGAGGTACCAGGCAGCGTCGTCCATCATCTCCTCTTCCTTGCGAGCCCTGTTCCAGCCCCACGCACACGTCTCATATCTGAAATAATTCGATAGATACACATTCAGTTAACAATGTATTTGTAGTCCCATCTATTTGTGAATTTACCATAAATATTATGATCCTTACAAAGTCTTCATATTCCTTTCAGTCAGATCTATGGCCCATTCCAACACGCTCTTGTCCAGTTCAGATACTCTCTGTATGTACATTTCCACTTCGAGTTCCTTATTGGTGTAGACCAGCAGTTCCTTGCAGAGAGGAGCTAGGTCCTTCAGTTTGTTCGCTGACGTCACGTGGCCCATCCCGTCGGCTATGCGGTGCGCTTCCAGCTTCCGCGCTTGCCTCTTCTCCTTGTTTTTGTTGACATTCGTAGCAGACTTTTTCTGCAACAATGTAACAGAAATCTGATAAGATGAGCTATATGTGAGATGCTTTACAAGTCAAGTGAGAGGATTTAGCTTCTTTTAACCCAGAAAAAATAGATTGAACACCAAATTCAACGGGTTATGTGAGCAACATGCGGTGTTTACAGAAAAACGCTATAAATACGTGTTTTGAGAACATAAATAAAGAAACTATAACTGTGTGAGACAACTCACCCCCATTTTGAATTGTTTTATCTGATAGATTTGTGATTAAAGCTTATTTCTTTGGTAAATCTAAACAAATCATGCGGCGGGAACAAACAACAACAGCGCACTTCACAGATTATTTAGGCGCATCGCCATATTTTTCTGTGTAGTTACTAGTCTGTTGGCAATGACATTTGAACTTCACGGCGTGAGTGTAGAGACAGCGTGAATGGACATTTACAACCGGAAACATACTGGTAACACCACAACCCGGGAAATTTAAAAGTTTAGAAAACCGGATGAAGTGTCAAATCCATTGGAAAATCGATAATTTTCACCGGCTGATTTCTTTGTTTATTTGCAGAGACTTCACATTCCAGTTTGTTTATGTATTTTTGTCGACTGAGCTTCGTACTACTCCGCCCTCACTACTTTGGCGCTGGGCCAAGTCTATAACTTGTCAGTCAGTTCGTTCACTACAAATTATTTTATGAGTGGTTTCTTAGCCAGTGGTTTCCGACGTTGTTACTCTTTGTATCACAGAAGCATAAGGAACATGAAGCAAGTCCAGTTATCTCAAACGGGAGATGTGATGCCGACATTAGGACTGGGCACTTGGCAGGTAAATATTTTGTAAAAAAAAATTGTAGTGATGGTGCAACCTTGAAATCTGAAAATCTGATTCCTTTTCATTTCAGTTGACTTTTTTGCTAACCTTATTCCATTTTAGGCTCCTCCTGAAGTTATAGAGTCAACTGTTTACAAGGCGTTAGACCTTGGGTATCGGCACATTGACACTGCCTTTAACTATAATAATGAAGAAGCCATAGGAAAAGCCATAGCTAGCTGGATAGCTGATGGTAAAGGAGCCAGAGAAGATCTTTTTATAACAACAAAGGTACAAAACACTTATAAAGTAACATACAGGGTGTCCCAAAAAATAGTGTCAAGCGGAAGTCCAGAGATAGAGCACCCCTAGGGGTACCCGAATCACCCCAATGTATGCAAAGAGAATATAACACTACATGTATGTTTAGTGATTTTTTTACCTTTAGAAGTTCGGGATAACTAGAATTTCGGTAAAAAGGTTTTCTTTTATTTTTGTTGATTTGGGTACCCCTGTCCCCGTAGCATGACTTTTATCGAGGCGGATTTATCCAACAAAATGGCGGTTTATCAGCATTTTTGACGTCTAAAGTGGGTTATAAATCGTCGATAGCGATATATAACCCACTATAAACGTCAAAAATGCTGATAAACCGCCATTTTGTTGGATAAATCCGCCTCGATAAAAGTCATGCTACCCCCGCTGGCTATGGTTGCTCTATCTCTGGACTTCCGCTTGACACTATTTTTTGGGACACTGTATATCAAATATTGAAAAAAACTTTTTATGGAGTGATACAACTTAATGTGGATTTAAAATAAATACTATTTAAAATAAAACATTGATTGACAAGCCACATTTGTTACCATAGATGATAAGTAAATTAACTAAATTATACTTACTTAAAAGTTTCTTTCAGTTGCCGCATGTAGGTAATCGAGCTTCAGATGTTAGAAAGTTTGTGGACCTCCAATTAGAAAGACTGCAGCTCAGCTATGTGGACCTTTACCTTATTCACGTGCCTTTTGGCTTCCACTGCAACCAGGAAACACTCACACCAATTGTCAATAAGGAGACCGGGGACTATGATTTAGACATGGAAACTGATCATATCTCGACATGGCGGGTTTGTTTTATTTATTTAGTCAACAGAACTTACGCTATTATTACAGGATAGTCCTAATAAATTAATAAGAATTATCAAAGAATCAAAGATTTGAATTGAGTTTTGATTCAAAACCCAAGTGTATTTTTTTTTGTTCACCTCATTATACAGTAATCAGAAGCATTTTCTCAATTAATTTTGCTAGATAATTCTGATATCTGGCCCATAGTCTAATATGGATGCATCTTTATTTCCTTCTTCAACGAATTGGTGCATCTTCTTACAACTTTCCGCTTATAAGCTCGAGCGAGAGTATGATGCGTTACCTTGCGCGACTTATTTCCACAGGCAATGGAGGCGTGCAAGAAGGAGGGTCTCATCCGCAACCTGGGCGTGTCCAACTTCAATGAGGCTCAGATCGAGAGGATCTCCGAAGCGGCCGTGGTGAAGCCTCAGGTGCTCCAGGTGGAACTCCACGCGTACTTCCAGCAGTGCGAGCTGCGCAAGTTCTGCCACCGACACGACATCGTGGTGACGGCCTACGCGCCGCTCGGCAGCCCCGGCGCGAAGGACCATTTCGTCAATAAATATAATTATAGGCAAGTTGCAGTTTCGCCCTTCGTTCGTAATTTAACGTTTTTCGCTTTTTTCTTTTTCTTTTGGTGAAAACTTTGAAGGAATTTTCGGATCATTGGTCATCTGCATGCTAAATTTAAGGAGTCACGCACGAGTAGTAGTCACAACTAGCGCCGCCAATGACCACTTTGGGCGATAAAGGAATAAAAATTGTTAAGCCTCGCCTTGAGAACTTACTGGAGAGTTTTTAGCAAAAAACGCATCCAAAAAGAAGATATGATTTTTCTTCATTGGCGGTGCTAGTTGTGCCTACTACTGGACCTTAAATAACAAAATTGTTATAAAATCTTTGACATGTTTAAATTATTTTGCAGCCCAGAAACATTCCCAGATCTCTTGGGCCATCCAGAAGTGAAGGCGATTGCAGAGAACCATAACAAGACAACTGCTCAAGTGATGCTCCACTATTTGGTGCAACAGCATATTGTTATTATACCAAAGAGCACCAGCGAACACAGGCTAAAGGTACCTATTTTAAAACTTAGTTAGGTATATGAAGAGAGATATATCTGCTTTCACTTATAATTGAATATTACATTAAAAAAACTCTTTACTTGACTCTTTACCACCTGTTTTCGTTGCATACCTACGCATTTTCATACTCATTTAATTCCACAGGAAAACATGGAGATCTACGATTTTGAATTGTCTCCGCCTGAATTAAATAGTTTGAAGAAATTGGACAAAGGGGAGGAAGGCCGCATCTTCAACTTTCTATTCTGGAAAGGGGTTGAGAAGCATCCGGAGTACCCATTTAAGTTACAAATCCCAGAAACAGCTACTGAGAAGGTAGTGTAAGCAAAAATCTACTAATTGCTGTAACATTCTAGTCAAACGCTACCTCTGTACTAAATGACAATTTTATATGTGTAAATGGACACATTTATTACGCTTAACTGCAATACCTAGTTGAAGTTAGATATTATTCAACCAATCAAATCAGTTAAACTGATGTCTTGTAGACGCATGTGCTTTGAGCAGTTATTGTTATCATATCACCCCTAGTCACTACACTAAATTATAGTTTCAAAATTAAATTTTAACTGTTGCAAAAAGTTTTTTATTCAGATTCATTATAATCAGTAAAACAGTAACTTAATAATTACTTAACACTGCTAAAGGTCACTTAGGTAAATTCTAAATAGAACAACACTGGGAAATTACATCCTTAGCCTTAAATTCGGGGGGCACTTATGAGAAGAGAAAACTGAATAAGCTTCATTTCATCAACATTATCACCCCGTATAGTAGAACGAAATAGGGAGAACAGATTTTGTGCATTATTGGGATTCAAAGATTATCCTGTCAGTATCCTGAATAACAGACTGCATTAAGCCTGGAAGATAGCAGCGTGGCGGGAAATTCAAAATGTTCACAGTTTTTTACATTTTGTAGCTGAGCTGTTGTTTACAATAATGAAAAGAATACTGTTTTATTGCCGTGAACGAAAAATCGCTGAACAAAAATAGCTCAGTTTAGCTACAAAATGTAAACTGTGAAATTTTTGAATTTCCTGCCACGTTGCTATCGTCCACCCTTAAGTCGGAGAAGTAGATATGCAAATACGAGACAATACCAGCTACCTACAACGATCAGAAACAGCAGGTTGGATTCCCAGGTCCATCACGCGAGTCGGTACAGCATCTTGCGCTGCAGCCGATGCTGTAGCTCGCCTCTGCGGATCATGGTGTGTATGACCTTAAAAATAAAGGAAATACGGTAATTTAACAACGCAACTTTAAAAACATGTAAGCGAACATACACAATTTTTGTTCGTTATTTGATGCGTACCTAAACCATTATTCCGAAATATGATTAAGCTCTGGTGAGGTTGTTGTGCTTACTCAGGCTGGAATCTCTTTCCGATTATAAAACGTTAATGAAGTCGCAGAAAAAAGTAACAATTATGGCGATTTCCACAAACAATATGGCGGCTAGCGTCAGCCATTATTTTTTTTTTTATTTTTTTTTATTTATTTATTGCATATATGTACTGTCTTTACAGATCATCTAATTCGACAGATTATCTTCCACTAGGCAAATTAACTAACAAAATATGACAACATCAAAAAATTGATGACGACACACACAATCCATCCAGTGACACTTTTGTAAAGCCAAACATATTATTTGACACCGAAATCGTCGTTATGCCTCTAGGTGGTCAAGAAAAAATACATACGCGGTAAAAACATTACCCTCCTTTTCAATCGAACAAAAAAGAAAAAAAAAAAACGAGCGTTACCTTCTGTATGGCGCGTTCCGGGTACTTCTGCCTTAGGAAGTCCTGCAACACCGTCTGCTCGGAGACTTGCGAGCCGACCGCGAAGCGCCGCTTGAGCTGCTTCTCGATGCGCGAGAGCATCTCGTGGTCTTCCTCGGTCGTGAAGCCTTCCGCACCTGTAATAGGGTTGGTTTTTGTTTAACTGTGTACTAATACAGGTAGTGTCACGCACGAGTAATGAGCACTGAGAAGTAATTCTATATCGCAGAAGGCGATTGTACACTTGCGCAGACATACCCCACCACTTTCGTCGAGCGCTCATAACTGGCGACGCTACCTGTACGGGCGTTGATAGTTTTGCTCGCGCGAATCTTTTCTAGCAAACGCTTACGGTAGATATATAACACTTTATTTTAAGACCATTAGGTTTCGTGTCTGGGCGGCTCAAACTTCGTCTCGGGCAGGACTCGACCTTTGACGAACGAATATTTCGAATCCAAGCGACTTGACTCGAATTAAATATCCCTTTTTGTATTTTCTAAAGCACTAACCCGTGCTAGGGAATTTTATAAAATCTTTATAAATATCCCTTTCTGTTTATGTCCCTTTATGTTCAGAATATTTACCAGCAAGACTGCCCGTCATGGCGGCGTCAAGCGTAGAGACCTGGAAGAGTCGCAGCGACTCAGTCACGTGCGACTCGTTCGCGAACGGTTGCAGCTGCATCTTCGCCAGCGACTCCGAGATGCGCACTATGGCCTCAAGTTGTCTGCGAACATAAGCAGATGTTAGGACTAAACCGCCTTTTCCTCATACAACGCTGAACCTATCGAGACCTAAAGACGGCCTTTTCCTCATACAACGCTGAACCTATCGAGACCACATCTAGACAGACTTGAGGCCTGGACCTTAGATTTATTGTGGTCGTTAGTAAATAAAATGGGCATTGAGAAAATGAGCAAGACAAATCTTGATGGTGGGAGTTGAGAATTCAATTGAACTTCTTACGGTTAGCATAACAACTAATCGGGTAAGTAAGCGTACCATCAAATGTTATTGGATGTCTCGGTCCCACTCACTCCATTAACACCTGGAATTGGAACGGACTATTGCGCTCTCTGGCTCTTTATGGTGTTTTGTGGGGACGTATTGACTTGTCTTTCCTGTGGGCTAGGCCGACTAAGCTGTTAGGATGGTATAGGTGCTGGGCAAGACTCCTCTATCTAAAACAATGTCCCAGGCACTGCAGCGCCGATTGGTCTCTTCACCAATCTAGTGTGAGTGAAGGTGCCACTGGACGCTGTATAAATCATCTCATTACGTAGATGCAGAGGCCTTGGTTTTTTGTAGTAAGAGAAATGAACCAGGTATTTAGGTAGTTTAATAAAAGTTGGGCACTCTCTGAGTGTCTCATAGGTACAACAGTGGCTCAAAATACAGAGCTTACAATAATGCGCGGGCAAGTAAAGCGCTGTGTAAGCAAAATAGTATGGTGGAACCATACAACGTAGATGCACAGGCCTTAGTTTTTTTAGGTGGCAGTAGTGACTGTAGATTGTAAAGCTACGTGTAGAAGTTGAGTACCGCAAGCTGACGAATAATAAATAGACGTATGGAGCAGGTGAGTGTACCTGACAGTGATGGGTATAGAGAGGCGCTTGTCGGCTGCGCGCTCATTGGTCGAAGCTCCACTGCGCAGTGGAGCTTCGACTAAGCATGAGCACATATCTGGCCCGTAAGCACTCGGCTGCGGCTGCAGACAGGTGCGGACCGCATCGCGCGTGGCCGTACGCCGAGAAGCGTCGTAAGGTCGATGTATGGCGCAGTAAGTGTTTTTTTTTCGATTTGAAAGTAAAAATCCCTCCAATCTCAGACATCACTCGGCGATAAGCGTTCGTAGATGCACAGATTTTGGTCATCTTGTATTTTGGGAATCTGGTATAGTGGGAAGAAAGGTACCTGACAGTGATGGGAATAGAGAGGCGCTTGTCGGCGGCTCGCTCATGGGTCGAGGCTCCAGTGCGCATCAGCACATATCTGGCCCGTAAGCGCTCCGCCGCGGCTGCAGACAGGCGCGGGCCGCATCGCGCGCGGCAGTACGCCGAGAAGCGTCGTAAGGTCGATGTATGGCGCAGTAAGTGTTTTTTTTTTCGATTTGAAAGTAAAAATCCCTTCAATCTCAGACATCACTCTGCGATAAGCATTCGTAGATGCACAGATTTTGGTCATCTGGTATCTTGGGAATCTGGTATAGTGGGAAGAAAGGTACCTGACAGTGATGGGTATAGAGAGGCGCTTGTCGGCGGCGCGCTCATGGGTCGAGGCTCCAGTGCGCATCAGCACGTATCTGGCCCGCAAGCGCTCCGCCGCGGCCGCAGACAGGCGCGGGCCGCATCGCGCGCGGCAGTAGGCGGAGAAGCGTCGTAGGGTCGATGTATGGCGCAGTAAGTGTTTTTTTTTCGATTTGAAAGCAGCAAATCCCATCTCAGAGATCACTCGGCGATAAGCGTTCGTAGATGCGCGTGTACCTGACAGTGATGGGTATAGAGAGGCGCTTGTCGGCGGCGCGTTCATGGGTCGACGCTCCGGTACGCATCAGCACGTATCTGGCCCGTAAGCGCTCGGCTGCGGCTGCAGACAGGCGCGGGCCGCATCGCGCGCGGCAGTACGCCGAGAAGCGTCGCAAGGTCGCTAGAGGGATCTCGCCCTCCGTTGTGCGCTCGGCGCTGTCGCCGCCCATGTGAACCGAGATTATGTGCTTGGCTAGCGTCTGCGGGAGGAAAACGTAGTTGGTTTTATATCTTATTGTAGTATCTAAGACCTAGATCTTTTGCTCGTGCATTCACTTGCATAGTACCTATATCTCCGGTCTATATCTCCGCCGTAGATTCTCCGGCTACTATTTTTATTTATTTGTAGGAAAGGCGGGTGCAGACAGTTACTTTTACAACTTGTATTATGTGTGTATGTGTGAGGTCAATTGAGGCGTAAAGCGAAACAAAAAATGAACCTGCGCTTTCAAACGCAAAGTTAAGTTTCTTGTTATCGATATTTTTGCAGTCATTTCAGTTGATTGAACACAATGTTGTGACTTTTTTACTTCAACAGCAGAGGCACTGAGCCACCTTTACATTTTTATAGCAATACAATGTGAGGTCGATCACTTTCAGCTCCCTTAGCACGCTGGCCTTTTGTCTACTCTCAACTGTCACCTTAGCCACTGTTCACTGTCACCTCAGTAGTGTTAAGTGGCTAGGGTGACAGTTGAGAGTAGGCAAAATGGTAGCATGCTAAGGGGGCTGGTGTGCTGATACACTTCTGATACAGTTTTTTTTAAATAGCGTATACAGGGTGTCCCAGAAATAATAATAATAAAGTATTTAATTCACTAAAAAAGTTACAAAGTTGGCTTAGGCTAATACATAAAAAAGTGTACATTATTTTTTGGTAAACCATTTGTGATTGGTTGCTGCCGAACTAGGCTTAAAGCCTGTGTTTCAGCATACATATCCCCTTACTTGTATCTTTAGAAGTATGTAAATTAGAATTAAGCCTTAGAGTAGCTACAGTGAAAACAAAGCATGCAATTTTTATCATAAGGATGGAGAAAAAGTATCATCAAGTTACATGAGTGAGGGTGAACATGAGTGTGTGTGTTTGTGTCCTCTCTGTGTGTAAATGCGAGGGTGAATGTGTGTGTGTGAGAGGGTGTGTCAGGGTTTAGAGTACTTAAGTTACATTTTTTTACATATTTTATTATTTATAAGTAACATTTATTAACATATTTTATTTATATATGGTTACAGAAGGGATTCAGTTTAATTGATTGTTATTTGTTTAAGTTTGGTACATTTATTAACATAATATTCTATTTATATTAGTCTCACTAAGGAGATTTTCAGTTTCATCGTAGGAATTTTTTAAAAGCCAGTCAATTGTTTCTTTTTTACAGATAGTTTTAGTCATGGGGTAAATTTTAATTTCTTTATTTATTTTATCATAGAGGAAAGGCCCTAGATACGAAAAGAATCTGTGCGCAAAGTCAATTGTATTGAAATGAAGTGATTTGTCACATACGGCATAATTTCGGCGTTTATCTTGTAGACTAGGATTAAAAACCATGGCGGAGTGTTGTTTCATTATAACATGTAATATAAAGAGTTGACGGACAGTAAGGACTTCACATGCTTCATACAGCAATGTGGTGGGATACAAAAAGGGTTTAAATGTGCATATTTTAAGGATGGCTCTTTGGGCGACCTCAAGTTTCTTTAGTGTAGTTTTAGCAGCGCCACCCCAAGACGAGATACAGTAGGATAAAAGTGACTGACAGACAGCGTAGTAGATTTGCTTAAGCCTGTAAGGCTCAACAACGTGTCGCAATGTTTTGAAGAAAAAAATTAGTTTTCGAATTCTATTGCTAAGTACTTGAATGTGCTGTTTAAACGAAACATTTTCATCTATTAGAATTCCTAAATATTTGATAGTTTCAGCGCGCTCTAGTGATTGGCATGAACATTTGGTTATATCCAATTCACCTGCTGAACTCGGTGTGCAGCTATGAGCATACACATTAAAATCTAATTTAGGAGTTTTACGAATGGAGAAGGCCAAATACTTAGTTTTGTCGGCGTTTAGTGTAAGAACATTATCATTCAGCCACTTTCTTACTTCATCAAATCCTTCTTGTGCCATTTGAAAAGTCTCTTTCCAGGTTTTAGCAGAAAAAATAAGGGCAGTGTCATCCGCATAAGAGAGTATTTTACCATGGAAGGAGCTAAGTGAAAGAAGATCATTAATATAAATGAGAATTAGAGTTGGACCAAGTATGCTACCTTGCGGGACGCCGTATGAGACCTGAAGGTCGTGACTTATGTGTGGACCCAGCCTAACACACTGGTATCTATCTGATAAGTAGTCTATAAACAATCTCAGTTGTACATCCCTAATGCCAATACATTCCAGCTTACGAATAAGGATTGGGACAGAGACCGTGTCAAAGGCCTTTGCCAGATCCAGAAATATAGATACACATTTATTGCCTTTATCAAGATTATTTGTAACGTAGTTAACTAAATTAGAGACAGCAATGGTGAATCAAACTGCTATGGGAGGTAGCTTGACTAATGTCCTATCCATAAATATCATTAAAAAAAAATCTTGTGTGCAAGGGTGAAATTGGTGCAATTTCAAAATCACAGATTTTTAAACATAATTATTTGCCATGTTAATAATAATGTCCCATAAGGCTCAAAATAAGTGTAAAATAAGAGCAAAAAGCTAAGGTTTCAGTGTAACATAAACTTAAGAAAACAAACAAGTGGTTTAAATCTATTAACAATAATTACAGTTTAAAAAGATTTTTTTTTAGTTTCATTATTTATGGATAGGACATCACCAAGCTACCTCCCATAGCAGTTTGATTCACCATTTCTGGGACACCCTGTAGAATGTTAGGTACTCACAATGTCCCGGTTCTGGTCGTGTTCGTCCTTGACGATAAAGATCATGTCGAAGCGCGAGAGGATGGTCGGCATGAAGTCAATGTTGTCGTCGGCCTTCGTGTCGTCCCAGCGGCCGAACACCGAGTTAGCGGCCGCCAGCACCGAGCAGCGGGAGTTCAGCGTCGTCGTTATACCGGCCTGGGGACAATGCGATACATTTGACGTTATTTGGCACTTACAGAACACAGAACACATACAATAAGTACAACACATTTGAATGTATTATGGTAAGATTATACAAGGTGTTACAAAAGTACCTAACTCTTTTTACAGGGTAATAGCACCCGGTGATAGGGATCACAACCAAAATATTTTTTTTTGCTCTATGACGTTCCGTTAATTTTTAAATTAATAAAATGTGAACGATGTGGCGGGAGAAAAGTATTTTTTCAATATTGTATTCATTGACTTTCACAATGTTTTAACAACTCAAAGCTATGTAAATGCACCTACATGCACAAACATATTTTTAAATTTGAGCTAATAACAAAAACAAAAAAGTTATGAATTTTTTTCAATTTTGAGGTTACAAAATAAAAATTGTTTTTTTCAACTTTTTTTTACAAATTTGACATTCTGTTGACCAGTAGGTTACACCCTGTAAAAAGAGTTAGGTACTTTTGTAACATCTTGTATAGATATAATATGTATAAGGTTTATTTTATTAAATATGTAAGTAATGTAATCCCCCCCCCCTCTCTAATAATAAGTAGTTAACTAAAAATTGTTTATGTAATTTTATTGCGCACTACCCTACTCATTCTTTCTACAACACCAAAGGTGGACTGGTAGAAAATGCTATCTAGCATTAAGTACGCCTTTGTACACCATTATTGTATTTAATTTTGTGCAATAAAGAATTTAATAATAATAATGAGAATCTCCATCGCACAAAAAACCTTTGTTTCAATATTTATTTCGCGTATGGCACGTTATGCAGCGAATTTCGGAGTATGAGACCGCCATCGACCATACTCCGCCATCGTCGATCTTCCGGATGCCTCCCTTTTTGGACCACTGCTTAGATTGGTGAAGTTACCAGTCCAACGCTGCAGTGCCTGGGACATTGTTTTAGGTCTCCGAATGAGAACCGAAACTAGTCGGCTACACAGACAAAACACAAGTGACTTAAACCGTTGATTTAATAGAAAAATGTGCATTTCTTACGAAATTTTAAGTTTTAAATTTGTTTTAGATGTTTGCGAATTTGTAAGATTCTTGAATAGGTACTTTGAAATTGTGTCGGAGCAAGAGTAGCAATTTTTTTATATTATGATTATGGGGAGCGAATCAATTCAAACTTTATGACGGCTGTGAAGCTAGCTGCGAGCGTACAATAGTTGCGCGCAGTTCTGAAAAGTTGGCGAAAAGAGTATATTTTGAGTTCTGCACAGAGGATATCTTGGGTCTTCCAGGTCTCCTCCTGCCTGGTATCTTCCCTTGGATGATTAGTTGAAGGAGTCCATATTGGGTATTGCGGATTATATGGCCAAAATACTCAAGTTTGCGTTTTTTTATGGTCTTCATTACTTCAACGTTTTTTCTCATCCTCTGGAGCACGGTGGGATTGCGGACTTTTTGGACCCACGAGATTTTGAGCATTCGACTGTACACCCACATCTCAAACGCTTCTATGCGTTTGAGATCATGGCTGGAGAACTTACGCCATTAGTACCAACAATCCACGAGCTCCTTGTTCCGTTTGGCAGCCTCAAAGGAAGAAATAGACAAGATGATTGCCAACCTCCGATAGGAGACGGCACTACAAGAAGAAGAAGAAGCACAGAGGATCTTACGATGTTCCGAGGCACCATTAAGTTTGAATTATGTATTCTGTGGTGATACCGTAAGCCGTGAAGACACTGTTACATCATTTTGAGCCATATTACCTTGGCGATAGAGATGGTCTGCTGTTCCATGGCCTCGTGGATGGCGACTCGGTCGTCCTCGCGCATCTTGTCAAACTCGTCGATGCAGACGACGCCGCCGTCCGCCAGCACCATGGCGCCGCCCTCCATTACGAAGTTGCGCTGTAAAATTAAACATGTTCAAATTTTGGACTCTAAGTGGAGGTAATAAGTTCGAGAAGATTAGGACGGGTTTGGCAAAACTTTTGTAAGTAAACCGCAAGCCTGAAGGAGGAGCTCTTCAGGCTCTTCATTGTGAAGATCCAAAGAACGCATTGAAGATATCGCAAGTTTGCAGCGCGATATTTGGTGTCTGCCCTACCTATCCCTATTCCACCTTAGGGCGAACATAAGGCCAGTCTTCATTTATCAGTTTCAAATTAAATCGCCATTTTTGTTTTGCTAGACCTATAAGTGCCAGTATTTATGCTGAGACTTGCCTGGGCCGTGGCAAGCTATATCTACAGGATGCACTCTAAGTCGATAGCGAAACTTTAAGTATGGTGTCTACTGATCCATACAAACAACTTGTACTAGATGGCGAAGAAAATAGAGCGAAAAAAATATCAGCTGTTCCATACAAAAGGTCGACTCAGTACAGCGCCAACTGTATGAAACATCTGATATTTTTTTCGCTCCATTTTTTTCGCCACCTAGTACAAGTTGTTTGTAGTGATCAGTAGACAGCCTACTTAAAGTTTCGCTATTGACTTAGAGTGCACCCTGTAGAGTTGAAACGTGGACCCCATAAGTTAACATAACAACTTACGCTGCCAGGATCTCTTATAACGGAGGCAGTCAAGCCAGCAGCGCTGGATCCCTTGCCAGAGGTGTAGACCCCGATGGGCGAGACTTTCTCCACGAACTTGAGGAGCTGAGACTTGGCCGTGCCGGGGTCTCCTAGCAACAGGATGTTGATGTCGCCGCGCCGCGTCAGCCCGTCGGGCAGCCGCTTGCGGGAGCCTGGAAGACCAGAAAATATACAACACGTTGAAGTTTACATCATGCAAAAATATAATGAACAATCTTTACCACAAACCGCCTGTGTTCTTCTCGCTACTGAGTGGACGATACTTTGTACTGCGTGTAGCATAAGGGATCTTATCGTGCCCAATCAAGTAATTATGTGTCACCTGAATGGGACTGCCAACGTGGATATCACAAGCAAAAGGCTCGCCAGGGATTTCCGATGTTTTTTTACTGCAATATATCTCGGTAGCTGCAGCAGACTTTCTTTTGACCCATTGAGGTTACACAATAACTATGGATATTATTTTAGAGCGGTGGTGGCCTAGTGGTAAGAACAATGGACTCGGAAGCGAGTGACCCAAGTTCGATTCCCGGTGCGGGCATGTACCTATGACTTCAATTTATTTCAAAGTTACGTGCAATTGTGAATTTGTAGTAGCAATACCACTCGCTAACGTCAAGGAAAACATCGTGAGGAAACCTGAGCGTAAACTCGCCAATCCACGCGTGGTTCGTATTGTACAGGCTACATCTTACTTTTTTTTTATATTTTAGTTTTATAAAATGGCTCAATCCAAGAGCTAAGGTGCCGAGCAGCGGCGTGGTTGAAATCTGAAGCAAATGGTGTGAATTCTCACCGCCGAACAACAGACAGGCAATGGCCTTCTTCATGTCGTGCGCGCCGAAGACGCTGGGCGCTATGGAGCGCGCGATCCGCTCATAGATGTCGGGGGAGGCGGCCAGGCGCCGGAACTGCTCCTCCTCCTCCGTGGAGAACGGCTTGGAACCACCGGTCACTCCCTCCTCCGCGGTCAGACCCACCGCGCGGAGGTAGGACGAGCGCACGCCTACCGAGCCCTTGTCGCGACCTTCTTTCTGCAAAGTTTTTATTTGATTAGGCGCGATGGGGAAAATACCTGTACGTCCAACACCGTACATAGGTCGCGTGTTGCTGACATTGCATTGCGGGCAGGCCTCTGATCCGATGATGACAACAATAGCGGCTGGAGAGCACAACTAGCAAGGGAACTGCAAGGTTTGCGTGACAAAGAAGAGGTCTATGCACAACAGTGGGCGACATTCATGGGCTGTTTTTTTTTCCTTTCGATAGGCCTGATTGATAGAATGTTTTGGCTATCCCTATGTTTATAGAAGTAAATGGAACTGTATGAAAAATTCAAAACAAAAAAGATTTACTTTAATTGATGTTAATTAACTTATTATTTTTCTCTGGACGAGTTTGGAGGCAGGTCTTCGTTTCCAGAGCTTTTGAGCTTTCTGACTCAAAAGCTAGATCAGCGTTGAGTAGCCTCTATTATCCACTCAACCTTCAGGTGTCAAATCACTTGAAAATAGCCCTTATTGAAAATAAACAATCTCTTATTTGACATTTAAAAACAGTTATTTTTACAGTGGATATTTTTGAGAATACAGCCCCTGTATTATCTAAAATATCCACCGTAAAAATAACAGTTTTTAAATGTCAAAATAAAGATTGTTCATTTCAATAAGGGCTATTTTCGAGTGTTTTGACGCTCGGAGGTTGAGTGGAATTCTTAGATAATAGAGGCGCAGGGGCAGGAACTCACCCCAATCTTGGCGATCTTCTTGATGCTGTAGATGCCGAGCACAGTGACGCGCGCGCCGGGCGCGGCTCGCTCGCACAGCACGCGCTCGCAGTACACGGACAGGTGGCGCGGCATCTCGCCCTGAGGGATGCTCTCCGGGGCCTCTTGCAGCTTTAGTACCTGCGACGGACAAAAGGCTTTAGTATGTAACAACTAATAAATAAAAAACTCCGACATTTTAATTTCAAATTAGCATAATTTTCTCACAAACGGACTTTGATGAAATCCAGCCAAAAACTCTCTCGTTCAAGTAAGCTTTAAAAAAAACGAAATCATGATCGGATGATCGGTTAGCCCGTTCGGGAGCTACAATTCGGAACCCAAAGTTTTTTGTTCGAAAGTCCGTTATTGGCTTAATCTTATCTTTAGTCAATATTGAGAAACTAATTTCAACATTTTTTATTTTGGTCCAGTAGCTTTGTTTTTATGCGTTTTGTTCCTATGACCGCCAACAGTATGCAGACCGTCGCGTGACGTCATAAAACTGTATCTTTGAAACGTTGTAAAATCCAAACTACTGAACCAAAATAAAAATATTAAAATTAGTTTCTTACAATAGCCAAAAGTTTTGAATAAGACAATAACGGATTTTCGAACAAAAAACTTTGGGTTCCGAATTCCACAGACAGACATAAATATACACACATAAAACGTATAACACCCCTCTTTTTGCATCGGGGGTTAAAAATGGGATTCATCACAAACAGGAAGACAAGAGGAGGTTACTGAACAAGTCTTGTGAGCAAGAACAAGTGTAAAAATAATGTTTACCTGATAATCTATGCACTTGCATTTGTCAGGTACAATGAAGTAAGGATCCAATGGACACTTTGGGCGACCAGCTTGCTCTCTGAAACAATATTTTTAACTGTTCTCAAGTCTGTAAAAAAATACTATGATGGAAATATTAGTTTTTTTTAACTTAGTTTTACAGAAATGTCATCCTCTGAAAAGAGTTAGGATCTTTTGTAATATGTTGTATTGATATTGGGTATCTCCAACAGAATTTTGAACACAATTTAAAAAACTGCAACCATAAGTATTTAAATCTTGTGAAGCTTCATGAACATATTGAATGTACTTACGTGTTGCATTTCCTGGGAAGGACGTACCCCTCCAGGCCTGGCTTTACCGGTAGGTTGGGAATGACGTTGCGGCAAGAGCGGCATTGTATGGAGATTTTGGTTGCCTTCGCTTTGATGCCGGAAGCAGATATGACAATGCCTGGGATCTTCACAAGGTGTGACACTGTCTCTGACTGCAATTTAAACATGACTTAGTTTAGCACAAGGATAGGCATTGTACAGTGGACAGCGGACTCGGCCCTTTGTGTGAAAACAAAATAAATGCTTTTATTTCAGAAAACACGGTTCCATAACACAAAACAAAAAAAAAAAACACATTTACTCAAATAACCCTGCCACTTCCACCACTTTTGAGGACATGCACCAAACATGGAAAAGACGTGTGAGCATCCAATAAATAAACTTACCTTCAACTCTCGCAGGTTTGCTGCATGAGCATCCGATGACAATAATACTTGTATATCCTCCACTTTCTCTTCACCTTCAGGCCGGGGCGCTGTCAGCTCATCAGCCAACTGAAAATAACATCAACATTTTAACCCAAAACTACACAATAATGACCGCTATGTAATGATGCTCGATTCTTGTCATAGAATGCAATATCAAGTGAAATTCAGACTGATGTTTTCGTGCCGATAACATACTCTGTAATCTGTAGTAATTAAGTAAGAGCAGCTTAGTTCAAAACATTCCACCAACAATTTAGTGGTAAAGGTCAACACTTACATCTTTTGCTGCTTCTTCAAGTATAGGCAAGTGCTCTGTTGGTTTCTTGTACAGCTTTTCAGCTAGAACCTCGTCGAAACTGGATAGGTCTTCAATGTTTATCTCAACCCAGTACTGACCTAAGTTGTAGTTACGTTTGAGAGCATCTCTGTAAAGAACATTAGGTTACTTGGATCTTTTGAAGTTGATAAGATTGGAACTAGTATGTTTTTTCAGAAGTAGTCTATAAAGAAATTAGACGGCACCCACCTGTACTTGTAGTTGAAATTACCGGTATGGAATTGACGAATGAATTCTTTGAACTTTTTCTTCACAGCTTGGAGGTTAATCTGATCTTGCGATTCATTTTCTTCCACTCCAAAGTTATCAGAAAAGAAAACACCGGGATCATCAAATCCTTCCATTGCTAACGCTTTCGTGTGCACAAATACTTGATAAAATCACAGATTTTAGAAATTATTACCAAAACAAAGCAGCCCGCAACGCTTTTTGTTTTGGCGCGAATTTTGACAGATAACTGACATTTTTACTTTTTAATTGCCAACCATAGACACGATGCCATTGCTACACTCTCACCTAATTTGCACCCAACACCGTTGGTTGACCATAAACAACATTTTTTGTTGGATGGTCGGGTGCGGAAACGGAAACAGCATTTCCAACTGCATTTCCGTTTCTAATTTTGAACGCGGTTACCATGACGACGAAGTAAACAAAAATTGTCTCTGGTTGTTTTGTTTGTTCGAATTCGAATGGAGTTTGTTTCGCTGGTTTGTAATCAATCACTAAAAAATATTAAAAGTTCCAAACATGGAAAGGTTTGAAAGATTTTTGATAATCGTAAGTTCTCTAAAATAATAAAAACGTCTGTGAAAAGTAAGAAATAAGATAACATGGCGGCAACGGAGGCAAGTAAACAAACAAAGAGAATCAAGTGCTATTCGGCGCCTGAAAAGGAATCTCATTAGAATTTATTGTGTTATTGCAGGAGGATGCGGTTGATACGAGACTAGAGTTTATAAGCGAATATTTACTGAGGTCGTTAAAGCAGAAAATCGACAAATGGACGAAGTTTATTGGCGGCGAAGAGAGGGTAAGTTTTGCCACTGAAAAAATATTGTGCACTCTAGCCTTTTTATAGTCAAGAGTTGATTATTTCTTCGGCTAGCCACGATCTAAGCCAAACAAAGTACCTAAACTTAATACTACTATCTACTCTAACGACTCTGTAATTGAATCCTCACCTACCTAGCCGATTTTCGGAAGCTCGCCGCGGCAGAAAAATACATTATAGCGACGGTCTAGCTCTAACATAAGCTATATTTGTCGCTGTGTCTCTAAACTTTGGTTAGGTAAAGAGGGAGAGCGCACAATATATCGCGCATTAAGTAACCTAACTTATTCATCCGTAATATGTACTTAGATGCACAGATGACAATGGGGTCAGTCGCCCGCCTCGCAGTAAGCCAGGCGTACCAGTTGGCTGGTTATTTATTGCCCATGGTAATGGTAAAACGGGCTGTATTCCGCAACTCGACGTCTCTACTTGCGCCTATTTTGCGTCAGGTGGGATTTGTCATCCTTGCCAGCCCCCAGCTTCTCCAAGAAGTCCAGCAGTCCACTAATGTTCTGGAGCACTTCTATTTGTTACCCATTGATTGTAATGAACCCCCAACTTGACCAACTTCCCTCGTTCCAGCACGTCCTCTTCCGCTTCTTCGAGGGCGGCAAGAACCCGATGATAGTGTTCCGGATCAACGCCGGCGGCGTCCTCTCATGCGCCACGACCTTCCCGCCCGTCAATCGCACCAAGTTGGTCTACTTCCTGCGCAACGATGGCGCGCCAGAGACACTCACTCAGGCCAACTTCCGAGAGGTAAGGCGCCGGAGAAACTCACGCAGGTCAACTTCCGAGAGGTAAGGCTCCGAGAAACTCACTCAGGCCAACTTCCGGGAAGTAAGGTGCCGGAGATACTCGCGCAGGTCAACTTTCGAGAGGTAAGAGGCCGGAGAAACTCACGCGGGCCAACTTCCGAGAGGTAAGGTGCCGGAGAAACTCACGCAGGTCAACTTCCGAGAGGTAAGGCGCCGGAGAAACTCACTCAGGCCAACTTCCGGGAATTAAGGTGCCGGAGATACTCGCGCAGGTCAACTTTCGAGAGGTAAGAGGCCGGAGAAACTCACGCAGGCCAACTTCCGAGAGGTAAGGCGTCGGAGAAACTCACGCAGGCCAACTTCCGAGAGGTAAGGCGCCGGAGAAACTCACGCACGCGAACTTCCGAGAGGTAAGGCGTCGGATAAACTCACGCAGGCCAACTTCCGAAAGGTAAGGCGCCGGAGAAACTCTCGCAGGCCAACTTCCGGGAGGTAAGACGCCGGAAAAACTCACACAGGCCAACTTCCGGAGTGCCTTCGGATGGTGAATGAAAGAAAGCCCTTTGCCTAAGAAGCTCTTAAAAAATCTTGAGATTGAGAAGAATATTCTCTGGCATAGGTACCTACTATTTATATTTCTACTACTAGCTCTACCCTGCTCTTCAATCTAAATCACAATTTGAACGAGACTTTACTCTGAATTAAAAAACAGTTTTACACTTTCTAGAACATAACAATGGGGGAGCTGTCCGGCAATGTGCTCATGGACCTGAGTGTGCTGGCTGACGAGGTGATAGGCCCGATGCTGTGCAACCCTGAGAACCAGTTCGGCTGGCCCAAAATCGTGCAGCAGGACATGAAGAGGCATGTTAATGACTTGAGGAACCTCATGACACAGGTATGCCTCATCATCATCATCATCATCATCATCATCAGCCCACCTCTTTTTATGTGTTGTCCAGTGTAAATGACACACCAATGTCCCTTTCAGTAAAATCTCAACAGAATAAGTAAGTTCATAAAAAAATGGGGAACTGGGGTTTGAGTCTGGACCCTAACTGCCGGTTTCTGAATTGAGAAATTCGCTAAGCAAATGGGTAAGTATCGTCCTGTCTCTTCAGATTTCTCACAAAAGAGCGTGACAGAACGATAGTAAAGTATTTGCTTAGCAAAAATCTCAACTCAGAAACCGTGCCAAAGAGACGGAGCTCTGAATCAGTTAATACCGCCCTCATATTCTTATTTAATTTAATGAATGGTATTTTTGTAAGTTACTTATCCGTTTTAATTTTTGCTTTAGTTGAAAGGCGAAATGAGCAGTCAAGTGATGTTGCCTATGCCTGCCGGTGTAGAGAACATTTATCAATCTGAAGCAAGACTCAAAGAAAGGTACCTGGCTGAATATTTATTTTCAACCAATGCACTTATGCTGTTTAGAACCGCCATTTAGAAAGAAGGTGAAAGCACCTAGATACAGTCTTCTATTGTTGTGAGTCCATTGCATCAATTAAGACTAATTTCATCTATGATTCTGAAAAAAAATATTTTAATGGTTCAATTCTGGAAATCAAATCCACAACTTTCAGTGACGGTGAAGATGTCGACCTGTATTTGAAGACGAATATTGAAGGAGCGATCATCAAGTGGACGCAACAAGTCCACGACTTACTGAAAGAGGATTCTTACATAGGTAAGATCTCTATTCGTATGCATGTTATCCAGGGCGAGTTTCTTATCCTATAACTGGGAGAAAATAACGTAAAAAGTAAGGCCAAAGGTCAACTTCTTTACCTTGCAGAGTGTCTCCATGGTATGATGTGGTAAATAAAATATAAAAGAAGTTTTGTATTTTCTATACGGTTTCACTTGGGTACTTTTATTTATGTGGGGATACCACTACAGGGTGCAATCGAATTCGATAGCGGAACTTTAAGTAGGCTGTCTACTGATCACTACAAAAAACTTGTACTAGGTCGCAAAAAAAATTGAGCGAAAAAAATATCAGCTGTCCCAGGTAGACTCAGTACTGCGCCAAAAGTATGGAACAGCAGATATCTTTTTCGCCACCTAGTATAAGTCGTTTGTAGTGATCAGTAGTTCCGCTAACGAATTAGAGTGCACCGTGTAGTTTCGGTTATCATTCGGAGAACTGTTAACCAAATACAAAATGCGCATGTCTGCTTACCAAAACTTAAGTTTCGATAAAACCATCTTGTCTCCCGCAGCATTCAAGCGCACAAAGTTCCCGCTGCCAATGGCCGATATCGAGTTTTACGCGTCGCGGCTCAAGAACCTCGAAGGGATCTACTCGCAGCTGCGCGACCCACGCGTCAAGCGCATGGCGCATTACCTGGAGGACACACACAGTGTCTACCTGAGCTGCTTCAAGAGTATGCTCACTAACGTTGTAGCTGGTGAGTCTTTAACCTGGTGGTCTACTCGCAACTGCGTGACCCACGCGTCAAGCGCATGGCGCATTACCTGGAGGACTCACACAGTTTCTACCTGAGCTGATTCAAGAGTATGCTCACTAACGTTGTAGCTGGTGAGTCTTAAACCTGGTGGTCTACTCGCAACTGCGTGACCCACGCGTCAAGCGCATGGCGCATTACCTGGAGGACACACACAGTGTCTACCTGAGCTGCTTCAAGAGTATGCTCACTAACGTCGTCGCTCGTGAGTTAGTATAGTTGAGCATGATCGGGTGATCAGATCATGATGCTCTTGGAAAGGAGCTGGTCAGATAAACTGCCAGATAGCTTAGGTACAGCAGACATATAAATTGAAACAAAAGACTACATAATGCACTTTTCCATCTCTGTGGTAGCCCAATTTATACCACTGTCTGAATTCTTCTATATTATATTTATTTCATTGGGAAGCTGACAGCTCACATAACAAAATTGTTAGTTAGTTTTACATAATTATAAATGCGCAGAATAGTTACTTAAAAAACATAATAGAAGCCCAAAACAAGAGAAAACATTTTTATAAAACCTATAAATAAACAATGGGCGGTCTCTTACAGCTAAAGGTTAGCTTTCTATAAGAAAAGATGTTAGATCCTCCTGTTAGATAAAAGTAAGTCGAATAACTGAGAGCTGTGTGACATTATAGTCACTATAAAAATATTTAATGCATGGATTCACATGGCCGACCCATTTGGCCGGAAAATTGTCTCGCGTCACTACGAATTACTATTTGAAAGGAGTAGCTATAACGACCACTTCGTCCGTCCGCAGCCATCGTGGAGGCGCGCGACATCTACGTGTACCAGCGGCCGCTCATCGCGCACGTCGAAGGGTTCGAGGGGACCGACTTCCTCGACGCCAAGTACCTGATCCGACCTCTGTTCCACTGCGTCGGGCTGCTGTGGGGCAACTCACGCTACTACTGTAGCGTCGAGAAACTCATCCGTAAGTGCTCAGCCGGAGCTCGCTCGGTGCCAAGTACCTGATCCGACCTCTTTTCCACTGCGTCGGGCTGCTGTGGGGCAACTCGCGCTACTACTGTAGCGTCGAGAAACTCATCCGTAAGTGCTCAGCCGGAGCTCGCTCGGTGCCAAGTACCTGATCCGACCTCTGTTCCACTGCGTCGGACTGGTCTGGGGTAACTTGCGCTACTACTGTAGCGTCGAGAAACTCATCCGTAAGTACTCAGCCGGAGCTCGCTCGGTGCCAAGTACCTGATCGACCTCTGTTCCACTGCGTCGGACTGCTGTGGGGCAACTCGCGCTACTACTGTATGGCCATAGCGTTATTATCGCAGCAGTGTGTAACTCCATGGCTATCCTAATACAAAATGTACTGAAAACAGATATCGCAATATGCGAAATCATCGATAAAAACGCGCAGGTGTGGGAGCCTTTACTCATTAGTTTTTGTCTGCAGCCCTGCTGCGAGAGTTGTGCAACCTGGTGATCCAGCAGTGCTCCAACGCCATCGACCCCTCGACCATCTTCCAAGGGGAGCCTGACGAGCAGCTCCTCAAGCTGAAGAAAGCGCTCGCCAATCTGGAGGTCTTTATGTGAGTCTGTGTAGCAGTTTTATAGTCAATCATGACAAAATCGAAACTTTTACAGCTTTTTAGGGTTCTGTACCCAAAGAGTGCCATACGGGACCCTATTACTGTGCCTAAACTATCTGTCTGTCCGTCTGTCCTAACTTTAAAGGGCTGTATCTTTAGAACCGTAATAGGTTAGCCAGTATTTTTTTTTACAGATTGTTGCTATGGCGGATTACCCAACAAAATGAAAAAAAAAAAATAAGGGGGGTCCCAATACAACAAACGTGTTTTTATACTTTTCACTCTATCGCAAAAACCGTAATACATACAAACATCAAACTTAGTATGATTAGAGAGCTTATCTTATAGTATATCAATAAAAAATTAAAATCGCCGATATTTTATTCGATCACCACATAGTTGCTTTTGTAAGCTCTTTTGCGTCGATTACCCAGTTGCTCCCTTCTCTTTCGTCTCAGAGAGAACGCATCTCTTCCACGTCTGGGACGGTCTTCCGGGTCGTCGTGAGCTTGCGGCGGGCCGGGGCTTTCCGACGGGGGTGTAATTTTTAGCTCACATGTATGTTGCTGTAAACGCGCGTTTCCAAAACGCGCGTTAAGCGCCTGTCATGGGAACAAGGCCTAACTGTGTCATGTTTTTCTTTTTGCACTTGCCGGCAGCCAAACGTACGAGATGAACCGCGACAAGGTCCACACGTTCTTCCCGGCGGGCGTGATGCCGGTGCGCTGGTCCTTCGACTTCGACCGCGTCTTCATGCGCTTCAACAAGTTTATGAACAAGCTCAGGATGATCGAGGGGATCCTCGAGGCTACTGTGGAGATATTCAAGCTGGAGAAGGTCGAGTTCTGCGGGTTGCGCGGCAAGATACTGAGTACCGAGTGTATGAAGGTAAGTTAAAAATGCTTTATGCTTTATGTTATTAGGTACACCCTTATTCTGTGGATATCTCTTTGTTGAACAACATTGGCAAAGCAAAAACCGGTCACACTAAATTCTGCAAAACCGGTAAAACTAACTTCTGTTTGACAATGTTGGTACAATGGGCTCAGGCTTCAAACAAATGCGCTTGAACTAGGTAAGAGGTGTTTCCAGTGGGCTACCCCTGCTTCTAGACCAAAGGACCGTAAACTTCGACCGCGTCTTCATGCGCTTTAACAAGTTCATGAACAAGTTCACGATGATCGAAGGCATCCTCGAGGCTACTGTGGAAATATTCAAGCTGGAGAAGGAGTGTATGAAGGTAACTTAAAAACGCTTTAGTATGTAATGAAGGTCACCGTAAGTTATCCTTTCAAATGCCATGTGGGTATCACTCTCTTGAACCATATTGGCAAAGTCGGCTTCATACAAAACCGGTCAAACTAACTTCTGTTGGTCAATGTTGGTACAATGGGCTTAGCTCAGGCTTCAAACAAAAGCGGTTGAACTAGGTAAGAGGTGTTTCCACTCAGTGTCACCGTAGACTTCGACCGCGTCTTCATGCGCTTCAACAAGTTTATGAGCAAGCTCAGGATGATCGAGGGGATCCTCGAGGCTACTGTGGAGATATTCAAGTTGGGGAAGGTCAAGTTCTGCGGATTGCGCGGCAAGATACCGAGTACCGAGTGTATGAAGGTAAGTTCAGTGTCCAGCCCACTAATTTGGCCAGAGTATACTCGAAAAGGTATACTCCATCAAAAAACATCTTCCAAAATAAAATTTTCGGTCCTGATATAAACTGTGCTGTCAAAGAATGTATTGATGGTATCATCTTTTCTGTCGCCTAGCTACAGTTTTATCTCTGGAGGCAACGATACCTTCTCAAATAAAACGTATTTGCCGCTTAAAAGTTGTTTATGCTTACCAGAACTTTTTCGTAAAATTTTGTGTGCCCTAGGTCCTAGACGACTACACCATGAAGTACACGGGCCTCGGGAACATAACCTACGACCCGGCCGACCCTGAGGACGACAGTTTCTACCCGGACTATGAGGCCTTTAGCGAGGTGCTAGCGGACGTCGACCGCAGCCTCGCGTCACTCTTCTCGCAGGGACTCGACGAGTGCCACAACCTCGAACACTTCTTTAAGGTACATTGTTGTTTACATACTCAACAAGACTAAGAGGCTTTTAGCGAGATGCTTGCGGACGTCGATAGCAGTCTCGCCATAACCTCGAGCACTTCTTTGGGGTACGGTGAGCGATTCGAAATACCTTTTTGTCTGATTTACGCACTTATGTGACGCGCGGTAAGAGCTAACACGTGTTAGCCGTAGCTGTCGCTGCCTGAACATACTTCTACAAGATATTTACGTGTAAAATAGTGCCGTGTCTGACTGGTGGTACACGTAGACAACGCACAGCCCAAACCACTAAAGAAAACACGTGAAAACTACCTTGGAACAATATTATACCCACAGATAAAATCCTAAATCACTCAAACGCGGACACAAGCAAAAAGCCGCGTGCTATGCTAGTTTATAAACATGTTTCATCATCCTGCCCATAAAATGTTTATAACGGCTGTATGGATTAAGATGACAAACGCAGTTTTAATATTACAGTCATTGCCACTCCCATTAGTGAGTGTGGTGGTGGTCTAGTGGGTAGAACAGTGGACTCTAAAGCAAGAGGTCCCCGGTTCGATTCCCAGTGCGGGCATGTATCTATGACTTTGTTTAATTTGAGTGAGGACACCCGCGGCTTAGTTGGCTCCACTCGTATTGACTTGTCATGCCTGTGGGCTAGGCCGACTAAGCTGTCAGGATAGTATAGGTGCTGGGCAAGCCTACTGCAACTAAAACAATGTCCCAGGCACTGCAGCGCCGAGTGGTCTCTTCACCCATCTATTGTGAGTGAAGGTGCCACTGGACGCTGCATAAATCATCTCATTACGTAGATGCAAAGGCCTTAGTTTTTGTGAGTGTAATGTATGTCAAAATAAATTTACTTTCAGTTCTTTCAAATCCTCGGCGACCTGTTCCACCGGCCCATCATCAAGGCGGAGCTGAAGCCCAAGCTGCCGCGGTTGCTCAACTACATGCACGCCAACCTTGACGCGGTCAAAGAGATATTCGACGAAGAAGTCGCCGTGAGTCCATGATATCTGTTCAAATAAATAGGAACCCCGCGATATAAGCTTTCCTTACTGCGGGGGTCATTTTTGGCAATGAATTAGTTCTCATTTGTATCACCGACGGTCAAGCAAACGCACAGTATGGAAACTAGCACCAAGAAAGCAGTGAGAACAAGTAAAACTCCCACTTGGCAGTTTAGTCTGATTCTTCAAAAGGTTAACCAGGAAAACCTCTCGTGGTCCGATCAATCGGACGAAGTAGTAGGACCATGTGGCCAGAGGGGGAAATACTTAGCACAGATTATTCGCTTCGTGTTACTGAGGCTTTAGTCGTCTTACAAAAATAAACGTCTCCAGTCCTAACACAAGACTTTCGTACAAAAATGTACACTTCGAAAGTCTCTTCTTCTTGTCGTGCCTCTTCACTAATGGAGGTTGGCCGTCGGCTCCTCATATTCTTTTCTATTCCTTGCCAACCGAAACAGTTGTTCAACGCTGGCTATCTCCGTCCATTCCCTGATTTTTCTGAGCCACGACTTTCTTCTTCTACCAGCACGCCGCTTAATCTTGCCCATCTTGATTACTTGAAGAAGTCGGTACCTGACAAAAGTCGCTAAAAGTCAAGAAATCTTTTTTAGGATTCCGTACCCGAAGGGTGCCAAACGGGACCCTATTACTAAGACTCCGCTGTTTGTCTGTCTGTCTGTCCCTCACCAGGCTGTATTTCATGAACCGTGATAGTTAGACAGTTTAAAATTTAAACTGTCTAACTATCACGGTTCATGAAACAGAAATACATCATCTGTGATAATTTAAACTTTAAATTATCACAGATGATGTATTTCTGTTGCGCTATAACAACAAATACTAAAACACAGAATAAAATAAATATTTAAGGGGGCTCCCATACAACAAACGTGATTTTTTTTTGTCGTTTTTATGGTACGGAACCCTTTGTGCGCGAGTCCGACTCGCACACGTCCAATTTTTTTTAATTAAAAAAAAAGTTAGGCGTGGATACAGGTCAAAGTACTCGAGGGCCGTGGTCTTTGCTTGTTCCGCAGAAACTGTCCCGTGGTCCGGAGCGACCGATGGTGGACTCGTACCTCCCGCCCACGGCAGGCCTGCTGTGGTGGCTCCACAAGCTGCGCCGGCGCCTGCAGCTTCCCATGGACGAGTTCATAGTGTTCGAGGACCCGTGAGTGAACAGTGTGTAATGAGAGGTGTTCTGCAGGGTTTGCGAGTGGTGCACGAGCAGCGTGGCAGCAGAGATTCGTCAGTAAAAGGCCGTAGTTGATAGTACAAGAGAGTGTGTCTTTATTTAGGTAGTATTAACTTTTATAGCATAGAGTTAGGTGGTAGGTCAGAGTTATGCGCTTATGTCGCAGTAATCCTAAAGCGTTACAGTAAAACCTTATAACTAATTATTTGCTTAAGCTACCATAATACAAGTGCCTTCACACTAATTCAGATTAGCATTATTTTACATTTAGGTTGCACGATATTGTTGACTCGGCGAGCGACCGTGAGAGGTGGTGCGAGGGGGCAAAGGACTATCTTATTCTTCTCAGGGTGTCTCTCCAAATCAAAGAAGGTTGGCGGCCGGCTCCGCATGTCTCTCTTTGTTCCTCGCGAGGCAAAATAGTTGGGCAGCACTCGCGATCCCAGTCCACTCCCGTAGATTTTTAAAGGCCTATAGCAGTGGGCGGATTTGGGCTGATGATAATGATCATGTCGTGTAGAGATTATATAAATAATTGAACGAGCGAGCGAAGCGAGCGAAGTTCTCCGAGTCTACTGGAACAATCCGGCGTTTGTATGTATGTATGTATGTATGTATGTATGTATGTATGTATGTATGTATGTATGTATGTATGTATGTATGTATGTATGTATGTATGAATGTTCGTTCGACGATAACTTGAGTAAATTTGGTCGGATCGTTATGAAATTTGGTAGACGGGTAAATGAAATTAAAAGAATTTTTAAGTTCGAACATGAGCCAAATCGGTCCAGGGGTTGCCGAGATATGGGGTTGTTAAGTTTATATGGGGTCGCGAGTTCACAGTTCGGGGCGAACCACTAGTAATAATAAGTCATTTTATTTCGATCACTAGGATCATAATGGGCGAGTTAAATTTTTTACACAGAAGAACATTCTGACACAGAAAAAATACAAAAATAGGAAGCACTAAAAAAATATTAAAGATAATGGGGTTGGGAACTCCCTTGTGTTTTTTGTTTTGTATTGCTCAAAAACGAATCTTGAATTGCTATATTACACGAGTGTGCTCGCGGTGAGTGACCTTGCAGAGCGCTGTTATAAGTTTAAAGCCTTTGTTACAGATGTTTTATCTCACGAAAGCGGATGAGCCATACTTGTGTGTGTTAATGTACATGCACAATATTGTCTTTGCGTGCGTAAGCTCGGGAGCGCTCGGTTTCGGCCGAGTCGCCGACCGAGTCACTAGTGTTACTCAATTCGCGCCATACAATATAAAGTTACGCACACAAGAGCGCGCATCTATACGCATTACAACTACAAGTATGGCTCATCCGCTTAACAACTGTACCAGCCATTTCATCCCACTCATGTCACCACTGTCCCCAGCATCATCGAAGACGAGTACGCGGTGTACATGAAGCAGAAACAGAACGAGATGCTGGGTCTACTCAACCAGATGGAGGACCGACAGTTCAAGGCTTGGTGCGGCACAGTGCCGACCATCTGCCGCGTCCACCTGGCCAAGAACCTGATCTACCGCGACCCGCCCTTTGTCAGGAACAACTTTAGCCCCGAGGTGAGCTGCGCTGCTTTACATTGCTTGAGGCAGAGAGCTTAGTAGAGAGAGCCTTTAATAGCTTAGCAGGGAGCTTAGAGAGCTTAGGACGTAGTTTCTGGACCATTCTTGGACATCCAGTTGCCATAGATAGAGTCTAGGGCGCGTTAGTTTAAATAATCTTTTTAATCCCTACCAAAAATACAGGGGTCTTATAAGTTTGACCGCTATCTGCGTGTGTCTGTCTGTGGCACCGTAGCTCTTAAATGGGTAAACGGATTTGAGTGCGGCTGTTTTAATTGAACGCAGGTTTTCTAGCGAGTGTTCTTAGATATGTTTTATCATAATCGCTTCAGTCCTTTATGTGATATGCTTTTATGAAGCTAAAATGTCGGGGGTATTTAAAATGTTCAATTTATTGCTTATATACTTCGATCAAGGATAAAACTAGATACAACATAGAACTCTGAAATGTGTCTGGAAAAATAGATGTCCAAACTGCCTTTGGGAGCTTATTTGCTCGTAGTCTATACAATAAAAGTAAAACTGTACACTAATGCAATAAGGTTGACATTCGAATATTAGACGTATGGTCGAAATGATGTTTCGTATTGTTCTATTGCTGATATCATTTGTTTCTGTGGGGACAAGTTTTTATTGTGATTTTATACGTAATGCGGATTCTATGGGATTTAGTTCGGTGCTTATATAATCCAGTTGCTACCTATCTGCCAATGCATTGCTTCTGACAGACCTCTTGAGTCTACTAGTCTACTAAGGCGCGTTTAATTGTCTCCCTATCTTACAGCTCGTGATGTTGCTGCGTGAGATCCGCTACATGAAGTATTTGGACAAACAGGGCATACCGGCGGACGGGCTCGAATTGTACGGGCGCAATGAAAAGTTACAGGTAGAGAATGACCAATCTAAGGGTGGTATTACAAAATATACTAGATAACAGTTTGAACTCTTCCCGCCAAGTTGGAGTTTAAACATTGCTTAGTTATGTTGATGATAAAACAGTGCATGTTTTGATTTGAATGTCCCTACCCTGTCGCTGTACTACTGACCAAGCCAACTAGGCACCTGGCATCTGGACAGCCGCATACAAACCAGTTGACGGGATTTTGGTCGGTTAGTATGGACATTCAAATCAAAACATGCACTGTTTTTATCGACAGTGCTACTAAACCATGTTTAACTCTTAGAAGCGTTTTGTAATACCACCCTAATAAAACTACCGATTGTTTGTTCAGCGACACGCTAGGAATGCGGCGCGATACGAGAATCCTAGCGTTTCGCTGATGTTTTCTTCTTCTGGATCGGTCCCTCTATTCTGAGGATCGTAACCATATACTGGTTCTCCACTCGTCGCGGTTATGGGCACGGTGGGATGCGTGCTGGATGGATCCACCTGCTGCCCTCTTTAGGGCATCGGACCAGCGCATTGGTGTTCTGCTGATGTTTTAGCCACAGTAATATGACCCGTATCCCCTCCGGCAGTACGACATGAATCGCCTGAACCGCGCCATCGCATGGTACAATGAAATCCGCGAAGGCAGCCACGAGACAGAGGTGGCGCTCATCGAGAAGGAGATCTCCGCCATCGATGATCTATTGGGTCGTGGTGTCGAGGAACTAACTTGGAATGACGATTGTGAGTCTCCTCACTACTAGTGTATGTAGATTGACACTTATGCACTTTCTCACATTTACGCACTGATATAGTGATATCTCGGCCATCGACGACCTTCTCGGCCGAGGACCCGTGGTGTCGACAAACCCAACTGGAACGACGATTATGCGGCTCGTCCCACCTAGTGTATGTAGGTAGAGCACTAATACACTTTCTCTTGCGCACATTTACGCGATGAGTACTGCATAACCCGCCTGAACCGTGCCTTCGCGTGATACTTACGACAAGATCTGAGAAGGAACCCCCACTAAATAGTGGGTGCCTTTTCGGATCACTAAGGGCATTAGAAAGCGAATCGTTTTTTTTTAAACCGCCGCCTTGGGAAGGGGTCTTTATGTAGAAACTGAAAATGCAGGTACAGTGCGCTCTCGTCCCGAGCTTCTTTTCCAGGGGCCTTAACGGGTCTTGGATGTTTTACCATGAATTCGGAACCCAAAGTTTTTTGTTCGAAAGTCCGTTATTGGCTTATTCAAAACTTTTGGCTATTATAAGAAACAAATTTCAATATTTTTTATTTTGGTTCAGTAGTTT
The DNA here is from genome assembly GCA_949319315.1 of Zelleria hepariella. Taxonomy (NCBI): domain Eukaryota; kingdom Metazoa; phylum Arthropoda; class Insecta; order Lepidoptera; family Yponomeutidae; genus Zelleria; species Zelleria hepariella. The sequence goes on along the minus strand of OX439386.1, from coordinate 5,982,720 downwards.
GGATTTTACAACATTTCAAAGATACAGTTTTATGACGTCACGCGACGGTCTGTATACTGTTGGCGGTCATAGGAACAAAATATTTTAGCGCATAAAAACAAATATTTAAATTAGTTTCTCAATATTGTCTAAAGATAAGATTAAGCCAATAACGGACTTTCGAACAAAAAACTTTGGGTTCCAAATTGGCTGTCATTAGAGCTCCGATCTACTTCGAGCTTCACAGCTCGGAGAACTATTTCTCTGATACTAATGCAGCACTCTCCCCCAGTCGCAGAGTGGATGGCGGAGGTGTACCAAGCGATAAACGCCCTTCAGGAGCGCGTGCTGAAGGCCCAGAACAACGTAAAGCGCGGCCTTGAGAACATCGCCGCGTGGGGCGACATTCCGCTGCACAATCGCAAGGAGAACCTTGACAAGATGGAGCTGTTGGCGGTCAACGAGCGACACCGCAGATTCGTCAAACGGTGAGGCCGAGAATGACTTTTACTTCAGCCAGAATAAGTAACGAAGTTTCCGTGATCCTCTTCTTCTTTTGGTGCCATCTCCTATCGGAGGTCGGCTATCATTACGACCACTTTGGCCCGTGATGTTGCGGCTCGGAAGAGTATTCCTCAGCCATGAGAAATCGATGAAGAAAAAGAGTTCCGTTTGGTTTTGTCTACTAGACTTTATAAAAAAAATATGCAAAATCCTAAGCTAATATTTTTTTACAGACGTGACAACATTCTGGCGAGCCAAGCCGAGTTCGTTCAAATACTGGACGACAATTACGATTTGTTCTTCAACCTTATGCTTGAGCCTGACGTAAGTCCGATCGGAAGATCAGTTTTGAACATGCATATTGATAGCTTCGTAAACTACTACAATTAAAATTTAAAAAATCGGATAAGTCATAAAAGACGTGCTTGCTTTTTTTCATGTCATAAACGGCCAAACCGATTTTGATTAATATAGATAAGAACACTCTAGATCAAGTCGCCTTTCAAACAAAAACAACTAAATCAATATCGGTTTATAATGCGTGCGGGATGAGAATGGGATGGAACCTTGTCAAATTCAATCGAAAACATACTGTATTTTACTTTGACAAGGTTGCATCGACGCGAGTTTGCTTACCGCGCGCGTCTCAGTTCCAAAAGGTCGCATCCCATTCTCATTCCGCACGCATTATACCCGTATGGGAGCTACGAACGATGCAACCGACAGACACAAATACACACTTCAAATCAAAATTATCACACCCCTCTTTTTGCGTCGGTGGTTAAATAGAAAACCCTTCCAGGACGAGTCCGACATCGAGGAACTGGAGGAAGTGGACGAGGCGACCCTCGATGATGATGAGAAAGCTGCGCGCGCGCAGAAGAGCGCCAACATCGCCGCGCAGGTGGACAGGCACCGCGTCGATAGGGAGCGACGCGCCGCCGCCAAGGTCTGTGTGCACCCTTCTTCGATCAAGGATAAAACTAGATACAACATAGAACTCTGAAATGTGTCTGGAAAAATAGATGCCCAAATTGCCTTTGGGAGCTTATTTGCTCGTAGTTCATGCAATTAAAGTAAAACTGTACACTAATGCCATAAGGTTGACATTCGAATATTAGACTTATGGTCGAAATGATGTTTCGTATCGTTCTATTGCTGATATCTTTTGTTTCTGTGGGGACAAGTTTTTATTGTGATTTTATACGTAATGCGGATTCTATGGGATTTAGTTCGGTGGCACCCTTATAACCATGGGGCTAATTCTCGGGAATCTCGCATTCGAAAAATCTAATTTTGCGGCAAATGTCACATCTCCTTTTCTCACGAAGTCATCCTCGACATAAGGCACGAGATCTCTGCAAGATGATTGCCTTTTTCGTTCTGCATGACTCGTCGGGAGCAGATTTTCTTTCGAGATGTGTCGAATGCGAGATTCCCGAGAATTGGCCCCCTGGCCCGGGCCAGAGTCAGATCTGTTTCTTTCAGCCATTGAGTATTATTTATTAAGTCCCAAACCTAGGCACAACTAGCGCCGCCAATGGAAAAAAAACATATCTTCTTTTTGGATGCGCTTTTTGCTAAAAACTCTTCATTAGGTTATCGACACGGACCTAAGGCTATGTTTAGGACCTAAGATTTAGATTCCACATGGTAGAACCTACCAATAAAATCCTTTATCGCCAAAAGTGGCCACCACTTTTGGCGATAAAAGATTTTATTCGAAGATATCCCGCAGCGGTCCACTACCGCAGGAACCTCCTCATCCTCAGCCAAGCGCTATGCCAGTAATAAAGAAAAATAAATATAAAAGTGTAACCTAATAAATTATGTGTACTTACCACCATATTATAGATTGTGGCTAACGAGAAGAAGAGGCTGACACGACTGGCCAGGCAGGCCAAACGAGAGGCCGAGGATACGGAGCGAGAGCAGGAAAGACTGGCAGAAGAAGAAAAGGCCAGATTGAAAGCCTTGAAGGCAGGTGAGATTTTTCAACAGCTATAAAAAACTTATTTCACACGTGTTATCCTCTGTGCAGTATTGAAATGATAAAGATATAACCCGTACCAATACACCGTGGAATTTTAGTTGTTTTAAAGCCGAAGGTATTTAGTTGCACTCGTGATTCTGAGCCAAATTCCAAAATTTTACTTCATAACGTGCGAAAAAAAAAACATGTCCCAATACTAACGGCTACCGCAAATCGACACCATTTGTATGGAGAAGTGAATTTTTTTTTCGCGCGTTTTGGAATGAAATTTTATAATTTGGCTCAGAATCACCAGTGCAACAAAATACCTTCGGCTTTAAAACCACTAAAATTCCACGGTGTATAGGAAACATTTAGGATGAACTGGCGTTGTGTCGCTTTGACTGTATATTATTAGAGCGAGAGGGGGTCAGTATTTTCTCTATTGGTGCGGGTTATACATTTCAATACATGAAAGCTGCAACTATTATCTTTAGCAAAACTTACCTGCGTGCTTTGTTTTTGTGCTCTATTTTTAAGTTGGCATCAATAAAGTGATTTGAATTTGATTTGTATCTCGTATGCGTGAATTTGTGAATGTAGACGATACAGACATAGTATATGAAATCGGATGTCGACGAGACTAGACATCAGATTTCATACATTTAAAACCTCTCTCATAAATATGGGCATTATGGACGTGGCTTAGTTGGCTCCGCACCTATTAACTTGTCTTTCCTGAGGGCAAGGCCAACTAATTTGACAGGATATTATGGCAAGCCTAGCCTACTCCATCTAAGCAATGTCCCAGGCACTGCAGCGTCAGAGTGGTCGCATCACCCATCTACAGGGTGCACTCTAAGTCGATAGCGAAACTTTAAGTAGGCTGTCTACTGATCAATACAAACAACTTGTACCAGGTGGCAAATAAAATGGAGGGAAAAAAATATCAGCTGTTCCATACAAAAGGTCGACTCAGTACTGCGCCAAATGTATGAAACAGCTGATATTTTTGCGCTCCATTTTTTTCGCCACCTCGTACAAGTTGTTTGTATTGATCAGTAGACAGCCTACTTAAAGTTCCGCTATCGACTTAGAGTGCACCCTGTAGTGAGTATAGATGCCACTGGGCGCTGTAGAAATCATCAAGGCCTACGTGGACAAAGTATTTTGTTTTCGTATCTACATTGCGTGTCTGCTGAGCATTATGTATACCTACAGGGTGTCCCGTAATTCAACATCAAGCGGGAACTGGGTGAAAGGGCAGGTCATAACGGTAGTGGGAAAAATAATATAAATCCTGGTCGTTTCGTTCAGAAATTATAAAAAACTAGCTTTTGCCCGTGACTTCGTCCGCGCAGAATTATTTTTTTCTCGTGAGTTTTTCCGTTGTTTTAATGGTTATTTTGCTATTCGGGTCGGAGAGAAATCCAACCAATCAAAAATCATAAAAATCGGTCCACCCGTTCCCGAGTTATAAATGGTGTAACTAACACGACTTTGTTTTATACAGGGCGTCCCACGGCCATGCCACATGGAGGGAAAGTACCTTAAATATTGTAGATGGAACATTTTACTGAAAGAAGACATTATTTTAATTTTAAAAACAATTTAAACTGCATTCATAGATATTGAAATAATTACATGGTTGAACCGGGAATAGAACCCGTTACATGAGAAAAAATATTACCCTGTAGTTTTATCATACCGATCGAAAGGCTTCATCATAAGAATTATTTTTTGCTAAATAACATAGTGTCAGAAATAGAAGGAAGACCATGAATTTTTACATTTTTAATACAACATTAATCAATTTATCAATGAAAATCACAGTAACAAAAGATTAAAGGTATGAAAATGAAACACATTTTTGAATTATTTCTTTATAATCAGCCAGCCGCATTGCGATGGAAAAAATTTGACGCGTCTGTCGGCTCAGGATACGGCTCGATTTGTTGCATACTACCAGGTAAATGTTAAAATTCATGGTCTTCCTTTTATTTCTGACTCTATGTTATTTAGCAAAAAAATATCCTTATCATAAAATCTTTCGATCGGTATGATAAAACTACAGGGTAATATTTTTTTCTCATGTAACGGGTTCGATTCCCGGTTCAACCATGTAATTATTTCAATATCTATGAATGCAGTTTAAATTGTTTTTAAAATTAAAATAATGTCTTCTTTCAGTAAAATGTTCCATCTACAATATTTAAGATACTTTCCCTCCATGTGGCATAGCCGTGGGACGCCCTGTATATTTAGATTATAAATTTTCCCAGTACAGTCATGACCTGCCCTTTCACACAGTTTCCGCTTGACGTTGAATTACGGGACACCCCGATATTTGAACACCCCATTTTACGCATCGTCCACCAGAGCAAACGGAGGAGCAAATGGGCGAGCAGCTCGAGGAGACGCCGCCGCCCGAGCCAGAGCCGGAGGCCGAGCCAGAGGCCGCGGCTGAGGGCGAGCCCGAGGAGCAGCCGCTCAGCGAGGAGGCCGAGCTGGAGAAGTTCCGCGAGGAGCGCTGGCCCTTCTACGTCAAGTACGTCGACTCGCTGGTGAGTAGAAACTTCTTAGACCAACTTGAAAGATCAAAGGTGTCCCAAAATAATACATTCGACAGCAAGACATGAAAAAGACTGATTGAATACATTTTCTGACAACGAACGAGATTATTATTTGACCGTGGGCGTGAAAAGGAAAAGGCCTATGCCCAACACTGAGCTTTACTCATGGGCTGGCTGCAATGGATAGATAGATAGAAAAGACAAGAACATGCCCCGCTGCTGCTAACATGAAAGATTAAAAGTGTCCCAAAATAATAGATTCGAATGCAAGACATGAAAAAGACTGATTGAATGCATTTCCTGAAAATGAACGAGATTAGCATTTGACGATTACACTCATCAGCGATGTTGTAGGGGTATTTTATGTATTCTTAAATACGTCTTGCGTGTTATTCTATCCCCAGGTATCAAAACAAGTGATGAAGGCTGTTTCAGTCAGTTTGAACCTTTTCGAGGTCCAGACGAACCTGGAAACTGGGCCCGGCGCCGCTTTTATGGAAGTCATTACTGAACTGAAAGATCCTGGTGAGTTACTTATGTCAATATGAGGTTTCGAAAGCTTGAGGGTATCTCATTAGAGTGATTTGTGAAACAGATTCAAGTTTTCAAAACAGATTTATTGTTGTGTTGCTATTTCCATAAAATTACAGAACGCCCCATCTAACCATCTATTTTTTTTTTTACTTAGCCTCGGTGTTAGTGTTCCACTGCTGGGCAAAGGCCTCCCCCACTTTAGTCCAGATTTTTCGGTCCTGGGCCACCTCAGACCACTCCGGCATGTATTTGACGAGATCGTCCCGCCATAACCCCATTTATTTATCGTCATACAAAACACAAGAACTTAGCGTATATCAAAAGCGGCAACTTGTTACAGACATCTGGTTCACGCCATCGCTAGACATCGATGACGACGGCGGCCTCTACGATACGCTGCGCGAGATGATGAAAGACATGTTCTGTCAGGCCACGCTCTTCCCACGGATCGACGAGGATATCCGGATCGCTTCCTATGAAGGTGAGAGATATAGATCGCTCCCTACCAAGGTAAGACATTTGGATCGCTTCCTATAAAGTTAAAACATCTGGATCGCTTCCTATGACATCGAAGACGACGGCGGCCTCTACGATACCCTGAAAAAAGATGAAAGACAAAGATAAACTACTGAACCATCCAACTGAATCAGTTGTTTCGTAATTGACCGTGCAAACAGGCCTGTGCATAACTGGCCCTTGACAATATTGTAACCCGCTAAGACCGAACTTTTGGACTTCGACGAAGGTTCGTGGACAAAAACGTTTAAGCGAGACTGTGAACGCGAATTTTCGCCGTGTTCTAAAATTGGCTTTGCATAAGCGGGCTGTACAAAACACGGAGGCAAACTATTGGCTCCGTCGACGTCCACTGCACTGGTGCGTCATCCAGCCTCGGCTAGCTACAGCTATCCCTTCATATCGTCGGTTTAGATAAATTAATTGCTTCTTCCTTGGAGCACTATCTAAGCTTAGACCTGATATTAAATGCCATTGTCTTCCTGCAGATGATATAGCCAATGAACCCGAGTTGATCGATCTCTACCACGACGTGCTAAACAGGATTGAAAACACAATCAATGAGGTGTTGCAGTACGCCAGTGTAAGTTTCCAATTTATATCTGGATCATTCCTGAGAAAAGCGTTCTTCGCTGAGATCGGTGGCTTTTATTTTTTTTCAAGATAGGTGAAAACTAAAAATACACCGTAAAAGATGGCTTAAAAACTAGTCAATATGTCGATGAGGCACACCTGTAGGCTTTATAGATTAATGAAAAAAAAATCTTCTTTTTTGACAAGTGTTTTAGTGTCTAAAATTATTATAAACAGTAATTACATTGAATAATAAACGTTTTTTCTAAATTTAAACGTCACTCATGAACTGTCACAGATAAAAGGGGGCTAATTTAAGCAAAACATTTCTATTAAACATCATAAAAATTATTAAAAAAATCATATCTTTATTTTCATAAAATCATTGTAAAAGATCAATTCCTACGCTAAACATGCAAAATTATAGTCAACAAGCCTTCGCATATTTATACAGCGTCCTGTGGCACCTTCACTTACACTAGATGGGTGAAGAGACCAGTCGGCGCTGCAGTGTCTGGGACATTGTTTTAGATGGAGTAGGCTTGACCAGCACCTATACCATCCTGACAGCTTGGTCGGCCTAGCCCACAAGAGAAGTCATTACGTGTGGAGCCAACTAAGTTGCGGGTTTCATCACGATGTTTTTCCTCACATTAGGGAGGGGTTTAGCTACTTCAAATTTACAAATTTATGTAACTTTGAAAAGAAACAAAGTCATGTTACATGCCTGCGCTGGGAATCGAACCTGGTTCTCTCGCATCGGCGACCAATGCTCTATTATATGTGTGACTGTAATAACTAGTGGTTCGCCCCGAACTGTGAACTCGCGACCCCATATAAACTTAACAACCCGATATCTCGGCAACCCCTCGACCGATTTAGCTCATGTTCGAACTTAAAAATTCTTTTAATTTCATTTACCCGCCTACCAAATTTCATAACGATCCGACCAAATTTACTCAAGTTATCGTCGAACGAACATTCATACATACAAACATACAAACATACAAACATACATACATACATACATACATACATACAAACGCCGGATTGTTCCAGTAGACTCGGAGAACTTCGCTCGCTTAGCTCGCTCGTTCAATTATACACTTAAATTGTCTGTCTATACGGATTTTGCTTTTTATTTGCGTGAAATTACATTTCCTTGCAAAAAACAGTACCTTAATAGCTTAAATGAAGTCTAAACTTTAGTCCATAGAAACAAACTGATACATTTTGAATTTGTCATAGCATCTCGTTCGGTGTGGTATCTAAAGAATCTGTGAAATTGATACAATATGTTGAAAACTTCTTTGAGATCCTTGACTAATAACTGAGATCGGTGGCTTAAATCCACCGATCTCAGTGCCACCGATCTCAGAAATAACTAAAATGTAGCTATTTCTCTTAAACTATAGAAGCAATCGTATTTATTTTTACGACAATACCTACTCAGGGATATAAGCATTCATGTACTTAGGACAGTTTAGTGTAGTCTTGTTTACTATACTAGCAAAACGTGCCACCACTTTCAGCTACCTTACCGAACCAAAGTTTTAAAAAAGTCAAGAACTTACGTAAAAGTTTAGGCATGAAAGATAGCGACACAGACAAACCATAATAGTTGACAAGGACCATTTAACGATATTTTGCACCAGTAACTAGAAACTTGCCGCGTATTTAAGCTTGTATAAAAACATACTTTCGTTGCACGATTAAACTTTGCTCGCCGCGTGACATTTCTAGGAATGTCTACAGACACAAGAGTTTTCATTCTAATATAATTCTGGATATACGATTGGATAGAGGCACTCATTGGGCATTTAGAAAGGTATAAATTAGCATAGTAGTGGGCACATGAGTAAAACCACAAACAAAAACATACCAGGCCCACACGCGTGTGACATGCAAAATACTCGCAAAATCACCCATTTTTTGACCTTCAAAGGGATATTTATTCAATTTCCTCTATAAAATATTGATTTTATTTGATATGCCTCAATGGACCGTTAGTTAAGTAGACGATTAAGTGCTAATTTAGTACTGTGTGATGTATAGTTTAGTAGATACTAGCGTGTGACCAAAAAAATCGACCTCTCAAAGAATGACCCATCTCTTTTCATTTCATTTACACGCACTTAAAAAACGAGACGATTTTATTCTTCAAAAATAAATTAAGCAATAATAAGTGTTTATTGAACGAGCGAGCGAAGCGAGCGAAGTTCTCCGAGTCTACTGGAACAATCCGGCGTTTGTATGTATGTATGTATGTTTGTATGTTTGTATGTTTGTATGTATGAATGTTCGTTCGACGATAACTTGAGTAAAATTGGTCGGATTGTTATGAAATTTGGTAGGCGGGTAAATTAAATTAAAATAATTTTTAAGTTCGAACATGAGCCAAATCGGTTGAGGGGTTGCCGAAGTAGGATATTATTGGGCATTCTATTCCACCTTCCATTCGTTTGAGCTCACGTCTCACCGCGCCGCCCGGCGGCGCGGTTTGTCGTTCGCTCAAACTCATTCCAGGTGGAATAGAATGTCCAATAATATCGAAACCTATCCTTACAGGTTCCACTTAGAAAATGATACTATTGTGCGCGGAGAAGTTTAAAATTATGAAGAATGCAACTCACCATACCAATACGGAAACTGCATCATTATCACTAAAACTCGCTATCACTACTTCACAACAAATTAGCTAAAGGATTCCCAAGCTATACCCGATCGTAATTATCAAATAGCAGATTTTTATAGATTGAATAACCATGATAAAAGATAGAACAGCACACATTATTCGTGGTAATACTGAGGTCTCTTCTCGCTTCGTTATAACGATGACATAAAATATTATTCAGGAAGGTATAATACGTGTATTTATTACTCAATCATATTTTGCGACCAGATTGGCGTCTCCCACTGAAAGAATGATCGAACACCACAAATGTTGTGATCAGATTGACGTCCCGTGTTGATCTCTCCTAGCAGTGACACAAAACACTTTTTTATGAATTAAATTTTGTGACCAGATTAGCGTCTCCCACTGAAAGAAAGATCGAACACCGCAACATTTAATGTTGTGATCAGATTGACTTCCCGTGTTGATCTCTCTTAGCAGTGACACAAAACATAAAAAAAATTACTCAGTTAAATTTTTGTGACCAGATTGGCGTCCCCCACGCTAACAAGATTCAACCCAGCAAATAAATTTGATGTCAGTTTGACTTCTCGTAATGATTCTTCAGACAATGGTACAAAACATAGAATTTTTGACTCACTAATAATTATTTTGTGATCAGATTGACGTCTCCCACTGTTAGAAAGATTCAACACCACAAAATGCTTTGTGATCAGGTTGACGTCTCATGTTGGTCTTTCATGCGAAACAGTGACACAAAACATTACAGTTCGTCTAAACTCCATTTTTGAACTCTTTGTAAGACAGATTCAAAACCTCAAATTTTTTTTTGTGCTTCTTATTAACAGTGACACAATCATTATACTGAGTGATTAGCGCAAATAAGAATACTTGTATTTTCTACCTGATATTATATTTTATGGTTAATAATTGAAGCACTGAGAAACCTTATCTTACCCGAAAAAATATTGTGATCAGATTGACTTCTCCTGTTAATTATCCTTCATCACAGCACATACAAACTTTTTGTAATATTAATAATTTTTACTTTGCCCCTTGAGTATCCTTTATTTTTAATTAAATTAAACAATCACGATTCACGACTTCGCTTACACTCATTGACACGTAATGACTGTGAATGCTATATGAAACCGGCAGGAGTTGTCAACCAAAGGTTGGCAACTGTAACTTCGAAGGAGTAGGTATTCATTTCTTCGTATAACCAATAAAGGATGCAAACGCAATAAGTAAATGCGTAGATAGGCTACTCCTAGCATATACATAATAAAAAATAAAAGTAAAATAAAATTTAGTTCTTTTCAAATATTTCCTTCCCGAGTTAGGCTCGAATAGTTACCTACTCGATAAATTGGATTACATTTATTGGGGATCTATATTAACTAAAATAATACCTAAATATTGTGTTACCTTAATATTGATCATGACATGGAAGAAATGTAGCATTAGGAGTGTTAAAAGAAAAAAGGTTTACTATCTATGACACAAAATGTAGACCGGGAGCTAGGTAGAAAAAACATGATCTAATTATGTATCAGCTTAGAGTCCATCACAATGTTAGTTGTAAACTTCTACCTTATATTAATTACATTATACAATTTGTTATATTATGAATTATTTTGTGAATACCCTAATTAATGTACTTTGTAAGTATTTAAAATGAAAATGTGTAAAAAAGTTATTTTCTAACTTGCGTAGGTACTTGCTTAGATATAGGTAGGTACGTTGAGTATGTCTGTATGTAACGTATGTAATGAAATGATAGCGTTCAGGGGCACCTTAACTCACACTAGACGGGTGAAGTAATCACTTGTACGCGGCGGTACTCGAGATATTGTTTAAATGGAGTAGGCTTTGAACTTTATATGCAACTAAACCTTGTCTATCTATCCTAAAACTGCTTGAAACAGTGAAGGAAGCACCTATCAAAGTAAGCTAATAACGATATCCAGCTCTTGGACTATGTTCATTTCATATCTAAATTAAACCCGCACTTACATCTCATTGCACAATATCCGTCCGTAACCTGATACTCTTATTTTTTATTGAATGACGCACGAGTTGAGCGACCAAATAACTAGGTCCGCAAAAATCGCTGACTATAATAGCTCGAGCGTATTTGTCTGACCCAGCTGCGGATCAAGCTGAGATGGTTATGCTTGCACTTTTGAAGGTTAAGCAACAATTTTGGGTGTTCGAAACCAAAATGTAATATGTTTTGTTTTTACTTCCGATTTATATAATATAATAATCCTATAAACAAAGGTCAATTTAGTTTTGGCCTGGCATAAGTACTTGTTACATAAACGACAACATATTTTTTTTACATATAAACCTATATTTTTGTGGTTTACCTTAAACTCTCATCACTTCCGAAAACGGTCTCCTTGTGGTGAAACTCTCTCCGAGCAACGTCTCTTCGCTACCCCTCGTCGCCGTCAGCCTAACTTCGCTACGCAACCCTACGCCGTCAGCCCGACTTCGCTACGCTACCCTTCGCCGTCAGCCCGACTTCGCTACGCTACCCTTCGCCGTCAGCAAGACTTCGCTTCGCTACCCTTCATCATCAACCCATCCAGAATTAAAATGTTAGTAAGTATAATAAAACTTTTTATATTATATTTATCTCTCTAACATAGGTATACATAAAAAAAACCTTTTTAGGTATTTTATCTTTCTTTTTTCACTGTGTACAAACTGTATCGTCAAATAAACTAATTCCATTTTTTATTTCAGGTCTGACTCCGAGTTCGAATTCCCCGGTGCATCGATCCCAGCTGTGCAGCCTAGCAAGCAGAAGGCTAAGTCTTCGGCAGCCTCCAAGCGCAAGGCGTCTAGCTCCATTGAGGAGACTGTGAGGTAAGCATCTTACTTTCTAAACACTTCTATTACCCACGAATTAGTAATTAGCTTTATTTATACTTAGTTATGCAGAAAGCATTCATCCCACATTTTTTCCGCTTATTTCGCGGTTTGTACTTTCCTGGAGATGGTTGCCTTCTGCATAACTAGGTCTAAATATACAAGGTGTTTCAGATAGGTTCTGAGACAATGAAAGGGATTACTTAACTCACCAATACCATCACCTTTTACTATGAGACCAAGTGCAAAACCTCTAAAAAATATTACCTGCTCCATACATTTGGTACAGTAGGTATCCAATTTTAGCATGGGATAGCTATTACTTTTTTTGAGTTTTCGAATTTGGTCTTGTAGTAAAAGATATTGGTATTGATGAGCTCGACGAGCACCCTCACTATTCAATATAATAGAACCGTTCCGTAACACGCTGTACATAGTCTCGCCACGATGCACTACTCCATGGTAAACAGCTCCTAACGCGCACGGTCTAAGTGCGAGTATCGAACAAAGAGGGTTAGCGCATCGTGTTGTCGATTAATTCTAAAAATATACTTTCCGTAGGTGACTGTGCATGTAAATAAATTTAATACACCTTTAGGTACATCTACGTAATGATACGATTTATACAGCGTTCAGTGATACCTCTACTTGGATGCTGCAGTGCTTGGGACATTGTTTAGATGGAGTAGGTTATATGACTGTATAGGTACAGTTTCAATAACGATTATTAAACTTTTTTTTTTTTTTTTTTTTTCTAGGTCTCACAACAAGAAGAAGCCTGTTGGGGATCTATTCGGCATTCTGCGAGACGCGGAGAAGATCGCGAAGAACACTCCGGAGCAGCACCAGCTCGGCTCGACCCTCCTGACGCGTGTGGCAAACGGCCACGTACGTCGGACCGCGACGACCGAGGGGGAGTTTTATGTAGAATTGAAGATCTATAACACCCTCGACGCGGCCGGCACCAACGCTCAGGAGAGGTGGAAGAAGGCGTTGCTGGCACTTAAATTACAGTCCGATCAAGATTCAGCAGCTTGGGACGCTTTACAAAAATTTATTAAAATTGTATACACCTCATTTGAGGAAACTGAACCCACTTTTTATAGTGACAAAGTCAATATAAAATAAGTTATATTTATAGTTACATTTTAAATAATAATATAAACTTACCTACTTATTTCTATTTCAATTTTTTCGATCTGATTTGTTCTTTTTTAAATTCAATTAACAGTAAATTCATTCCATTTAACAATGCCTTATTGCACTAGCTGCGCAACTCTTATTAACCCAAAAGGTTGGGTGGGACATTTACGTAGCATTAACCACAAAAGTAAAGCAGAAACTTTTCAATTGTCAGAAGACATTGAGATTCTTACCGCTGCATTCCGAAATCGCATTGCGACTTATAAAGTAAAGGCTAGTGGGGGTGCAAAGCAATCAGTTGACACCTTCTTAAAGTCAATTCAAGATAAGATTAAATCTTTAATTGATCTTTCATTGAAAAAGCACGTCTGCATTAAAGTTAATGTTGAGCTATTTTCATTTTTCTTAATGTTTAAAGACGATTCACAAGAACTAAAATCGTTTGGTACAAAAAACTTTACTCTACACATGAATTATAATTTCTATTCACTCTACTCGGAAATGACAGCTACTTTAAAAAAAAGGCTGGAAGAGTTTCAAGAGCGAGATAGTGGTTGGACATTTTTGAATAACTCCCATTTGGAAATCAACATCAATAAATACCAACCACTTAGTGGATCTTCTTTCATAGATTTACCAAAATTTATCAAAAATAAAAAAGCATGCTTAAATATAAAAAACAATGATCCCTACTGTTTTCTTTGGTGTCTTACAGCTGCTTTGTTCCCCTCAAAAAGCCATCCCGATCGAGTCTCATCTTATCCAGATTTTCGTAATCTTTTTAACTTAACGGGTATGTCATTTCCTTCAAATTTTTCCGACATTGTCATGTTTGAAAAACATAATCCAGATATAGCTATTTTTGTATATGGTCTACAGGGTTCAAAAACTGTTGTAGGCCCGTTGTACAAATCGGAGTCTACTAGCGCAAAAAATAAAATCCATTTACTGTTTCTTGAGAATGACGAACGATCTCACTTTTGCTTGATTAAAAACCTTCCCCGTCTGGTAAGGAGTCAAATATCAAAACACCATCAACAACTACATTTTTGTTCATCTTGTTTACTATTTTTCAAGATATTGTCTGAATTAGAAAACCATGTATGTGGTGGTATTGCTACTGCTCTCCCTACACAAGGGTCGGTTCTCCAATTTAAGAACTATGAGCGAAAACAAAACATACCTTTTGTTATATATGCTGATTTTGAAACTATGCTTCAACGACACCAAGGGTGTGAAGCCGATCCTGACGTTGCTAGCACTACCACATTGCAGCAGCATGTGCCTACAGCATTTGGCTACTTAATTGTTTGCACAATGGACGAGCAGTATAATCGATACCTTAGCTATCGCGGAGAAGACTGTGTATCAAAGTTTATTGAATGGCTTTATCGAGATTTAAAGCGAATACATGCTATTTTAAAAAATACAGTGAAACTCATTTTCACTGCAAATGATGTCGATGATTTTGAAAAAGCTATTCGGTGTCACATTTGTGACAATCTTATGTTATATGACAAAGTCCGAGACCATTGTCATATCACAGGGTACTATCGGGGAGCGGCTCACAGACACTGCAACTTACAATTTAAGCTACCTAATTTTGTTCCGGTAATTTTCCACAATTTATCAGGTTACGATTGCCATTTGTTTATTAAACAACTGGGCGAGGCACCTGGTCCAATTAAAATAATACCTAAAACCAAAGAAAATTATATTTCTTTCACGAAATATATACCGCTATCGAATAATGAAGGTATGCAACTTCGCTTTATTGATTCTTTTAAATTTTTGGGAACCAGTTTAGATAAACTCACAAAAACATTGAAAGCGGAGGAGTTCTCCTTGTTAAAAAGTTTTTTTCCAAATGACTGTGAATTCAATTTGTTAACTCGAAAAGGAGTGTATCCATATGACTATATGTCACAGTGGGAGTGCTATGATCAGACTACTCTACCCCCAAAAGCATCGTTTTATAACTCGATTAGTGATGAGGAGATAAGTAATGAAGATTATGAGCACGCGAAGTCTGTCTGGATAACCTTCTCCATAAATAACTTGGGTGAATACACAGATCTTTATGTTAAAACAGATGTATTGCTTTTAGCCGACATTTTTGAAAATTTCCGCAAAACATGTAAACGATACTATCAATTGGACCCAGCATTTTATCTTACAGCTCCTAGTCTATCGTTTGACGCGATGCTATTAAAAACAAAAGTCCAATTAGAATTACTTAGCGATTTAGCAATCATTCGCATGATTCAGGATGGAATACGTGGTGGTGTATGTATGTGTTCCAAGCGATACGCTAAAGCAAACAACAAGTACATGCCCGATTACGAGCCATCACTCCCCGATTCCTACATTGTTTACATAGATGCTAACAATTTGTACGGCTTCAGCATGTCACAATTACTACCCCTATCGGATTTCCGATTTTTAGATCAGACAGAAATAGAAAAATTAGATATCACATTTATCTCCGATGATGCCTCTTTTGGCTTCATCCTTGAGGTGGATATTATTTATCCTGAATGTTTGCATGATGAGCACAATGACTTTCCATTTTGTCCCGAACGGTATGTGCCGCCCGGCGGAAAGTGCTCCAAATTAGTACCTAACCTACACGATAAATACAAGTACGTCATCCACTATGTACATCTTAAAACATGTTTAAAAAATGGTTTAAAATTGAGGAAAATCCATAGAGTTATTACTTTTCGTCAAAGTGCTTATCTCAAACAATATATAGAGCTTAATACAAAACTGCGTCAACAAGCACAATCAACATTTGAACAAGATTTTTTTAAGCTCCTGAATAACAGCATATTTGGAAAGACCATTGAAAATACTGAACGCAGAGTAAACGTGCATTTAGTAAATCAATGGAATGATAATCAAAATAAAACAAAAAAATGTACATCGGCAGAAAGATTGATTGCTCGCCCAAATTTTCACAGTACCTCGGTTTTTTCAGAAAATTTGGTAGCTATCCAAATGAAGCCAGAACGAGTGGTTTTAGATAAGCCTATTTACATCGGGTTCTCCGTTCTAGAGTTGTCTAAGTGTCATATGTATGACTTTCACTATTCCATTATTAAACCTATGTATGGAAAACGTGTGGAGTTGTGTTACACTGATACAGATAGCTTTATTTACAATTTATCTACGGAAGATTTCTTTACAGATTTAAAATACCATCTTCTCGAGCACTTTGATACGAGTAATTATGAAATCAAAAATAAATATTGTATTCCGTTAAAAAACAAAAAGATTCCTGGACTATTTAAGGATGAAATGGGAGGACAAATTATTACAGAATTTGTAGGTTTGCGCTCAAAACTTTACTGCTTCAAAACATTGAATGAAACAATAAAAAAAGCCAAGGGAGTAAAAATGAGTGTTATCCGTAATCTTAATTTCAAAAATTATGAACAGAGTTTGTTTGAAGGAAAGGTTTTGCGCAAAAGAAATATTCTGTTTAAATCTATAAAGCATCAAATATTCACCCAAAGCGTCAACAAAGTCTGTCTCTCCAGACAAGACGACAAGCGATTGATTGATTATAGGAATCAGATTTTTTCACGAAGCTGGGGCCATACCTCCATATTATAATACTTAGTTAGGTACCTCACACTAAAGCTAAATTAAAAAGGAGTGATATTGCTCGATAATAAAGAAAAAAGGTAGTTCTTTACACTAACGATTAAATAATATTGTATAATTTTTTATCAACTATTATTGTATTGTTTAAGGTATCGCATGTAAATAATTATAAGTATTATTTGTTTGCTGGATAAAAATGGTAAAACAAAAAGTAAAGGACTGAAATAATACTAATTATGTAAATTAGTACCTAAAGTAGTAATAAGTAGGTAACCATAATTAATTTAGTTTTTTGGTAAATAAATGTGGGTTTTTATTCTTACTTTGCTGTTTTTTTTTTTTTCCAATTAATATATTTGTTACCTATTCTTGATTTTAGGATATAAAATTCTCGAAACCTCGGTGCGCGAGTCAGACTCGTACTTGACCGGTTTTTAACTATATCAATATTTCGTAATCCATAGATTTGTGCGCAGAGCACATTTTCTTGTTTTGCAAAAATAAGTGTGTCAAGCACCTAGGCGAGGGCATGACCGCAGTTTTATAAGTCAGCAGAAACACATTCGATATTGAAAGTGTCGACTTCTCAGAGTTTGCTATCTGCTCACTCTTACATGATTTAAAAGAGATAGAACTAATATCGACTCAATCTAAACGTCAATGAATAGGTAAGGTCGATGTAACTTCAATTAAATTGTAGTTGCGGGGTATTTATTACTGTATCGATCGAGCAAAAGAGCAGACCATTCACGAAAAAATGTCAATTTCGGTAAGCATTTTTTGCAATGAATTATTGTATTCACCATTAATTAAAATATTTTAATAGTTGTTTTATTGTTCACAGATCTTGGGTGATACGGATCCGACCGATCCTCACTATTTTGCACAAAATATACTGGGTGGGTTCGAGAGTGAACCTGAGGTTGAGGAAACAAGGAATCCTCCCCCCCTGACTGACGTGATGGTGAAACGGCGAACCAAAACTGCGAGAAAGCGTCCTGCTGTTAAGGAGTTAGCGCCATCTTCTTATGTAATCACCAAGGCTGCAAGACGAGGCCATCGGATGGTCAAAATTGAAGTTTTTGATCTCAACGAGTGCCAAGACACGGATAGTGAAAGCGCCGTTTTGAGCGCTCAATATGTCGTGGTTGATCCGGTCGATGAAATATTAGATATGGCCGAAAATATAGTAAGCGAAATTTCCAAAAAAATGTGTAGTAATATGTATTAATTAGGTTTTTATTGTAAATATTATTTAGCTGTTTTGTATTGCAAGTAATAAATTAAATAAAAAATCTTTTATATTGTAAGTACATAGTTTAATGCAATTTTTATTTTGTAATGTTAAATTTTAATGATCATTATGTTAATGTGTAGATAATAATAAAAATAAACTTGTCTATTATAAATGAAACTATTTTATTTTTTTATTCCATGGAACATTTATTTTATATTATATATTAGCTATAAAAATTATCATAATACCACTTCCTCACACAGAGAACATTTTTCAAAGCACAGATTTTTTTATGGTTAAAACAATAATAAACATTATTTTTATCATACATTAAACAAAGATTTTCAAGAGTAGGACATCCTTTTTCCTGTAAATCTATGACTAAACAATTTGGTGAAAGGTTTTTCACCCACTCTATCTTTTCATAACCTTTAACAAATACATTTTTATTAAACAATAAAGGCAGAATTAGCCTTTTAAATTCAAGATAGTCTACGAATCCTTCTCGCCAGTAAATTCCTCTATTTCTTTCTAACCAGGTTACTTGCTTTTTTTCACTTTCCGTTAGAGTTGAAAATTTGTATGGAGGTTTCACTAAGTAGACTTGAGTAAAATCTTTCGTAGCTATAGCGAACTCTTTAACAATAAAGGATTTTTTATAATCATAAAATCCTTGTATGTCTATGAAGATGTATTCAGAAATCATGTTAGTTTTTTTACGATATTTGAAAGGGGTTTATATTCAATGACACTGTCATTAAGAATTAAACAGTAAGCAGAAGTTTGATCAGGAATCTCTAAGTCACTTTCTATTTCTATGCGAACGTCAACAGGACCAGTTTTTAATGTCTCGTTCTGTCTACAACAATCAATTACAAATAAAGGAGATTCCTTAAATCTTTTTAAACTCAACAACGGTTCACAGCGGTGTCCATAATAAGACTGTTGAAATTTAGTGTAAAGTTCGTATAATAACAAATATCTCTCTTCTGCAAAGTTAATGTTAAGGCCCTCATAGGGAAAGTAAGTAGAATTTAAAAAAACTTTGACGTCGCGTAAATAACAATGATCGAACTGTGACATGTCTTTACTTCCAATGTTTTTTCGTCCGGTTTGAAGTCCTAATATCACAAACCGCGGCTTTTCCATTTGCGATGAAGTTTTTATTGACCAAGAATGTTTGGTTGTTCTCGGTAAAAGAGGGTATTCATAAAGATCCCAGTTCCTAAATGCTAAATTAATAGCTCTATCTTTTTCTAAATATCTCAATAAGTTAACTCTCTCGCGATCAGATACTTTTATATGTGGAACTCTCCATATAATTTTATTAATGCTAAGATCATCTATTACTTCATTAGTACTTAGTTTCAAAGCGTTTATATTTGTGTTACTGCGCAAAAGTACCAACTCATGCCTGCAATTCATTATAATTTTATTGTAATCCTCTGCGAAACCAAGAACCTTATTTAACGGTATACAAACAGAAAAATGACTCGTTGTATTTTTTATTCCATCAATATCCCACCCCCATAGACGTGACATTTTAGATTCATTTTCGTTCATAGATATCAAAGATTTCATAGTGGTTGTAATCCCAGCGTTTTTGATCCTATCTATTTCTACGCCATTCAACTCATATCGGATATCTTGAAAAAGAAAGAGTATAGCATTGTTTACAAACTCCACACTACTTACTCTTTCTTTTTTATCCCCATTTGGACGATGCACCGAGAGTGAACCTTCTATGTATAGTGTACTCGCTGACGGTAAGACGTACAGGTCTTGTTGATTGATGGGAATGCGGATCTCATCGTTTTTATTAAAACTGTTTATGTAGGGTTTATACGAATGAACTTCATAGCTTTCGATGCTGTTGTCATGCGTAAAAGGATCTAAAATATTCAAAATATTCATTTTAACAGTTTAATGAATTTTAGAAATTTTTTATTTTCCTTTGTCAGCTTTTTTTTCTTAGCAGGTGGTTGCTCTTGGGTTGTAAGTATGGTACTGAGATTTTTACTTTCAGACGTTAATGTTTTATGGATAAAATCGATCATTTTCGTCTCAAATGTAAATACAACTGAAGTTCTTCTTTTCGCAGATTTATTAAATTATTATTGGCATCCAAAATTTTTATATTAATTTCGCTGACTGTGTTCTGATTGACAGGAAAATAAATTAGATTTTTTGGGATTTCTAGAATCCTGTACCCAGGTGGTACATTAGGCGCAAATTCATAAATAATGTGGCTAGGTTTTCCGTTTATATATGATCCACTGATGATATCACATTCGATCCGAACGATGGTTGTAGGTAGAATGCTAACTGGGAAGAGAGACTCGTGTAATATATTAGCTTTAAGTACCTCATTTCCAAACCCTAACATTCTACCGATTGATCCAGTTTTTTCAAAATGTATGTCCTTAGAGCAAAATATCTTTGTGCTCAAAGTATTGTTGTTGCAAATCAACTTAAACGTGCAATCTGTCAAATTAGTCTTTAAAAAGTCACTGATATCCAGCAATTCGTAGGATCCTTCCGGTATTTCAATAATTTCGTTATCACCATAGCAAAACCTGTTATTGTTGTTATCGATATTAGGTATCGAGTTGAAAGTAGAGAAAAAGACGAGACCACATTCATAGTCACCGTCTAACTGCAGAGCCGGCGAATAATATGTCGACAAAGCAGGCTTACAGCCAGTAATTGATAGTGTGAATGACATCGTAACAATGGTTAGGAGCAGTTAGTAAATCTCAATTTAAATGTTTTTGCCAGAATTTTTCTAGAAATTTAATACACAAATGTCCGCAATTGTATGGATTACTTTTTTGATAATTTAAATAATTATAATGTATATCTGTTTTTTCTCTTAAATATTTGACAAGTTCGATCGGCGGTTTTAAATCTCCATAACTATCAAAGTATTCACAATAGTCATTTATTTTTATGTAGGCTACCCAGTGAGTTCCAGGATTATTCGAACTATCTAAATTGAGAATAGCACACTCAATGTCACTCGATTTTTTTGGCAAGGTGTCTCTCATGTAAACACCTCGAAAGTATGGTATATTCTGAGTGTAATTTAATATATCAATATTAGTAAGTGCACGCCTGGGTAGCCTAGTTATTAGTTTTTTGTAGAACGTACACATAACCCTTTTCCTTTCTTATATGGTTTGATGTATAAACCTCTACCTAAAGCTACTGATTCCATCATTTTATTGTGGCGCTCGGATTCAGCAAGATTTTTTTGAGCTGATTTGTAATCATTTACTGCTTTTGCTATTCCACCCACACCTCCAGCTAAGGAGCCCAACGCGGATAGTCCCGCAAAGATAGGAATTAGCGGTAGGATGCCCCCAGTTTTGGGGATGGGAATAATTCTTGGTAGTCGGATGTTATTGTTTTTATGAAATATTTTTTTTGCAGCTAAGTATGCAAACTTTATTGCGTCTTTATTATTTTTCGGTTTTACTTTTTTCAGAAGTGTTTTCAACTTAGCTATTGAAGATTTGAACGATTTGATACCAGCACCCGTTGTAATTTTTGCTTTCATAATTTTATTTACTAACCATGATGCTACCCTTTCACCTCTGGTGGCGTCTGTCGATTTTAATCGTTGTTTTGCCATATTTCTCAGCTCTAAGTCAGCCTGATGACGTTCTTCCAATTTAGGATACTTAGCATAAGCTATATCGTGTTGCATGCATGCGTTGTCTAAAGGGTTAATTCCTTTATCTCCTCTTTGTAATCGTTCTTGTAAGCGAGTGCCTGGACCACAGTAGTTGTAACCAGGTAAGTGTAACTCAACTGGTAAATTCTCAATCAAAGTATTGATAAGTCCGCTTCCTTTCATAACTATGTATATAATGAAGAATATATTAGATTGCATAACATAATATATACGACTCAGTGTTTCAAAACAGCATCTTTATCAATCCAGCTGTTTTCAGTTTGACTAAGACCAAGCCATTTAACATATAACTTATTTCCATGCCTTTTAAGTACCTTTTCAACCAAATAAATATTAGGAAATTCGGTTTTTTGCAGTTCCTGTTCATAAAAAATACCTTTTATTGAATTACTATGTTGATCTCGAATGTAATAGGTAGTAGGTAGTGTTTTATTTACCCTTGAAACTGTAAACAATTCAGTAGACCAGTTTGGTGTGTACCCTTTTTGAAACTCTCCTTTGTGCTTACTGATACGAACAAAGTCACCTACACGAAACTTGTTTCTTTTCGAAGGTAACAAATTCTGACATTTTTTTATGTTATTTGCAACAATAGACTCATTTGTTTTGTTTATGTCAGTTGGTTTAAATTTAGTAGTGCGATGTATTGTATTATTATAGCTTTCAACTACATCAGAAAAAGACATTCCAATCCAGTTATAATTGCCAACTAAACTAAAATGTTTGTATAGTCTCCCTTTCAAAGTTCTAATTAGTCTTTCTACTATTGAAGCCTTTTTAGTTGAGTATGATGAATAATGATTAATTTTATATTTTTTCATTAGATTTTGGAACATGTTGTTATAAAATTCAGTACCCTTATCAGTTTGTAGATTTTTAGGGGAACGACCAAGTTTCAAAATGTTTTCAAAAGCCAGCGTGACTTCGCCTTTTGTTTTACTCTTTAACGGAGAGAACCATGCATATTTAGTAAAAGCATCAATTACAATCAGAATAAACTTAAAACCTTTATTTGTATTATAATAGTTTTTTATGTCCATCAAATCGGCTTGCCATAAATCATCAATACCCTTTAGAAGAACTGAACGACGTGGAAAATTTCTTCGCGCTGCTTTATGGATTTCGTTAACAACACTTAATTTGCTCATAGCGGTCTTGTGATGTCTCTCAGAGCTACAACGTGATCTTTTATAATATTCCCCACGTCTACTCTCGAACACTTATTGTCTAACTGTTTATGTAACAGTTGCATTTCAGTCTTTATACTTTTAATCTCCGTGAGAAAATCCTGTTTTTTACAAAAAAGCTTATTTTTTTGATCTACGTATTCTTTATTAACAGCTTCATCTTCAGTCACTGCCAATTTTAATCCTTTCAATCTATTCTGTTTTAAATCATAGTCACCAGAATCATTTTGAAGTAGAACTTTGTCCAATAGAGATAATTCAAGTGAGTCTGACACACGCAATCTTTTGTGCACATGATGACCAAATTTATCAATGTTCATCTTGTAACTGAAAGGAAGGTTAGTCTACAAATAAAAAATAAATAAGTTAGCATAAGTATTTATTCAGTTTATAAAACCACATTCTTTAAGTTCTTCGATGATTGAGATTATTTCATTATCCAATCCAGTGTTACCAGCATCCCTCGAGGCTATTAATAATTTAAGTCTTTCAACTATTTCATTTGGATCGTCCCAATAAACATAATCCACTTTTTTGTTAAGCTTTTTTAACAATGGCAAACCTTTCCCTGTAATAGTATTGATAGGTTTGGTGGTTTTATACAATAAGGGTTTTACAATTTGTAAATATTTAGACCCCCTGTTGCTATTGATTTGTTGGTTTGAGTCATAACCACGTCGGTGAGCATTCGTGTTTATTAATATAGATTTATAATTAGTTTTATCAGCTTCTGTGATCGTGTTTAAATCAGGGATTTTTTTGTACAGTAATTGAACGAGACCCGGTGTTTTATCATACGTATGTCCTGCAATTTTGAATTGTTTATCAGTGATTGAAATAGGTTCGGATCCAATCATAGGCTTTCCTTTCACCAATCTGATTCCATAAGGAATGTCACGGAATATTTCAGATGATAAAGACCACGATGATATCGATTTTGTATTTGGAGTTGAAGCCGCTTCAGAATTGGTTTCAAAAAATAAATCACTCATATCATTTTTAGAACTTTGGTGATGTTCTGAATCACTCGCAGCATGATCATCATCCATTTCATTCCCCACTGATCGAGATGTATCGTTTGACATATTATCTAGAGACAATTTTCTTTTCCTCGTAGAATTGAACCCCTGAATGAAATCATCGTCCATGTCACTTATTTTTTCTGGGTAAGCCTCATAATTTTCTACTACACTGTTAATATTAGATTTTGTTAGTTGCTTGAGCGGGTCTGTCACTGGCTTGAATATGGTTTCTAAATCCATCTCTGAATCCAGTTTGATATTTTTCATAGATTGAACCTTTTTTTTCACAGCTTCAGCAGATTTAATTATTTGTTGTTTAATAGATTTTTCGTTCATTTTTACAAATTTCGCAACTGCTCACTTTAAAATAAAACGAAGAAATGATCTGGTTATAACAAAAATCTATATTTATTTAATCGAGTTTAATAAAGGTATCAAACTTCATCCTGTAGCAACCATCATTTTTTTGACAGTCTTTGTTTATCACCAAATAGCTAAATGCGTGTTTCCAGATTTGTGAACACATCTCACGAAATTGTAGCCATGACATGTCAGTGTTAACGTGTTCATCATATACGTGACGTAGATTGATATCATCTTGTTTAAAAACTATAATCAAATTTGCGTTATCACGTATCAGCTGTTTTGGAACTTTGCTATAAGTCTGATTTAGATAAAAACTATCTATGTTTTTGTGTCTCCCCATGGCAAAATAATCACGAATACTATTTTGATTTTCACACGCTACATCGTCAAAAATTATAACTGAATTTTGAGAAGCATTGTCTGTGCTGACAACTTCTTCGTTATCACGATATTTAAAATAACTTACTCCAGGGACAAGATCTAATACCTTTTCTAAAAATAAATATTTTGGTTGATACAACGTCTTTGAATATAGGTAAACATTACGGAAATGTAAACCATTAGGATGTAAAAGTAAGCCAATCACTAAATTGGTTTTTCCACAGTTAGAAGGTCCACAAACTATACAACGTATGGTTCTGGGTAAAAGCTTGCCGTGACGATGTGGTAATTTCTCAGAACCCAAGTAAATGTTTTCTAAGCGTAATGAAGAAGGTTGTTTTATAAATTTCATTCTGATGAAAGTATGTTAACGCTCACATTCCCATTTCTGTAATGCTAGCAATGTAAAGTGACTTTCCTATTTATTTCATAATTTTATGCTGATTACTCAGTTTGGTGACTGCAGTTTCCTCATCGGTACATATGACACGGTCAATTTGTATGAAAAGGATGAAACTCAGACACTTCGATATTATTGGACATTCTATTACACCTGGAATGAGTTTGAGCGAACGACAAACCGCGCCGCCGGGCGGCGCGGTGAGACGTGAGCTCAAACGAATGGAAGGTGGAATAGAATGCCCAATAATATCCTACTTGCCGAGATATCGGGTTGTTAAGTTTATATGGGGTCGCGAGTTCACAGTTCGGGGCGAACCACTAGTAATTTTATGTTTACAATTTGGTTCCACATAAAAAAGAAACCTGATTATAAAAAACAAAAACCGTTATAATGTCCACGATTTTCCCGTGCAGAAATACGAGAAGTACTCGCATCTCTGGCTAGAGGACCGTCAGGAGGTGCTTGCTGGTTTCTTGCAATACGGACGCGTCATCCCCCCAGAGGAGTTTGACAAGTACAAGTTCGAGACGGGCGAGGAGCCGCCCGAGCAGAAGCCCACGCTCGCAGAGTACCAGAAGGAAGTAAGTCATCCAACAATACTCACAGGGTTCTCTTGAAGTACGGGCGAGTCTTCCCCCCAGAGGAGTTCGACAAGTACAAGTTTGAGAGGGGCGAGGAGCCGCCCGAGCCACGCTCGCATAGTACCAGAAGGAAGTAAGTCATCCAACAACACCCACAGGGTTCTCTTGAACTCCTATTTGTAACTCTGCGCAAAAAAAATACAAACAAAAAAGAAAATAGACATTTCATTTTATTTTTGTATGGAAAAAAATAATTGCGCTTTCACCAACGTCGTTGTTAGAAATCACATTTAGAAGTTGGGGTGTTTGAGGAAAAAGGCTATTTAAAAATTGGCCCGTATAATCACAATTATCTATTCGCCCAGATCGACAAGTACAACGCTATGTACGACGAGGTGGCGGCGCTGCCCGGCGACTACCTGTGTAACGGTTGGCTGCGGCTCGGCATGAAGCGGCTCAACCAGGCCATCATGAACATCATCTGCAAGTGGAGCAACCTCTTTAAGGAGAACCTTAAGGAGTATGTACAGAAGAGGTGAGCCAACTTTAGATTTCCACGTTTTGCTGTAATACTGAAGATATAGCTTGATCTCTATATTGTATACCGCGCCTTCACGACCCGTTCGTTTGTTAGTTCGTTCGTTTGTTCGTCCGTTGGTTCTTTTGTTCGTTCGAGCAAACCCTCTTCTATTTGTCCGTCTATACATCTTCGTCTACTACTAAGGTCTTTGCATCTACGTAATGAGATGATTTATACAGCGTCCAGTGGCACCTTCACTCACACTCGATGGGTGAAGAGACCACTCGGCGCTGCAGTGCCTGGGACATTGTTTTAGATGGAGTAGGCTTGCCCAGCACCTATACCATCTATACCTATATCTTCGTCTATGCGTTCCCAAACAAGAGATGAAACTTTACTGACTTTGGTTCTTCGCAGTTGTTGTAAATAACCTTGTTTATTGCAGCCTGGACGATCTGGAGAACTTTATCAAATACGCGACTAAAGAGTTGAACGTCGAATTGACCGAAGATGACTATGATGGTCTACTGAGAGTAAGTTTTTAAGAACTACCTCTAGAGTAGAATCAATTGCCTCTCTGCATAGCAACCATCACGTATTAGTGATTACTCTTCATTGAGGTTTCAGAGTTCGCCCTAGTAGTAAAACTAATAAACCATCATAAAATAAATAGAAAAGTCAACCTACATTTCTGTAATGTAACGAAAGTATTGTTTTAATGTTGTATAATGTTAACTACCTCAGGTGATGAGTGTACTGAACGAGGTCCGTCAGAAGATGGACAGCGGCACGGACAGTATGTTCGAGCCACTACGGGACATCATGTACGTGCTTAAGGACTACGGCGTCGACTTCCCGGAGGAGACCTATGAACAGGTAGGTTCAGTCAGCCTCCTAGCTCAATGCAGCGATGGCTCAGTTGGAAGACCGCGGGTGAGGTTCTGACTAACTCGAACGAAAATGTTAGTTAAATCGTCATAAGCCTATGTACTTCTGGTACCTATATTATTTCCATTAGGCTCTAACCTTGTCTCCCCATACTTTGATTTTATTGTGACTGACTGACCGGTACAAGGCACATACCCTGAGCTATTCGGACGCGATGGACGTAGAGCGTTGCTCCGTAGAGAGACCTAACCTAACCTGTGAAAACGCGGTGCTAAAAGTGCCTTTCCTGCCTTTCCTGTGGACCCCTGTGAACCATATTTGTTTTAGTGCCGTGATACCACACGTTTGACCCTACACTAGACACCCACCCGGTCCAGGATACCTATAGAAGGACCGTGCATGCGCCCATGTGCTGAAGAACGAGTAACGCAATTAAGATTTCCTACCAAAGACTGACATTACCCTTTCAATTGGTTTCCCAGTGTGTAGACCCCTTATGGTAGCACTTAATCCTACAATAAGGAGGGCTCTTATTCCTAAACAATGTTAAATCCCTCAAAAGTATCCCTTATCACTTTATTATTGTAATATTTTGTATTTTATCTCACCAATGCTTTCTCAAGGATGCAAAAGAAAGGAAATGGTCTGGCGATACTCTGGTAAGTAATAATTAGACTTGTTCATCAAATACAGAGAAAAACATTACTAGGAAACCCTCATATTGACCTAGACCTCGCTTTGATATTCCAGGATCTTGTGCTATCAAGGCAGACTTTACGACTATAACTCTCCAAGGAACTTCTTATAGGTCCGTCTCCTATAGGAGGACAAGGAACTTCTTATAGGTCCGTCTCCTATAGGAGGACAAGGAACTTCTTATAGGTCCGTCTCCTATAGGAGGACAAGGAACTTCTTATAGGTCCGTCTCCTATAGGAGGACTAGGAACTTCTTATAGGTCCGTCTCCTATAGGAGGTTAAGGAACTTCTTATAGGTCCTTCTCCTAAAGGAGGTTGGAAATCAGTTTGGCTGGAGCTAGGAATCTTTAATTTCTGTCCCCTATCCTAAAGTCTACACACTAACCCCTTTTCAACCCTCTCTAGTTGGACATCCTTCCGGAGAAGTGGCGTAACCTGATCAAGCTAGCCACCATGGTGAAGAACAACGTGGCTCCTCTACAGGCTGCGCAGGCGGCGCTCATCGCCAAGCGAGTGGCTCTGGTCAACCTGCGGCTCACCATGTACCGCGAACAGTTTAAGATGAAGGACGTAAGTGAATCTTACTCCACCGTAATACAGCATAGAACAGCTTGGCACCGCTGCGGCGCTCAACACCAAGCACCAAGCGAGTGGCGCTGGTCAATCTGCGGACGTATTCGTAAGTGCACCGCAATAGAGAATGGACCTTACCCCATCACAATACAGAAAGGGGGTATTTATTATTTCTCGTTCGTGATTCGGGACGAGAATATCCTTACTCTTTCCATGAACTGTAGATATTCCCGACCACTAGCGGATTTAGGGGGGGGGGGGGGGGGGGGCTAAGGGGCTCCAGCGCCCCCCAAAAGCATCTGAGACCGTCTATAAAACAAAATGTTGTATGCTTTTTTTTGTCTTGAAAACCTAGGCCCCCCCGCAAACCAAAATCCAGGATCCGCCACTGTTCCCGACCACGCAAAATGATTTGCTTTCAGTCGATTTGAGATCGCGCCTATAACGTCCTTTCCGCTTAGTTCCTACTTCATTATTCAGACCGACAAGATAACTGTCACCATCAACTTTCCAGATATTCCTGGAGTCGTGCCCGGAGCCCTACCGGCAGATGAACGGGGTGCACCTCGAGCTGGTGCAGTTCGAGAAGTTGATCGAGACGCTGACTCGCTCGTGCGGCCTCTTCGACATACAGCCACCCGACCTCAAGAACCTCAAGCAGTGCCGCCGCGAGCTCAAGCTGGCTAAGGTAACACGCTGACCCGCTAGTGCCTCTTCGACATACATCTACCCGACCTCAAGAACCTCGGGCAGTGCCGCCGCAAGCTCAAGCTGGCTAAGGTAAAACGCTGACCGCTAGTGCCTCTTCGACATACAGCCACCCGACCTCAAGAAGTTCAAGCAGTGCCGCCGCGAGCTCAAGCTGGCTAAGGTAACACGCTGACCCGCTAGTGCCTCTTCGACATACAGCCACCCGACCTCAAGAACCTCAAGCAGTGCCGCCGCGAGCTCAGGCTGGCTAAGGTAACACGCTGACCCGCCAGTGCCTCTTCGACATACAGCCACCCGACCTCAAGAACCTCAAGCTGTGCCGCCGCGAGCTTACGCTGGCTAAGGTAACACGCTGACCCGCCAGTGCCTCTTCGACATACAGCCACCCAACCTCAAGAACCTCAAGCTGTGCCGCCGCGAGCTCAAGCTGGCTAAGGTAACACGCTGACCCGCCAGTGCCTCTTCGACATACAGCCACCCGACCGCAAGAACCTCAAGCAGTGCCGCCGCGAGCTCAAGCTGGCTAAGGTAACACGCTGACCCGCTAGTGCCTCTTCGACATACAGCCACCCAACCTCAAGAACCTCAAGCAGTGCCGCCGCGAGCTCAAGCTGGCTAAGGTAACACGCTGACCCGCTAGTGCCTCTTCGACATACAGCCACCCAACCTCAAGAACCTCAAGCAGTGCCGCCGCGAGCTCAAGCTGGCTAAGGTAACACGCTGACCCGCCAGTGCCTCTTCGACATACAGCCACCCGACCTCAAGAACCTCAAGCAGTGCCGCCGCGAGCTCAAGCTGGCTAAGGTAACACGCTGACCCGCTAGTGCCTCTTCGACATACATCTACCCGACCTCAAGAACCTCGGGCAGTGCCGCCGCAAGCTCAAGCTGGCTAAGGTAAAACGCTGACCGCTAGTGCCTCTTCGACATACAGCCACCCGACCTCAAGAAGTTCAAGCAGTGCCGCCGCGAGCTCAAGCTGGCTAAGGTAACACGCTGACCCGCTAGTGCCTCTTCGACATACAGCCACCCGACCTCAAGAACCTCAAGCAGTGCCGCCGCGAGCTCAAGCTGGCTAAGGTAACACGCTGACCCGCTAGTGCCTCTTCGACATACAGCCACCCGACCTCAAGAACCTCAAGCAGTGCCGCCGCGAGCTCAAGCTGGCTAAGGTAACACGCTGACCCGCCAGTGCCTCTTCGACATACAGCCACCCAACCTCAAGAACCTCAAGCTGTGCCGCCGCGAGCTCAAGCTGGCTAAGGTAACACGCTGACCCGCCAGTGCCTCTTCGACATACAGCCACCCGACCGCAAGAACCTCAAGCAGTGCCGCCGCGAGCTCAAGCTGGCTAAGGT
Organism: Zelleria hepariella; assembly: GCA_949319315.1. Lineage (NCBI taxonomy): Eukaryota > Metazoa > Arthropoda > Insecta > Lepidoptera > Yponomeutidae > Zelleria > Zelleria hepariella. The sequence goes on along the minus strand of OX439386.1, from coordinate 5,952,182 downwards.
AACACGCTGACCCGCTAGTGCCTCTTCGACATACAGCCACCCAACCTCAAGAACCTCAAGCAGTGCCGCCGCGAGCTCAAGCTGGCTAAGGTAACACGCTGACCCGCTAGTGCCTCTTCGACATACAGCCACCCAACCTCAAGAACCTCAAGCAGTGCCGCCGCGAGCTCAAGCTGGCTAAGGTAACACGCTGACCCGCCAGTGCCTCTTCGACATACAGCCACCCAACCTCAAGAACCTCAAGCTGTGCCGCCGCGAGCTCAAGCTGGCTAAGGTAACACGCTGACCCGCCAGTGCCTCTTCGACATACAGCCACCCGACCGCAAGAACCTCAAGCAGTGCCGCCGCGAGCTCAAGCTGGCTAAGGTAACACGCTGACCCGCTAGTGCCTCTTCGACATACAGCCACCCGATCTCAAGAACCTCAAGCAGTGCCGCCGCGAGCTCAAGCTGGCTAAGGTAACACGCTGACCCGCTAGAGCCTCTTCGACATACAGCCACCCGACCTCAAGAACCTCAAGCAGTGCCGCCGCGAGCTCAAGCTGGCTAAGGTAACACGCTGACCCGCTAGTGCCTCTTCGACATACAGCCACCCGATCTCAAGAACCTCAAGCAGTGCCGCCGCGAGCTCAAGCTGGCTAAGGTAACACGCTGACCCGCCAGTGCCTCTTCGACATACAGCCACCCGACCGCAAGAACCTCAAGCAGTGCCGCCGCGAGCTCAAGCTGGCTAAGGTAACACGCTGTAGATATAGTAGATGTAATGCCCTACTCATGCAATCATCGTTGGGTCATTCTTATTCTTATTCTATTCTTATTCACACGCTCACAATGGTACGGTCAGCCACAGTGACAGATACCCCATGGCAGCTCTTACCGCGCGCGGAATAAGGGCGCCAATCGAACAAAAAGGAGTATCCTAGCGTGTGGCCGACTGTACAAACAAGCTTCTATTCAGGGTGGTTCGTCACTGCCTCTGCAAAGCCTGTAAAGATGAGCTAGTCCATGAACCACATCTTTTAAAAATTGCGACTAACTCATTCCTGCATTTGACATACAAAGACGGTGAGCTGCGTTTCTGTACAAAAAAAGTGGAATGCTACAAAGGAGATCGTGATTTTCATTGGTTTACTACTTCATGTCTATAGGTAGGTAGCCTCGTCATTTGTCTCTTAGTCCAGATCGTTCTATTTTGGGGCCATCTTCAACCTAATAAATAAATTTTGGCAAATATTGGTCGAAATAGTCTACTTCTTGGCTTTCGGGGTCACGCTCTAGCCGCGTGGCACCCATCGTATGGCAACTCTTGAGTTATACCCCCGATTGCCTGTTGTCAGACGCTGTGGGACTACTACTACCTGGTGAACGGCACAATCGAGTTCTGGAAGATGTCTCCGTGGAAGAAGATCGACGCCGAGGGGATGGACAACGAGTGCAAGCGCTTCACCAAAGATCTGCGCCAACTCGACAAGGAGATGAGGGCCTGGTGAGTTTGCAGTCTGTCTCACTTCCGCCATACATAGTGGTGATCTCGGCAGCCAGAGGGATGGTAAAACTGGACCGCGAATGATTACGAGACCGCGTAAAAACACGAGAAGACCTTATAATAACCCAGTGACCTTGAATGACTTAAAATGCAGACGCAGGATTTCATGAGACTTTTGAGACAACTTTTAGAAGACCAAAATGAAGGTGTTATACAAGTTTCCAGCTTATTATCTCTCATTCTGAGGTGATATCCTTCTATGACTGGGCTAAAATGCGTAATTGTGAGCCTGATATACCGTTTATCATATGCGCATCACAAAATTATTAGTGGACTGAGGCGGTCACTACGGGTGATGCAATCAATCATAATTATTTTACGTGGGCCAGTATAATCGTAGGTAAACTGCATAACGGTCAACATCATTGTGTATGAATGCATCCAAGCCGCCATTTTGGAGAAAACTCTGCGGAAGGACTACTTTTTTGTTTTAATTCAGGGAACCGTACGCGTCCATCGAAGCCACGATAAAGAACTTGATGACCTCGCTGAGAGCCGTGACCGAGCTGCAGAATCCGAGCATGAAGGACCGACATTGGGTCGAGCTGATGATGGCCACTAAGGTAACTTTGATTCACGAGCAACCAAAGCTAACTAATCGAATCCTTTTGTTTTATCTGCTTTCTGAATGTCTATGGCCCGGTTTCTGAGCTGAGAATTTGGCTAAGAAAATGGGTAAGTATCGTCCTGTCTCTGCAGATTTCTCACAAAAGAGCGTGACAGAGCGATACGTAAGTATGTGCTTAGTAAAATTCTCAACTCAGAAACCGGGCCTATATCAGGTAGGATATAAGGATACTGAGCTGTCTGTCCTGCTTTAGCTAGCGTGAGAACGCCTTGTATTACGCGCGTCCTGTAAAAATGCGGCAATGCATTGTCGCTACAGGACGCATAGTTGTATCTATTTTCTCGACTTTCATATTGTGATTTTTTTTTTACATAAGTACCTAATTAGTTTTCTTTTTATTTCATCTAGAAATCACTTCATCAACATCTCATGCCCATCACCACCAATCACCCGCACTCCAAGCCTCATTTAGCAAAGTGTCACACAAAGAGTCGCGTCTCCTTTGAGGAAATATTAGACGACTTCAAATCGCTCGAAGACGTGGCCGCTACTGTACAACTGAACCAAAATTACGGCGAAAGAAACGAAGAAGAAAACAAAGAGAGCAAAGGATTTCTCCAATTACATGACTTCAGAAGACCGAAGCTGCATGAGTCTCAGAATACCAAGAGCAAGTTCAGCAATCTCAACAGATCATACACGATGTTTGAGATCAAAACGCACGGGTTTGAGTTGAAGACGCTGCAAAGAGAGGACTCGCATCAGAAAATAACTAGCAAATCATTCCTTCTCTCGGAGTACATACTGTAGTCTTCATGTAGATTGTACTGTAAATATCTGTACATAAATAATGATACTCACTGGCGTTTTAGTAATAAGGTGAGTAGTTTTATATTTTTACACAAAACCATTTTTTTATTTATTGAGAACCGCTTTATAGTTTCTTTCTCTCCCAAAATATCAATAAAATATTTTGCAACACTAATAATAAATAGACCTTTACATCTATGTAATGAATGAGATGATTTATACAGCGTCCAGTGGCACCTTCACTCACACTCACGTGAAGTGACCACTCGGGCGCTGCAATGCCTGGGAAATTGTTTCAATGGAGTAGGCTTGCCCAGCACCTATACCATCCTGACAGCTTAGTCGGCCTAGTCCACAGCAAAGATGTTTTCCTCCACCGTTGTTTATTTTCAAAGTTACGTATATATTTTGTTAATTTTAAGTAGCAACACAAATAGTCGACCTTATAACAAGAACATGCGCGTGCAAATTGTAACCTTATCTCGTGGTGTGCAAAGGTGAAATTCGACCTGGGCGACGAGACGACGCTGGCGGACCTGTTGGCGCTGAACCTGCACAAGTTCGAGGACGAGGTCAAGACCATCGTCGACAAGTCCGTCAAGGAGGCCGCCATGGAGAAGACGCTCAAGTGAGACCAGCCCCTGTATTCACTTACAATAAGAGCTATTTTCCAGCAACAAACAAAAAAACGGTTTTGATGATTGACGGCGGCGTGAGTTGCTTTTAGAGAATAGACGACCAGAGACACTTCATAACACACTTTTTATTCAGCCGTGTCCCACTGCTGGGAAAAGGCCTCTCTTTTTGGTCGCCACTCTTTCCCATCTTGGACCACCGAAACGTTGCGAGGTCGTACGGCCTTCCGCGGCGGTCCCCATCATGTGTTTTTTTTTACATAACCTTTAATGGCCCGTTTCACCGGTGTGGCTCATGAACCTTTAGGGGTTGGTTACAAGAAAATCACTCCTCATAAAAAATCCCATGTTTCCATCTTCAGTGACTATTTCGTAGTTGTCTGTCACTCAAGTTAGTCACTTCACGGTACTTTCGAAGACTAAAACGAATAAATAATGCACAAAACATAGGAAATCCCACTGCACTCTTCGCCCATGGCGTGTTGGCGTTGAGATTTTGGTCTTAGTTACCACGTTGGAGACCATGGTGTGTGTGTGTTTTTTTTTGTCATCTGTGGTGTGAATAAGCATTAGATTGTTCAAAACCCCTTGACTGACAGAGCGACTGTCTGACGGCTCCAAAAACATTAGGTTAGTAGGTTACTAATAGGAATAGGTTAGGTACTAACCTAACCCATCTTTGATCTTTCTGCCACGTGCCCGTTTCATATACCTAAATACGATTCATAGTTCATTATGACAATTCGATGTTCATTTATAGGTCGGTTAGTAAACAAACCTTTTTTGTAACTTTCTTCATATCAAATCGGCTACGCAATATACATCGAATTGTTATAATAAACTATTAATTGTAGTTAATTTATATGAAACGGTTTAAATGCTGACTGTACTGTGGTGTGCGCAGAGAACTCGAGGCAACGTGGGCGGTGATGGAGTTCGACTACGTCCCGCACGACCGCACCGGGATCAAGATGCCGCGCGCCAGCGAAGAACTGGTCGAGACGCTCGAGGACAACCAGGTTACTCCTCACACCACTAACTACAGGGCAATGTTTAAATAGCTTTTTTCCTGAAATACGTCCACTTTAAAATATGATTTCCAACAACTTTTGTTATACGACTTTTCTCATAGCTCGATACTTTTTAATGACTGAACGTTTCTTATTCTTAACAAGTTGGAATTTGTGCCTGCGGGGCACGCTTTCATGCCCCTCCACTCTCTACCACCTTTCCAGTCTTTCCTGCTCCTATTTAGCGCAAAACGAAACGCAAAAAAACTATATTGAACAAAAATAATTGTATGGAAATATAATTTTGTGCTTTTACAAAAGTCGTAGAACAAGTTGTTGGAAATCACATTTTAAAGTGGACGTGAAGTCTGAGGAATAAAGCTATTTATAAATTGCCCTGCATATCTTCCAAGCTCTCTCATGGTGGTGGCGTCAGCCTTCCTAAAATTGTCTCCCTCCACTTCGCCCTATTCTTCGTATCGTCTTCGGAGGCTCCGCAATCTATGAGGTCTTTCTTGGCAACATCCACTACCACTAACATCTACGTTAATCGTTTGCCGTTTTTTGTCGACGTGCTTACTATTTTCTTTCATGGAACATCTTGTCCGCTTAAAATCGAAAACTAGAGCCAGCTGAATTAATTCCGCCGTAGACCAAACAGATGCAGTTTGTGCTCCAAAATAACTAACAAAAATACTTCTACCCTTCTAGAACCAAGTCCAAAACATGATGTCGTCGAAGTTCATCGGGTTCTACATAAAAGAGGTGACGGCGTGGCAACAGAAGCTGGGCACGGCCGACGCGGTCATCGCCATCTGGTTCGAAGTGCAGCGGAAGTGGCAGTATCTCGAGAGCATCTTCGTTGGCTCTGACGACATTCGGTCTCAACTACCCGAGGATTCAAAGAGATTCGACGGGATTGACAGGACTTTCAAGGTCAGTTGGGTCATAGGCGTACCTAGGCATAAGCTGGTCGCATATTATGTCGCTATAGCATCGAAGTGCTAGTAATCTTTTTCACAGATTCCTACTTAGTTAAGCGCCTATATTCTCTAAAAAATCCACTCAACCTTTGAGCGTAAAAACACTCGAAAATAGCCCTCATTGAAATTAACAATCTTTTATTTTGACATTTAAAACGGTTAGTTTTAGGGTGGAAAGTTTGGGAGTGAAGTTGGGCGTCAAGGTAAACGTAATGCGCTTTGCCTAATAACTAGATAAAGGGAGGTTTAAGTGAGGGGGCTAGCAGCCACTGGCAACAAGCGATTATACATCTGTATTGTTTGATATAATTAAGACGCAAACAAAGCTTTCGTCCTAAAAATAGTCCTAAAGTCCTAAAAATAGTTAAGCCTCGCGTTGAGAAATCGCAGGAGCGTTTTTTGCTAAAAACACATCCAAGAAGAAGATATGATTTTTTTTCATTGTCGGCGCTAGTTGTGCGTCCTACTGGGCCTTAAATGTTAATCTCCTCACCTCTGCCGCCAGGACCTCCTGCGTGACATAGGCAGCACGCCCAACGTAGTCAACGCCACTAACAAGGCCGGCCTGCTAGAGAAGCTTGAGGACTTGATGAAAGGCCTTAACCTCTGCGAGAAGGCGCTCAACGACTATCTCGAGACCAAGCGGCTGGCCTACCCACGGTTCTACTTCGTCTCATCGGCTGATCTACTAGGTGGGTTTGATTGTCATCATCACCTTTGTCAACTAATATTCTTGAAACTGATCGCGTAATCTTTATGCATGTAAAGATCTAGTGTAGTAGGCTACACTTTTTTAGCGTTTTCTTTTTTTTTAATATGGCTACCAAGTATGTATCTTGCAAATAACGCGGACTTGATTGCACACAACGGGTACCGGTACCCAGGCAGGTGCCGAGGTGTTAGGAGGTGGCATAGTGCCGAAAAAATAGGGAATTCTTTGCCAAGCAGTGAGGCATAAAAAATACCAAAAAAAAAGTAACTAAACGTGGGCTTTTCCCACATAAATTATTTATTTGCTTTAAATATAGACAAGACTTTATTGTATTCGAAACGGGTCGAATCGCGATTTGTTTCTAGGCAAATTAATTACCTTATTTATTCCGACGTTTCGGCCGATTCGACCCGTTTCGAATAGAATAATGTTTAAATATCGCGAATCATTAAAAGTGAATATAGACAAGACTGTTTTTTTTTCTTTCGGCTTGACAGCCGAACCATAGATATCAGGGCCGGCTGCAGGTCCGTCTTGCGGGCCACCGCAGGGGCGGATTCTGTTCTCATGTAGGTCGCTACAGGTGTATTGTATTCTGCAGACATCCTGTCAAACGGCAACAACCCGCCGTCTGTGTGCCGCCACCTCACCAAGCTCTACGACAGCCTGGCCAAGCTCGTGTTCCCCAAGTCTGGCGGCAAGCACGCCTTCGAGATGATCTCCAAAGAGAACGAGGAACATGTGCCCTTCAAGGCGCCTTGCTGCGACTGCTCCGGCAAGGTACTGTAAGGGCTGATTGCTGCTTCGTTGGCTTACCTCACAAGCTCTATGACAGCCTGGCCAAGCTCGTGTTCCCCAAGTCTGGCGGCAAGCACGCCTTCGAAATGATCTCCAAAGAGAACGAGGAACATGTGCCCTTCAAAGCGCCTGACTGTTCCGGCAAGGTATTGTAAGGGCTGCTTGCTGCTATGTTGGCCTACCTCACAAGCTCTATGACAGCCTGGCCAAGCTCGTGTTCCCGGGGCGGGCTGCAAGCACGCCTTCGAAATTATCTCCGAGGGGAACGAGGAACATGTGCCCTTGCTGCGACTGCTCCGGTAAGGTACATAGATTTATAACAGCAGCAGCAGAGGTCCTTTGATCAACCTGACGGCTATCGGCTGTACAAAAGGTACATCCTGCTGCGAACATGCCATGGATAGACTATCTACGGCAAGACTTGCCACTTTATCTGTCACTTCGGCACTCATGAAAATGACTCGTAGATTTAACCGTTTATGGGACACCGTTAGATCGATTTTTGTCTTTTGTATTCTGTTTTTCACACCTTTGCTCTTTGCGAGATAATAAAATGCTTTTTCCACCTAAAAATAGGTAGAGACATGGCTGAACCGAGTGACGGACTGCATGCGCTACACTCTGCGCGACATCTTCGAGCATTCCGTCAAGTCTTACGAGGAGAAGCCGAGAGACGAGTGGGTGTTCGACTGGCCCGCGCAGCCCGCGCTGGTTGGCACACAGATCTGGTGGACCTCCGAGACCAACCAGGCCTTTGAGAAGCTGGAGGAAGGTAGGAATCGGACCCCTATTGACTTTACATAAGGTTCAGTCTGTAACAAAATAGCGGGTTGGCATAGTCCGCACTGATCGGTGTGCAAATAAGCTGGAACAAAAAAAAAAGGTATGAACAAGGACCTTATCGCCTTTACATGAGGTTCTTTTGCAACAGCTGAGTGGATTTTCATTCCGTCAAGTCTTACGAAGAGAAGCCGAGAGACGAGTGGGTGTTCGACTGGCCCGCGCAGCCCGCGCTGGTTGGGACACAGATCTGGTGGACCTCCGAGACGAACCAGGCCTTTGAGAAGCTGGAGGAAGGTACGGATTTGGACCAACTGGCCTATTAATAAAGTTCATTTCAATAGTGAGTCGGCATTGTCTATTCTGGTTATCGCGTAGATTAACTGGATGGAATGTTAGGATTTGGGACTCCTATTTACTTTACATACGAAGCGATCGAAAAGAGCCGAACGGGCTGGCCTAGCGCGATGATTGCACCACGAATAGTGTCCAGGTTTGAGGTCTTCCCATTTTATGCTTGTCATTATTGCGTGTATCTAATCATTACTAGAGGTGAAAGCCAGGTTTCTTATTCGCTTTCCCAGAGGCCCTAACATGAAAGCCGTAGACTCTTATTAAGTCTACGCTTGCTGTAGACATAATGTATGGAAACATAGACAGAGTCTACGGCAGCTATCTTAGCCCGAAAGATATTGCCAAGAGAATCCTTGTAGGCTTATGTAACGTACTCTTCGATCAAGGATAAAACTAGATACAAGATAGAACTCTGAAATGTGTCTGGAAAAATAGATGCCCAAATTGCCTTTGGGAGCTTATTTGCTCGTAGTCTATGCAATTAAAGTAAAACTGTACACTAATGCAATAAGGTTGAAATTCGAATATTAGACGTATGGTCGAAATGATGTTTCGTATTGTTCTATTGCTGATATCTTTTGTTTCTGTGGGGACAAGTTTTTATTGTGATTTTATACGTAATGCGGATTCTATGGGATTTAGTTCGGTGAACGTACTGAAACGCCAGTCTTCCTTTCAGGTTACGAGAACGCCCTAAAAGACTACCAGAAGAAGCAGATCGCCCAACTAAATGCCCTCATCGTGCTTCTGCTGGGTAACCTGACCATGGGCGACCGTCAGAAGATCATGACCATCTGCACCATCGACGTGCACTCGCGAGACGTCGTCGCCAAGCTGATCGTGGCTAAAGTCGAGACGTCGAATGCGTTCCAGTGGCAGAGCCAGCTAAGGTAGATAGATGGAATCTTTTTTAATACAAAAATATTAAGGTGAAACTTACCAAAAAGCTGTGGTGAATGAATAGATTCGGAATTATTTTAGTAACTATGACTTAATAAACTGTCAAAATGCGCAAAGTTAAGTAAATGCGCAAGTGACAATTAAGCAGACCATCAGTTAGTATAAAGACTTGTACCAGTGATGTTTATATTCATACTACGGTTTCTTAACACAACGTCTTAAAGTACATTTTCTTGACATCCTAACGACCGATGAGTATCCTGACATCAGGGGCTTACGTTGGTCGTGCGAATGAATAGACTAATTGATCAATGTATCTACACGTCCTAAAGACGCAGTTTTACATTCAAACGCTGCACCTGTCGCCAGAATAACCAGAGTTGAAGCCCAAAGCTTTTAAGGTGAATACCGAAGCACAACTAGCGCCGCCAATGGAAAAAAAATCATATCTTCTTTTTGGATGCGTTTTTTGCTAAAAAGGAATCATCAAAATTTGATATGATAAAGGCTTAACTATTTTTAGGACCTAGTGTTTAAATTCCAACGCAGAGCACCTGCGAATAAAACCCACCGTCGCCAAAAGTGGTCACTTTTGGCGGCAGCGGGTTTTATTTGTAGATGCTAGGACCTGGAATATTTGACCTATGTCCTAAAAATAGTTAAACCTTTATCATTTGATGATTCCTTTTGGCAAAAAACGCATCCAAAAAGAAGATATGTTTTTTTTCCATTGGTGGCGCTAGTTGTGGGTAGGTTATCACCCTAAGGTTCAATGTCTCCTTGTACGCAGACACCGCTGGGACATGCAGAAGAACAACTGCTACGCAAACATATGCGACGCGCAGTTCCTCTACGATTATGAGTACCTCGGGAACACGCCGCGGCTCGTCATCACCCCACTCACCGACCGCTGCTACATCACGCTCACACAGGTGCGTCTAATACCTACAAGACTATCAACCCTTACTGAACCATTAAATTGAACTGCATCGCTTTGGTAGAGCCCAACGCAAATGAAAATTGTAAAGTCTTCGGTTTGCCTGTCCTTCGAAGTTGCCGAACGAAACAAAGAGTCCGTACTTTGGTGGAACCATTGTAGGTTTTGTAGCAAGGGTATCTTGTGTCTTACAGAGATCTGTCTGGCTTAAAAAAAAAACCCCGGTTTATTTGCCTGCACTGTTGTAAATTGACATTCAAACTTCGATCAAGGATAAAACTAGATACAAAATAGAACTCTGAAATGTGTCTAGAAAAATAGATGCCCAAATTGCCTTTGGGAGCTTATTTGCTCGTAGTCCATGCAATTAAAGTAAAACTGTACACTAATGCAATAAGGTTGAAATTCGAATATTAGACGTATGGTCGAAATGATGTTTCGTATTGTTCTATTGCTGATATCTTTTGTTTCTGTGGGGACAAGTTTTTATTGTGATTTTAAACGTAATGCGGATTCTATGGGATTTAGTTCGGTGCATTCAAAGCTTGTTGTCTGATTTATTCAGTAGTACTTTCACTCTTCCACCACTCAGCCGCTGTTAGTTCCTTAGACATGTTTTAGAATCTGCCCATCTACTAACCTATCCTCTCAATCGACCTAATCCACAAGAAAAACGATGTTTAAGTGAATGCATAGCGATACCTAAACCATATCCTTTTCATTTACTAATATGATATTCTCAGTCATTTCATTTGTGCTTTTGTTTGTGTTGTGTGTGGCAGCAGAGTTTATTTTTGATTCTTTTGTGTACTTTTTGTAGTTTTGTAGTAGTAGTGTAGTTTTTTGTTCATATTTCTGGGTTTCCGCTCGTTCCACCAGAACCAATAACCATCGAAACTCATTGCGGGCGCTGGCAGAATACCAGCGCTATGCGCACGGGATCCTTCCCGTGCTATAGCATATGCTGAGCCAGAAGCCCATTTGTTGGCCATTGCACGCAGTTTTCACGGCTAGATAATTTAAATGTAAGTTACTAAGTTTCTGTCTAGTTCGTAAGTTGATCACCTCTTAATAACTGTCTATTACTGTGTGCTTTGGTTAATAATAAATGTCTTTTCTGTCTTTCTTTCTTTCATTATCCGTCTTTCCTGCTCAACTAGAAATCCTAGCTGAACGCTCTTCCCCGCAGAGTCTCCACTTGATAATGGGCGGTGCGCCGGCCGGCCCCGCCGGGACGGGCAAGACCGAAACCACTAAGGACCTGGGTCGAGCGCTCGGGATCATGGTCTACGTCTTTAACTGTTCCGAGCAGATGGACTACAAGTCCTGCGGGAACATTTACAAAGGTACTACAAGTCCTGCGGGAATATTTTAAAAGGTACAGCCTGAAGGACCAAGCACCTGGGTCGAGCGCTCGGAATCATGGTCTACGTCCTCAAGCGCTCGGAATCATGGTCTACGTCCTCAATTGCTCCGAGCAGATGGACTACAAGTCCTGCGGGAATATTTACAAAGGTACTAAAGTCCTGCGGGAACATTTACAGAGGTACTACAAGTCCTGCGGGAGCATTTACAAAGGTACTACGAGTCCTGCGGGAACATTTACAAAGGTTATACAAGTCCTCTGGAAACATTTAAAAAGGTACTACAAGTCCTTTGGAAACATTTACAAAGGTACTAGAAGTTCTGCGGGAGCATTTACAAAGGTACTACAAGTCCTGTGGGAACATTTACAAAGGTAATACAAGTCCTCTGGAAACAATTACAAAGGTACTACAAGTCCTCTGGAAAAATTTACAAAGGTACTACAAGTCCTGCGGTAACATTTACAAAGGTACAACAAGTCCTGCGGGAACATTTTCAAAGGTAATACAAGTTCTATGGAAACATTTACAAAGGTACTACAAGTCCTGCAGGAACATATTTATTCTACAAGCCCTGCGGGAACATTTACTACTTCGATTAACTACTTCGATTAACTATCAGTCAGTCTTATGAAATTGCCCACAGGCCTCGCCCAGACGGGCGCATGGGGTTGCTTCGACGAGTTCAACCGGATCTCCGTGGAGGTGCTCTCCGTGGTCTCCGTCCAGGTCAAGAGCGTGCTCGACGCGATCAAGGCCAAGAAGAAGAAGTTCGACTTCATGGGCGAGTTCATCACGCTCATACCCACCGTGGGGATGTTTATCACGATGAACCCCGGCTACGCGGGCCGCACAGAGCTGCCGGAGAATCTGAAGGCGCTTTTCAGGTACTCTATTAATTTTAAAACTTAAACTTTCGTAGGCACTGCATGTTTTTATATCGATGTAACGGTTTCACTTGCTTTTATTTTGTCGGAATAGCCGACATGTTTCGACCTCATCCGGAAGTCTTAATCATGGAGGATGGACGGATCGTCACGGCGTTCATCCGCTCACTCTATTTATTTTACTTATTCAGCTGGCAGCTGGGGGTAGACATCTGCCTTTTTCGCTGACAAGCCCCCTTATCAACCATGTTGGAGAAAGTCGCCGCAGAAATGTAAGATTCTTACCGTTCGGTCGATTTGGAGACGCTGGGTGCGAGATTGTAATGGTCAATAAATCCTGCAGAAGATTTTGCTCTAAATAAGAAAAAATACGCGAATAGCTGATTACTGACTAGGCGAGCCGCCTCGAGGCAGACGAACGTCCAACGTACACAGATCTACCGTCACGCCTTGTCACGAGGCAGATGCGAGGCCTGGTAACGCCAGACGATCGCTTGCCTCGCAAAAACGCTCGGCCAGTCAGTACCCGGCCAAAAGAGAGCGCTGGCGTCTATGATACAGTGTTTTATACAAACACTAGACTAGGTGCCAACGGTCTATCCTTGAAATGGAAAAAAAAAACTTTTTATACCTATAATTATTTAAGGATAAAGTCTTGTGTCATTTTAATTACCAATAAATATTTTTTATCTTTATATTATCTTATCTTTAATGAAGTCGCAGGCACAAACAAATAAATATGCTTTCAGACCATGCGCCATGGTGGTGCCGGACTTCGAGCTCATTTGCGAGATCATGTTGGTGGCGGAGGGCTTCCAAGACGCGCGTTTGCTCGCGCGCAAGTTCATCACTCTTTACATGCTCTGCCGCGAGCTGCTCTCCAAGCAAGACCACTACGATTGGGGGCTGCGAGCTATCAAGTCTGTGCTAGTCGTGGCTGGCTCCCTCAAGGTGAATGGTAGATCAGCTGACCGAAATTAGATCATCACTCTCTAAATGCTCTGCCGTGAGCTGCTCTCCAAGCAAGACCACTACGATTGGGGGCTGCGAGCTATCAAGTCTGTGCTGGTCGTGGCTGGCTCCCTCAAGGTGAATGGTAGATCAGCTGATGGCCGAAATTAGATCATCACTCTCTAAATGCTCTGTCGTGAGCTGCTCTCCAAGCAAGACTACTACGATTGGGGGCTGCGATCATCAAGTCGGGGCTGGTCGTGGCTGTCTCCCTCAAGGTAATATTCTTCTTCTTTTCTTCTCGGCATTTCTAAGTTCTACTTGCTTCGCTGGTTACGAGTACTTTTTATTTGGCTCTTCGCTAAAATGTCACTATTTTGACTGACGTAACTTGTCCCCCTAACTAAGCTCCTAAGTGGCCGGCTCTTCCACTCACCTTTAGAGCAAACGCCTGGGCCACCTGTGGCGGCCACTAAACGCCCAGTACTATAGTTGGGTCATTGTGAGATTTACGACTCTTTTCGCACGTTGGAATGGCCCCGCTACTGGTTTAGTGGCTCAATCAAGCCAGTAAAAGCGGCCACCAAGTGGCGACCAACATTTATTTTGCCGCCGCTAGGCAACAGCTTTTGGTTAGAGCCGGTGACGGTGGCTGAGTTGAGTGTGCGCGCGAGGCGAACGACTAATGCGTCCACTAGTAGCGAGCTCGGGTGATTCCTGCAGCTTGTGGCTCGGCTCGGACATGGCCACTAAAATTTTCGCACAAAACGTATGAAAAATCTCGTGGTCGCCACCATTGATGGTCCAGAGTGCGGTAGTTCCCATAAATAGTATAGACATAGCATAGACGTACTGATGGCAGATAGACGAAGTCCATTGCGGAATGGCGACCCCGAGAGGGGAAGAGATTGGTTGGCAGACCACCAGCCAGATGGTTCGACGACATAGCCCAAGTAGCCGAAACAGTGGTTGGCCCTGGCACAGGATTGTGAGAGGTGGCGTGAGCATGAAGAGGCCTTTACTCAGCAGTGGGTCATCATCAACAGGCTGATGATGATGATGGATGATAGTTTACGTTACATTTCCATTCCTAGCGTGGCGACCGACTCCGCCCCGAAGACCAAGTACTGATGCGGGCGCTGCGAGACTTCAACATTCCGAAGATTGTCACCGACGACATGCCGGTGTTCATGGGTCTCATCGGGGACCTGTTCCCGGCGCTCGACGTGCCGCGCAAGCGCGACATGGACTTTGAGAAGAGTCTCATCGAGGCGGCGCTTTCCATGAACCTGCAGCCTGAGCCCGGCTTCATCCTCAAGGTCAGTCAGGCGCGTTGTTGCGAGGCAACGGTTGACTCGCAACATGTTGAGCAAAATGACATGAAGTTTGCAAATATTATGTTGGACGCAGACAAGACACCACTCCCGTACGCTCAATAATATGTTGTAACAAGACGTGCATCCGATTTCGTATCATTTAGTAACCCCGTAAGATGTTGTGCATTATAGCCAGACACGCCACGTATTGCGCATAAATTGTTGCTCAGTGTGAAAGGCTTTATATTTCTAACAACGTCAGCAATTTAGACACCTACACGATTGTACACGTTAACAGTTACGTACAGTTGTCAGTCTTTATTGGCCAATCACTCGCAAACCTGAAAACGATCGTGAAGAATCTGAAGCATAAAATGTAGGTACATAGATCTCCCGAAGATTGTCACCGAGGCATGCCGGTGCCATTGGTTCTTTTATCTCACGAAAGCGGATGAGCCACACTTGTGTGTGTAAATGTACATGCACATTGTCTTTGCGTGCGTAAGCTCGGGAGCGCTCGATTTCGTCCGAGTCACTAGTGCTACTCAGTTCGCGCCAAAATTATCCATTAAATACAGTCAGCATGAAGTTACGCACACAAGAGCGCGCGTCTATACGCATTACAACTACAAGTAAAGTTGCCAAACATGTTGCGCCTCAGTCTTCATTTGAATTCTTACTCAAATTACATTGCATCATTTCGCCAGCCATACAAAGATCGTGTAAAGTTGAGCATCTGCGGCCAACATTTGAAGTGGTCAAGTTAGGAAGTGGATAAGGTCACCCGAAGGGATGTACAAGTGGGATAAGTTCTTCTAAACCCTGTTATAAATAATCCAAATGTGTTTTGTAGATGGTGCAGTTAGTGGAGCTATTCGCCGTGCGACATTCTGTGTTCATCATCGGTTTCGCCGGCACCGGCAAGTCCATGGTCTGGCAGTGCCTCAACAGAACCTACGCTGTGAGTCAACACTTTTGCTACTAAACCTACATTATTTCTAGTTGGAACTTGTACCCTCGCGTAAGCAGGTCTTCTATCAGCCTATGACCCCTTTACACTGGTCGGTGCACGGTTCGGCTAATGGCAAATCTCGGACCATTCCATTTTGCCCCACCAGAGTTGCCCCACTGGTAGGGTAAAGTGGCATTATTGTATGTGTGATTTCATTTTTCTCTACCAGTGGGGCAACTCTGGTGGGGCAAAATGGAATGGTCCCAAATCTCCGACTTTTGGCAGGTTATGACGCCACAACGCTGTAACCATATTGACCGAATTGACCGTTCTTTCACGCGCCGCTGTGTGGTCATAGCATGCCCTGTTTTAGCCCATTAGTTACTTTATACCGCGCGTTGACATAATCCACCCGTCGCGCCACGCACTGCCGTTTTTCCGTGCCGTGCTTCATACGACTTTTTAGGTACCTACATACTATTGTTTTTACCGCCCGTAAAGCATTGAAGTTCGCGTTCGCCGCACTAATACATTTTTCCCCTCCCAACAGCTGCTAAAACAGAAGCCCTACTACAACGACTTGGACCCTAAGGCCGTGACAAACGATGAGCTCTTCGGCATCATCAACCCGGCGACGCGCGAGTGGAAGGACGGCCTTTTCTCTGTCATTATGCGTGACATGGCCAACATGACCGGCGACGGGCCCAAGTGGATCGTGCTGGACGGAGACATTGATCCTATGTGGATTGAGAGTCTCAACACGCTCATGGATGACAACAAGGTAGAAGATCTTTAACCTATTGGGTTATGGGCTTCGATCAAGGATAAAACTACAGGGTGCACTCTAAGTCGATAGCGAAACTTTAAGTAGGCTGTCTACTGATCAATACAAACCACTTGTACGAGGTGGCGACAAAAATGGAGCGAAAAAAAGATCAGCTGTTTCATTCATTTGGCGCAGTACTGAGTCGACCTTTTGTATGGAACAGCTGATATTTTTTTCACTCCGTTTTTTTCGCCACCTAGTACAAATTGTTTGTATTGATCAGTAGATAACCCACTTTAAGTTGCGCTATCGACTTAGAGTGCACCCTGTAGAACTCTGAAATGTGTCTGGAAAAATAGATGCCCAAATTGCCTTTGGGAGCTTATTTGCTCGTAGTCCATGCAATTAAAGTAAAACTGTACACTAATGCAATAAGGTTGACATTCGAATATTAGACGTATGGTCGAAATGATGTGTCGTATTGTTCTATTGCTGATATCTTTTGTTTCTGTGGGGACAAGTTTTCATTTTGATTTTATACGTAATGCGGATTCTATGGGATTTAGTTCGGTGGTTATGGGCGACTAGTGAAAGGATTCGTATTATCAGCAGAGATTTTATTATAGATATTATTTTAATTCAGACTTGGCAAATGACACGAGACAAGTGACAAGACAAGGCAACCTATACGTAACATTTAGTTTTACGTCTTTATAGAACAGCCAGTTCTAACAACCCCTGTGGTATGATGACCAAGATTCGACATTTTCCGGACATGATATTACTGCCAGTCTAATCCATCGATGCGACTTCACAACGCAAAAGCAAGAGTCGGCGGCACGAGAACGCTCGTCGATGCATTGGAATCCGTAAAAATTCCGATCCTTGCACATAATAACTATGCGAAGACAAGGCACGACAAAATTATTACTATCGGGAGATAAACCGCAAGGTGGAGTTATTTTTGTTGGTCCCGTGTTAATTTTTGTAGAGCCTTCACCTGTAAAGCGGGGTCACTAAGTGAGGGATCACTAAGTGAGGGATCACTGCGTTTATTTGCGTTAGTAACGCCTCGCTTGGCTCTAAAAAAATAAACACGGGAACAACAAAAATACCTCTCCACCTTGCGGTTTAACTTGAAAACGTAATTTCTTTGCTCGATAATTTAACACTCGGTCTACGGCAGGTGCTGACGCTGGCAAGTAACGAGCGCATCGCGCTGACCAAGATGATGCGGCTTCTGTTCGAGATATCGAACCTGCGTACCGCCACACCGGCCACCGTCTCGCGCGCCGGTATCCTTTACATCAATCCGCAGGACTTGGGCTGGAACCCGTGAGTTGCACCATTTACCTACATTTCAGTTTCACTTACGTTTATTGAAATCGCGATGGCCGACTAGTTTCGTCTTCGCCCGGAAGTCTTTTTAAACAAGGAGAGACTTGGGCCGCTGCTGTATGTCATAACAACGCGCCCGCAGACGTTGCGACCGCGCTTACTCACATACTTACATGTATTGATGTCTGGGTAGTAGACTAGTTTCGACCTCGTCTGGAAGTCTTAACTGTGGGGAAGCGCGCGCCTCCGCTGCCTATATCCCACTGCGCTCCCTTATCCGCACTCCGCGCTGGCGTTATGTTATCTTTGTAAATATTGCGGAGGCCTTATAAAGCGAAACTGGGACCTTTCTGATAGTTTTGTTCGAGGAATTTGCGTATTAAAGAAACAAAAAAAAAACTAAAATTTATTTCAGCCCAGATAGGTAGGCGAGATTTACATTTTACATTACAAAATAAATTAATAGTACATTACTGCCGCGATCTGTAATGAGTGCGTTTCTGGCGCGCTTTTGATGGCCGACAGAGCGCAGCGTAGCGCAGCTCAAGGCCCTCACAGTGCGGTCAGCATTGCAGCCCTTGATGGACAAGCTGAAATGAAGGCCGAGACCGAAGGTCGAGGCCTTTATAGCGCGGCCAGCAAGGGCTGCAATGATGACCAAACTTGAGGGCCGAGAGCGTAGCTAAGCTAAGCTCGAGGCAATCATAGCGTGGCCAGAAGCGCGCTCATTGCAGACCAAGGCTTGTATAGTGCTTTACTCAAACAATGCGAGTAATTAAAATATTAATTAGAATAGTAATTAACATAGTAATTTAATTAGCTTACCATTTGTCGTAGATTAAGTACTTTTTGTCGATTTTCCATTCCGTAAACTTTTTGTTGGTAAGCTTGCTTGTATTTTTCTTTTGACTTCGGTGGCAATAAATTTCCAATTACTAATTTCGCTTGATTTTGAATGTCCGGCGGTGTTAAACACATTAAATCCGAGGATTCGTCGCTTTGAGAGTTCACTTTTTCAACAAAAACACAGAAAAAAATCACTTCGAACAACGCGCGAAAAGTCGAAAACAATATGGCCGCGCTTTTTTTTTCTGTGCAATGTGTCGACTGCCAGTACCCATACAGCCTAATTCTAAATAAATACTTTTTGCACCTGATGTTTGAGTTCTATTTATGAAACAAAACTCGACATTAATGTTTTTCTGGCCGCAAAACACAAGACATTAATGAAATTCCATACAACTTTTCTGGCGCCTAATCCAAGTAGCCCGCAAGTCCGACTTTGCTCAAAGAAGGTTGTCGAATTAATGTCGACATTACGAGCTTTTTTGAGTAAATATATTTATCAGTTTCAATTCTTTAAGTAGTGTATTCATTCTAGATTTCAATGTATGGGCAAAACGGCAAAATTTATAATAAAAATTTATTGCTGCCATGTTATACCTATATACGAGTACATTATAATACACAACTCTCCCACCCCCCCCGCACGCCGCTTAACCCCTCCCCCCCTTGAAAAGTGTCCCGTTTTACAGATTTTCTAAATTTTCAGGAAAACTATACAAGCTAGGACAAAATGGTCAAAGACTGAATTATTTGTCAATAAATTACCAACAAATAAGTACTAACATTCATTTTGATACGATTTATAGTTTCCAAGCTATGGTGCATCAAAGATTACAAAAATGTGCGCTTGGCAGAAGTAAAACATTTAATACACAAGAAACCATAAATATTTATTATTTTTACAAGCAATGCTGTCCGAAGATTTTCTTGCATGGTGTCATTGTAATAAGCAACTCATTACAAGAATATAAGCCAAATTTCAGCGTCCTAGTTTAATTAATTAATAAGTTATCGTCCTGAAAATAGGTAAATCCGGAAGTTACCTGCAATTGTGGAGCAAATTGACGATTTTGCCGTTATAAAGTTCCTTATCAATGAGGAATAAGCTCCGAAAATCTAAATTTAAAAAGTGGGAGCCATTTATGGGGATCATTACCCTTCCAAAACATTGATTTATTAGTGGCATGGACTTTTAAAATAAGGGAGAGAGTCGATTGAAGATGTCCCCCGCCCGAGACACCTTTTTGACTCCACCACATCGAATACATCAAAAAAATCGATAAAGTTGTATTGGAAGACGCCCGGTTGTCAAACAAACCTCTATCTGCATTAATTGGAGTATCAGAAACCATAATTTTGAGGATACTTAATGAACATCTTAGTATAAAAAAAGTCACTGTAACATTGGCGCCGAGAATGCTCAAGCCCCACTTCAACACTTTTTGGAGGTCTATGGTGGAGAACCAAAATGCGTTTTGGCACTAATGGTGACTGAAAGTGAAAATTTGGTTCATCATTATGAATCCGAGTCCAAACAAGAGTCGATACGCTGGCATAAAAAGGGTACAACCCCCCCTTACAAGTTTAAGGTGTCAAAATCAACTGGCAAGATGATGGCGACGATTTTTCGGGTTACTGAAGAAATTTTGTTAATGGACTACAAATAAAAGGTGTCAATATAACCGGAGAATATTACGTTTCCCTATTGGAAAAAATAAAGGAAGCCATCAAAGAAACTAGAAGAGAAAAATGGTCTCAGGGTGTTGTCTTTTTGCAAGACAATTAGCCCGTTTATAAGTGTTACACTGCGATGGCTGCCTTACACAGATGTGGGTTTGAGACACTAGTTTACTCTCTCTACAGCCTAGACCTGACCCCCAGCAATTTTGATTTATTTCTGAAAATATAAAAAAATACCTTCGAGGAAGAAAATTTTCCGACGATAGAAAAAAGAAGTCAAAGATGCCACTTTGACCCATTTTCAGAGCAAGGAAGAAATTTTTTTTTTCAGCTTATAGAAAAGCTTATTCTAAGATTAAAAAAGTGAGCTTCAGAAGGACTATGTTGAAAAGGAAAAATAAAATATATTTTTTATCCCACTTACAACCGCGAACTTAATTCCGCGAACTTTTGGACCTCGTATATTCTCGCCTTGTATGGGGCAAACCGAAAAAAGTATAAACGAGTTACGAATTTACGATACGTCTACTTCAACAAATACGTTGGCCACAAAGTCACCAGCTCCACAGTTGATACTGAAAATAGTAGGTATCATGCAGCTTCAAAAAAGCCTGCGGAAAAAGATGTCCATGTGTCAATGCTGGATTGCGTTGTTCCATCATGTGCATCTATTGCCAAGATAATGATGACGATACTGATTCTTTTAGATATTAATAACTACAGAAACGCATGTCTTGTAAAAATAATACATATTTATGGTTTCTTGTGTATTAAATGTTTTATTTCTGCCAAGCGCACATTTTTGTAATATTTGATGCACCATAGCTTGGAAACTATAAATCGTATCAAAATGAATGTTAGTACTTATTTGTTGGTAATTTATTGATAAATAATTCAGTCTTTGACCATTTTGTCCTAGCTTGAATAGTTTTCCTGAAAATTGAGAAAATCTGTAAAACGGGACACTTTTCAAGGGGGGGAGGGGGTAAGCGGCTTGCGGAGGGGGTGGGAGAGTTGTGTATTTTAATTTACTCGTACATAGGCATAACATAGCAGCAATAAATTTAAATTATAAATTTTGCGGCTAAAAAATTTAGAATGAATATACTAAAGGCGCTGTGCATAGTGAATCGCCCGCGCGCAACGAAAAATGCACAAAATCGAGTCCTGTATCAAATACAATAAAAAAATCGAAAATTTTCACATATCAAACCCTAGAATTAGGTGAGACCTATCTAAAACAGCCAGTTTCGTGTTGACATTCATAAAAGTTTTGAAGATATTTTTGATGAAAAAAAATAGGCGGCGCACTTTTTTTCAAACAAAATATCTTGCAATCTGTTATGGGTAGCAACACAAAACTGGCTGTTTTAGATAGCTCTCACCTAATTCTAGGGTTTGATATGTGAACATTTTCGATTTTTTTAGTGTATTTGTTACAGGAATTGTTTTTGTGCATTTTTTTTGCGAGCGGGCTAATTCACTATGCCCAGCGCCTTAAGCATTTTACTTCCAATATTATATCTTTCTTTGCCCCAAGTTTCGTGGCGTCGTGGATCGAGACGACGCGTGACGACGAGTCCGAGAAGGCGATGCTGACCGTGTTCTTCGACAAGTACATCCCCTCACTCCTGGAATCGTGCAAGAAGTACAAACGGATCACGCCCCTGACCGAGCTGCAGCAGATCCAGCTCACCTGCTACCTACTCGAGTGCTTCCTTACAAAGGCGCTACTGCCTAGCGACTGTCCCAAGGAATGGTGAGTCTAGACTAGGGCAACAATAAATACAGTTTGAAAATGGGCCATTTCATGTACGTATGCTAGTGGGAGTCTAGTGGCCCACCTAGTAAACTAGACCATACTTTATTTTTTCTTTTTATACTAGAGTCCTCTTAGGCAGAATGTGATATTGCGTGTTCAAGCGTTTTGTTGTCTCAGGTTCTATGACGAGACAAAACCCAGACAAAACGTTCAATCTGATTACCCTTAGGCCTTTGTCTGCTTGTTCCTGACGTCAGTTGCGTAAGTACAACTTACCCACTCGCGCACTGTGATTGTCAGGATTACAATGTGACGCTCGTGTGTACAAAGTGTATTCGCCCACATCTGACATTAGCTTGACGATGGTTTGGGCCTCAAGGCTAATGGGCCTACCACACGCACAAGCTTCACCACAGTTTTGTATGCGCAAGCCAGGCTTGTACGCTGAACACCGCGCGTCCACACTCTGGCGCATGCTACCGTCTTATCAACTACACGCGCAGTTTTCATTCAACAAGCCTGGCTTGCGCATGCAAAACTGTGGTGAAGCTAGTGCGTGTGGTAGGTCTTTTAGGCCCGTAATATCAATCACAGTTTACACCAAAAAGGCTAGTTTAAACCCTATCTGTCGATTAATTTTCATACAAAATGCGATGTTTAATCTAAGGTCTGGGTTTAAACAGTGATTGATGTCTTACGGGCCTTAGTGTATAAGCCTTCTGACATTTTAATTTAAATTTCGTGTAAATATGTTCATAGTTAGTATTAATTTGCGTGTTAGCATGTAATGTAAACCACTATTTGTACGCCCTTTGGCAAAACATAGAGCTCAATCTATTTATGACCATCTTGTTTCTAATCACCTATGTTTAACAAATAAACTATTCTATTCTATTCTATTCTATTCATACCCTTCCACCACCCCGCAGGTATGAGATCTATTTCGCCTTCTGCGTCCTGTGGGGCTTCGGGTCGGCGCTCTTCCAGGACCAGATCGTGGACTGGCGTAGCGAGTTCAGCAAGTGGTTCTGCAACGAGTTTAAGACCATACGGTTCCCAACCACCGGCACCATCTTCAGTTACTTCATCGACCCGGAGACCAAGAAGTTTCTGCCCTGGTCTGAGAAGATCGAGGCCTTCGAGCTGGACCCTGATCTACCGCTGCAGGTAAATCTTTAATGCAGAATCAGTTACGTGACTGACTGACTGACTACGTACCAGCCTGAACTATATCTTCCGGTATGGTCAGCAGAGGTATAAAACTAGGAATGTTTTCTGCAAACTGTTAGGGATTTCAATCCCACTTATATTATAAATGCGAAAGTTATTGAGTTTGTGAGTGTGTTTGTTATTCTTTCACGCTGAAACTGCTGAACGGATTTAGATGAAATTTGGAATAGAGATAGCTTAGACATCAGAATAACACATAGGCTACAATATTATCACGCTTTTACACTTAGTAACAAAGTAAAGCACATATTATGATCCTTTTTATGTAGTCCACGCGGATGAAGTCGCGGGCAAAAGCTAGTGGGGCTATAAAAGTTGTATGAAAAGTGTCCCGGGTCTTAAAGAAGTAACTAGTTCAGCAAGTGGTTCTGCAACGAGTTCAAGACCATACGGTTCCCAACCACCGGCACCATCTTCAGTTACTTCATCGACCCGGAGACCAAGAAGTTCCTGCCCTGGTCCGAGAAGATCGAGGCCTTCGAGCTAGACCCTGATCTGCCGCTGAAGGTACTTATTTTCATGTTTGACTGACGACATACTTACCAGCCTAAACTATATTTTCCGATGTGAGGTAATACCTTCGGCCGGAGCTGGACTACCTGCCGCTGCAGGCAAATCTTCAACCCAGAAACAGTAACGTGACTGATCACAACGCATTGGTAGTCTAACTAAAACACCAAAGAAGTTCGTATCATGGGTTCCTTATGGTTTCCTTCCCTCCGGACTCGTGGTCCCCCCATTATGGTATGGTGTGTTATAAAGGTTCTGGAAATTGTTTTGTGTAAAACTCGGAATCGCTAGGTGCATTACCCTTGATCACCTTTACTGGCCGTTTACAATCCTTTCTTTTTCCAGTCATGCCTCGTATCGACATCCGAGACGACCCGCACGCGGTTCTTCATGGACCTGCTGATCGCGAAGCAGAAGCCTGTGATGTTGGTAGGCGCCGCCGGCAGTGGAAAGACCGTGAGCGTGGCCGCCAAGTTGGCAGCCCTGCCTGACAGCTACGCTGTCACTAATGTACCGCTCAACTTCTACACCACGTCAGGTAATACCGCTCAACTTCTACACCACGTCAGATAATACCGCTCAACTTCTACACCACGTCAGGTATTACCGCTCAACTTCTACACCACGTCAGATGATACCGCTCAACTTCTACACCACGTCAGGTATTACCGCTCAACTTCTACACCACGTCAGATGATACCGCTCAACTTCTACACCACGTCAGATGATACCGCTCAACTTCTACACCACGTCTGGTAATACTGCTCAACTTCTACACCACGTCAGATGATACCGCTCAACTTCTACACCACGTCAGGTAATACCGCTCAACTTCTACACCACGTCAGATAATACCGCTCAACTTCTACACCACGTCAAGTAATACAGTAACAAGTGGCCGCGTCACAAATTTGTTACCTGCGCTCTTAGCATGCACGCTCTACCGCTCTATAATCGTCGCCGAAATGTCAGTTTCTGGAGTTGACTCATAAATTTTCTCCACGGTACAACGGCAAACGCCTGAGGACGCCACGCCACCCGCAAGCCTTATCCATTAGGGGTCCGTCACTTACATAGGCTATTTTTTTGCACGTGGCTTCCTCTCCCACATTACATCCACAAGCGAAGGTGTCACTGGGATACTAGGATATCGAATACCACCTCATATTAAAATTTGTTAAGTAAAATCCTCCTCCTCCTCCTCATAGAGATGATCCAGCGTGTATTGGAGAAGCCATTGGAGAAGAAGTCGGGCCGCAACTTCGGGCCACCCGGCAGCAAGTTCATGATCTACTTCGTGGACGATATCAACATGCCCGAGGTCGACAAATACTTCACCGTGCAGCCGCACACCCTCATACGGCAGTTCATGGACTACAAGCACTGGTGAGCGCGCCCTTATATCCCCTGCGAATGTTATTAGCGAGAAATAGATGCTTTATTCAGCCGCTGGACCAAGTGCCAGTTTCATAAATCTACAATTAATAGTTTATTATGAGAATACATTCGATGTACATTGAGTAGCCGATTAGACATAAAATAGGTAACAAAACGGTTAGCTTACTATCAGACTACTTAATGTACATCGAATTGTCATACTAAGCTATTAATTTGCGCAGATTTCACTGTATAGCTGCTGATACCTGTTTTTGTTATTGCGACGGGAAGGTCACCAACTTCAGAGCGAAATAGATGTTTGGCGCGACCTGTAATAGTTATTGTTGTCGGCAGGTACGACCGACAGAAGCTCTCCCTAAAGGACATCTCCAACTGCATGTTTGTGTCGTCCATGAATCCCACGGCCGGCTCATTCACCATCGACTCTCGGCTGCAGCGGCACTTCTGTACCTTCGCTATCAGGTATCGAATCTTTGACATCGGTGGCACGACGTCGATTAGCGGCATCTTGTTTTATTTCACTGGGTAAAGCAAGATGGCGCTTCTTGATAGAGAGACGATTGCCGGGGCTAGTTTCAAACCTTTCACACTTATTTGTTGGTCTTTGAACTCGGTGGATAACTTTCCCTGAACCCCTCTAAACCTCCACCTGGAACTCGTACAGCAATTCAAGATCAACTTTGAGTCGCCGAGCCATATGAGAGAATTAATGAATTAATTAATGGATTCTATCCCGAGGCAGAATTTTGTCCTCTAACTGGTCAAATAATCTTTCCCCAGCTTCCCCGGTCTGGACGCGTGCGTCCACATCTACAAGCAGATCCTGTCCCAGCACCTCGCCAGCCCTATCAACAAGTTCGGGCTCCCTGTCCAGCGTTACGCCGAACCACTAGTCAACGCAGCCCTCGCGCTCCACAACAAACTGTCTTCCACCTTCCTGCCTACGGCCATCAAGTTCCACTACATCTTTAACCTTCGCGACCTGAGTAACATCTTCCAGGTAAAAGAACATAACAACAAAATTCTATCAAGCTTATTAACGCAGCCCTAGCGCTCCACAACAAACTGTCTTCAACCTTCCTGCCCACCGCAATGAAATTCCACTACATCTTCAACCTGCCGCAACTTGAGCAACATCTTCCAGGTAAAAGAACATAACAACAAAATCCATCAAGCTTATTAACGCAGCCCTAGGGCTCCACAACAAACTGTCTTCCACCTTCCTGCCGACCGCCATCAAGTTCCACTACATCTTCAACCTGCGCGACTTGAGCAACATCTTCCAGGTAAAACAACAAGCGACCTTTTCCTAACAACTGTGAACATATCGACACACAACAGTCTTGAGGCCCTCGTCAATGCAACACTAGCGAGGTGAGAAGCTTGTTCGTACATTTGAAACCTCGATAGACTTCGATGACCGTGTCAAATGAATGAAAACACATCTTCTTTCTTCTAGTCTCCGTTTAGGTGGACTCCGTTTAGGTGGATCTTAGCGGTCATGTAATTTATTAGTACGATGATCATAGTCCAGCTCATCAAGTTTCGTTTTCCCATCCAGGGCATCCTGTTCACGACGGGCGATACGATCAAGCAGCCGTCCGAGCTGGTCCGTCTATGGATGCACGAGGCCTACCGCGTCTACTCCGACAAGTTCATCGACGCGGTCGACAACGACACCTTTGCCAAGCTTATCAACGAGACTATGAAGAAGAACTGCGAGGTAATGTAGAGCCTATTCGGTCTATCTAAATGTAAACACTGTATTTTTCTTGATATATTATATTTCTTATTGTTCTTGACCGTTTCGACCCCTACCTAAAATTTTACTATTGATTTTTCCCCATAGACGTCTGCGCTTGTTGATCGCCTTCTCAATTTAATTTAGACAGCCTAATTGCCCAGTACTCCTACGGAGGTTAGTCTCGTTACAGTAACATAATTATGAGAGCTGCTCCCTTGATAGAGCTTTCTCTGCGGCTTTTGGCGATAACAACGGTTGACGGGCGCCACGATCAAACAGCCGTCGGAGCTGCCCCGTCAAAACGCATCGGAAAACCTCAATCCTGTTCTTGTTTTATTTCCTTTTTCAAAGCAAAAAGTGGTTGTTGCTTTATTTCACTAAGTAAAGCAAGATGGCTCCGGAAATGTGGATGCACGAGGCCTACCGCGTACCGACAAGTTCATCGTCGCGGTCGATAACGACACCTTCTCTAAGCTTATCAACGAGACCATGAAGAAGAACTGCGAGGTGAGGGGCCTACCCCTATAATAGGCCAAGCAGAGACTAAAATCCCTTGCAAATATTGGCGACTGACTGAAAAAAATTCGTGCAATAGCGGTGATTTCGAATTGACTGTCAGACCAAGCGCAGCGAATTATTGCTAGCGGACGCTACGCGCCATACATTATTCAATTTTCTTGTTACTATCTACGGAGTATCGACGCCCACAGTTGGGTATAATCTCTTCCAGGTGTTGCCAAATACGTTGGTCCCTTGCCAGCTCCCTTTGCTATCTCGGATACTATAGCATAGAGATCTTTGCGACTTTACGAAGATCTCTAGGATTTTTTAAGTGTTAAAACTAATAAACATCGCCCATTTCATTCAGGACGTTGACGAGAACATAATAATGGAGAAGCCGCTGATCTACTGCCACTTCGCCGAGGGCGTCGGCGACCCCAAGTACAACCCGATCCGCGACTGGGCGCAACTCAAGCGGCTGCTGGACGAGTCTATGTCTTCATACAACGACCTGGTCGCCTCCATGAACTTGGTGCTCTTTGAAGACGCCATGTATCACATCTGCAGGTGGGTGGATTCGGCTAGGAAGAGTGTGGTGCAAAAACGTTCTTTCTCTCCGCTCGTGCGCCACGATTGCAAGGGTGCAGAGTGCTCTGTCTCCCCCGTAATCCAGGTCTCTGAATGAGAACCGAAACTAGTCGACATTTGCAGGTGGGTGGATTCACATCCGTAACAGAAGGAGAGCGACTGAGAGTGTATTATAAACCGTTATCCATGCGCACAATGATTGGGCGTGAAGGCAAGCAGTGGCGGCGCGAGCGCTGTCTCTCCTCAGTAATAAAGGTATTCTAGTGAGAACCGAAACCAGTCGGACATTTGTAGGTGGGTGGATTCACATCCCTAACAGAAGGAGAGTGACCGAGATTGAGTTATAAAACCGTTCTCCACCCGCGCACAATGACTGCAGGCGCGAAGAGAGAGGCAAGCTGTAGCGGTGCGAGCGCGGTCTCTCCTCAGTGATAAAGGTCTTCTAATGAGAACCGAAACTAGTCTGACATTTGCAGGTGGGTGGATTCACATCCCTAACAGAAGGAGAGTGACCGAGAGTGTGTTATAAACCGTTCGTACAATGACTGCGGGCGCGAAGGCAAGCAGTGTCTCTCCTCAGTTATAAAGGTCTTCTAATGAGAGCCGAAACTAGACTACTTCCAAGGTCATTCAAAGGGTATGAAACCGTAGGTAGAATCTCTATTTTTTAGGCATATTTAATTTTGCTCATCATCCAAGAGCACGGCTTTCGGTCACAATCTAATAACTAACTAACCAACCATGCCGGCTTGGTCTAGAATCAACCGCATCCTCGAGGCGCCGCGTGGCAACGCGCTGCTGGTCGGCGTGGGCGGCTCGGGCAAGCAGTCGCTGTCTCGGCTCTCGGCCTTCATCTCGTCGCTCGAGGTGTTCCAGATCCAGCTCCGTAAGGGCTACAGCATCAACGACCTCAAGGTCGATCTTGGTGAGTCGCTTTTTGGATAAAGTTTTTTTTGAGCTCGTCAAACTAGTTCCTTGAGTTACTTACATTGCTTACAACTATAAAGAAAGACAAACGTTTATTGCACCCAAATAATCACAAACCAAATAAGTCACATGTTTACAAACAGCCTTAAATTTTTTTCACAGGTTTTCTTTGCTAAAGGGACTTTTTTGTTGATCTTTTTTCACATCTGCAGAGGAGCAAGAGTAATTACTTTAGTAATCTTTAGTAACAGTACTTTATCGTTCAAAGAACCTACATTGTCCACATTTTCACTCCCACCCAGCGCTCCTATACATCAAGGCGGGTCTCAAGAACATCGGCAACGTATTCCTGATGACGGACGCTCAGGTAGCTGAGGAGCGCTTCCTGGTGCTGATCAACGACCTCCTCGCCTCCGGGGAGATCCCCGAGCTGCTGGCTGATGATGAAGTGGAGAATGTCATCAACAACGTACGAGGGGAGGTAAGTCTGTCTTTGAACCGTCGCGGTAGCTCCTGATGACGCTTCCTGGTTCTGATAAATGACCTGGTCGCCTATTGGGTGATCCCTGTGTTGCTGGCTGATGATGAGGTGGAGAATGCTATCAACAACGTGCGAGGAGAGGTGAGTGTGCCTTTGAACAGTCGGAATAGCTCCTGATGACGCTTCTTGGTGCTGGTCACTGACCTCCTCGCCTCCGGGGAGATCCCCGAGCTGCTGGCTGATGATGAAGTGGAGAATGTCATCAACAACGTCCGAGGAGAGGTGAGTGTGTCTTTGAACCGTCGGGATAGCTCGTGATGACGCTTCCAGGTGCTGATCAATGAACTCTTCGCCTCCGGGGAGATCCCGAAGCTGCTGACTGATGATGAGGTGGAGAATGTCATCAACAACGTGCGAGGAGAGGTGAGTATGTCTTTGTACCGTCAGAATAGCTCCTGATTACGCTTCCTGGTTCTGATCAATGACCTGCTCGCCTCCGGGGAGATCCCTGTGTTGCTGGCCGATGATCAGCGGGTGGAGAATGTCATCAACAACGTGCGAGGAGAGGTGAGTATGTCTTTGAACCATTGAGGTAGCTCCTGATGACGCTTCCTGGTGCTGATCAATGAACTCTTCACCTCCGGGGACATCCCCGAGCTAATGGCCGATAATGAGGTGGAGAATGTCATCAATAACGTGCGAGGAGATGTGAGTATGTCTTTGTACCGTCGGAATAGCTCCTCATGACGCTTCCTGGTGCTGATCAATGAACTCCTCGCCTCCGGGTATATCCCGAAGCTGCTGACTGATGATGAGGTGGAGAATGTCATCAACAACGTGCGAGGAGAGGTGAGTGTGCCTTTGAACCTTCGAAATAGCTCCTGATGAGGCTTCCTGGTTTTGATCAATGACCTTCTCGCCTCCGGGGAGATCCCCGTGTTGCTGGCTGATTATGAGGTTTAGAATGTCATCAACAACGTGCGAGGAGAGGTGAGTGTGCCTTTGAACCTTCGAAATAGCTCCTGATGACGCTTCCTGGTGCTGATCACCGACCTCCACGCCTCCGGGGAGACCCCGAAGCTGCTGACTGATGATGAGGTGGAGCGTGTCATCAGCAACGTGCGAGGAGAGGTGAGTGTGTCTTTGAACCTTCGAGGTAGCTTTTGGTACTCATTAACGACCTCCTTTCCTTTTGTAAAATCGAATGGATCGTCTTTATTTCTCATCACACTAACCAAAGATTTTATTTTTATTTCAGACTAAAGCTTCAGGCGTGCCGGACACACGTGAGAACTGCTGGAAGTTCTTCATCAACCGAGTCCGAACAATGCTCAAGGTATAACCAATAGGCTCGTTATGTCATGCAGTTTTCTAACCAGCCGTAGCTTTTGAAGGAGAATTTGAGAGAAGATACTAGGCTTTTTCAAAACAGTTTCGTAATAACTTTGAGTGACATTCGATGGTTCTGTCTAATGTTTGATTATAGCTTATTTGGTGGTCATTTGATGGTAATTGATGGTCCCGCCAGGTGGTGTTATGCTTCTCGCCTGTGGGAGCGACGCTGCGCGTACGCGCGCGCAAGTTTCCATCCCTCGTGAACTGCACAGCCATCAACTGGTTCCACGAGTGGCCGCAAGAGGCGCTGCGGTCCGTGTCGCAACGCTTCATCGCTGAGGTGGAGTCCTTACCGGTGAGTCCACCATTGGGCTTCTCTAGGTACAAAATTGTTAGACATCCTGACACCAACACGCCATGAAAGGCATAATATTAGACCCAGGAGTTAATGTCGCTGGAAAAGAAGCTCGGGACAGCGCCTGTAACTCATAGTCCGCATCTAGTGAACTTAGACAGAATTTTATTTAGCGCAAAAAACTTGGCTTGCTGACATCTTGGGCATCTGATGGGTAGGTAATCGTATGAGGTAGTGGCCACCCCTGGTGTCAGAGTTTTTAGGCCACCCAAAGGGTCTCTGACATGGCTTAACGATTGTTATTAATGAACAACAACCGGGACCAACGTTTTAACGTGCCTTCCGAAGCACGGAAGCGCTCAGATATTATTGCCACTAGCGGTCACCCATCCATGGACTGACCGCGGCCGTTGTTGCTTAACTTTGCCAATCGATTAAGAACGGCTAGTACAACTTGGCTGTGAGGGCATCTGATAATTTCTCTAGTAAAAATGTATTCGATCATTACGACATTATTAGCCAACAATAAGACACACTGTTGTTGTTTTTTTTTTACGAAAATCTTGCATATGAACACAGGTTCATCCACCGGGTGGCACGCTGACTTTGAACCCAAACACCATTACAAGAAACCTCGTTTTTCCCCGACAGCCCGAGCTAGTGGAGCCAGTATCCGTGTTCATGTCTCACGTCCACACGAGCGTGAACCAGATGTCGGCAGTCTACCTGCAGAACGAGCGGCGATACAACTACACCACCCCCAAGACCTTCCTTGAACAGATCGCCCTCTACGGGAAGTTACTCAACGAGAAGACCAAGGACTTGAAACTGACGATAATCAGGCTCGAGAATGGATTGGAGAAGCTGGCGTCGTGCGCCGGCGATGTGGCTGTCTTGAAGGTACAAAGTTTCTTTGTTTAAACCCTAAAGTTCACAGGATACTAGGGCTTTTTTTATGAACGAGCAGCGCTAAAACTACGCCATCCCCAAGACCTGCCTTGAACAGATAGCCGTTTATGGGAAGTGGCTTTACGAGAAGGCCAAGGACTTGAAACAGACGATCATCAGGCTCGAGAACGGACTGGAGAAGCTGGCGTCGTGCGCCGGCGATGTGGCTGTCTTGAAGGTACAAAGTTTCTTTGTTTAAACCCTAAAGTTCACAGGATACTAGGGCTTTTTTTATGAACGAGCAGCGCTAAAACTACGCCATCCCCAAGACCTGCCTTGAACAGATAGCCGTTTATGGGAAGTGGCTTTACGAGAAGGCCAAGGACTTGAAACAGACGATAATCAGGCTCGAGAATGGACTGGAGAAGCTGGCGTCGTGCGCCGGCGATGTGGCTGTCTTGAAGGTACAAAGTTTATTTGTTTAAACCCTCAAGTTTACAGGATACTAGGGCTTTTTTTATGAACGAGTAGCGCTAAAACTACGCCACCCCCAAGACCTGCCTTGAACAGATCGTTTTTTATGGGAAGTTGCTCAACGAGAATACCAAGGACTTGAAACAGACTATAATCAGGCTCGAGAATGGATTGGAGAAGCTGGCGTCGTGCGCCGGCGATGTAGCTGTCTTGAAGGTACAAAGTTTCTTTGTTTAACCAATTGGTATTACTTCGGCTCATAGATGCCCTGAGGGTACTGGATTTTTTTTTACGCCAATCAAAAGGTTAAACCCTAAAGATCTCAGGATACTAGGGCTTTTTTTTATTAACGGGCAGCGCTAAAACTACGCCACCCCCAAGACCTTCCTTGAACAGATCGCTCTCTATGGGAAGTTACTCAACGAGAAGACCAAGGACTTGAAACAAATGATAATCAGGCTCAAGAATGGAGCCGAGAAGCTGGCGTCGTGTGCCGGCTTTGTTGCTGTCTTGAAGGTATAATCTTTCATTCTCCTTTTCAAGGCTAAGGCATCTGTGGCCATTGAATCTCAGTTAAGTCTGCCTAGACCACTGGAAAGTTAATGTCAAATCGTTGAAAGAACAAAAAGCGATTGCAGTAATCAGAAATTGTAATTTGTCAAGCATCTGGCATACATTATGTCAACATGTGTTTGTAGATTGTCAAGAAGAGTTGTCGCAAATTGTATCGTTCGTCAGGTGACGCTAGCTGATCAAGAGGTGATACTGAAAGAGAAGAACAAGGCTGCGGAGGCGCTTATTGAGGTGGTCGGCGCCGAGAGCGACAAAGTGTCCAAAGAGAAGGCGTTCGGTGAGTTACTTACAATGTTCAATTACGGCGTATAAGACATTATTTCAGTCAAGAGGTCGTTATTGTAAGAAAACGGTATTCTTGCGATATACATATTTTTTAACTTTTTGAGCTCTGTATTTTCTAAAATGTTTATTCAATGTTGAATCGCTAGAACATACGAGATTCAGAAAATTGCCTTAAACATTTTGCTTATGACGGCAGACGGCCTAATTAATGCCGGCTACACACGGCCCTAAAATCGGAGGAAATATCGGGGAAGTGGTGGGGAGCACCCTAGATCGCTCCCTAGATCGCTTCGTGTGTAGGCAAATCGTACCATCAATCGTACCAACTCAGAAATCGGTTCGGGCGAGCTCACAATTTTTGTCCCAATAATCCGTCCGGAAACCTGAGCGTATGAGACATTATACCCTCAACGCAAAAATCGCCAACCCGCATTGAGCACGCGTGGTGATGAAGCTCGAACTCTCTCTCTGAGAGAAGGCCTTTGCCCAGCTAGTGGGACATGTACAATTGTACAGGCTACATCTTACTTACTTTTAATCCGTCAATATCTAAACAAAACCGAGTCACAATTCCCACCCCACAGCTGCCGACGAGGAGAAGAAAGTGAAAGTGATAGAGGAGGACGTGACGATAAAGGCCAAGATCTGCGCCGACGACCTGGCCAAGGCAGAGCCGGCGCTCATGGCCGCGCAAGAGGCTCTCAACACTCTCAACAAGAACAACCTGACCGAGCTGAAGTCCTTTGGCTCGCCGCCCGACGCCGTCGTCAGCGTCTGTGCTGCTGTGCTTGTTCTTTTCTCCAAGAAGGGGAAGATACCAAAGGACCGGTCTTGGAAAGCCTGCAAGGTACCCTTGTAGCACAGTTATCAGCCCTTGCGCCAGATTAAAAACATTATATAGGCCTTTGCATCTATAGGTGCATAAACGGTGGTGGTCTAGTGGACTTTGAAGCGAAAGGTCCTAGGTTCGATTCCCGGTGCGGACATGTATCTATGACTTTGTTTAATTTCAAAGTTACGTACCTTTGTGAATTTTTAGTAGCAATACCACTCGCTGACCGTGAAGGAAAACATCGTAAGGAAACCTGAGCGTATGAGGCATCATACTCTCTCTATCTCTCTCTCTCTCTCTGAGAGAAGGCCTTTGCCCAGCTAGTGGGACATGTACAATTGTACAGGCTACATCTTACTTACTTACTTCTTACTTTGCATCTACGTAATGAGATGATTTATGCAGCGTCCAGTGGCACCTTCACTCACACTAGATGGGTGAAGAGACCACTCGGCGCTGTAGTGCCTGGGACATTGATTTAGATGGAGTAGGCTTGCCCAGCACCTATAACATCCTGACAGCTTAGTCGGTCAGTTGCGCCAGATTAACCACGCATTAACATGAGCTAACTCTTTTTGACTACCGAATAATAATAATAATAAGTTTATTTCCAAATAAGATTATACGTTTAACCTACAACATGGAACAATTTTTTTTGCAGGTCTTCTTTGAGTTTTGTCGTGGCATCATGTTACCTTGGCAGAAAACAAAAGAAATGCTCTAAACCTGATAAAATTATCGAATCAGGTGCATGTCAAATCTGAAATCAAATAATTCAGCTGAAGAGTCGAATCATGTTGGAGAGGGCAATAATATTATTATGGTTTTTCTGTTTTAGCTTATCATGTCAAAAGTGGACCAGTTCTTGAACGACCTCGTCTTCTACGACAAGGAAAATATACATCCAGATGTTATCAAGGTATTGTTGATTTTCTAAACCTTTCACATTTTCTATATATTGCACCCACGGGCCATATTATCGTACGCATCGGACTGATCAGAGGCCCTATCATGACAGCCGCAGACTCTATTTTTGTCTGTTGTATGTATGACAAAAAATATTGACAAAAGTCGAGTTTACATCTGCCAATTACCTAAATTGCCCAGAACCCAGAGACCCAGAACGGGGCGTAGAAATGTGGGCAGGCAACCAATGAGATGGACTGACGACTTGGTTAAATTGGCAGGAAAAGACTGGATGAGAAAAGTCCAAGACCGAAAGGAATGGAGTGCAATGGAAGAGGCCTACACTCAGCATTGGGTGGCGACAGGCTGAAGAAGAAGACGAAGAATATTAAATTACGTAATTCTATCCTTTTTCAACGTACCCAAGTGGCTTTGCTATATCTTTCCATTGTTTCGCAGGCAGTGCAGCCGTACATCAAAGACCCGGACTTCCGTCCCGACTTCATAATGGCCAAGTCCGCGGCGGCGGCCGGCCTGTGCGCGTGGGTCATCAACATCTGCAAGTTCTACGACGTGTACGTAGTCGTGGAGCCGAAGCGACGCGCCCTCAACGCGGCAAACGCTGAGCTGCAGGCCGCAAGGGAGAAGCTGGAGTTCCTTACTGACCGGATCAAAGTATGTACATACTTGTAGTGGTTTAATGGTGCTAGAGCTAAAGCAGTGCGTCTTGAGCGCGGCCAGTGCAGAGCTACATGTCGCTGGAGATAAGCTTGCGTTTCTTACTGAAATCAAAGTATTTCAAGTCAGTTTCTGCATACATACAGCGAAACAGAGGTGTCCGATGCAGGAGACTATGGTTTGAGACTTGCCGCCATCTTAATGCTACCCTTTTGTGTATATTTTTCTATCTTGTTGTGTTTGATGTGGATTTCATGGGTAACGGAACTCAAGTGATGAATCAAGAACAGCAACAGCAGTTTGTAATGATGGCAAGCTATGCTACTCGACCACAAAAACCTTATACTTTCTTCTTTAGCCCATTGCATAGTATCATAGACAATTGAAAGCAGTATAGACAGCCATCATGATATTTGACAGGAACTCGAGGAGAAACTGAATGTGCTGCTGGCGCAATTCCAAGAAGCAGTGAACGAGAAGATGAAGTGTCAAGCCGAGGCTGACGCTACCAATTACACCATCGACCTGGCCGGAAGGCTAGTCAACGGATTGGCTTCCGAGAAAATAAGGTTCCGAATTGGTTCTTTTATTTGGTTGTAGCATTTGTCGGCGGGAGGTATGATTGGTTTCTTACGGTTCAGGACCTCACAATGTCAGAAAGGGACCATTATATGATCACTTTGTTGACCGTGTGTCTATCCATCTGTTTACACTTCCGTCCGTCTGTCAGGCAAGACCCTAATATGGGAGAAAATGTGTTTCTACTGTGCTCTAAAACCGTATGGAAACCTCGGCTTGCAAATCAGACTAGACTGAGTTTTTAATTGTTAGTTATTCTTCTGTTTGTTATTCTTCTCACATCTTTATGATTGGATTGCCTCCCAGATGGACAGCATCAGTGGCAAACCTAAAGGAATCTGGCGTGACGCTGCCGGGTGACGTGCTGCTTGTGTCAGCCTTCATCTCGTACGTGGGCTGCTTCATGCGCCGCTACCGGACACAACTCATGAACGACAACTGGGTGCCCACGCTTAACAAGTCAGAGGTGAGCTCTAGACTCTTATCGATGGCTCACTGAAGTATCAGTGGTCAACCCAACCTCACCCGCTACCGGACGCAGTTCATGAACCATGCTCAACGAGTCCGAGACGAATTCACTGGAGTCAGTTATCCAAAACGTGACAGCTATTTGAAAGAATAAACCCGGGTACTCACTAAGGAGCTGTGACCGTTAACGCTGCAAGTCACTGATACATAAAGTAGCTACGCGTGCTAACCTCGGGCTGCTCTGAGTTGTGTCTTCTGTTGGCTTAGCTTAAAGCTTGACTGTGGCGACTTTGGCCTAAGTACCCTCAGTATTTGCTGAATCTAGTCAGCTCACAGGTTCGCTCTTCTTGGATTCGGATTACTGCGGGTATTTGAGTCATTTAAGAAACTCCTGCAGCTCTGCAGCCCTCTCGCTCGCACTTTTCAACATTTTAATTTATTGTAAGAGAATGATTCAACTTTGGACGATGAAATATAGTTGCAGACTCAGATAATTAAGCTATCGACATGTGGACTAAGGTTTGATTTTATATTCCTAGTAATAAAAATAAATATCACGGAACTTCGTTTAAAAGTAGTAGTTCCGTGATATTTTTTTTATTACTAGGAATATGAAATTAAAAGTTAGTCCACATGTCGATAGCTTAATTATCTGTGTCTGCAACTATATTTCATCGTCCAAAGTTGAATCCTTCTCTTACAATAAATTAAAATGTTGAAAAGTGTGAGCGAGAGGGCTGCAAAGCTGAAGGAGATTCTTAAGGGGGGCATCACGGGCCCGTTCAGAACTTTGCTATCCGCAGAACGCAGCCTTTGGCTTCTTGAAATTCCTCACCAAACTCACCCTCGTTACAGCCGAAGATCGTGACGACGCCGGGGCTGGAGCCTCTGACAATGCTCACGGACGACGCGCAGATCGCCGGCTGGAACAACGAGGGACTGCCTACAGATACCATGAGCACTGAGAACGCGACCATACTGACCAACTCTGCTCGGTGGCCGCTCATGATCGATCCGCAGCTGTGAGACATTACACTCATTTATTTGTCTTCAATTGTGAATTGTGAATTTGTAGTAGCAATACCACTCGCTGACTATGAAGGAAAACATCGTGAGGAAACCTGAGCGTATGAGGCATTATACCCTCAACGCAAAAATCGCCAACCCGCATTGAGCACGCGTGGTGATTAAGCTCGAACTCTCTCTCAGAGAAGGCCTTTGCCCAGCTAGTGGGACATGTACAATCTTACTTCTTTTACTTAGTCCAGTTATGTTACTGATGACGGTCAGATCCCCGGCTGGAACAACGAGGGGCTCCCCAACGATATCATGAGCACTGAGAACGCGATCATACTAGCCAACTGTGCGCGCTGGCTGCCCATGATTGACCCGCAGCTGTGAGATTTACATTCCATTTTTGTTTAAACCGTTAACGCAAAATACGCAAACCGTTTCAGCGCGATTCCGTACATCCAATGAAAAATCGGAACCCTTACACCCACAGGATCACTATTGTGTCGCTTTGTATGATCGCCAATCACAAAAAGTCAAAGGAGTGTATTGGTTTGATAAGTTTAGGAAATTCGTACCATTTTGCATATCCTGAGAGTAACTAAAATAGGTAAGTCAGTGGCCCATCGCGAACGTCTGAATCCATAGTTTGGCCCGACTGTTAATAATAATAATTCATTTATTTCAAATAACAAGATTCATAATGGTTAGTATGTGTAACAATTGTTTTAATTATTATCTATGTTAGTAGAAACCTATAGCTAGAATAAGAGAGTTTAGGTACAGTCGGCCACAGTCTCAGATACCCCTTTTTGTTCGATTGGCGCCCTTATGCCGCGCGCGGTAAGAGCTGCCATGGGGTATCTGAGATTGTGGCCGACCGTACCTATTAAAAAAGTTTGTTACGCATCTTTACGTTAAAAAGGTTGAGCAGCCTTGAGTTTAGAAAGTGCTGCGTCATTATTATAACTAGCGAACTATTGAAATGAATTCCCTCAATAGTACATTACTGCCGCGGTCTTTAATGGGTGCGTTTCTGGCACGCTTTTGATGGCCGACAGAGCGCAGCGTAGCCCAGCTCAAGGCCTTCACAGCGTGGTCAGCATTGCAGCCCTTGATGGACAAGCTGGAATGAAGGCCGAGACCGAAGGTCGAGGCTTTTATAGCGCGGACAGCAAGGGCTGCAATGATGACCAAGCTTGAGGGCCGAGAGCGTAGCTAAGCTAAGCTCGAGGCCATCATAGCGAGGCCAGAAGCGCACTCATTGCAGACCAAGGCTTGTATAGTGCTTTACTCAAACAATGCGAGTAATTTAAATAGAACCAGCTTACCTTTTGTCTTAGTTTACTTTCTGTTGATTTTTCATTCCGCAAACTTTTCGTAGATAAACTTGTATTTTTCCTTTGACTTCGGTGGCAATAGGTACCTTTAAATATCTTATTTCGCTTCCTTTTTATGTTCGGCGTTGTTAAACACATTGAATCGGAGGATTCGTTGCTTGAAGAGTTCACTTTTATTTACAACAAAAACAGCACGCACAGAAAAAATCACTTCGAACAACGCGCGAAGCGGCGAAAACAATATGGCCGCGCTTTTTTTTTCTATGCAATTTGTAGACTGCCAGCACCCAAACAGCCAAATTCTGAATAAATACTTTTTGTGCCTGACTTTTGAGTTCTATTTTTGAAACAAAACTCGACATTAATGGATTTTCATACAGTTTTTCTGGCCGCAAAACACGACATTAATGAAATTCCATACAACTTTTCTGGCGCCTAATCAAAGTAGCCCGCAAGTCCTCCTTTGCTCAAAGAAGGTTGTCGAATTAATGACCACATTACGAGCTTTTTTGAGTAAAGTTATATTTTCTATACTTGCAGGCAAGGCATAAAATGGATCAAGCAGCGCTACGGTGACTCGCTGATCGTGATCCGGCTGACCATGCGCAACTACCTGGATCGCATCGAGCGCAGTGTGGCTAATGGGGAGGTGGTGCTCTTGGAGAATATTGGAGAGACGGTGGACGCGGTGTTGGAGCCACTACTGGGACGTGTGCTTATTCGCAAGGGGAAAGTGCTCAAGGTAGGTTTGAGTTTGAACTTTCTTTTCAAGCATATTATTATACAGTGTCACTCTAGCTTTGTTGATCTGACTAGAATGAAAACAAACACCACGCTATCATGAAAGTCACACAATTAGATGGTTGTAGGCAGTCACAACGCCTAATAGGATAAGATGTAAAAGTTTATTGTTCTTATATTATCGTTATACCTATCCCCCATTTTCTTTAAACTGTACGCTCAAGACGATTTTATTGTTCGTAGATTGGAGATCGTGAGATAGACTTCCACCCAGAATTCCGATTGATCTTGCAAACGAAGCTCGCCAACCCCCACTATCAGCCAGAGATGCAGGCCCAATGCACACTCATCAACTTTACCGTCACCAAGGATGGGTACGTACCAAGATCTATTCTCATGCTTATCTGAGCTTTTTTGCCGTGTATCTTGTGACCGGATAGCATCGGAATACACGGTAAACAGCTGCTTATACTTTCGGCGATTAATTAAGGCTAAGCGAAGTTTACATCCTTGCCGGAATGGCCTGAGGTCATCTTAAACCCAAAGGTGAGCGTAGGTTTTTAAGATTCAAAAGTATACAAAATGTATTTTTATAGAGGGACTCAGATGCTTTTGGGGCCCCCCTAAATCCGCTAGTGGAAATGTGTATCTTGGTCTTTTACAGTCTCGAAGAGCAGCTGCTAGGCGAGGTAGTAAAAGCGGAGCGACCGGATTTAGAAGCCCTACGCGCTGGCCTCACCAAAATGCAGAATGACTTCAAGATCACGCTCAAAACTCTCGAGGACGATCTACTAAAGAGGCTCTCCTCCGCCGGACCAGACATTCTCAGCGACTCGGCGCTCGTCATCAACCTCGAGACCACCAAGAAGACCGCCGCCGACATTGAGATCAAGGTCGAGGAGGGCAAGACCACCTCCGTCAAGATCGACGAAGCTAGGGAGAGATACAGGTTTGGGCGCTTGTTGGTTTCTGCCTCTCTCGTTAGACCTGGATTGGAGGCTCTCCCACTGGCTCTCCAAGGTCCAAGGAGAGCCGCGAGCCAGGTGGTTGCTTTTTAAGAGGGTGTCACAGTAGTGTTTCCTCCATACAAATGTAGTGCCCTATTCCCTGGATAATGGTACTAGCAAAAATTTTTTGGTATGCTGGGTGGGACATCTCCACCCCCGTTGGGATATCAAGTAGTTTCTTGTGATATGAGTAGAGTGCTTGCACGTCGACCCTTACATGCAAGCACTCTACTCGGTTACGTTACGGGCGACTTTACAACAAAAGTGTACAGTCTGACGTGCTGTCGTGTGTTCCAGTTTTAAGAGAGGAAAGTGAGGAATACGAAACCTCTATTTTGTAGATTTTCTTCAGGTTGTCCCTATCGCTCAGTGTTTGCGAACGCGAGACAGCAACAGATTTGTCTGTGGTTGTACTGCTACACGCTCTTAACTTTTTGTTTCATGCTCCAGCGTAAAAATATGATACACTTGTTTGTTAGACCCTGCCCTTCTATATGAGAAATTCTAGAGAAAGTGCTGGGGTCCCGCGGCTATGGTTTTTGTTTATGGTCCGGTGGACTATGACGACTGTTTGCTGGCGACCAAAGTTCAATAAACACATGACGGAAGTTCAAACAAGTTTATCAAAGCGTCTGTCGATGGGGAAACCCCAATTGATACGAATGCACATCCGATAGACTTCTACGAAACGGAATGATTTTGCATATCACAACGTTGTTTGTTTGTGACTTTTTGACCTCTTAATGACCGGTCAGATTTGAATAAAAAGCAGTAAAATACCTATAAGCACAACCGCAAGCAAACATAAATTAGAATACCGACAGAAAAATAACTTTTTCGGTATCGTCACATACAGGCTATACATAATCTTAGTGCAGCGGCAGATGCTTATAATAAAACCAATGTAAAAATTTCTGAGAAATAAATTATTCTTTATTCTCCTTTATTATTAGGCAGGTATTTCAAAATATCCTTTGCTGATTTCTCACCTTCTAAAACACAACCCTTTGACAGGCGCGCCGCGGCGCGGGCGTCCCTGCTCTACTTTATCCTAAACGACCTGTACAAGATCAACCCAATGTACCAGTTCTCGCTCAAGGCCTATAGCGTAGTCTTCAAGGATGCTCTGGCCAGGGCTGAAGAGGCCGACGATCTGGAAGGAAGAGTACGCAACCTGCTGGATAGTATCACGTTCTCAGTCTACGTGTATACGTCCAGAGGACTGTTTGAGAGGGACAAGATTGTCTTCCTCTTTCTGATCACGCTGCAGGTGAGGTTCCTTTTTTTTTTTAGATAAAATAAAGACCCTTTAGAAGTTAGAAGGCCTGTAGAGTGGTGTTCAAGGATGCTCTGGCTAGAGCTGAAGAAGCAGAGTATCTGAGGGGAAGAGTACGCAACCTACTGGATAGCATCACGTTTTCTCAGTCTACGTGTATACGTCCAGAGGACTGTTCGAGAGGGACAAGATTGTCTTCCTCTTTTTGATCACGCTGCAGGTGAGGTACCTAAGATTCTTAGATCAAAAAGTTCCATTAGAAGTTAGAAGGCCTACAGCATAGTCTTCAAGGATGCTTTGGCTAGAGTTGAAGAGGCAGATTATCTGGAGGGAATAGTACGAAACCTACTGGATAGTATTACGTTCTCAGTCTACGTGTATACGTCCAGAGGACTGTTCGAGAGGGACAAGGTGCTGACTAAGCACCTGCATGAAGGGATAATTACTTTTACGAGCAATTTATCCGCGATAAAGTTCAATAGATATTTCTGCCACGATCTTCAGCATCAGGATACAAA
Organism: Zelleria hepariella; assembly: GCA_949319315.1. NCBI lineage: Eukaryota > Metazoa > Arthropoda > Insecta > Lepidoptera > Yponomeutidae > Zelleria > Zelleria hepariella. The sequence continues at coordinate 5,909,643 of OX439386.1, read as the reverse complement.
TATTATTATTCGAGCAATTACCCCTTCGTCTGAGAAGGCATTTCATTTATCAGATTTCCCGTTCGGTACCTACTATCGGTAGGTACCGAACGATGCTACATAATACGTCATTTACAATTATAAAAACTAAAATGTTGTTGTTCTCCGCTAGGTTCTCCAAACCGACGGCAAGGTGGACCCCGTAGAGATGGAGTTCCTGCTCAAATACGCCGTCGCGCCCGAGGAGTCGCCCTTCCCGTGGCTCTCCAACAACTCGTGGGGCGGCATCGTGGCGCTCGCCAAGATGGAGGCGTTCGACGGTCTCGACAAAGACATTGAGGGCGCTCACAAGAGGTAGCGTTTCTCCGTCAGCCTACACCATTGAATGCTGAGGAAGAGTTGACCCTCCCGTGGCTGTCCAACCACTTGTTGATCGGCATTGACGCTCGCTAAGGAGCCGTTCGATAGTAGGTATTGAGAAAAACATTGAGGAACATTTAGGGCCATCCCATGCTGAGTGGGGCTGGTCTAATACGGCCGAAGACTCCAAAAAGATGGATATCTTCAACAATATCGACAAGGTAACTGAGTTACCAGGAACTCTGCTTGAATTCATAACTACAAAAATATTTAGGTACTCTACTAAGACTCTACTTAAAAGCGCTCAAAAATTCGCCCTTGCCGTGGTGGTCTAAAAATTGTAATGGAAAATTGATGTCTCGTGAGGATAGTCAGGATAGAGATCTTGATTCGATTCGACAGTCTTGACAAAAATATAACGCTGACTTATTCTTACCGTGTCTCCAGATGGCAAAAGTACACGGATGGCGAGGCGCCGGAGCGTGACAAGCTCCCGGGAGACTGGAAGAACAAGTCTTCGCTGCAGCGGCTCTGCATCATGCGTGCGCTGCGCCCCGACCGCATGTCATACGCCTCCGCGTAAGATCACTGTCACTTCTGTTCAAGAATCAGAATTGCTACGGGCATTGCGATTCATCCCCGGCCGTGCAAAGCGTCGATGAGCGCCCTCTTGCTTTATTTCACATTGCAAAGATGGCGCTACTCGACGTGGGGCGAATATGTTCATCAATGCGTTGCACTGCATTCTGATCCATGCTATTTTTGCAACATTGTCAAAATTGACAAAACGAGCGTTATAATACAGGGTGGATTTTTGAGACGGGGCAGTTAGGGCAGGTAACTTAACTTATAGTTACAGGAAAACTTTCCTAGGAGACCTGGGCAGACCTGGGCTGTAGGTATATTCGGTAAAAGTGTAGTTGATTTTGAAATTCTGTTATCTAGTGTTAAATTTCGGTATCTATTCGAATACTTCACACCGTCTGTTATGAAATCATGTCTGATTTAATTTGTGCAGCGCATTCTGCGAGGAGAACCTCGGTACCAAGTACGTGGAGGCGCGCACGCCGCCTCTCAGCAAGTCTTACGAGGAGAGCACTTCCACCACCGCCATGTTCTTTATACTGTCACCCGGCGTAGATCCTCTCAAGGTACCTACCTATCTATGTCGTAGCCAAGGATCAGAATTTTAGCGGACATGAGGGATTTTGACGAGCGTTCCCGTCTTGCATCGGACAGCTCCATCATGCTTTACCCTTTCACTATGTAAATCAAGATTTAAACACGGTGTATTTAAACACTCGTCAATGCGTTGTGCTGCCGTCGCCGAATCTGTCATGCATGTCCGCAAAATATCCGATCCACATAGCAAAAAGAATCTCGGCGCGTACTGCTGGAGCTCAGTAAATCAAAGGGGTGCACCCCCACCACCTTTATGTCTTCATCCAATGTTAAAATATCACACCCGGTTTGACTTACTTTTGTCTATTATTGCATCCACACCGCAGTTACTTTTTGATGAGCAAAAGCAACAAGATTACAGGTAGCGTCACGAGTTATGAGCGCTGACCTTGGATGCGCAGAAGTCATTTTGTATGGCAGACAGAAGGCGATTGTATGTGCAGATAACCCCCACCACTTTCGTCGAGCGCTCATAACTCGTGACGCTACCTACACATACTTTACAAGGTTACATCCTAACTTAGTGTTATACCTATTTTACAAAATGTTGCTCCCACAAAAAGTAAATGTCGGGATAGCCGACTTGTTTCGTTTCTCATTTGGAGACCTTGTCGTCCTGTCAGACTTAAAAGTTACGAGTTTCTCGCCCCTTGCAGGACCTCGAGAAGATCGGCCGCAAGCTCGGTTTCTCTGTGGATATGAAGAACTTCCACATCGTGTCGCTGGGGCAGGGCCAGGAGGTGGTCGCCGAGGAGGCCATGGGCGTGGCCGCGGCACACGGACACTGGGTCATCCTGCAGAACATACACCTGGTCGCCAAGTGGCTCGCCACGCTAGAAAAGAAGATGGAGGAAAGCTTTGAGAACCCTCTGCCTGAATATAGGTGAGATCCAGTAACGCTGAAAGCTCAAAAACAAATATGACTTCATTCTAAGGAACGACTACCTGGTTGCCAAGTGAGAGGAGAACTTCGGGAACCTCCTTCCCTAATATAAGTATGTAAGACTGTATTATGTTCAATAAGTCGTTACGCCCCGAGCTCGGTCTATGGCCTCGCTAAAGCGAGCTTGCCCTTCGGCCTTGCGGGCGTCGGAGTGTTTTCTGGCAGCGTCTGAACTGCTTTAACTCTTCGCGGGACTCTGCCTTCTCCATTCGTGTGTACAGCTTCTTTTTATTCTCGTATCGATGGTCCTTTGCTATATTTTGCGCACTTATTTTCTCGCAAACTAAAACCACTCCGTGGGGCTGAAGAACTTCCACATTGTGTCGCTGGGGCAGGGCCAGGAGGTGGTCGCCGAGGAGGCCATGGGCGTGGCCGCGGCGCACGGACACTGGGTCATCCTGCAGAACATACACCTGGTCGCCAAGTGGCTCGCCACGCTAGAAAAGAAGATGGAGGAAAGCTTTGAGAACCCTCTGCCTGAATATAGGTGAGATAAAACATTTGTTTATACAACGCTGAACTCTCAAAGACCAATATGACTGGGTCATCTCGCCAAGTGAAAGGGGAACTGCGGGAACCTACTACCCGATTATAAGAATGTAATTTGGAGGAGAGCTTCGAGAACCTTCTGCACGAATATAGATGAGATCAATACAAAAACGCTAGTTACAAAGAACAACATGACTGGGTCAAACTTTTTATAACACCGTGTATAGTGCCTACTTTTTTTTTCTTCGTCTTGCCTACTTTTACGCGAACGTTGGGAATAGTACTCAAAACAGTTTTCAGGCCAGTTTGGCGTCCTCGAGTTCTTCCTTATTTCAGTGCTTTTCGGCCTGAACCGGCAAAAGGTCACGTTTCTAAAGCTGACATTGTTTATAGGTTATTCCTGAGCGCTGAGCCAGCAGGGGATCCCGCGTACCACATCATCCCCCAGGGTATCCTGGAGTCAGCCATCAAGATCACCAACGAACCACCCAGCGGGATGTGGGCTAACTTGCACAAGGTAAATGGTACCTTTTACCTACATAAGTTTCAGGCCTAAAAAAATCTTCGCTTTCCTTTTTCATTCGCTCTTGCAAACATATTAGCAATCATAAGTTTTCAAACATGTATCCGACATAGAAATGCGCCTTATGTACTCCTATAGCAACTGCTAGTCTTTCAATACCCCGTTATATTACAGGTAGCGTCACGAGTTATGAGCGCTGACCTTGAATGCGCAGAAGTCATTTTGTATGGCAGACAGAAGGCGTTGGTATGCTCAGATAACCCCCATCACTTTCATCGAGCGCTCATAACTCGTGACGCTACCTATAGCTGCACAGCTTGGTGTATTATGTATTTACCTTTCTTTTCTACCGCAGTCGTTGGACAACTTCAGTCAAGAAACACTGGAGATGTGCAGTAAAGAAGCCGAGTTCAAATCCATCCTGTTTGCTCTGTGCTACTTTCACGCCGTGGTCGCAGAAAGACGCAAGTTCGGTCCACAAGGCTGGAACAGGTGACGTTCATACACCTTTTGCTTGTTCACGCATTTTTTTTCCATGCTTTATTCATAATTTTCCTTTGCGATCTAAATGGGTCCCTCTTGGATCCCAAGTCCTGAAAACACCGAGGTTTTGATTCATTTCGGCGGCCATATTGTATCCGCCATTTAGACGAATGAATACCGAACACCACACCATAATAATGATATCAGCCTCAAAACATAAACGTTTTATTAAAGAAAGCGCTCGCAGCCTAGTTGGATTAAGAATAGCCTAGCCATTCTTAATCGATTGGCAAAGTTAAAGAACAACGGCCGCAGTCAGTCCATGGATGGGTGACCGCTAGTGGCAATAATATCTGAGCGCTTCGGTGCTTCGGAAGGCACGTGAAACCGTTGGTCCCGGTTGTTGTAAAGCCACGTCAGAGGACCTTTGGGCGGCCTAAAAACTCTGACACCAGGGGTGGCCACCACCTCATACGATTACCTTACCTACCCTAAAGAAAACCCCATCGTTTCCACTGGCAGATCGTACCCGTTCAACTTCGGCGACCTCACGATCTGCGTGTACGTCCTCTACAACTATCTGGAGGGCAATCCGCGAGTACCCTGGGAGGACTTGCGATACTTGTTCGGAGAGATCATGTATGGTGGACACATCACCGATGACTGGGACCGTCGCCTGTGCCGGACCTTCCTGTTGGAGTACATGCAACCGGAGTTGGTGAGTAACTGCAACCGGAGTTGTTGAGTACATGCAACCGGAGTTGTTGAGTACATGCAACCGGAGTTGGTGAGTACATGCAACCGGAGTTGGTGAGTACATGCAACCGGAGTTGGTGAGTACATGCAACCGGAGTTGGTGAGTACATGCAACCGGAGTTGTTGAGTACATGCAACCGGAGTTGGTGAGTACATGCAACCGGAGTTGGTGAGTACATGCAACCGGAGTTGGTGAGTACATGCAACCGGAGTTGGTGAGTACATGCAACCGGAGTTGGTGAGTACAACTTTACTATCTGGAGGGCAAACCGCGAGTACCCTGGGAGGACCTGCGATACTTGTTCGGAGAGATCATGTACGGCGGACACATCACCGATGACTGGGACCGCCGTCTGTGCCGGACCTTCCTGTTGGAGTACATGCAGCCAGAGCTGGTGAGTTGATCATGCATGAACAAAGGACTCGTGACCAATGATCGGAATGTTTGCGGACGTAACAGATTCAGCGCCGGCAGTGCACGAAACGCATCGACTAGCGCCATCATTATACTTTACTGCACACATGAAATACACGAAACATCTTTCTTTATTGCACAACGTAAAGCAAGATTGTCGATGCGTCTCTAAACCTTCGGGCTCGGCTAAAAGCCAAGGCTAGTTGAAACTACCTTTCAGAACTTTTTCATAGTTTTCACCCTTTATATCGGATGGTAATCCGACTATTGAATATAATTTTCTTTCTAAAACTCTACACAGTGTGACTCTTGCTACTTTGCCTTGTTTTGTCGGGTTGAGAGCGCTGCTTTTATCTACACTTTGATACGATATTTCTACGGCACTCGTAGACGAAAGTCTACGATCTACAGAGCGGCTATTTCAGGCCTACCGGTGACCGTAGTATCCCAGGGTCGAAGGCAGTGGCGGATCCAGGATTTTGATTTGGAAGGGGCTTGAACCCAATGAGGATAGGTTTTATCAAGATAAGTAAACACATACAAATTTTTGCAACGCAGCGTTCTGGGGTCAAGTTCTGCATCTGCATTCTGGGACCCAATCATTTTTCATAGAGGGAAGCTTTCGGGGGGGGGGGGGGGGGGGGGGGGAGGGGAAGAGGGCTTGAGCCCCTTAGCCCCCTCTTAATCCGCTACTGGTCAAAGGGTTCTAAAAGGCAATGTTTTTCTTTGTCGCCAGGTGGACGGCGAGCTCCAGTTCGCCATCGGGTTCATCTCTCCGCCCAACTCCGACTACGCCGGCTACCACCAGTACATTGACGACTTCCTACCGGACGAGACGCCCTATCTGTACGGGCTTCACCCGAACGCCGAGATCGGATACCTCACTACGGTGTCGCAGCGGCTGTTCAGGGTACGAGTGACTATAGTTGGGCCTTTAAAAACGTGCGAACTGAGTCATCAGTCTCTCTCGCTCGCACCTACATAAGACCTGAAGTGCGAGCGAGAAAGACTGATGACTCAGTTCGCACATATGTGATGGCCCGACTATAGTTGACCAAACCTTAGGCACACACAACTTGCTCCAAGAAACATAATAAACACACATTGATAGTGGGACTGATATACAGGCATATTGCTTTACTCAGGAGGTTCCTACGGTGTTGCTACTACAAATTCACAAATGTACGTAACTTTGAAATTAATCAAAGTCATAGATACATGCCCGCACCGGGAATCGAACCGGGTCCCTCTTGCTTCAGAGTCCACTGTTCTACCAACTAGACCACCACCGCTCTCGCTAACTGTGAAGGAAAACATCGTGAGGAAACCCGCAGTTCAGTTGGCTCCACACGTATTGATCTGTCTTTCCTGTGGGCTAGGTCGACTAAGCTGTCAGGATGTTATAGGTGCTGGGCAAGCCTACTCCATCTAAAACAATGTCCCAGGCACTGCAGCGCCGAGTGGTCTCTTCACCCATCTAGTGTGAGTGAAGGTGCCACTGGACGCTGTATAAATCATCTCATTATAATCCGTGCGGGATCAGAATGGGATAATACCTTTTGGAACTGAGAAGCTCGCGGTCCTGTAGCGTCAGCATTTCGGCAAACTCTAGTTGTCTATGGCAAACTCGCGTCGAAACTTGCTTGTGTTTTCTGGGCGCGTGGGTGTCTGCTCGAGTTTTATCAATTTTTATTCAATTAATGCAATAACATTGAATCCTTTTAGATTACAACCATTAAACATTTTTGTGTATTTCTAATTTCATAACCCTATGATAGAACGTAGAACTAAAATTTTTTTTACTGACGTTACTCGAGAACTGTCATTTTCGATTCAGTTCCAAAAGGTATTATCACATTCTGATTCCGCACGGATTATACGTAGATGCAAAGGCCTTAGTTTTCCTACGGTAGTTGGGTGGTGCATGCAAGTGGGTGTGTTTTCATTTATTCATGCGTAACTTCAGTAGCACATCAGCATCGCAATCACTTGTATAGGCAATACGTCACATAGTCAGTCACCCCTACCGCATCGCTCCAATACCCACTATGCCTGTATCTCCCTGTCCGTTGGCTATATCAAGTCCCTAGCTCTAATTTAAATTTTTAGATTTAGGGTGGTATTCTAGAACGATACTTAAACTCAGTTCAAACTAGAACGCTACTTAAACTCTGTTTAAACTCAGTTCAAACTCGAAAGCGACTTGATCTCTGTTTAAACTCAGTTTAAGTAGAGTTTAGTAGTGTCGACTGTCGATAAAACAGTGCATGTTTTGATTTGAATATCCCTCCCTTCATATCAAAACATGCACTGTTTTATCGACAGTCTGAACTCTGTTTAAACTGAGTTTAAGTAGCGTTCTTGAATACCACCCTAAGGGTAAACAGAGTTTAAGTAGCGTTCTAGTTTGAACTGAGTTTAAGTAGCGTTCTAGAATACCACCCTTAGAATTTGGACGCGCGCCGTATCTAACTTAAAACGCGTCGTTTCACAGGTGGTATTTGAGATGCAGCCACGTGACACTGGCGCACAAGCTGGCGGTGGGGCTTCCAAGGAAGAACAGGTATTTTTGTACAGTCAGCCACAGCGCACATTCCAAGCAACTTTCCCCCAATTACGAATATTTTTTAGGGGCAAAGAACGTACAGTACTCCTAAATTAATAATGCGCATACAGATAGCGAGATCTGTTCGTGAGTTACGCCCATTCACGTACAGATCTTCGCTATCTGTATGCGCATTATTAATTTGAGAGTACTGTAGATCTTTGATTAGGGGTTATTTTCTTGAGTTACCTAGTATTTGAACCAGTTGGACCCATTGCTCCGGGCTCAAATGCTGACTCCCAAAATTGTTAAATCATAATTTTTGTGTTTCCCTAGTAACCTACCTACTTACATACGACGATGTGATTGGCCCTAATGGTCTAATATCCGATCGCATTTCGTCAGGTCCGCTATCTCCTGGATGACATCATGGACCGAGTGCCGGAGCCTTTCAACGTTCAAGAACTGGTGGGGAAGATCGAGGAGTTGACTCCCTTCATCATTGTGGCGCTGCAGGAGTGCGAGCGGATGAACCGGCTCATGGGCGAGATCCGCCGCTCGCTCAAGGAGCTGGAGCTGGGCCTCAAGGTACCATCAGCAAACTAAAAAAAAACACCGTTTACACCGTGGAATTTTAGTGGTTTTAAAGCCGAAGGTATTTAGTTGCACTCGTGATTCTGAGCCAAATTCCAAAATTTTACTTCAAAACGAGCGAAAAAAAAAACACTTCCCAATACAAACGGCTATCGCCAATCGACACCATTTGTATGGAGAAGTGAATTTCTTTTTCGCGCGTATTGGAATGAAATTTTGTAATTTGGCTCAGAATCACCAGTGCAACAAAATACCTTCGGCTTTAAAACCACTAAAATTGCACGGAGAAGAATTAGTTTTGCGTTAGGTCTAAATGGCGACTCTCCAAACTGTGGAATATAACAACAATATTCGCAGCACAATGTTTTATGCTAATGCGAAGCTGAACAATCAACATCGCATCTTTACGCCTGCCCCCTGTTGCTCTGTGGAGCACGGTACAGAGTCACCCAACGTCGAAATGGCGTGATTCTAACGCGTGACGTTTGGAGTAGAAAGAAAAGATGCTTTTGGCAGAAGAAGTAGTAGCACTGATTAGTGGTTCCACTCCTCAGGGCGAGCTGACGATCAGCAGCCTGATGGAGGGTCTCATGGAGTCTCTGTACATGGACCATGTGCCGGACACCTGGACCGCTCTGGCCTACCCGTCTCTGCTTGGGCTCGCTGCTTGGTTCGCGGACCTCTGCCTGCGCCTTTCCGAGCTCGAAAACTGGACGGGAGACTTTTCGGTATGTTACTTTACTTACTTACTTACGGCGACCCAAAGTGTGTCTTGGCCTCAGACACAAGAAGTCTCCACTGGACTTTGCGCGGTCTCATTCCAGTCACCGTTCAGAGACTTCATCCCTCCAGCGATATTTGGGACGGCCAACTGGTCTTCCACCGCTTGGTACTCCAAGGTAGGCCCTCGTGACTGCCCGATGCTCTCCCATCTTTTCTAGGTGGCCAAGCCAACTGAGTCGGTGGGGTTTTATTTCGCCGATGATGTTAGGTTCGGAAATCAGGTCTTCGGCCTCTTCCTGTTTCTTTCTCAGTCTCCAACCATGTTCCTACCATCTCGGTATGTGGGACAGTTTGTGGTCAAAATGCCAGACTAGTGGTTCTGGCCTACCCATCGGCTTGGGCTCACCGCTTGTTTCGCAGAACTCTGCGTGGGCCTACCGGAGCTCGAGAACTGGACCGGAGACTTCTCTGTATGTAATCCATCACTTTCATCATCGCCATTCGACAGCCCACCTTTGCCAACTGTCGGTTACATGACTTTTCCCCCTCGCGCCACCTCCCACGATCTCTTGCCATCGGGATCCATGGACACGCCGTTGTCGTCTCGGGTCTCTGTTTCTACCGGCAGAAAACTAGCTACGTTCCAGCAGCGTACTGCAAAAAAATTTAAAAATCTGCATGGATTTGTACGGGTAAATGAGATGCAGAATTCGTGTGTATGATGGATCTGTGCCTAAGTTTTTCTGCACATTTTGTATTTCGTAAACGGTTAAAACACCGACATAATACAAGTAAGTTTAACCGTTTACGAAATACAAAATATACCTAAGTTATTTTGTTTTCTGGACGCTTTCACGTACCTAACGTGTTGCCTGATACTCGCATTACAATAAACCTTATTATGATGATAATATAATGATCGTCCTTCTGCCGGCACAGTTACCGCCGGCGGTGTGGCTCGCGGGATTCTTCAACCCGCAGTCATTCCTCACGGCGATCATGCAGCAGACGGCGCGCAAGAACGAGTGGCCGCTCGACAAGATGTGCCTGAACTGTGACGTCACCAAGCGGAGCCGGGCCGAGTTCAAGTGAGCACATCATTGCCAAATTATAGTCTTCTTCTTCCACGCCAGTGGCTTAGAGTGGTTTCCATTGTTATCATCTTCTGACCGTTAATAATCGCTGCTGTAGGAGGGTTTGCCTTTGAAACACTTGGCGTTACTTGTAGGGGTGTTTGCTTGATTGAAACAGCGTATGGTTTCATACATATATTTGGAACTCTTCAAAATTTTACAATCTTGATCACATACAAAAGTAGGTACATAGGTATTTCCTAGGTAACGACATACAGAGATACTCGCATGAAGTGGACTGCCTAGGGCTATCGCAAATCAGCGTTGATTCCTAACATGGGCTTTGGAGTGGACTGCCTAGGGCTATCGCATCCCCTTAGCCGAGCTACACCTGAGGACTGCCTAGAGCTATCGCGTCAGGTGAGCTGTTTAGCTACGAATGAAAGTTACTCGGTGCAGTGTCTCGTTATATACCCGTCGGCCCCTCTTGCTTGGTGCGGGAGCGAGAACGATAGTCGCTGTGTGAGCGGGTTAGATAGTCGGTGTGCGAGTGAAGCAGATAGTCGAGGTGCGAGCGAGAAAGTATTCGAGCTCGCGCGCATCTTGCGTTCCGTTTATGGTGCTGGTCTATAACATCTCGTTACACTGCTAAATAAAAGCCTATGCATGTTCACGCCACTTTTCACGATCCTGTGCCAGACGCAACCACTCTATTCCGGCTACTCGGGCTAGCTAGGCCATCTGACCGATGGTCTGCAAACTGAATCTCTTCCCTTTTCTATTGATAGCGCCACAATGCCCCATTTTGCATGGGCCACGTTGATTTTCAATAGGATCAAAGAAAAAAATCTGTTAATTCGAAGCAATAAAAATAGAGCCACTTTTAGTGTCAAGGGCAATTACATCGTAATGCAATGGCGTGTATGTACACAAAGTAAACTGGTTTTTTATTTCGAATATCTAATCAATGCCATTGAATAACAACACACATTACAAATTTGGAGCCCTACCTACCTCAACATCTTCTTCTTTGCGTATGGACTAGGGCTGGATTAGGGTTTGGCATCTTGGTGAAAGGATTTGCCATTCAGGGTCAGGGCACAGTCAGGGATTCGCTAATTGTTGCCCATGGTGCCCTAGACAATAGACATACAGACCCAGCTATTCATGATGAAGCAACATTACTACCATATAGCCTGTTGTCAATAGCCGGCTCCACACTGGACGATCCAGCGCGCTCCGATCGCGCGCGGAAAGAGCGAAATGTATGGATTTTGGTCCTGCCGCGCGCGATCGGAGCGCGCTGGATCGTCCAGTGTGGACCCGGCTAATAACATTTACTTCACGCAGCGCCCCGCCGCGTGAGGGCGCCAATATCCACGGCCTGTACATGGAGGGCGTGCTCTGGGACACGCTCTCCGGCGGCATCGTGGAGTCGAACATGATGTAGCGGTTCCCCATGATGCCCGACATATTCGTTTTGTCGAATACGTTTAATCACATTGAATATCAACACAGATTACAAATTTGGAGCCCTGCCACCCTCTCTATCTTCTTTGTGTCGATACTATTGACTTTACGTCGCTTGGACACGACGTCGCTCCTCGCTTTCCGCTTTGTACCTATTGTCTTTACGTCGCTGGCCGCTAGGTGACCATTGTCGTTACGTCGCTTCAACGAGAATGCCTACGATTACATTTTAGATTAGGGTTTGCCATCTTGGTGAAAGGATTTGCCAATCAGCGTCGGTGCCCTAGACACACAGACCCAGCCATTCAACTCTTGATGAAACAACAGTACTACCATATAGCTTGTTGTCAATAACATTTACTTCACGCAGCGCCCCACCGCGTGAGGGCGCCAACATCCACGGCCTGTACATGGAGGGCGCGCGCTGGGACACGCTCTCCGGCGGCATCGTGGAGTCGAACATGATGGAGCTGTTCCCCGTGATGCCCGTCATCTTCGTCAAGGCCGTCACGCAGGACAAGCAGGACACTAGGAACGTCTACGACTGTCCCGTCTACAAGATCCGGTGAGACAATCCTACTCCTAAAATCAGGCCTCTACGTCTCTTGTTTAAGGTGGAAGGATAGCAACGTGGCGGGAAATTCAAAATTTTCACAGTTTTTTACATTTTGTAGCTAAACTGAGCTATTTTTGTTTAGCGATTTTTCGTTCGCGGAAAAAACAAAGTATTCTTTTAATTATTGTAAACAACAGAACAACAATAATTCAGCCGATTATGTGTTCTGGTCTACGAAGCAGTGGCACTGCCCAAAAAACTTGTCGTAGACCAGAACACATAATCGGCTGAATTATTGTTGTTCTGTTGTTTACAATAATTAAAAGAATACTTTGTTATTTCCGCGAACGAAAAATCGCTGAGCAAAAATAGCTCAGTTTAGCTACAAAATGTAAAATACTGTGAAAATTTTGAATCTCCCGCCACGTTGCCATCTTCCAGCCTTAAGTGTTCATCTCTACCTTCAGTTGACGGTCACGATCCTCAGCATTAAGGCCCAGTTATAGGCACCATTAGCGCCGCCTATGAAAAAATAATCATATCTTCTTTTTGGATGCGTTTTTTGCTAAAGAACGACGTAGAATCCCTAGCCTTAACAATCCCGCCGCCGCCAAAAACGGCAACTTTTGGCGGCGGTGGGATTTATTCGTAGGTTCTAGGATCTGGATGGAATCTAAACCTAAGGTCCTAAAGATAACTAAGGCCTTTGCATCTAAGCATGAGATGATTTATACAGCGTCCAGTGGCACCTTCACTCACACTAAATGGGATGGTTTTTAGCAAAACACGCATCCAAAAAGAAGATAGGTTTTTTTTTCATTGGCGGTGCCAGTTGTGCCTTCCCCTTCGCCTAAAGGGAACAACTGAATGGAGAGATCCAATTCAGGTGGCACCTTCGCTTGTTCACGTAGTGATGGGTAGGAAGCAATGCCTAGGATATGTCTTAATCCGAACTAATATTATAAATGAATGAATTCTTGCTGGCGTCTAAAATAATTGCTACTTATCGATATCTACAGGGTGCACTCTAATTCGATAGCGGAACTTTAAGAAGGCTGTCTACTGATCAATAGGAACAACTTGTACAAGGTGGCGAAACAAATGGAGTGAAAAAAAAATCTGCTGTTTCATACATTTAGCACAGTACTGAGTCGACCTTTTGTATGGAACAGCTGATATTTTTTTCGCTCCTTTTTTTGCCTCCTAGTGCAACTTGTTTGTATTGATCACTAGACAGCCTACGTAAAGTTCCGCTATCGACTTAGAGTGCACCCTGTAGTTTCCAATGCTCAAAGACAGAAGGACAAAATAAACTACAACCTTTAATTTATCATTTCAATTTGGCAGAATGCGCGGGCCGACGTTCGTATGGACTTTCAACCTCAAGACGAAAGACAAGCCGACACGCTGGACTCTCGCCGGAGTGGCGCTGCTGCTCGGGGTCTGAAGAGACCCACTCAACCCTCCACTGGTTAGTTGTGATACATTGCTAGTCATTAGTTCTATTAATAGTATCTAATCGCTTTCGCGTGTCAAGTTGTTAAAATATTACTGTCGTTTTTTGAATAGGCTAATAAATTGTGGTTTATCATAACCGGTCTTTATATTTTGGGTATTTCCGCTCGCATGCAAGTTCTATTTTTGGAAGGAATCCGGTCTGGGGATAAAAACAACTGCAGATTACGTTTTAGGTATGGTTTTAATCGAACATGTCGCCTACAAACTAATATAAAGAGTATTTTAATGTGCAGTCATGAATGGACGGAATAAGTAACTACCTAACTACTTACAACAGAATATTGTGCAATTTGATGGGAAGACTACATGTTAGTGTCTCAATAATCTTTCTTTTATGCTATTAGGTACATACATAGGTAATTAATGAACAGCTTTGGTAATAAACTCACCGTTCCTTTACGTATATCTTTTTGGTTTATAAATACACAAATTATTAATATAATAATAATATCATCTCTCTTTTTATATTGTTACAAAAATAGTCAAAAATTATAAATAATCAGGCCGTTTTGAAATTCAATATCTTTGGATTAATTTCATGTTAGTAGGTTACGGGTCTTTTCAGTCAATAAAAATATAATTTTAAATTGTGCTACATGTCAGCAATATCCATTTTGAAGAAATCATCAACAAGTTTTATTCTGGCAGTGACTTGGTTGGTTCTTTCGCCTTTTTGTTTTTGCCATAACTTTAAAATAATTCTGTGCTATTTTGTTGACATAGGTTAGCCACTTTTCACGCTCTTTGGCGAAGCGTTGTCATTGTCAGAAGGTGGTTCCGACCCTTTAACGGTAAAGGTGACATAGTACCTCTTATTTTTATCCAGTTTCTCAGCGGGAAGAGCTATGAGCTGCTTCTCCGAACCGTGTGAGACCTCGAGGGTAACATGCGCTTTCCCTGCAGGGGGCTTAGAGTTGATCTTCGGTAGAAACCCGCGAGACTTGGTGGCACCCCCAGCTGTACTCGGTTTGGGCATCGTGTGGTGATTCCATTTGTGTGGTACTGCAATAGAAGTTGAGGAAACTGTATAGTGGGTACAAGGAGACATAATATTCAAGAGCATCAAACTGAGTAGGAATAAGTTAAGCGTTTCGATCAAGGATAAAACTAGATACAACATAGAATTCTGACATGTGTCTGGAAAAATAGATGCCCAAATTGCCTTTGGGAGCTTATTTGCTCGTAGTCCATGCAATTAAAGTAAAACTGTACACTAATGCAATAAGGTTGACATTCGAATATTAGACGTATGGTCGAAATGATGTTTCGTATTGTTCTATTGCTGATATCTTTTGTTTCTGTGGGGACAAATTTTTATTGTGATTTTATTCGTAATGCGGATTCTATGGGATTTAGTTCGGTGGTTAAGCGTTGTATTTGTGTCGCGAAAAATAAACTTACTGTACGCTGAGCATGGGATGCCAGTGTAGGCATGGACGGCATGGAAACATCTGTGCGTCTTGTTCGTACACAAACAAGGGTTATCAGGAATCGAGCTCAATTTGTACAACTCGCTCTCCCCGTAATCAAAATCTATCGGTTTCTCCGGTAAATTGTCCAGGTGTCTCTTGCCACTCTTTTGTAGCTTACGCAGACTTTCGTACAGGAATTTCTCGAAGCTACTGAAGGAGTAATCAGGGCTGTTGTAAGGTCCTAGACCCACTTGGGCTAAGCTGGATTTGTTGTATTCGTCGATTGTGCGTTTCACTAGTACAGCTTCGTTAGTCTTGCTTGTTCGTATTTGTAGACGTTTCAGCTCGAGCAGATGTTGAAAGATCTTTCTTTCACAGTAATACCTGAAACAGAGGGAAAATAGGTTTAGATTTCTTGATTTTCAATTTACTTTGTGGCTTCCAAAACTCTTAACGTACCTTCTCATATTAGTTTGAATCCTTTGAGTCACAGATTTCATATCCACTGCATTTTTATCTCCAGGCTTTCGTACTGGGATCCGGCTATCGGATTTTCCCGAAAATCTTCCACTGGCGTTCCGTTGTTGATAATAGGCAGCTAGACGAGGACTCATGATGCGTCTTTGCACGACCCTTGGGCTTGGTTCGAAGCCTGAATCCATTAATCCACTAGATTCGTAACCCCTTTCAGAGTTTTCACTTTTAGATCGAATGGTAATCCTACTTTTGGACCTCCCTTTCTTCCTAAAACGTTTCCTGCGTCCATTACCTTCGGAAATGCTGTACATTTCGTTATCACTTACACTAGGAACTCTGCCGTATGAGCTGTCTTTGACTAATTTCCCACCACTGATGAGTTCCTTGTTATCTTCCAAAGATCCGTCAATTTTACTAGTCTTTTTCAATATCCCGGTAGTTCCATCTGTGGCACTGGCTATGTCAGAGAGTACTTTGTAGCTTTCTGTTTCGTAAATGCTGCTTTTTCTGCTGCTGCTATCTTTAGATGTTTTTCGCAGCTTTTTCGGAGTGGTTGGGGGTAAGTTCAAGGCAATATCATCTGGGGCGTTTTCCATTATAACTTGTTGAACTGCTCGATCAGTTACGGGAACATTGCCGTCTATAACCGTCACAAGTCCTTTATCTACAGTTTGAGCCATCTCCGTGCTACTGGCAGTTGTAGAAGCGTAATCTTTCCTCTTTTCTTCCGAGCTTAGTAAGTTACCTTCACTGCTATCAACTTTTTGTAAACTTTCAGTAGCTTCGTCGGCTGTTGCAGCCTCTGTAGCGTCAGTGTGGCGAACTTCTTCTCCCATCAAATTGTCTATAGGTTTATCTGAATCTTTACCATCAAACACCTCGTTCTTGTTAGAGAATGACACCGCGGGTGAGCTGCTTTTTTCTAGACTGGCATTTTCAGTAAAACTTACACCTGCTTTATCTTGGAGAAGTGCCTCTTCTGGTCCTGATAGTACTTGGAAGGATCGTTTTCTAGTTTTTTCCCCAGTGGGACTTGGTGACGATTCTGCAGTTCTTCCTTCGGCAGGTGTTGTACTGGACTTTGTTTCCTGTGTTTCTTTCGAGTCTATTTCCGAGGATTTCTCTACCGGTATTGCACTCTCTTCCTTTACAATTTCCTTTGCTACTGCAACAGGTTCCGGTGCTGTTGACTTATCATCAACTGCTTTAGATTCCTTAGATTCTTTACTAGTTGTAGCATCTCCAGAATTTTTTTCCTCTGCGGCGTTTTGTTCACTCTCTTGAGATTCTTTACTAGTCTTTTCTGATTTAGTTTTTTCCGTATCTGACTTAGATTCCTCGGTCAAATCCTTATGAGTCACATTTAAATTGCTTGTTTCGATAGAAACATTGTTAGAGGAATCCATTGTGACTGTTATTTCTGATCCACCTTGCTGACTTGATTGGCGTTCAACATGAATCTGAGCTTCTGTCACTACCATATTGGTTTTGACTGAAACCGTATCTGTTTCCGTTTCACTTTGTTGTTTGATTTTATCCACTTCGACTTCTTTATCTTCATCCGCTTTTGGCTCGGCACCAGTTCCTGTCGTAGTGGCTGCAAAATTTTCATTAGTTTCAGACTGCCTACTTTCATTTGTTTTGTACTTTACAATGTTAACACTTTGCTTTTCTTCGTCATTTTCTATGTGAATAGAAGTTTTCTTTCCCTTTCGTTTCATAGTTCGTCTATCACTCGATTCTGAGCTACTGCTCTCTTCAGACGAGCTCGATTTTCGCTTACTTCTTTTCCGATGACGTTTACTTTTTTTCTTATCCGTGTAATCTCGTGTCTCAGAGGAGCTGTCCGAGCCCGATCGATATCGCCTATGATGTTTAGCACTAGCTCCACCTCGTTTTGCTGGTTCGCTTCTAGAACGACTCTTTCTTGATCGACTTTTAGATCTTTTGTCGTAAGAATCACGCTGTCGTTGATGACTTCTTTCATAACCTTCTAACTCTGTGTCATAGCCGTCACTAAAACTCTTTTGCGGCTCGAGTCGCCTACGCCGTCTACTGCTATGCCTATCTGAATGCTTCCCCTCTGTCCTTCTCTTTATTTTCTTATGATCATCTGACGATGAGCCGTTTGTTGTGTCACTATCAGGTATGTCTTTAAAACGTCTTCTTTCCATTGCTGGACTTGAAAGTTCTACCACTTCCCTCTTCTCTATTCTTATTCTATCTCGGACGTCGATTTTTGTGCTCGTTACTCGTCTGGTAGGCAACGTTGTGATGGGCGCTCCGTCGATTACAATTTGAGTGTTAGAAAGTTTAGATGCTGGTAAACCACCATGCATTTGCAAATATTTTGCGGTAGATCTGTGTCCACGACTTGTAGCGCAGTCTAAAGGCGTCAGAGGTTCATTTTTGGAAGAACGTGCAACGGGATTGACTTCAGCGCCTCGATCAAGCAACAGCTGACAGAGATCTGCGTTATCTGTCGCTGCAGCGATGTGCAGCGGCGTCCGACCCTCGTGGTTCGTCGCGTTCACTTGGGACGGTCTTCCGTCCAGCAACCATTTGACCAGCTCCCTTCGACCTGACGCGACAGCTTCGTGCAGAGGCAAGTCGCCTTTTGAGTTACGAAGCCAGAGGTTTGCCCCTCTCGTCCCTGCAACAACAAACTGCGTTAGCTCATTCATCAGCAAATTTAGCTCAAGTCTAACCCTGCACTGCAAAGGTTTTTGTTTTTGCAACATCTTTAAAAAAATATTTCCACTCACCAAGCATCCGAACGGTCTCAAACTGGCCCTTTGCAGCTGCAGTGTGTGCGGGGCTCCTGCCCCTCCTGTCTTGTCTATGCGCGTCGGCGCCGTGCTGTAGCAACGCCGCGGTGGCATCAGCATGGCCAAGCGCCGCTGCATAGTGCAGCGGTGTGCAGCCGTGAGAGTCCGCGACATCCACCCGAGCTCCGCACAGCCCGACCAGCGTCTCTAGGGCCTCGGTGTGACCACGGGCCGAGGCGCAGTGTAGAGCTGTTAGGCCGTCTCTAAAAGAAATGAGTAGATGGAGATTACGCTGGGACTTTTGATGATTCGCGATATTCAGTCATAATCTGATTCCATATGGGTAGATATTATTTTCCGTTGTTATTCCCCAGTGATTGTGACCCAACGGTGCGTCATCGATTATTTTGTGGAAACTAATTATTGCTTCTTAGAAATGTGATAGTGATAACCTGCTGGCCTATTCGCAAAAAAATCCCCGAGTCTAGTTTCCCGTTCGTTATCAACTGTCAAAAGATGATTTTTGCTTGTAAATAATCCGCAAACGTATTGAATTTGTCTGCCTCTAGCAGTCCCTCTGGAATAACTGCTAAAATTAATTTTGTGGCTCGTCAGCTGACATTAATTTATCCGCATGGCCCATCTTTAAAACTGTTTCGGCACAGTGTTGCTAAGTATACCCTCAACGCTTAGTTTTTTTCAAAGCCCACAAACCTGTCAGCGTCGTCGACTTTAGCTCCGGCCTGGTGCAAGGCGAGGACCGCGGCGGCAGAGCCTGCGGAGGCCGCCCATAGCAACGGCGTCCGACCGTCTGCGTCGCGCACGTCCACACGCGCCCCACCTTCCTTCACCAACGCTCGGACAACCTCGAGCGCTGCGCCGCGACTCTGGGGATTGAGAGTTTCTTAATCTTCATCTGCTTGTTCTATTGTTTTGTGAATAACTACATGCACAGCCTATCAATATTTGTCGATATTCGTAAATTTTGGAATGATCCCCACCTGTGGGTTAGCACAATCGGTTTTCGAGAGTTCGCTGGCATGAAATGCGAGGCATTTTTATTTGTCGAGAGTCATTGGTTTCTTTAGGGCATACTTTGTGATACTTTCACACAATGAAAACAGCCTTTTTCATTACAGTCTCGATGCCTTTTTGTTGTTCCAACCTGTCTTTTTTGCGAAATAGTCCAGGGGCTTGAGTCTGTAACGCAATGGCTGGTTTATGGCGTCCCAGTTGAAGGACAAAGCCGGGGATTCCTCATTTTTCTCCTACAACCAGCGAACTAATCCTCTAGAATTAGAATCAGATTATAGATTCAGGCTCCAGTAAACAAACCTGATGGTCGGTCGCGGCTGGCGCTCCGCACATCTGCGCTGCATAGTGCAGCGGATACCCCCCATGCTGATCCGGAGTCGCTGCGTCAGCTCCTGCTGCCAGCACGGCCCTCAGGGCACCGACTTCGCCGCATACTGGTGAGGGGGAGATCGATAGGTAGTTTTTATTATTCAGTCGACTGTTTTGCTGCGGAAGAGTAATCGTGTGATGTCAATCAGGATTGTAGTGCAACTTGTTTAGAACTTAACTGCGTATAAAATGTTAACCTATTTTCGCCAAGACTCTCCTACTTTCAGGGTTTCTTTGTTTTTTCTCCCTTCATTTTGCGGAGACATTTGCACAAAACTTTATGTGTGCAGTAGGTACGTCCATGTCTTTACTAGAAACTAGAAACGTAAAATGTCACCATCAAAATATCCAAACAAGCGCTGACCATGTCTTAATCCGTCTAGTCTTCCGTTATGTCACCATTGTTTACCGTCAATCGCTTCGGTTCATGATTTATGCCCCCGACCTAGGCATCATATCGAAGTCATTCGTTACGACAGTTAACCTTTTGCGTCTCACCATGGCTCTGTCCATAGATTGAGGGCAAGTGTAACGGACGTCCGACGACGGTTCAAGGGCCCGCCCTTCGCTTGCCGCTCAATACTGACTAGTGGCTTGTGGGGTTGGACACCCCCTGACCACCCAACCACGAAATACGATAATTTAGAAGGATTGCTTGATGGAGCTGTCTTAACTTCTCAAGCATCCATGATTATTTAATAAACTGCTTGCAAGTGTATTCGAGAGTATTACCGGTGTGATGGTTGAAGATAGATTAAACCCAGCCCACATATTAGTCCACTGATGGAAGTAGGATGTCCTAATAGAACATCTTTCATACCGTATTGACTAATAAAAAAAAAATCTCTTGTAGCCACGCTGGGCAAACAAGTTTCTGATTGTTGTTACCGCCATATTACCTATAATTCGACGGCGCTGCTGCCCGCTGATGATGTTTGGCTACTGGCTAGCCATTTTGATAGCATTTTGTATGAAGTTACAACGGGCTACGGTTGGAACTACAATAATTGAATGCGTTTCCTTAGGGATAGGAAGGATATGTAGGTAGGTGCCTGAAACGACTCATGGTTACCTGAGCTACGAATTCCACTGAAACAGGCCTTCTGAGCAGCTACTAACCTATTTTTGATGACTCAAGGCTAACAAAAGATCGTATAGATTTGAATAGCATTAACTATTACTCAAAACATGAAAGCAGAAGGCTGGCAAATGGGAAACTAAGTTAGGTACTGGAACGTGGAGTACCTATTGTGATTGTTAAGTGCTTGTGAGAAAGGTCAGTGCAAAAAGAGAAGCAGTTAAGTCCGCAGGAAGGAAGTCAAAGGTCGGCACTGAGACCGGACGCTCATAGCCGGGAGGTCTTGAAGGAGTTGACACGCGGCGGAAGAGACCGCGCTAGTTCATCACGCTTGTCACACGAAGTGGCTTTAAATAAACTTGTGGAGTAAGGTCAAGTGCCGAGCATCCATATTTATGCTTGTGAATTTGCAACAGTTTCCTTTGTGTGTCTAGTCTACCTGCTGGAAAGTAACTTATCATGCTGACTAACCGAGAAAGATGGGCCTTGAGATTACGTCTTTGTTTTACATTTTGGGGGCGAGACTGTATATTTCTAGTCCTGAAAGAAAACTCGCTTGTCTTTCCTGCGGTTCAGACAGCTTCTTTTTAAATAGATCAGGGTTTTGCACTAAAGAAAAATATTACGTATTACTTAAACGCTGCGGGTCAATCGGTATATCACAACCGAAGAAAGTGCAGTGAAACAACAGTCAACTAACGATTATAGGAGTAGATAGATGAACATCGTGCAGCCAGTAAGGGCCTGGAAGGTAACTAATTGGCACGTGGGGTTGCGTGCGGGCGGGCCGTCAGACCGCCGCCGATGCAACGCAGCGATAACGTCGATAGCTCGCCCAACGCTGCGCTGAATGACACCCGTCCGTCGCTAGATAACAACTCGCTCGGAATTCCTATCGCGAACTCGTCGGGGAAACGCGAGTGCGAAAACAACCCGTCCCCCTACCACCCTATTGTTGTTTTGAACAACAAAAACACGAGTAAGTAAGTAAATACCCAACTTACGATACTGATTTTTTATGACTCATTTGAGGAAAAACAATTCGGTTCTTGTGGAACTTTTTATGGATCTATCATTGTTGGTCACTCACCTGTAGCCCAATGAACGACGGTGTGGTGCTCGTCGTCCCTGGCATTGACATCCGCACCTGCCGCCAGCAGCGTTTGCACCAGTGGCACGTTCCCATGGACCACAGCCAGGTGCAGCGGCGTCAAGCCGTCAGCGTCCCGGGCGTCTGCCAGCGCCGGCGCAGCCATGAGCACGCGGTCGGCGCAGTTGGCGCGCGCAGCCTGGCTTGCGCCCGCGCCGCTCGATGCGCAGTAGTGCAACGCACAGCGCAAGCCGCGGTCGCGGGCGCGCACTGTCTGCGGCTGGAGATGAATTGTTCTTTTTGATTCTGTGCTCATAGTTTCTGATATCTACCTACAGTGCTCAGAATAGCGTTGGTAGAAACAGCCATGACGTGTAGATGTAGAGCACTAAATGACGCTCGTCCTCGCTGTTAGGGCTCATCGAGATGTCACAGATTGAAATGGTATTTAATCCATTATTCCTTATTATCCAGGAGTTATGTAGGACTGAACGTCTTTGCCGTCGATTTTTTTTCTTAACTTTACCAAACAACATTAGTTTCTCCGAAACTTACTTACGTCTTAAGTAATTTAATCATGCATGTTTAGATATGTAGATGAATTCAAATAATCATGAACCATGCATGCTATGATAAACTACATGACGTCTCTATCTGATAAAACAGCAATAAACTATCCAACTACGAGTTCCTCGGCCGAGGGTCGGCTACCTTCTAACGAGGCAAAGTAAACAGGGTGTGATTGGTAAACACGTGTAGCTTCACGGACTGAATACTTCCGCAGCCCATTGTGCCTGCCAGCTATTGATTGACTATTACCAGCGCGCCACCCCCCCCCCGCGCCGCGCCGGCTGCATTTCCTCCAACATTTTCAATTGGAAGCTTTCACTTTATCACCGTTTCACCTGACATTGTAGAGAGCTTGTTTGCTTTGCTAATGGAACGGGCCAGAAACATGTGAAACTCGACGGAAACAATCAATAATACGAAATAACTTTGCAGAAGTTTGCATAATATGTTTTTCGTAGATAAGCTCTATAATATATTGCTTTATGACGTGGGTAGATAATAGTAGCTAGGTACAGTGCATCATGGAAGGCGTTTACTTGTTTACATGACGAGCAGGCTCGTGGCTCGTGGCGTTTCAGAACGTAACATCGCGTGTCGGCCGACTGAAAACGACGCTTTTCTCATTTCGCACACCTACCCCAAACGCCTCGCCACAACAGTTACTATCCGCGAATGAAGGCACCCACCAAAATGTTCTCTAATTTCCGAGAGCCACTCGTAACAGTTGGCACGGTTTTGATGCCACTAAATTAACAGAAACATGCGATGGGGATGCCGAGTGAGTGATGGGTGTGATCGCTACGGAGACGAGCGGCCACTCACGTCCTTGTTGAGCGCATCGACCACAGCCTTGTAGTCGGCCTGCTGGCACGCGTACATCAGCGGCGTGCAGCCCTGCGGTAGCGGTGCTCCCACATCTTCGCTCTTGCGCGAAGACCCTTCCACCTTCTCGCGCTTGATCTTGGAGCTCTTGTCCAGCAAATCCCCCTTGCGGCGACCCTTGGGCTTCTTGAGGATACTGGGGATCGGCTCGCCTCGGCCGCTGGAGGCGCGCTTGTCCATAACAGAGGCGGTTAGTGGCACGTGGCGCGAGCGAGCGCGGAGGCCGCGCGCCTCCGACTGCCCGCCCTAGCGCTGGCTGGACACACGGGCGGGCGGCCGCCACGCAACGCCGCCGCCGCCGCCCGGCCGAGCTTTCCGAATCTATTAAGTTATTGCTCAAAAAAGCAGGTCAACGAAAGTAATAAAATTGAATTGGTTTCGCAAGGGTTACATAAAGATTGTGGTTGCTGCGTGGTTTACTCAGTGAAGAACTTATTTAGCTAATCTTGGTAGAAATACCACATATACTGGGTGTTAAAAGACCGCCAACAGAGCGGGAAACCTCGTATTGTCCTCATCATAAGAAACATTTTTGCCCAAGGAACTATGCCTGGGAAATCAACGGTTTCCGAGATAATGAGGTTCAAAGTCGGACTTTTCCAAACTTTTTTTTTGCAGAAATGTATTCAGTATCAAGTCCTTAACATATCTTCTCAAGAAGCCATATCAAAATTATGAATATTTCTTACAAAAAACGACGTTAAAATTGCAACCCGCAATGTATTCTAAACATCGGCACTTCAAGCTTAAGTAACATAAACTTACACCTACGCTTGCGCAATATGACTTCTGTGCGTTACACGTCCATTGCGTGATAAAATATTTTTCAAAATTATAACCTAAAAAACCAAAATCATTTCCCAGCAATAATTTATCGAAAAAGAACTTTGTTTTGGTGTCTAGTATGCATGGCTTTCGGGTCTGTTGGCGGTCTTTTAACACCCTGTATATACAGGGCGTCCCACGGCTATGCCACATGGAGGGAAAGTACCTTAAATATTGTAGATGGAACATTTTACTGAAAGAAGACATTATTTTAATTTTAAAAACAATTTAAACTGCATTCATAGATATCTAAATAATTACATGGTTGAACCGGGAATCGAACCCGTTACATGAGAAAATAATTATCCTGTAGTTTTATCATACCGATCGAAAGGCTTCATCATAAGGATTATTTTTTGCTAAATAACATAGTGTCAGAAATAAAAGGAAGACCATGAATTTTAACATTTTTAATACCACATTAATCAATTTATCAATGAAAATCACAGGAAAAAAAAAAAGTTGAAAATGAAACACATTTTTGAATTATTTCTTTATAATCAGCCAGCCGCATTGCGATGGACCAAATTTTACGCGTCTTTCGGCTCAGGATACGGCTCGATTTGTTGCATACTACCTGGTAAATGTTAAAATTCATGCTCTTCCTAAAAAATAATCTTAATGATGAAGCCTTTCGATCGATATGATAAAACTACAGGGTAATTTTTTTTTCTCATGTAACGGGTTCGATTCCCGGTTCAACCATGTAATTATTTAGATATCTATGAATGCAGTTTAAATTGTTTTTTAAATTAAAATAATGTCTTCTTTCAGTAAAATGTTCCATCTACAATATTTAAGGTACTTTCCCTCCATGTGGCATAGCCGTGGGACGCCCTGTATATTAATTTCATCCTCAGCCTTAACATATCTTAGAAAAGACCTCGCGTGATCTTTATGTTTTGAACACCTAATTTAGAAGTTTCCTTTATAATCTTATAGGAGTAGCTATTTCTTTGTCCTTACAACTTGTAGCGGTCACCTCACGGCGCTCTTTGCGTGTCGATTCGGTCAATTCATTAGTCATACTTATAAGAATCCGTGAAACACATATTCCTACCTATTTTAGTACTTTTATTTTACGTAGGGTGACTCAAATATGTAATAGGTACATGTTACGTAAGTACCTATAATTATGCACTTGTGCAAACGCTCATCTTTTATACCTTTAGAAGGATCGATTCTGGAAGAACAATAATGTTCGTGATTTTGTCCACCCTCGAGCCAAAAGGGTGCACCTGTGGGTGCACCGCTACTCGATCGGGGTGACCGAGCAGCCGTGATTGAAGTTGAAGGAAACCGTGATTAAAGTTGCTCCTTCTTGAGGGCCCTGCGGCTTCAGCGAGCCAAAACCTATGTTACAGCAATGCAGTACCCAAAGCCGCGTGGAAAAATGTAGAGCGGGACGAACAACGGTGTAGTATTGGGGAGGAAATCACCATGCCTAAAGGGACTGATATCCCTTCATCCACTTTGGTAACCATGTTTTTGTAACCAGTTACCAAAGAAGAATTTATTTTCGCTGTTTTGTAACCAGTTATAAAATAAATACCTACCTGTCTAGTCGAACTGTCGGACAGTTACCTACCTATATTTATTTTATTATTTGTGATGTTATTTTTATTTCACGTCGCAAACTACAGTGGACCCAGACAAGTCATGTAATCTCATGTTTGCCCTTCAAATTGACGATAAGTAATTCTACCTATCTAAAAACAGCGATTGAAACCCGCATGTCTAAGTGAAGTACATTATATTTTTACCTCGTCATTCCTGTGCAATTTGTATACTTATGGAGAACTTTTGTATTTCTATTAACTAAATCCAGGGTCAGAATAAAAGTGGTTCAAAATCACCAGTACAGTAGAGTCCAGCCGTTCGTTGATTCCAGCACTTTCTGCTTTTCAGTAACTTAAAATTATCCGGTACATATTCCTGTTATTTTAAAAGATCGAACCGGCTTTTTAGTAACTTGTGCGTTAAAGTAAATCTTAAGATTTACAGAATGTTCTGCAGTTAGAGTTTTTACAGTAACATAATAATATCTACCTGCGGAAGCACCCATTGCAGTTACGCAGTTACCGTCCAAGCTACGGGCATTGGGTGGTCCGTCGGAGTTGTGTAACATTAACACGTCAAGCTATTATTCCAAGCAGCAGTAAAACAGCCCCCTTCAGTTCGGTGCGTGACGTCAGCAGCGCCACCCCGATCGTATCAGTCTAACATAATTTACACCACCAGATGATTTTGCGCATGCTTCGATAACAACTTCGGAATCGTAGAGTTCAGTTCAGCTCGAAGTTGAAGTAGATGTAAACGCTTATCAGCACTTCTAGCATTTTTAATAATGGTATGACTATAGTAGTACAATATTGGTCCGGAGGGATATATTATTGTTGGCGAAATGGCAACCAGCCGATGTAGAGTCCCGTCTCGACATATTCTCCCGTCGATCAGGGTGATAATTCTCGGCAATCTCGAGTGTGACCAAGGGCGTCGCCAAGGGGGGGCAGGGAGGGGCAGCTGCCCCCCCCCCTAGAGATTCTAAAAAAGTTGCCAAATATGTATAATGCAACCAAAGTCCTAAGTCTTTGAGTTAATTGGCTTGAAGTTCAAGCCTTGAACAATCATTCCCGTACGTCGAAACTCGAATGAATTCACCAATTCCACTCCTAATATTCCGTACGCTCAACTACGCTCTGGCTGTAGATGTAATGCTCGTAGTACAAGTGAAAAGCTTCATGTGCTGTCGACTTTACCTACAATTCATACCTACTTTTCTCATTCATAGAGAATGAGAAAAGAATGAATTGTAGTAGGTAAAGTCAACTTGCCCCCCCCTGCGCCATCGGCTGGCGACGCCCTTGAGTGTGACTCTATAGTTACTAAGGTTTTCTTCTTAGAATCTCGAATGCGACATACCCGAGAATTCGCTCCCAGAGCTCGATATGGCCCGACTGGCAAAAGGTGTAAAACATGGATGGTAAACATCGTCAGAAAACCTGCTTTCTGCAAGCGTAGCGTAGGGATTGGTTAGGCAGTACGTAAGGGGGTTTATTATAACTATATGCATCTCACTCTTTTGTTTGATGTAGAGTAGGATAATTATATAGTTAAAAACCCATGGATACGCTCTAACTCATTCTTGTGCTACGCTTGCTGGAAACTTTTTTACTTGCACCCTTCGATCAACGATCACCTCAACAAGTGTAACACCCTGTAGTGTAGAGTCCTAACGGTATATTCTGTGTAGGTCGGTTCCTAGGTAGGTACTCAATCAGAAATACAAAATAATTAGGCGGTCCTTCTTATTTTTAGTTCAAGGATAACTACATTACACATTTTCTGTGCTTATTGTCGCCGCTTGCCACGCAACCAGACGCCGAAACCCTTTTGCACGGTTTTCGGCCATTCGTGTTCGATATGAGAATGAACTGACGGAAGGTTGACCCACTGCCCCCGTTGTTTTACATACTCTACTGCGATCGGGGACTAAAAAAGACCCCTATTGCGAAGGCTAAATAATTTTGTTTCCTTATTTACGATTTAATTGTTTCCACTCTTTCTTCAAACAAAGTGTTTTACGGTAACGCCCGCTTTGTTTCAGTTGCAGTGTAGCTTAGGTGCTTAACTCTATGTGGTGCCTCGCATTCATCAAATGATCCACATACCTACTAACAAATCAGTTTCCCTTTTAACATGACCTCTCGGTTATCTTTATCGTCATTGACTTTTCTGGCGATATTGGCGATATTAAAATACTTATACTTGAAATTGCGCGCGAAAAACCAATTTATTTAAAACTTGTTATATTACAAATAGTATGAGGAAGGAACAAACTACTTTATCTCGAGTTTTCCGGCTTGAAGAAACCTTAGAAATAAATAAGTCCGCCTTTGTAGGTAAGTAGGTATGCACTAAGCATCCTATACCCTTGTTTTGTGGGCAATAAAGTGTACTTAAGAGATTGCATGTAGATCTAACAGTAGAGCACCCTAAGGGAGAATACTAAGAAATTAGGTACAGTTTTCCTAGAATGTCTTTTTAGCGTGCAGGCTTCCAAAGCTGCTAAACGAAACAATGAGGCTGAATTATATGGTGCATTAAAAAGCGACATGTTTGCCCGGGTGTAACATTGTCTTATTGGGAGCACTCAGGCGAGCATCGACCTACTTCCGACCATATACGGCTCACATGTCTTGTGTAAACCTACGAATCTACTACAGTAGGTAGGTAAGTACACACGACAGCACGTCAGAGTGTACACTTTGGTTGTAAAGTCGCCCGTAACGTAACTGAGTAGAGTGCTAGCGTGCAAAGGTCGACGTGCTGTCGTGTGTACAACGATAAAGTTAAGGATAATGGGAGAATTTCGATAGAATGACGCGTAGGCTTCATCCAACGAACTGGAATTCATCAAACCTGTATACCTGCGTCATTCAATAAATTATGGACTTATTTGAAAATGAAAAAATGAAAAAGGTCTTTATTTAAAATAGTGAAGTAACATTATTGAAGATGACATTGGTGGCCCCCACGTGTTTAAACGTGCATTTATCTCTGCATAGAGCGTGGAACCGGGGATTAATTGCCTGCTATGGTATTTTTTACATTTGAATGATAATGAAACTATCTATTTATTGTACCTACCTTCAAACTGGGAAAAACAAGAAAAATAGTTAAGCGATAGCAATTAGTGGGCAAAGTTCGAATAAAAAGAAGGGTTTTAAAAAAGGGAGCATATCTCTACAAATACTATGAGAATCACACTAAGGGGGCAAAGGCAGAAAGGGGGCAAGACCCGAACAGACCAACATTATATGCATTTCGAAACAGTTTTGCCTAGGATTTCTACAAGATTCCTTAGAACAGGGTCGGAAGGGGTTAAAGCATCTCTTATGATCTTCTACAAGAATTTAACTGTATGTGGATATCGATTTTGAACTTCTTCAAACCTTCGGTATAACATTTGTGAAGCTTTCATTGTTCTGGAGAGTCCGCCTTACGCCACCTTAGGTCGCGCCGGTTTATAAAATAGGGGAAGGTCACTCCGAAGACGTGATTTGCTACCTCTACTGGGCAGTAAGGCAGTTAATTTAGCTTTATTGGTGTGGTAGGCTAGCGAATGTGGGTCAGCGCGATCAATCGCGATAGTGTTAAGTCAAAGCAGGCTTACGCCGACCCTCGCGATACACTGGGAAATAGGGGTAGAGTCGCAATTGACACCGACGTAGGTAGGAACATACGAGTATATTTCTATGGTAGTGTTCGGAGCTTAGACTTCAGAACATTTTGTCCAGTAAGATTGTCGTATCTAGAGCTAGAGCCTAGCCAAAGTACTACAAGCTTACACCGGTACTACCTACAATCTAGGTACCTACTTAGGTGTAGGTAATAATTTGGTACACACGACAGCACGTAGACGCTTCCAAATTCGTTGCAAAGTCGCCCGTAACGTAAGTGAATAGAGTGCACGCATGTAAGTGTTTACGTGCTGTCTTGTGAACGTAGTCCTATCCCTAACTCTACATTTTCCTAGTATTTACTTTGTTACAGCTAAGTGAGACTGAAAAACAAATTTACCTGAAATTATTGTTTTATGACCGTTGTTGGCTGAATTTTAAATCATGAAAAAATGTTTCTCAAAATGTTCCTAAAATCTTCCTGTGTTCGTGATGAGAACCCTCAAGCAAGATCCAAAGTGAATTGATTAATAACAAAAAAAATACTTACCACTGTAAAGCGATGTAGTTCCACGACAGCGGCTTCATTTGTTACACTCCATTCACCCTTATTGCACTTTAATAATTAACATTGCTTTCGAACTAAATTATGTAGAGTTCTGCACTTTCCAGCGGTTACTTTATGACTGTTTTAATATCGGTGAAAGAAACGACATTGAACATTCAAAGGCCATCAAATAAGTAATTTTTTGATCGCGCCGATAGTGTGCACATGTGGGTAACGTGGTGTCCACTGAAAATAAATGGTAAATAAACGGAATATGTCAGTAGCGAGGCAGGGGCAGGTTATTACTGTGGCTGGTTGCCATGACTACGCCAAGGGACGCCCAGCTCACTCATAGTCCTCGCTGGTGTCATACCGTGCAAGGTTACCTCGACACGTTAGGGTGACTGGGGTAGCCGTCGATCTAATCAACCCGCTGACTAACATCGATCGTTAAATGGACTGAAACTTTTAGGGGAACTTCTAAGTTTTGATATTTTGATATCTCCAAAATGAAACAAAATTGTGGAGACAAAGTTAATATTAAAAATGTATTCCTAAATATCAGTCGCACTTGCCGTTGACTTTTCGTTTGCTGCCGGGAGTGCACGGAGTCAGAAACGTATATCCGAACGGCTGAGAATCGTCCTCCTGATAGTCGGTGGAAGGTAACTGGTTCGTAGCAGGGTTTTCCGCCGGTCGGACCGGTGGGTCGCGTATGTTCGTCTCTAGCGACAACTTTATGCATTCGACTATTAAAGTTGTTGCATTGACGCCTAGCACCGCGTCGGTGGGGTACCGATGCTTGCACACCTCCTTGGAGCCCAGTGGCGTGCATGTCTGGTTGAGCAGGACTAGGCCGTCTGTCCTGCAGGGGTTCCTGCGACAGACGGGGATGGCGGATGTGGCCGCTAGGAGCAGGTAGTGGTCCTCGGGGCACGGGCCCCTGCGCCAGGATGGCCAGCATTTGTTTGTTCCTGGGTGGTACAGGTGTGCTGGAAAGAAAATAAACATTTTGGTACCTATTCTATATTCTCTTTTTTATATTTCATTTTTACATTCCACGTCTCGGGTTTCGAACGGATGGGTGCCTATTGTAATGCGCGCGCGATGAGAATGGGATGGAACCTTGTCAAAGTCAATCGAAAATATACTTTATTTTACTTTGACAAGGTTGCTTCGACGCGAGTTTGCTTACAGCGCGCGTCTCAGTTCCAAAAGGTCGAATCCCATTCTCATCCCGCGCGGATTATACATGGTGTTATAGAAAAGTCCTGTCATACATACTTGAGGGTTATGTTATGGGGCATTCTGTGAAATCGAAAGAGGACCTTTTTCTAACACGCTGTGTAAAACCAATAGTTGTTATTTTGTGTTATCTATGATATTGATAGCCAATCGCTGGGTCATTTTGGTCATATTTGGTTAGATTTTGTCTGTAGGTACTTAGGTCAAAAGTGTTTACCTGGACGACAGTCGCATATCCAGTCGCTTGACTGGTCCCCGGGATAGAAGAGCTCGTTCTCAGGACACATAGATGGCACGTATATGGGTTTGCGGCCCTGAGAACAATATTATAAGCAGCTGAATTTTATTCCTGTAACTCTGACACCAGTACGGGCAGCATGGTAAGCCCGAGATAGGCCCTTCTCTATGCAAAACTGTCAACTTGTCGGTCGGGCTCGAGTTGGCTCTACGCCACCATGGCGATGGAGACAAAAATACATTTTTATTAAAATGGCAATAACTACTTTTTGCTCGACATGACCCTAATCTATTGCCATCTCGAGTCCCGCCTGCCATGCTCGCACAATAGACAGACATGGCACGTCTGTCACTCGAGTTCGAGAGAGTGTCAAAACGACCATGCTAAGCATACAGGGGTGGCCCTACCTCATACGAATACCTAAGTACCCCATTCCTGTATCACGATGGCAAGTGGCATGTCATGACTATCGCAAATCTCGAGTGACAGAAATAGTTTCTAGGGGGTAGGGAACATAGGTACACACAACAGCACGTCAGAGTGTAGGTACACTTTTGTTGCAAAGTCGCCCGTAACTTAACAGAGTAGAGTGCTACCGTGTAAGGGTCGACGTGCTGTCGTGTGTACATCGTTGTGATGTGATGAATTTAATTGTTTATGTTATTTCTTTAATTTAATATAAGCATAATTATTAAGTCAACTTATTGTTAGCCCCGGCCTATCATCTTAGGGGGAAAGGAGGTAGGTATCTGAAAACCAGCGCTCCCCGGGGTCACAATGAGGTTCCGGGGCAGCAAAAGCTGAGACCTCCTTTTGCCTCACTGATCTCATTAGTTATAAGTTTCATCCTTGTTTCATCCTATTGTAAAAATAAAATGTGAGGCAATAAACACCTTTTTATCTTTATGTCAAGATATGACATTATAACGCGATTCATGCATGTGCATCACTGACATACGGTCTCGATAGGGTATCGTGATAAACAAATGCGGGTTAAAAGTGTCGGTCTAACCCGCATTTGTTTATCATGATACCCTTAAGTAACCAAAGCCCCAGTTACACGAGGCCAGTAAGTATTTCAAGCCAGGATACAATCGAATGCTAGTAGGGTTAGCAAACAAGGTTCGTATGTATACGTAGATACAGGAACATAAAAATAAGTAACTATCTACTATAGGTAGGTATCTATTGGCCTAGCTGGGGATCCGTCGATAGGTATTATAGTTACTCGACCGATATTACTTGGTTGTTTGATTCTTTCTTCACAGATTTAAAAAGTTATGTAAGTACTTACATCTTTATTCCTAATTCTATGATTTTCCTCCACCTCCGGATATCCTATAGCACCACTATTATGCTCCTTGACGGCCGGAAGAGCATCTACTAACAACAACACAAACAAACTCGCAACACCACTCACTTTCTTTATCATTTTGCTAACTATTAACTATCTTAACAACTAGTGACTAGACCAGTTCTTAACTTCCCGTTAGTTAATAATTATTAAACGTGTTTATGCTAGTGACGTCACAACGTCGATGCTTGCTGTCACATCGGCAGCCTCAGAGGAACTGAGTATCCAGTCGTTCGTTGGATGCTGATAATATAGTAAGCCAAGATGTATATCACATCTGGTGGCCTAGCCAAGACTGAGACAAGTATGAAGACTGAAGATCGCCACTGAACTAAATCGGCACCTCCTAACGCCACACGGTCACACGGGTTAGTAGTTATCAATGTAAACAAGTTCTTGCCTTGGGGAAGTTCGATCTTTCGCCGAATGTATGTACTATTATCGATGATTTTCGCAAGAATAACGATGTAGGTTGTTGATGATCGCGTCGAACTTTGCGACGTCATTGAGTGACGACTGATTACTTACGTATGGTAACTTAGTAAGTAGGTATGGGGCCCGGGGGCTAATCAGAGCATAGGTTTTTTCATTGATACCTACTACTTAACATCCGGCTATCAATATTTAGGTACCTATCCGCGACGGGGTGCCCCAAACAGTGATTGTCATCTAGGTAAGTACCTAGTCTAGCATCCCGGATCTAGATCTTGATTTCCCTTGTTCATCAAATATGTAGGGGAAAAAAAGTAGGTACATGTTTTTTTTTTCTCTTTTGATTTGTATCGGTTAATTTCCGATTACTTGACCTTTTCTCAGACTGTACCTTGCAAATATTTGAGCGACGCAGGCAGAAGGCGCCGCCAAGAAAACGCGACGCATAGGCGGAAAGCGAAGGGGCCGCCAAAATTCGACGGACTTATGCCACGCGCGTTATGAGCTACCATGGGGTATCCTAGCGTGTTGCTGATCGCTCCTTGGTACCTACAGTTGGTGCTGATCCACAGCAGACTGACGCCTGCCAGAGTGAGAGTGGCAGCACTGGCAGCTCGCTCGATATAAAAGCGCCGCCTTGATTGCGTATCTAGCAATTTGTTCTTTTCTAAGAAAAGAAAGTTATACTCACCCGAGCAAGTGAAGTTCTCCGAGTCTACTGGAACAATACGGCGATTGTATGTTCTATGTATGTTATGCAGGGTGTATTGAATGTTCGTTCGACGATAACTTTTGGTCGGATCCGATCGTCATGAAATTTGGTAAATGGGCGGGTAAATAAAATTAAAAGGTTTTTTGAGTTCGAACACGAGCCATATCGGTCAAGGAGTTGCCGAGATATATTGGGTTCGTAAAGTTTATGCGCGTGCGCCTGCGCGAATGGTGAGAGCAAAACCCCATATCTCAGCAACCCCTCGACCGATTTAGCTCGTGCTCGATTAAACTCTTTTAATTTCGTATATCCACCTTACAAATTTCGGGACGATTCTCGGGAATCTCGGGAAGCGAATTTCTCGCTTCGCTCGCTCGTTCAAAAAAGTTTAGGCTTGCTTGGGAGAGCTCGGCACAAAGGCCTTGCTCGACTGTTCATATCTTATACAGGTATGTAGCTGCATCGGAAAATACAAGTTTTCATCGATAGCAAGCACTCATCATGAGGGATAGGAAATTCAAATTCGTTCGCATTGCTTTGGGGAAATACTGTTCGATCGGTTCCATCTTCTTTTCCTCCTGGTTTTAGCTTATAGCTAGTATTATACTATACCCAAGCAAGCGGTGATTTTGGGATTTACTAGTGTACGACGGTCAGCACGTCAGTGTTCCGGAACAGAAGCTCGTCCATCCAACGCGTCCACCGTGTACCGGACCGGTTTATTTTGTGCAGTTTGTTTTGTTGGATAAAGAATAACATGACTTTTAACATGCGTCTTGCTCCGATAATAAAAAAAAAAACGTCAAAATGCTGTCAAACAAAGTGTCAACCACAATTCGAATAAAAAATCTGTGAAACTTTAATTTCTTGATTTTTTGAGATAAAATGTCTCATTCAAGGGAAGATATAAATAATTACTGGAATAAAATAACATACGCCTTTCCCATTCTGACCGATACGCTATTTACTGACTGCACCATAAGCGAATACGAAGAAATTCAACAAATAATCATCGGTCTCAGCGTGCAGGTTAAAATTAGAGACCTCGTCCTGATCCACTGTGAAAAGTATCTTCGGCAACATGTAGCGCCTTCCTTCTGGGCCAAGTTCCTCAATGTGGAAGAAGAACTCAAGGGCTTTCAGTTGTTTAAATCTGCGGTCAACGATCTCTACGAATCAGTGTCAAATTTCTCCGGTATGCTGAAGCGGCTGGCGCTACTGAATAGTATTTGCTGTGATAACAAGCCTATCTTTGGCGAGAAAGACGTCTCCTCAGGATTCAAACAGCTAGTCAGAGCTACTTTACTCTCACAGCTCCCGCTGGACTTCCATATCATCATCAACCATTTCTACAAGATTTCGTTTAATGTATTTGACAATGAGAATGAAAATTCTGACATGGGCGAAGAAGTCATGTGTTCAGGGTGCTGGAATGAGTTTTCAGAGTGTAACTGCAATTATATTGTCAAAGTCTTTTATGACACTAACAGAAAACTAATGGAACTGCAACTGTTAGAAAGACTCACTGGCCAAGTGCTGACAAGCTTCATCCAAAAACGCATTGAGTTACACATCCAAAAGCTTTGCACTGGGAGTTTTCATGTATCTTACATTAACTTCCTTGAAACCTGGCTGGAGACTACTGTAATGTCCTGGCTGACGAGGATATACTGTGCGGGCTCGTCCAAACCTCCTCCAGATGACAAGAACATACAAAACGCTATCTCCAAGTTCAAACAGAAACTGAGCTACTACTTATACTTTACCTACACCAAAATGAGAATAGACCAGCTTTTCAATATTATCCTTGATTACCCAGATTCTCAACCAGCTGTTGATGACATCAAACTATGCTTAGAAAAGACAGACTTAAGATCTACCCTATGCCAAAAGCTCAAAACAGCATTAGAAACAAGACTATTGCATCCTGGAGTCAACACAAATGAAATCCTAACTGCTTATGTCTCTACAATCAGAGCACTAAGACACCTCGACCCTTCTGGAGTCATTCTAGAGGCTGTGACTAAACCAGTTCGAAATTATCTAAGGAATAGAGAAGATACTGTCCGTAGTGTAGTCAGCAGCCTTACGGAAGAAGGAGTAGGTAGTGAACTGGCAGAAGAGCTAGCCAAATATGCGGAGAATGATGAAGACAAGGATGAAGCCTGGGACGAATGGGTCCCGGACCCTGTTGATGCAGACATCAAAGTCAACTCAAGTGACAGAAAAGCCAGTGATATCATATCCATGTTGGTAAACGTATATGGAAGTAAAGAGCTGTTTGTCAATGAATACAGGACTTTATTAGCAGACAGATTACTGGCACAAACTGTCATAAACCCTGAGAAAGAAATGAGGTACTTGGAGCTTCTCAAGTTAAAGTTTGGGGAATCACAGCTTCATTTCTGTGAGGTGATGTTGAAAGATGTATCAGACTCAAAGAAAATTAATGCAATGATACATCAAGACAAGAACTTTGAAGCTATGAAATTTAAATCAAATGCAATGATTTTATCTGCCCAGTTCTGGCCCCCATTCAAAGATGAAAGTTTGGAGCTGCCTGAGGAAATAAAGCAACACTTAGAAGCTTATACAAAGCTTTTCCAATCACTGAAAGGCAATAGAACATTAAACTGGAAGCCACACCTTGGTACCGTCAACATTGAAATCGAAGTAGGGGACAAGAAATTAGAACTGACTGTCTCTCCTTTCAACGCAACCCTTATAATGCACTTCCAAAGTAAGCCAGAGTGGTCTCTAGAGGAACTGCATCAAGTAATGAAAGTCCCTGTCACAGTACTGAGACGAAAGATCACATACTGGCAGTCCATGGGTCTCATAAGTGAAAAAAGGCAAGATTATTATGTTTTGATAGACGAGTCTGATGGGAATAAGTCTCACGTGTCAACTAATCGGGTTCAAGAGATGATGTGTGAGGATGATGAGACAGAAAGTGCCATGGCCTCAGCACATGACCAGAGGGAGGGGGAACTCCAAGTGTTTTGGTCTTACATTGTGGGCATGCTTACGAATTTGGACTCTTTGCCATTGGACAGGATACATCAGATGTTGAAGATGTTTGCTTCACAAGCCCCAGGCACTGAGTGTAGTCTTCAAGAGTTGAGACAGTTTTTGGACACCAAAGTGCGAAGCCACCAGCTAGTGCTTCAAGGGGCCCAATACAAGCTGCCAAAAAGTTGATTTAGCTTACCTATTTTTAAATAAAATAAGTTTTGTAAGTTTTAAAACTTTTTATTTCTTTTTATAAAAATTTGGTTATATTAAATAATGTGGATTAATTTTCTGAATACTTACATGCTAGCTATATGTAAGTGACAAAGTTGAATTATTATGAAGCCAGGGCTGTTGGCCAGCACAATTATAATAAACAGAAGTGAACCCCAAAAGCCACCACAATATATTAAATTATAGGTCATCATGTAACTTAGGTTTTAATACTTAATGATTCATCATAATTTTTACATAATTTGTGTCAGTCTTAACGTCTATATAAATACTGTTAAGTGAAAAGGAAACACCAATAACATAATACTTAGTTAAACTCTACAGGGTGGCCCAAACATAGACGTCAAGCGAGAAAATCTAGATAGCTGACATCGAGGGCTACCCGAATCACCCCCATGTATGTTCAGCCATTTTTTGTCGTTTAGAAGTTATGAGGCTTTTAAGGTTTTTTTGAAAAAAATTACCTAGCATTTGATTTTATTATGTAACTTTTTTTTCTTTCGTCTTTTCAGCAAAATTTTTTATTTTTTAGAGTTTCAGATAAATTATCTATCACCAAAAAAATTATGATCAGCAATGGACTTTTAGAAGATACCGCAATTTTGATCCAAAGTCCAAAAATGTTGTTTTCGAGAAAACATCACTGAAATAGTTAGTATGGGGAAAAAAATAAGTAGAGGTCTGAAGGACTTTTTATTGATTTCAAAAACTTTCCCAAAGCCTCATTCTTCAGAATAATACAAAAAACCTGTCACTTTATAGGACTTTTATTCAAGTAATTTGCGATCAAAGTCGAAAAACTGGAGTTGGAAGAAATTTTATTTCAATCGATTTTCATTTATTTTGGTCGATTCGGACAAAAAACATTGCGGATCGGCTTAAAATCATCTGTCAGTAGGATCTGCATTAGAAATTCTCGAATAAATAAAAAAAATAAGTCATTTAATTTTCAGACTTTTTTTATTTTTTTTCTTTAAATTTATTTTTTTCTTCATGTTTTGTAAGTAAATTCGATAATAAAATAATTTAAAATTCAAATAATGAAAAAAAAAAGAAGGGGTGGTAGGTAATCGTATGAGGTAGTGGCCACCCCTGGTGTCAGAGTTTTTAGGCCACCCAAAGGGTCTCTGACATGGCTTAACGATAAAAATAATATAATTGATATTTTTTTTTTTTAAAAAAAAAGAACAAAAAATAACAAAATATTTTATGGTATTTTTTTTTTTCGTGAATTTCCTATGCAGACCCTGCTGACAGGCAATATTAAGCCTACCTGCAATGTTTTTTGTCCGAATCAACCAAAATAAATGAAAATCGATTGAAATAAAATATCTTCCAACTCCAGTTTTTCGACTTTGATCGCAAATTACTTGAATAAAAGTCCTATAATGTGACAGGTTTTTTGTATTATTCTGAAGAATTAGGCTTTGGGAAAGTTTTTGAAATCAATAAAAAGTCCTTCAGACTTCTACTTATTTTTTTTCCCATACTAACTATTTCAGTGATGTTTTCTTGAAAATAACATTTTTGGACATTGGATCAAAATTCTGGTATCTTCTAAAAGTCCATAGCTGATCATTATTTTTTTGGTGATAGATAATTTATCTGAGACTCTAAGGAATAAAAAATTTTGCTGATAAGACGAAAGAAAAAAAAGTTATAAAATAAAATGGAATGCTAGGTAATTATTTTCAAAAAAACCTTAAAAGCCTCATAACTTCTAAACGACAAAAAATGGCTGAACATACATGGGGGTGATTCAGGTAGCCCTCGGTGTCAGCTATCTAGATTTTCTCGCTTGACGTCTATGTTTGGGCCACCCTGTATAATGGGAAACCATACAGATTACTTTGTGAGTGGAATGCAAAATATGATTAAACACATTTAAAGCGATAATTAGTATAAATATATGTTTTTATTAAATGCAATGTTTCAATTCGTAGCCATCTATCTCAGTAATACTATTGTTCAGTAAATCTCAAGTACAGAATATCATAAAATAAGAATAATACAATTTGGAATGTTGATAATTATTATTTCAAATTTACCTCTACAATTGAAGTACAGACTTATCAATAAATAATATTTAAACATGGATAAATATAAGAGGTAGAGGAGGGACTACCTCAACAAAATATAAGAATAAAAGAAACATCCACAACATTTCGTGCAAATAAATAAATATAAATACTGCATATTCTAATATTTAAAAAAACTACAACAGTTAAAGCTCTACATCTAGTTTACATATGTACAGAATACTTCAAAGTAGAATTAAAGTTATGCATAGCCTTCGTACAATATATCTTCTTATAAGAATTACGGCGATTATTCATTTATAAGATCTACACATCAGGTGAGATCGCATTCGCTGTGCGACATCATTTGTGTCGTTTAGAGACAAAAATAAATGTACCTGTTTGACCACTTTTGTTTCTAAACGACACATTACGTCGCTGTTTTCCTAGTGACAATTAACATTTTTTTACATAAAGCAAACACCTACTTTCTAACACCGAGTTTACATTTGGCTCACTCCCGTTAGCAAAGTTTTATTTCATCTGATTGAGGGTGAATTGGTCATCTTTCTTATGGACTTAATCGCGACTTGACCCTGGTGTAACCGCGGTGAATGAATTGATGAAAGACTATGCAAACTCAAAAAGTCCAGACACTAGTAAATGCAAGACACTAAAGTTAAAAGCTCACTTAATTTTTAATTAAGTACATACAATTTTCATTTAAGTTCGTTTATAGTGCTAAGAATCTCTTACTGGACGCATCGAATTGTTATACTGACTATAATATGCTTATTACTTTCAATTCCCTCTGACGATTTTTGAACATAACTCCATAACAAACCTTGATACGTTTTGGCAATAGGAATATTTCTCGTTTACCAATAATATTAGTACAAAATAAAAGGAAATTGAAAAATTCTAATGCTACATTCAAAATAATAAATTATTAAAATAATGACATTATCTATTGTTACTATCTATAACTTAATTGCAAGTTATGAAAGTAGCGTTTATCGGAAATAAGAACCGCA
The DNA here is from genome assembly GCA_949319315.1 of Zelleria hepariella. Taxonomy (NCBI): domain Eukaryota; kingdom Metazoa; phylum Arthropoda; class Insecta; order Lepidoptera; family Yponomeutidae; genus Zelleria; species Zelleria hepariella. The sequence continues at coordinate 5,869,519 of OX439386.1, read as the reverse complement.
AATCTACCGATCTAAGAAATTGCCTATGCAAGACGAAAGTAAATATCAGCACCTTTCCTTTAGAAATCTCATTATAATTTAAAAACACGTCTCGCTCACATCCACTTGAATAGTTAGTACTAGTAGTCAATGTTTATTACTGCGTTCAATCCTACTTTCTTTGCTTGAGGTCACTATTATACAGACCGCCAACAAAACGGGAAACCACGTATTGTCCTCATCATCACGAACATTTTTTTTCACTAGGAACGATGCCAGGAAATCAACAGTTTCCGAGATAATGAGATTCAAAACAAAATCGGACTCTCAAACTTCTTTTTTTTTGCAAAAATGTGTTCAGTATCGAGTAACTATTTAACATTTATTCTCAAGGCCATACCATTTGTTTTTTTATTTCTTATAAAAAACGACGCTGACATTGCAACCCGCGATGTATTCTAAAAATCGGCACCCCGAGCGTAAGGAGCATAAATTTATGTCACTGCTTGCGCAATATGATTTCTCTGCGTTATGTTTCCATGGCGTGATATATTTTACAAAATTATAACATAAAAAATCAAAATCATTTCCCTGCAATAATTTATGAAAAAGTACTTTGTTTTGGTATCTAGTCTTACCTTACGGGGCTGTTGGCGACCTTTTAACACCCTGTAGATGAAACAACGGGACCTTTTTAACAAGAAATACAGATGACCATGGTAAATAACAAAGCTGTAATGCTACAGTGGCTGTGATTTTCGGATCCAATCTTTTAGACATTCATTCGTAGACTTTCGTTTTTTTTTCTCTTGGCTTTATTTTTTTAGAATCCATTTATAGAAATTTAGTTTTGTGGCCGTCTCTAATCTCTGGTGCTATTTGCTTTCTAACTGCAAGCCTAGCATGACTGCCACATCGAGCGCTCGATACTATGCTCTCTTCCACTCTTTTGATCTACACAGAGCGGTACAGACATAGGTGTATGAACTACATGGTCGGTCATGCTAAGCCAGCTGCACGGGCCTAGTTTCATTCCAAACCGTCAGCATCAAATTGAAGTTACGGGAAAGCTCGATACAGGCTGTCGCTGCTGGTTCACCGGTTCTTCCTGGGCGGAGCGGGAGCGGGAGCGGGGGCGGGCACGGGCGGCGAGGCGGGCGGCCGCTTGAAGGGGCCGGAGCGCTTGGACGGACGCGGAGACACCGCGTGTCCCTCGCCGGCGGCCAGCGGCGCCGGCCACGCCGCCGCGCCGTGGTCTAGCAGCGCGTTGGCGAGACGACCACTGCTTTGATCTGCGGGAGGGTTGTAAGGACAAGAATAACTTTTCGGCGTGTTTTGAAAGCAAGGACGAAAACATTTGAACGACCATTATAGAAGTTATGAGCGTTCGACGAAAGTAGTGGGGGCGCATACAATCGCCTTCTGTCTGCAATACAGAATGACTTCTGCGCATTCAAGGTCATCGCTCATTACTCTTGACACTACCTGTACCGTTCTTGCAGTTAAGAAGCAGCTATCATAAGGTTTTGTGGTGAGTGTGAGAAAGTACAGTCGCGAATCGCGATCAGAAAGCGCACGCTCGGCGTACACGTGGTGATAGATAAAGAGACTGTCCGGCCCGGTGTAACAAACTGGAATTGAGAAACTCCACGAACTCCTCAAAGGTTGTGTGATGCGTGTGCGAGAGTACAGTCGCGGTCAGAGAGCGTGCTCGCTCGGCGTAGACGTGGTGATAGAGAGGCTATAAAAGTAAAGTTGAGATCACAAACTAACCTGCGCCGTAAGCCTGTTTCAGCACCACCGCATTGACCGGCACGGGATCCCGCACTCGCTCAACAAACTCCTCGAAGGTTGTGTGGTGCGTGTGCGAGAGCACAGTCGCGGTCAGAGAGTGCGGTCGCTCGGTGTAGGCATGGTTTTAGAGACTGCCCGGCTAAAAACCTAAAGTTGAGATCACAAACTAACCTGCGCCGTAAGCCTGTTTCAGCACCACCGCATTGACGGGCACGGGATCCCGCACTCGCTCAACAAACTCCTCGAAGGTTGTGTGGTGCATGTGCAAGAGTACAGTCGCGGTCAGAGAGTGCGGTCGCTCGGTGTAGGCATGGTTTTAGAGACTGCCCGGCTAAAAACCTAAAGTTGAGATCACAAACTAACCTGCGCCGTAAGCCTGTTTCTGCACCACCGCATTGACGGGCACGGGATCCCGCACTCGCTCAACAAACTCCTCGAAGGTTGTATGGTGCGTGTGCGAGAGTACAGTCGCGGTGAGCGAGCGGGCTCGCTCGGCGTAGGCGTGGTGATAGAGCGGCAGCGTGGCGCGGACGGCGCGGCCGCCGGCGACCGCCGCCGCGCGCACCAGCGTCGCCGCGCACCACACTGAGACTATGCTCTCCTCCCAGAGAGGGCCGAACACTGCCACCTGGGGACAGAGAGTGGTAGGTGTTGTTTAAGTTCGTAGGATGGTAGTTGGTTTAAATATACACCGTGCTATTTTAGTGGTTTTAAAGCCGAAGGTACCTATTTTGTTGCACTGGTGATTCTGAGCCAAATTCCAAAATTTTACCCCAAAATGAGTGAAAAAAAAAACATTTCCCAATACGAATGTCTATCGCCAATCGACACCATTTTTATGGAGAAGTGATTATTTTTCGTGCGTTTTGGAATGAAATTTTGTAATTTGGCTCAGAATCACCAGTGGAACAAGATACCACCCGAAAATGAGACAAAATATTTTTTGTATTCCTGAAAATTCGTAGGCTACAGAGGAGTCCTTATGTTTCTTTTAATTAATGTACCATTCTTATTATGAACATACAAAAATACAACTGCCATGGTCACGCACAGGTAGACAGGGGCGGGCGGCGGGAGTCGTCATTATTGTAGCGATGAATACAATCTTGTGTGAATACTCGAGTAATTTAAACCGGCTATACAGTGTATTCTATGAAGTGATATTTTTTCAGTTTCCGGGCGGGGTATAGGTAAAGGTCGCGTCATGTAAAAATAATGCTAGAAAAAAGCGGAGGGGGTGTGTTTGCGCATGGTTACACTCATGCGCACCTAAGCACTAGGACTATTTTTTTATTTTTGAACTAGCCATATGGCTACTAGCTACTATACCAGCTATAGCTACTAGCTAAGCAGCTGTGAAGCGCTCACAGCTTCACAGCTTGTACTAGCCGTTCTTAATCGATTGGCAAAGTTAAGCAACAACGGCCGCGGTCAGTCCATGGATGAGTGACCGCTAGTGGCAATAATATCTGAGCGCTTCCGTGCTTCGGAAGGCACGTTAAACCGTTGGTCCCGGTTGTTGTTGATTAATAACAATTGTTAAGCCATGTCAGAGACCCTTTGGGTGGCCCAAAAACTCTGACACCAGGGGTGGCCACTACCTCATACGATTACCTACCTAGCAGCCTGTACAGACCGATAAATGGCCTAATGGGCAGCTCGACCGGTAGCGTTCTTTTTACATGACGCGACCTATAAATGACTCACGTCCTGTTTGCGGGACACGGTGCAGCGCAGCAGGCCGCCGGGCAGCGGGTAGAGACAGACCAGTACGTCGCAGAACTGTGTGGGCAGAGTGTCTCGCCGGTACGGCCGCCAGTGCTCGCTCCACACCACGTGGACCTCGTCGTTGCCGAGGTGGCGCGTCTGCGGAGACAGGCTTGGTTAGTTTGCAGCACAATCGCTAGCACGACGAATGGGTCGAACGAAACGCCATACAAATGGGGTTTTTTCCAGGAATCAAAAATAGCCCGAATAACTGTCAAAATCAGTCTATTAATCTGTGGTTTCCATACAAACCACAGATTTAGTTGCGCGATAATTCGCGAATCGCTGTCAAATTTGACACTTGGAAAAATCCCTATTGGTGGGTAATGAGTGAATGAAATAGTGGTTTTGTTCACTTAAGACGCAATAGGACGCACAACTAGTGCCGCCAATGACTGCAATCGATTCTCGCCAAAAGTGGCCAGTTTTGGCGAGAATCGATTGCATTCTTAAGTTCTAGGATCTGGAATCCAAACCTTAGGTCCTAAAAATAGTTAAGCCTCGCGTTGAGAAATAATTGCAGGAGCGTTTTTAGTAAAAAACACATCCAAAAAGAAGACATGATTTTTTTTTCATTGGCGGCGCTAGTTGTCCTATTGAGTCTTAATATTAAACGTATTGCGATCACAAACGTTTTGAATGTCAGCTCGTGTAAAATAAATTAATGTAATCTGAAGTATTTTTTTATTTTATTTCGGGTCTCAAGTGGAAATAGGCAGGACAATAGCTAGGCTGGGAACCTGGCTAGGCGGCGGAAAAGCGTAGTGACAGTGGCAGCCGAGAGCTACGGACGGCAGTCAGTGGGCAAACCGACAGTGCGATAGTTGGACGTTATCGTTGTGTCACCGGAGGATACACGCGACAGAACGCTTTCTAAGCAATGAGCGGAGGCAGGCTGATGTTGATAATTATGAGAGGTTTGTCAACATCTTTCAAATCAAAAGGATTATGGCTGATACTTCCTACTTCCTACTCCTACTACTATTATAAACGCGAAAGTTTGTAAGTATAGATGGATAGATGTTTGTTACTCTTTCACGCTGAAACGGCTTGACGGATTTGGAATGGAGATAGCTTAGACATCAGAATAACACATAGGTTACATATTATCACGCTATTACACTTAGGGGCAATGTAAACCACATATTTTTTTCTGTAGTTCACGCGGACGAAGTCGCGGGCAAAAGCTAGTCAGACCTATGACCAGACCGAGTGGTTTCAGTGACTTACCTTGTTCATTATTGTATTCGAAACGGGTCGAATCGCGATTGGTTTTTAGGCAAACCTGTGAGTTTGTGAGTGTTGTGTGCCGGCCCACTGCAAATAATGACAATAGTGATGCGAGGGTAGTTTCCCAACTGTCACCACAATAATTAAAACACTCTCCGCTCCAGTCTACCCGCGACCACGGCAGCTGTAACGCGGCCGAAACGTCGGGATAAATAAGGTAATTAATTTGCCTAAAAACCAATCGCGATTCGACCCGTTTCGAATACAATAATGTTTAAATATCGCGAATCATTAAAAGTAAGTACCTTGTTCAGAAGGTCGTCCGGTGAGTCTGCGGGCATGCGCGTGGCGACGTGGAACAGAACCTCGAGCGTGAGCGTAGCTATGTACGGCGCGCTCACGCCGCCGCCGCCGCCGCCGCGCAGCCCGCCCGCAAACCCCACGTGGCTCTCAAGCTCCACCTGAGAGGCGATACAGCTATTAATACAAGGTGGGTTTGTGTGGATTGCAGGATAAATTATGAAGACAGCTTCTTGATAACAATATTATAATGAAACTGTTAGTAGGTATGTACATAGGCGATGGGTGCGGGGCGCGATACAAACATGTGCGGAGGGAGGGCCCGGTGCCCCGTGAGCGAGTGAAATAGAAGACGCGTCAATGACGCACGTGACCTCGCGCTTCTGCATAGCCCCTCCATAGGCGATGGCGTGAACAAGGTGTTACAAACGATCCTAAATCTTCCAATTGGTATTACTTCGGCTCATAGGCGCCCTGGTAGGTAGGTAATCGTATGAGGTAGTGGCCACCCCTGGTGTCAGAGTTTTTAAGGCCACCCAAAGGGTCTCTGACATGGCTTAACGATTGTTATTAATGAACAACAACCGGGACCAACGGTTTAACGTGCCTTCCGAAGCACGGAAGCGCTCAGATATTATTGCCACTAGCGGTCACCCATCCATGGACTGACCGCGGCCGTTGTTGCTTAACTTTGCCAATCGATTAAGAACGGCTAGTACAACTAGGCTGTGAGCGCTTCGCTTATAGGCGCCCTGAGGCTATTGGAAAAAAAGTATCCTTACCGAGTGGTTAATAAGGCTCATATTAACAGAGATCCGCGCTTGACCCGTGCCGCCTAATGAGTAAACAGGGTAATAGCACCCGGTGATAGGGATCACAACCTAAATTTTTTTTTTGCTCTATGACTTTCCATTGATTTTCAATTAATAAAATGTGAACGCTGTGGCGGGAGAAAAGTATTTTTTTTTAGTATTGTTTACATCGACTTTCACAATGTTTTAACAACTCAAAGCTATGCAAATGCACGCACGCAAACAAACATATTTTTTAATTTGAGCTTATACTAAAAACAACAACTTTATGAAAAAAAAAATAACTTTAAGGTTATAAAATAAAAAATTCTTATTTCAACGTTTTTTTAATCAGTACTGCGCCAAATGTATGAAACAGCGGATATTTTTACGCTCCTATTTTGTTCGCCACCTAGTACAAGTTGTTTGTATTTATAAGTAGACAGCCTACTTAAAGTTCCGCTATCGACTTAAAGTGCACCCTGTAGATATAAGGTCGAACCCACCTCCCAGGCCAGCGCCGCTAGGAAGGCTTCGTAAGCGGGGCTGCCGCAGCGGTTGGTTAGAATGTCCTGACGCGCCTCCTGTCCTCTACCCACGTAGATCACCGCCACTTTGTGCGTCTCGCGACATCTGGAACACACGATTAGTACTTTAGCTTGTTTAGGTCTGTCTGAGAATCACTTCAAACGTCTTCTTCTTCTTGAAGTGCCTCTCCATCACTGGAGGTTGGCAGTCAGCTCCCTGCACTGCTCTCTGTTCATGGCTGTCCTGAATAATTGTTCCACGATTTTGATGCCGGTCCATTCCTTTATATTACACAGCCATGTCATTTTCCTCCTTCCTGGCCTTCTTTTCCCCTCTATTTTGCCCATCACTATGGTGTGTAGCAGCTGGTAACGTTTATTTCTTAAAACGTGTCCTAAGTAGGCAACCTTTCGCTGTTTCAAACGTCTAAATAACTAAAAATATGCATAGATAAAATTTTTTTGAAGTTTGAGAAGAATAAGCTTACCAAGCAGCAGCTGTTTCACTTTCTTAGTTTAGTCTGCCTAGTCCACAGGAAACTCAAGGTCGATACGCAGCGTATCACGCATAGACACGGGTTTCTTCAAGATGTTTTCCCTCTTGATTAGTCTAGATGGTTATTAAATACAAGTCCAGGTCCAGGTTCTTTTTCTTCTCTTCTTTTAGGTTCCTTGGCTCCTGCAGCAGTCGGTCGGAGCGTTGTAACAGTTGCACTGAAGCACGGGAGAGAGCCCGCCAAGTTCAGCCACATACCTCTGCAGGTCCAGGTTCCTCAGTTCCCGCAGCAGTCGGTCGGACCGGCGCAGCAGTTGCACGGAGGCGCGGCGCGCGGGGGAGAGTCCGCCAAGTTGCGACAGGAACAGCCGGCACTGCGAGAACGGGGGCTCCGGCACCGCCGCGCAAGGCTCCGCCTCCTCCAGGTCCTCGTCTCTGTGGGGAGGAGTGGGAGAAATTAAAGCCTTTACTACTGAAGAATACGGGTCCGAGACCGAGTTCGAATGGCACGTCATGTTCGACGCACGATTCTTCGAGAAGTTATTTTCCGAACATAGCTGTTTCTTGAAAACTGTTTTACGACCGGCCGCCCGTTCGATAGTACTATTAATAAGTACACTTATCTGATAAACGTATGTTCGCATTTTGATTTCTGAGGGATCGTCTATTAAACGTGAATCTCAAACGGGAGGAGGGGGTTTGGAAAAAATCTCGAAATAATGGTTGATCCCTGAAACTAAAACTAAAAACGGGAATTGGGAGGTCAAGGTCACGCGCCGCTTTTTGTGAGTATACGTTATATTTCACTACTAAAGAATTTACAAGAAAGGCCAGCGTCAAAGCGCCTGGGTCGACAACGCACCTGTGCCGCGCCGCTCGGTGTTGCGATGCGCGACGAGCGCGGCCAGTAGTTCGTCCTCGGCCCCGGGTGTTAGCGGTGTGCCTAGCGCCTGGGTCAACAACGCACCTGTGCCGCGCCAGGTAGGCCCGCTCGGTGTTGCGGTGCGCGACGAGCGCGGCCAGTAGTTCGTCCTCGGCCCCGGGTGTCAGCGGTGTGCCTAGCGCCTGGGTCAACAACGCACCTGTGCCGCGCCAGGTAGGCCCGCTCGGTGTTGCGATGCGCGACGAGCGCGGCCAGTAGTTCGTCCTCGGCCCCGGGTGTCAGCGGTGTGCCTAGCGCCTGGGTCAACAACGCACCTGTGCCGCGCCAGGTAGGCCCGCTCGGTGTTGCGATGCGCGACGAGCGCGGCCAGTAGTTCGTCCTCGGCCCCGGGAGGCAGCGGCGAGGCGCCCGCAGCGTCAAGTCGCCGGTCGCGGCCGCAGCACACCTCGGCTGATGTGTGCCCGATGTAGGCTAGCACCTGAGACGAGGAGAGATGGTTATTATAAACAACTTTATATAAACTTTAAAGGTACCTAAATAATACAGGTTGTTGTTTTGGTTAGCGACACCCGGCTCAGGTAAGATAGTTTTAGTAACTCTTAAAACTAAAAAGACGTTTTTTTTATTAAAACATTACCTCATTCTATAATAACGGCGACGTATGGACACCTCCGGCCTTCTCAAAAGGCGCACGCGATGTGGAGCTCGATAACGCGAATGCGGCCTCAAGAATTAGTATAATAGTAAAGGACGCCACAATTTAATGATGTTTGGGTATTTTTCACTATTTTTATTTATTATTTGTTTGTCTTCAGTATCGTGTAAGTAGAGTCGTAAGTAGACTTCAGAGTCGGGTGTCACTGTACAAACCAACACCTTGTTTTACTCTCAGTTTATATCTGCCTTTTATTAGATATCTTTCACTCGAACTTCGGTGAGGTGACTTACGTGGTCTAGCTGATGTTTGTCGGGCGGGCTATTCTTGTAGTCGGGGATCAGATCGGGCGGCAGTGGCGGGGGTAAAGACGATAACGTGTTGTCTCGGGGGCTGTCGTTACTGTAAAAAAAAAACGGTTAAATGTAGCTATTTGTATCGTGCTCACTAGTTGGCGCCACTGTCGAGTAAGGCCATGAAGTATAGCTCTTAAAGTTATATATTTATAGCTACCTAAAACTGTACTAATAAAACATCTCAAGCAAGCCCCGTTTTGTTCGAAAAAAAAATAGAACAAAATTTCCGAATTTAAAACTGTTTCAAAGCAGTGGTTAGTAGCGGGACTACAACTATTTGCCATAATAAAATTAATATCATGTATTGCAAAATATTAACAACATTATTCTAATAAGAAATTAACCCGCATGGCTCATACAAAAAGTGAAATTTTGGACCTCTCGCTACAACAGCGCCCCAGCGGCAAATCCGAGCGCGATAGCCCTCATTGAACATTCGCTTTGTGTTAAGCTGGAGTGTCTTTGTGTTTAGTAGTAGAGTAATTAGGCGAAATGTAGCACCGAAAAAATGATTCTTCGATGAACTGTGCTTAGTAGTATTGTAATTAGGTGAAATGTAGCATCGTAAAAATTTTTATAGTTAAAACCAACATTAGATGATTTGAACTTTAGGTCTACTGTAGGGTAGATGAGACGTCATAGGTGAAATGTGTTTCGGAAAGGCATAGTGAACCCATCAAAAGTACCTGTCAGGCAGCGGCAGGGGCTGCGGCGGGTCGACATTGGGCATAGATGGGTCGTAGTAGAGCGCGGACGCGTCCCAACAAGCCTTGCCGGCGATGTCTCGCAGTACTATCCGCACTTGGCGCTCCGCACTTACTAGACCTGCGGGGACGGGTAAAAGTGTTCATAGTAAGTAGATAATATTTTATTGTGGCTACCGCTAACAAATCCACAAATCAACAGGGCTTGTGGGAGGCCGAGTATGTCCTGATGAGGGACACCTCAAAATAAATAGTCACTGAAAACCACAACTCAACGAAAAACAAATAAAAAGAAACTGTTTAGTAGTGACATAGTATCATTACTTTTTGTTTTTCCTAAAGCACTAACCCGTGCTAGGGAATAATTAATAGGGTTCAAGTCCTGTCCCGAGTGATTTTTTTCTACTTATTATAAATGTTTAAATTATAGTATAATTAATTAATTAAAATACCATCTATTAAATGAAAATAATTTAATGCATGTAATTCTTTATAATTAATTGGTCAAACAATAAAGCCTTATATTATTATTACCGCTAACATGCAACTTTCTATAACTTAAGAGGGCGGTATAGCGCTGAAATTTTAAAGATTAGGTTTGAGAACTTACGCCCTTCGTCTTAAGGCCATGCATAGTGAATAGCCCGCAAAGTAGTTAATAGTGAATAGAAAGAAAAATTTTCAAGTACGGGCTAATTCAGTATGCACGGCGCCTTAAGGAATGCTTACAAATGCTGTTCGACTAATCTAGCTCTTCACATTTCACATAGCATAAGAGGCATGCATCATCAGACTGAAATGTCGCATTGCAATTCGGCGTGGCTTCGCAGGCAGGTTATTTAAACGGCCACTATTAAATGCTTTCTGTTATTATCTATCCAATGAGAGACAGCAAACAGAACAAATGAGTCACACCAACAATGTAAAGCCGGCAGATCGACCAGTGACGCAAAAGTCATCTCACTACGCCTTAGCAGCTGTACATGTGGTGCGAGTAAGACCCCACCGCCCAACTCCGGGCCCAGCGGTGGGCAACTGTCATACTGCTCATTGGGCATCGTCAAATAATATTTTTTATTCTATAAATCGAAAATATAGACAAATATAAGAAACTAATTTGAATATTTTCTTAATTGTTCATGTAAATATTTTTTTATTAATTATTTAAATTTTTTAAAAGTTTTGTGTATGACGTCACCATAGGCATTATGTACTAAGTTCATTGCATTCATTCATGCTTTTAAAAAATAAAAATATGTAGACGTTTGACAAATGTCAGTGTCAAGTCAACAAGAAGGTTATTTTCTCAGTTATTTGACACTTTTGACAGTTGTTGTTGACGAATGTATTTTTTTAAATACCTATTTGTAGGCAATGGAACTACCGCATTAGAGGCTATGATGACGTCATCGAAAGAAAAATGAAGTAAACATTTTTGGCGGAAATATTAATAATCCGTTTTAATTTTACTTATTTAAACCCCTAATAGTAATCAGTATGCCTATTCCTCGAAATGGTTTTCAATTTACGACAATCGATGCCTCACTGATCAATTAAACAGAGCATGTGAGTCACACCAACCTGGAGTGGTGCCGCCGGGCGGAGCTCCTAAAGCCGGCAGCTCGACCAGTGAAGCCAGCGTGGTCTCACTAAGCCTCAGGAGCTGCACATGTGGCGCCGCCAACACCCCACCGCCCAGCTCTGGGCCCAGCGGTGGGCAACTGTCGTGTTGCTCGGAGACAGACGAGGAGAGCTGGCAGGTGCTCCACAGCGGCCAGTGCCCCAGGAAGAGGACTAGTTGCGTGCATATCTGTGGAGATGTTGGGAGATTTAAAGGACTTCGAAATAAAGACAGTCAGGCGCTGCGTTCACAGGAAATAATACAATCTCGCTTCGCAACAAAGCATAAATTGACAAAGACCCGAGCACGCTTGCATGTCTTACCGTACTTTATCTTTTGGAGCGTCCACGTGGCGGGAAATTCAATTTTTTTACAGTTTTTTATATTTTGTAGCTAAACTGAGCTATTTTTGTACAGCGATTTTTCGTTCGCGACAGTTTTTTGGGCAGTGCCACTGCTTCGTAGACCAGAACACATAATCGGCTGAATTATTGTTGTTCTTTTGTTTACAATAATGAAAAGAATACTATGTTATTGCCGCGAACGAAAAATCGCTGAACAAAAATAGCTCAGTTTAGCTACAAAATACTGTGAAAATTTTGAATTTCCCGCCACGTTGCTATCTTCCAGCCTTAAGGAATCAAAAATGGCACACGTTAACGTTATTCGGATTCGGAAGCCACTATGTTTACCACGAATGATGGCGGAAAAGCTGATAGCTAAAGAACAATGAAATAATGCGAGTCATGGAACCGGCCAATCTAATAAACGGTTGAATCAGGCGGTTTGCTTTTCATTCATTTCTCTCATTTACTGATGTCTGCACACTTTGCTTAAGGTAAATATATAGGCACAAATAGCGCCGCCAATATAGAGTGGCGACTTTTGGCGATAAATGATTTTATTCGTGCGTTCTAGGATCTGGAATCTAAATCTTAGGTCCTAAAAATAGTTAAGCCTCGCGTTGAGAACTTAATGAAGACGCATCCAAAAAGAAGATATGATATTTTTTCATTGGCGGCGCTAGTTGTGCCTATAATTGGGCCTTAACTTTTCCAATGGATTAAGAATGGCTAGTATAGGTAGGTTATGGGTGCTTACCGTCTGAGCCCAAAGCCTGACGTCGATGGTGGAGGTGGGCGTGTTCTTGGGCCCCAGGTTATCCAGCTGGACGCTAGGGTCGAAGTCTTCATCCACGGGAAGCGTTAGACCTTCGATATCGGCCCCGCTGGTCCCATTCATTACTGCGTACAGCACCTGCAAAGGCGTTTAAAGTAAATAAATATCTTGCACAGGGTAGAGGTAGAAAAACGTCATTCATCCGCGCGTATAAACCGCGCGGGATGAGAATGGTATGCAACCTTTTGGAACTAAGACGCGCGCGGTAAGCAAACTCGCGTCGAAGCAACCTTGTCAAAGTATATTTTTGGTTGACTTTAACAAGGTTCCATCCCATTCTTATAACTTTTTATGAAGGAGCGACGCCAAAAACATCTGTACTAGACATTTGGTGCAGAAGTTATGTATGGCTCATCTGATATTTTTTTAAGATTTTAACGTTCGACGATTTGAAAAATCCCCTATTTTATTTATATCGTAGGTACTTTTCTGTAACAGGCTGTAATGAAAAGCCTAGTCTTTAAAGTTCCTTAAAAAGTCCCAAGGTTATAGAAGTCTCACGTATTTTCAGAAATAATACAAGCAGCTCTCGATTAGTTCGATTTTAATCACAATGTCGTGTGATATAAAATCTCTTAACAAGGTGAAGTGAAGAGTGACAGACAACTACCACATTGCATCGCAGAAAAGATGTGATTTTGTATAATGCAATCAATCATTTAGCACTAGAATACTTTTTTAGGCCAGAAGCCTCTTAACCTATTAGCATTGCATTGCGTACGGGCGAGTAGTTTTGTCATCAGTTAGACGTTGTGTTTATAAGCGTACACTGCGAACACATCTGCACATTCAACTGTCTGGTCTAGGCAAAGAAGTACTTCCAGAAAAAACAAAACATACCCTACCGACAAAATGCATAAATCTGTAAGTCAAATAATTTGTCGAACTCTACCAAATTACTAAGCGAATGTTTTCAACCAGATTGAATAGAGACAAAAGTTATCTTCTCTGTTCATAAAATTTTGTTTTTTTTCGCAATATTATAATGTTATTTTAATATCATTTGGATCGACTGAATAAAGATACCAAAGTTATCTTCTCTGTTCATAAAAAAAAAAAAATTTCGTTAAATCATAGTGTTATTTTTATATCATTTGGATCGACTAGCTCGATGCTGGATATCATGATCGCTCTAATAAAAGACTAGTTTTTCCAACGATTTGCATTTCTTTCCCCGAGCAATAACTATTACGTATATCTTTATTATCTTTTTACATCTCCAGTGATCAACATCTCAGTGTAGGTCAAAGCAAACATCTCAAAACAACTTTCACACTCACAGAGAGTCCATTGATATTATTTTCTTAGGTTTACACAATCACTAAACAAAAATTTTAACGGATTTATTAGTTCTATTGACTGTTTAAATTTTTATTCTTCTTTTTCTTTTATCCCTTTACACCTCCGCGGAATCAAAGGCACATTTTTATTACTATTTCATTTTTATTCCATTGTTATGCCTTGGTTGGGGTCTCAAAGCAACTTTGACACTCGGAATTAAAAGCGATAATCGTTTGGCAGATCCTCTTGGCCCTCGCCCTGTGCGCCGTGACCCTGGCCGCGCCGCAGCAGCAGCCCGAGCCCGTGCACATCCTCAAGCAGTCCGCCGACGTTCACCCCGAGGGTTACAACTTTGAGTAAGTTTATTATGTCACGTGTACGAGCAAGCACATACATCACAACACAAAGCATACCATTGTTCATAGTTTTACACTTCAATCTAAGTCAGTGGCCAATAAACCAACACGCGACAGACGTGCCCTCATTTTAACATCCCTACATACAAACATAGAACATTGAACAGTGACATTTTAACATTACATCTCATGTGAGGGCAACCGCCCTCACAATGTCACGTACTGTGTGTCGGGAATCGAACCTGGGTCTCTCGCTTCCGAGTCCACGACTAGGCCACCACCGTTAAGTTACGTACATTTGTGAATTTAAACTAGCAAAACCACTCGATGACCGTGAGGGAAAACATCGTGAGGAAACCCGCGGTTTAGTTGGCTCCACACGTATTGACTTGTCTTTCCTGTGGGCCTGGCCGACTAAGATGTCAGGATAGTATACTGGGCAAGCCTACTCCATTAAAATAATGTCCCAGGCACTGCAGCGCCGAGTGGTCTCTTCACCCATCTAGTGTGAGTGAAGGTGCCACTGGACGCTGTATAAACCATCTCATTACGCAGCTGCAAAGGCTTATCTACTGAGTGTCTACCTACGCTGTAGAATACAGTACGATTAAAGCGAAGTGTAAAATTAAATAAAAGTTGTTAGTTCTACAAGTGTTACAAAAGGACCTAATAGAGCTCACCATCGCAATTTTTTGCTCTATGACTTTCCTTTGATTTTAAAATTAATAAAATGTAAGCGCAGGCAGGAGAAAAGTATTTTTAAAATGTGGTTTACATTGATTTTCACAATTTTAATATATAAAACAAAGTCGTGTTAGTTACACCATTTATAACTCGAGAATGGGTGAACCGATTTTTATGATTTTTGATTTGTTGGATTTCTCCGCCCCGCGGAAAAACTCACGAGAAAAAAAATAAGTCTGCGCGGACGAAGTCGCGGGCAAAAGCTAATCTTTTATAAACTTAATACTCTGCAATTGCAAATGTATCTATGCACACAATCAACTAAATCCAAAAACTAAAAACTTTTTTTATTTTTTATTTTGAGATTATAAAAGACTTTTATTTAACCATTTTTCATAGAAACTTATTTATCTACTATCCCTCTCTAGTTTTGAAACGAGCGACGGCACCGCGCGCCAGGAGCAAGGCACGCTGAAGCAGATCAGCTCAGACCACCAGGCGATAGAGGTGTCCGGCAGCTACCGCTACGTAGCGCCGGACGGCCTCATCTACACCATCACCTACACCGCCGACGAACACGGCTTCCAGCCGCAGGCGCATGTCGAACATCAGCAGTAGGGCATAGAGTCGATATTCATTTGTATGTTTGAAGGCGTGATTGAGTGACAGTGTTTTGTTTCTTTTTATATTTTTTTATACGTCCTTGTTGAAGAATTATTATGTTTTTTACTGTCAATTTTTGTGGTTTCATATTGTAATAAAAAGATAAATACCAAGTCAATGAGGACCGCCGAAGGCGCATGTCGAAACAGCAGTAGAATCCACTTTCGTTTGTGTGTCAGAATTCGAAGTTTCATATGATTAAGTGAGAGTGTTTTGTATTTTTTATATTTTAGTATGCGTCCGTGTTGTATTATTACAATGTTTTTTACAGTTTATTTTTGTTGTTTCATTTATTATTGCTCCAAACAACATAAATATGAAGTTAATAGTGACAAAACAAAGATGAAACTCGCTTACTCACCCCCTTCTACCTTATTTTTTACTATTTTCCTTCAGACTAGACAAGACATGCGAAATGTTTCATAACGCAATGATGACTGTGCTGAAATCATTTGTCATACAGAGACGTCTGACCTACAGCATGTTAACTCTTATTATGTATCTCATTGACCTTTCCAGCTGTCACCTAGGTGTTAGTGAAAGTTACGTAACCCCATTGTACGGGAGTTCAAGCACAAGGCACCTAGTTTCGTAGGCAAGCTATTTTAACCGCAAAGACACAGGTAGAGAGTTTGACTTCCAATGTACGAGTGCGTCTCAGTACTTCACGACATTCTTATTGAATAATTTTGATCATAAACTACATTGCATATAGGTGTATAACTGTCCATCTGTTGACCTTAGTTGAGGGTTTCTCAACCTAAAATACATAGCTATAATGTCTGGTTTTTATCATTTATAGTTGGTCATCACTGTAAGCTTAGGCCATTGCATACTTGAGCCTATGAAAGACCTCGTATAGAAGATCCACATATCATCCAGCTAGAGGCTTAAACGATAAGTAAAACTCACCCTAAATATCATCCCGCTAGAGGCTTCAACGATATGTAAAACTCAACCTAAATATCATTATCCCGCTAGAGGCTTCAACGATAAGTAAAACTCACCCTAAATATCATCAGCAGCAAGGTCTGATTTCCGTCCTTCTCCTCCATCAAATACGTCGGCCCACATCGGACCGCGAACTCCGCGAGACATAGCAGTAGAGAACCCGCTAGAGGCTTCACCGTGTCGCGTGAACTACTGCTCGATATCTGTGCCAGGCACGCGCAGATCCACTTTATTATTTTACCTGGCGAGGAGAACAAAGAGAAAAGAGTAAGATGTAGCCTGTACAATTATACATGTCCCACTAGCTGGGCAAAGGCCTTCTCTCAGAGAGAGAGTTCGAGCTTAATCACCACGCGTGCTCAATGCGGGTTGGCGATTTTTGCGTTGAGGGGTATAATGCCTCATACGCTCAGGTTTCCTCACGATGTTTTCCTTCACCGTCATCGAGTGGTATTGCTACTACAAATTCACAAATGTACGTAACTTTGAAATTAAACAAAGTCATAGATACATGCCCGCACCGGGAATCGAACCGAGGACCTTTCGCTTCAGAGTCCACTGTTCTACCCACTAGACCACCACCGCTCGAGCACCGGCCAGGAGAACAAAGTGTTATGAAAATATTTCTTCCAAGTCTGGGACGGTTTCTTCCGTTCTCTCTGACACGAAAGAGAAGGGAGCAACTTGGCCAGTTGTGTGGGGATACATTGATTGATAAGACTGTATGAATACTGTTAACTGCTTATATTGTCCAAAGACTAATCTAGGATGAGGAATGATGCACTGATATGAGCCCGCGACGAATCCGCCCTTGTTGGTCGGCTGCTTGTCGTAAACTATTTTGTACCGACCAGGGCCCTTAGCCTCTAACACAATGGTGCCAAAATGGGCTGTCAGGTGACGACTTCAATTACGATTTGCTAACGCTGTCTGTCCTTTTAATGTTTTTTGTAGTACAGCAAAGAATATTTTGATTCTAATTCTAGAGGATTAGTTCTCTGGTTGTAGGAGAAAAACGAGGAGAGCCCGGTTTTGTCCTTCTGCCGGGACGCCATTGACCCGCCATTGCGTTACAGGCTAAGGGCCCAGGTAAAGTAGACGCGTCGCGGTCGCGCGGAATTGCTGACTCTGCTTTATACATGATATAAGTAAACTGTGCGGGTTGGCCCGTACACCAGTGATACCCTCCCTAGCCATGAACCTAGATAAAAGGAAAGCCCTTGTGTCAGCCCCAGACTCCACGGAGGAGTAAAGGGATCAAAGATGAGATGATGGAAATTTATGTAGTCATGTAAAGAGACTCTTGATTAGGGCTGTCCGCCGTGAATTAAATCAGCAAAGTGTTTGTTTTTACGGTTTACAATGACGTGCGAAATATGGCGACATGTAAAGATAGGGAATATTTTTAGTAGCGAACTTACCGGCTAACCCCGGATACTGTTCCACTATGCGATCCGTATAGTCTGCTAGCACCATTAGAGTGTCGGTCACTACTTTCGCTATGTTCTTGTTTTTCATCTGAAACAACGAAACTTTTTAATACCATATCCGGTCATTCTGTTTCTGCTTCGACTTTTGAAACACCATACTTATAAAAAGTAGAATTTTGATATACGTAGTTGACATGTGATTGAGAGTGGAGTGCGTGTTTTGAGCTCTTCTTCGGCCCGGCGCTACATAAAATAGTCTTCTTTGGTTGTAAGCGCAGGGCTGTCACGATTATTACATCTGTGCAAAAGACCCATGGACAAAATACTCTCTAAAGAAAGAGGAGAGCGCTGCGCAATTGAACTGCGCAACCGCCTCCTAAAGCCTCTCTATTGACGATGATAAGTATGTACGGGTAGGATGCTTATTTCATGGAATTATCCATTTATCAAGTTATCACCAAACAAATTAGAAAATATAACTCAACTCGCAAGACACGGCGAAGCCACCACAGAACAAGCCTACTCCATCTAAAAAAAAAACAATGTCCCAGGCACTGCAGCGCCGAGTGGTCTCTTCACCCATCTAGTGTGAGTGAAGGTGCCACTGGACGCTGTATAAATAATCTCATTACGTAGATGCAAAGGCCTTAGTTTAGACCGCGACTACAAGCTTATTCTCCGACATGTACGTGGATCCTGCCAGTGTCCTCACCATCAACAACTGGAGCAGGCAGGCAGACGCGCCGCGTGGTAGATGTGAACCTACATACCATCAACATCTGGAGCAGGCAGGTGACGTAGGCAGGCGCGTGGTAGATGTGAACCTACATACCATCAACATCTGGAGCAGGCAGGTGACGTAGGCAGGCAGACGCGGCGCGTGGTAGATGTGAACCTACATACCATCAACATCTGGAGCAGGCAGGTGACGCAGGCAGGCAGACGCGGCGCGTGGTAGATGTGAACCTACATACCATCAACATCTGGAGCAGGCAGGTGACGTAGGCAGGCAGACGCGGCGCGTGGGTCCGTGTCGCCAGTAGATGTGAACCTACATACCATCAACATCTGGAGCAGGCAGGTGACGTAGGCAGGCAGACGCGGCGCGTGGGTCCGTGTGGCCAGTAGATGTGAACCTACATACCATCAACATCTGGAGCAGGCAGGTGACGTAGGCAGGCAGACGCGGCGCGTGGGTCCGTGTGGCCAGTAGATGTGAACCTACATACCATCAACATCTGGAGCAGGCAGGTGACGTAGGCAGGCAGACGCGGCGCGTGGGTCCGTGTGGCCAGTAGATGTGAACCTACATACCATCAACATCTGGAGCAGGCAGGTGACGTAGGCAGGCAGACGCGGCGCGTGGGTCCGTGTGGCCAGTAGATGTGAACCTACATACCATCAACATCTGGAGCAGGCAGGTGACGTAGGCAGGCAGACGCGGCGCGTGGGTCCGTGTGGCCAGTAGATGTGAACCTACATACCATCAACATCTGGAGCAGGCAGGTGACGTAGGCAGGCAGACGCGGCGCGTGGGTCCGTGTGGCCAGTAGATGTGAACCTACATACCATCAACATCTGGAGCAGGCAGGTGACGTAGGCAGGCAGACGCGGCGCGTGTGTCCGTGTGGCCAGTAGATGCGCGGAGTGCGCGGCGAGTGCGCAGGCGCCGGCGCAGCGAGCGGCGGCCGCGCCCTCCCGTCGGCACACTCGGACCAAGATGTTAAGGACGTGCTCCTATGGGTAAGGGGTTCGTTATAGTGACGGGAGAAGAAATATTGGGTTCCAACGACTGGTTTTGCTAGAATTTGAGGTGCGGGATTTTTCGTCCATACGAAATAAGATTTTGTAGTCTCTAAGTAGCGTTCTTGAATACCACCCTAAGAGCCCCTTAAAAGTTGTTTCGGGTGTTAAAATAGCACGTATGCGTACCTACTATGTATGTTACACTTTATTGAACAAAAAGATACACTTAACTAAAATATATGTGAGACATTATGTAGTAAATAATATGTACGTTCTCTAAAATCATAACCTGCGCAAACATATTCTCAGGGCTATTGAATCGCGCTTTTGAGCAACTTCAAATATCAGAAGCCGAGCGAGACTAGTTTCTGGCATCAATCTTGCAGAGCTGTAGCGAAATGTACGTGCTATGACTTGCCTTCAGATCCGGACAGCAGACCGTGTTGTACTGCCGCGGGTATGGCTGCAGCATGGGGGCGCTCATCAGCTCATCGGGCAGTGCCAGGAGAGAGCCGAGGAAGGTCACCGCCGCCGTCCGCGGGCACTGCCAACGAAACAGCAGTCAAAATGTTAGTTCAACGAGCGAGCGAAGCGGGAGAAATTCTCCGAGTCTACTGGAACAATCCGGCGCTTGTATATGTATTTGTATATATGTATGTATGTATGTTCGTTCGACGATAACTTGAGTAAATATAGTACACACGACAGCATGTCAGACTGTACATTTCTGTTGCAAAGTCGCCCGTAACGCGACCGAGTAGAGTTCTAGCGTGTAAAGGTCGACGTGCTGTCGTGTGTACAATCATCGCTAAATATGGTAGGCGTGTAAATTAAAAGAATTTTTAAGTTCGAACATTAGCCAAATCGGTCGAGGGCACCCAAAAATGGGTACACAATTGGGTATATATCCTCTTTTTTGGTAAATACCAAGTTATCTACCCAATTTTGGGTGCATATTCGGGTATGTATTTGTATGTATGTTCGTTCGACGATAACTTGAGTAAATATAGTACGTACAATCGTCGCTAAATATGGTAGGCGGGTAAATTAAAAGAATTTTTAAGTTCGAACATTAGCCAAATCGGTCGAGGGCACCCAAAAATGGGTACACAATTGGGTATATACCCTCTTTTTTGGGTAAATACCAAGTTATCTACCCAATTTTGGGTGCATATTCGGGTAAAGGCATCGAGGTGGTGGGCAGATAATGGAAAGGAAGGCTATAGCAGTCCTCACCGTGGGTCCCATATCGGAGGAGTTGAGCACGACGGTCGAGGCGTGCACAAAGTCGAGCAGCAGCAACGAGTATCCATCCAGAGCTAGGGAGAGGTACCGAGGCGCCGCGTGTTCCACTAGCACGTCTACCACAGACCGGTCCTCGCCCGTCAGACCTGCCGGAGTTCAAGGAAAAATATTAGCGAGATGGATGGATGAAATGGAGATAGCAGGAGGAATCTGGACAAGGAAAGCACATGAGAGGCTAGTGTCGAAGAAACTTGGGAACGGCAAACAGACTAAAGTTCCAAAGTGTACATACATCACTGCAAATATCTCTACATAGTTTAAAGCAAAGTCACTTTCCGTTTCTGTCTATCCGTATTGTCTGTCTGTCTGCTAACTCCTCTTAAACCATGCAACGGAGTTTGATGCGTTTTTCACCGCCATTTACATTTTTATCACGAAATGTTTATAATGTATCGCACTATTTTATAAATTGCACCGATGCAAATCCGGGGCGGGCTTTAGAAATTGAAACAAACAAAATACTAGTTGAAGAAAAACACGGAGAAGCTATTTCGACTAAATTAAGCAATCACGGCCTGTGAAAGAGTGTTCTATGACCGCAGTGTGTGGCGAGGTCTTCACCCGCAAAAGACTGACTCTTAAATGGGGTCATTGAGGTCCCTCTTACCATGATGCAGAGCCCGCTGGTACAAATTCAGATGAGCCAGATGCACACGGCTGTTCGCTGAGGACGGTGAGCCGGGCCCTTGCGCCTGCGTCGATTCGCAGAGCAGCCGCAGCGCGAGCAGCTTGCCAGCCCTGGAAGGAACAACACAACCGGTTAATGCTTCAGACATGGAAATAATGATCCACCAAAGTAGAGACTAGACCAGACATGTCTTTGCATATGTTTGAAGCCCCGCTGGACTAAGCTCTACGTGTCAAAAAAAATATCTATGTCGTCTCGTTGCTGATTTCGGCTTTTATTGTGTAATGTTGACAACAAACACGACCCTTACAAATTTTAAAGATGTTGTTTTTCTTTACCTATGTGAAGCCGGCAACGCCTCGGCCTCCAAGCACCAGTTTGCGACGAGGTTGAAGGGCACATGGATCTCTGTGTTGCCATTTAGAGCTTGATTCGCGCTTATCTGTAACAAACAACACACAAGCAAACCATCAACAATGGTCAATTTCACAAGATCGGGCCTCACATCCAGCTTAATTGAAATAAACTATGGATACTAAAGAGTCTCTTGCCTGATGATGGCACTGGTATAAGCCTACACCACGGATCGATTTGATATTCAGTAAAAACTCTAACATTTGACGAAGCATAATCGAAGAAACAAAACAATAAATAAAAATACCTACACTGTCACAAATAAACGAAACTACCCTCAATCGTACGTTATCATCTCCCTTTACGATACGTCAACTGTTGGATGGTATTGAATGATGTAAATTATTGTAATAGCCCGGACATTCTAAAAGCATGGTAATCAAACCTTATGTGACGTGCAAGAAAAGGCATGAATAAAATTAACATTTTCTTTCGGGGTTAGAATCCCGTTTTCTTACAATAATTATGTCTCAAAACCACGTAAGTTTAAAAAAGCATATTATGAATAACATTTGAAAATGAAAGCACGGTAATCTAAACTGTGACGTACAAGAAAAGGCCTGAATAAAATTAAGATTTTCTTTCGTGGTAACAATCCCGTTTTCTTGCAATAATATGTCTCAAAACCACGTAAGTTTAAAAAAGCACATAAATATAATTATTCCTAAATGGAACAAAATAAGACATCACCTCCGCGCGTTGGTTCCTCTTGACCTTCCGGAGGAACCTTCTTTTCCCTGCCTTTCCTCCTTCGCATCGGCACTTGCGCACCGTGCTGGACAACAGCTCGCAAACACCTAATAGCACCATACAACAAACAAGAACACTTTCACACGCCTGCGTCTCGTTTTCACAATATGAGTCCTCTTATTGTTAATTCCGTTTACAAATATGCAAAAAGAAAACTTCAGCACAGTTAATTATTTAAAATTCACTGACTCCCATCATTTGCCAGAAGAATATTTCACGTCCACTAAAAGGCACTGTTCACGATTCTCACGTACTTATGTTAATTCTACAGCTGAACTAACTTAAAAGTGTGTAAGGTGATTTTTATCAGAACTAAATTGTAAAATTGCTACTCGTTGATCAACTTAAATCGTATAACTACGTTACAAAAACAAAACGTGTTATTAAAATAATTCAAAGAATGCCCTTTTATATCAGTACAAAGAAAAACGACAATGCTATTGAAACGAATAATAAATACTGAATCGAGACGAACGGGTAAAGACATCATCTCTGAAAATGGTACCATAGATGTAGAATTTCTTCACGGTCAATCGGATTAACAAACCATGGCACTGATAACGCTAGTTTATGCTTAGGCTGTAGGTAGGCCTTCTGTAGGCTCATGAAAAAAGATGGAGTAAAGCAGTTATAATCCGCGCGGGATGAGAACGGGATGGAACCTTGTCAAAGTCAATCGAAAATATACTTTATTTTACTTTGACAAGGTTGCTTCGACGCGAGTTTGCTTACCGCGCGCTTCTCAGTTCCAAAAGGTCGCATCCTATTCTCATTCCGCGCGGATTATAGGGTTATTTTTTTAGTAATCTAAATAGCTTTATTAGAATAATTTTGGTAGGTATGTAACACGATTACTCAACTGTATGCTAATACCTCCAGTAAAGTTTATGTATTACAAGGTACAAATGTATTAAAAAAACAAAATTATTTTGCTTTCTATATCTTTTACATTTTACATCAATGGCAAATAGGCCGAGGTACTGGCCGATAAGGAGCCCAGATGTTGGTGTTGGCGATAAAAAATTGCAGATGCCCATTGTATCGGTTGACATAGATTTTGTACAGTCGATATGTAAAGTAAACACCGAGTAATCAAATATTTTGGGCGCGGAGATCAAACTTTTTAGCTATCGTTTTTGGTCGATACATCGTCCATCAATAGCGCCCATTGTGTTATAGATACGGTAGTTGCTCAACGCTTGTAAATTCTTTGTAAGGCCTTGTATTTAAACATCTCGTTCATTGAAATTGTGATATTTTTTTCTAATATTCTAATTCCAGGCCATTGTCTGTCGACTGTACATTCGTGATACATGTATTGGGTGATTGACAATCCCGTTTTGTTTGCACAATGTATTCACATATACTTGTTGCTAAGATTTATAAGTGATCGAGGAAACGGTTTGTCCTCATGCAATAGGCAAACTAAGGTAATACGGTTAGAATGGGTAACAAAATGTGTAATTTATAAACTTACTCGTACACCTCGCTTCATTCGGAAAACTTATTGAGAGATTGAATGGTTTCTGATTGTGTTCCTATTTCCTCCATTTCTTGTTTGAATAAATGGTGCCTGTCTTCGCAAATTACCTATGTATTTTGTATGCGATAAGAGTTATATGAAGCGCATATCAGACGTAGTGTTTTAATCGATTTCACAGTAAAGTCAAAGCAATCAGCTACTAGCTAGTGCATTAAAATTATTATAAAGAGCTTGAAGAGAAACGTACATTTTTTGTATTTTCTAAACCAATAACCCGTAATAGGGAACGTTATAATGATCTTTATTTTATAAACAAACTATCCCACCAGATGGCGCCCACCGTCCATAAGACGAGTAGATATCAATGAGGTTGGGGAATTCGCATCGACAGTTACTTGGCTCGGTAGCTCGATTGGTAGAGCGCCTGCACGGTGTGCGAGAGGTTGCGGGTTCAAGTGCTGTCCCGAGCGAATTTTTTTAACCTTATAATCTTTATGAGAAACATTAATTCAAAATGAGCGGCATTCTATTGGATAAAATAATGAAATGTAAAAAATATTGTAAAAGAGCTCTTTTACAATATTTTTTACGTTTCGTTTAAGATACTCGACTATTTTATTAGTAAACATAATCCAGTCATCATTATAATATACGTAGTGCCGCATCTGGGCAAAGTTAGCCGTGATCTGATAAGAATCAGGTAATTAAAAGAATCCTGCTACTTCGGGAGACCTTGTCAAGCGTCGCTTGCCAAAATAGGCAAAGTGGAGAGCGACCGTCCAGATGTGTCCACACACAAACATGCCTCCGTGGCTCGACGATAGTAATACGCACTGGCCAGCGTGGTGCTAACCCAGCTAAATCCTTCATGAATCACGCCCACTTACCAAAGCCCACAGTCCCCGGCAGCTCCACTATTCCAAACTACGGTAGCGGTTCTGGGTCCGGTGGGGCAGAAGGTGCCAAGAATCTCCGAAAGAGATCCGGCTACCACAAAATTTAATTTTTTAACACCAGGACATAGCCAAAGTAGCCGGAAAACAGTGGTTACGTCTGGCACAGGATCGTGAGAGATGGCGTGAGCATGAAGAGGCCTTTGTTCAGCAGTGGGGTTAACAGGCTGATGACGATTATATTCCGACAGTGCCTTACCTTAAGAAAAAAACTAAGTTCTTTGCATCTACTTAGTGAGATGATCTAGACAGCGTCCAGTGGCACCTTCACTCACACTAGATGGGTGGAGAGACCACTCGGCGCTGCAGTGCCTGGGACATTGTTTTAGATATTGGCGTATTGACTTGTCTTTCCTGTGGGCTAGGCCGACTAAGCTGTTAGGATGGTATAGGTGCTGGGCAAGCCTACTCCTTACCTTAAGCAGTGTGGTATTGAGGTGCACCAAGTAGTTGTAGAGATGCTTGTGCGCCTGCGGCTCGCGCAGTTCGTTGGGATCGCCGAGCGCGGCCAGCATGCGGCACCAGAGCACGGCGGCCACGTCCGGCAGCCAGCCGCGAGCCGAACCACCCATCACTACGCCCACGCCGAGCGGCGCGGGGCAGCTGGTCAACTCGCCCGACTCGCTCTCCGACCATTCTGCGGGGTGGGAAGACCACTGTATTTATATCATACTAGCTATACATTGCTAAGTAGCTTTTCCCCTGACTGACTTCGATGGCTGGGGAGAAATAGAGCTGCAACTGTTAATCTTAGTCAGCGCGGACGAAGTCGCGGGCAAAAGCTAGTCTTAATATACAACGTGTTACAAAAGATACCAACTCTTTTTACAGGGTGTAACCTGCTGGTCAACATAATGACAAATCTGCAAAAAAAAGTTGAAAAACACAACTTTTTTTTTATAACCTCAAAATTGAAAAATTTTCAAAACTTTTTTGTTTTTAGATTTAGCTCAAATTAAAAAATATGGTTGATTGCTTAGCTGTATTTTAATAGCTTCAGGCTGTTAAAACATAGTGAAAGTCTATGGAAACAGTATTTTAAAAATACTTTTCTCCCGTCACAGCGCTTACATTTTAATTATTTAAAAATCAATGGAACGTCATAGAGCTAAAAAAATATTTTGGTTGTGATCCCTATCATCAGGTACCATGACCCTGTAAAAAGAGTTAGCATCTTTTGTAACACCTTGTATAAACAAAGTCGTGTTAGTTATACCATTTATAACTCGAGAACGGGTGGACCAATTTTTATGATTTTTGATTTGTTGGATTTCTCTCCGCCCCGAATAGCAGAATAAACATTAAAACAATGGAAAAACTAACGAGAAAAAAATAAGTCTGCGCGGGCGAAGTCGCGGGCAAAGGCTATTTGTTATAGTTGAGTCATTACAAACATTCGAACTGTGTCATAAATCATTTTATCGGACCTCTCGCACTTATGGAACTGCCCTGGTGTTGGGAGTAACAGCAAAAAAGATTTGTCGATAGTCAATAACAGGTAATAAAGAGGCCTAGCGCATCACTTTATCGATAACGGCTTCTGCAGCATTCTCACAACCCTTTGACATAGTTATTTATGACTCAGTTTGCACCCTTGTAATGGCTCAACTATAGGAAATCTGCTTGGAAGTGAATAACAGCGGCCTATGATTTTAGTCGGCCAAGGTCAAGGTATATTTTGTACTACAAGCTTATTAGGGACTTACCAACGTTGCCGCCATCCGAGGCTAAGTCAATTTGCAGCGGAGAATCTTTGATGGAACTGCTTTCGACGCCGCTAGAGGGCGCTGGCGACGGCGAGCGTGAACCTAAACAAAACGATGAGATTTAGACACATGACTGTACGCAGAAAATTGGGCAAGACTACGGTATCCCACTTGGCACGATATTCGCAATCTTTTTTCAGTGCACCCACATTGGAAGACGTTACACGCATCTGCATGCTTTCCTGTGTCGGATACCACGTCAGCAATTTTGTCGCTGGATTTTGGACCTAAAGGATTATACTAATGTCACTCTACAGGATGTTACAATCTTGCCAATCTTGAGAAAGTTGTTGAACAGAACGATATGTTGAATTTTAACACGTAATGTAAGGTCGGCCACAATCTCAGATACTCCATGGCAGCTCTTACCGCGCGCGGCATAAGGGCGCCAATCGAACAAAAAGGGGTATCTGAGACTGTGGCCGACTGTACGTAGAAGATACTTTAATCAATTACTAAGTGGTAGAAAACTAGAAACAAACTTACCACTGGCCGAATCTCTATCTTCATGTTGCGTGGTCTGCCTTAGCGAGTCGAGTGAGTACCATCTCCTCGACTTCGTAATACTGGATTCTTTGGTGTCTTCTGAAACAAGAACTGTGACGTGAATGTGCGTATTCAAAATGGCCCACATTTTGGCGGGTTTTCGGTTTGATTTTACCGTTATAGGCACCTTATGCCCTTTTTACCAACCACCCTTAATTTTAAAAGACCTTTTAACGAAATTTATCTGCTACTCTGCAAGTCTAGTGGCCATGGAAGAAGGACCATACGAACTCAAGTCACAAGCGTTGTGAGTTGAGTTCATAATAATATGGTCCTGGTTCATGACTTGCAGAGGTGCAGATAATTTTCGTTAAAAGGTCTTTTAAAATTAGGTGTGGTTGATGAAAACGGGCATTATTGTTGTAAAATTGTGTTATGTCCTATGGTTATTGGATTGCGCTGGGAACTGTAATGGTCATCCTTACGCAGGGTATGTGCCTTGCGCGGTCTTTCGCAATTCCCCTGTATCTACAGGGTGCACTCTAAGTCGATAGCGGAACTTTAAGTAGGCTGTCTACTGATCAATACAAACAACTTCTACTAGGTGGATAAAAAAATGGAGCGAAAAAAATATCAGCTGTTCCATACAAAAGGTCGACTCAATACTGCGCCAAATGTATGAAACAGCAGATATTTTTTTCGCTCCATTTTTGTCGCCACCTAGTACAAGTTGTTTGTATTGATCAGTAGACAGCCTACTTAAAGTTCCGCTATCGACTTAGAGTGCACCCTGAAGTATTATATTCGATGTTGTACCGGTACCGACGGGTCGATCCGCTATTAGCGCTAAATTGGATGTCCGAGAAACTTTCGATCCTTGATTATTAATGATATATTTTGAGGACCAGGGGCCTTAGCCTGTAACACAATGGTGCCAAAATGGGCTCCCGGTTGACGGTTTCAATTACGATTTTGAGCTGTCGATCCAGTGTCGTTCCTTTTAATGTTTCTGTATTACAGCAATGAATATTATGAGTCTAATTCTAGAGGATTAGTTCGCTGGTTGTAGGAGAACAACGAAAAAAACCCGGTTTTGTCCTTCTACCTGGGACGCCATTGATACGCCATTGTGTTACAGGATAAGGCCCCAGATATGTCAAATATATTAAATCCATGGGGGAGTGTTATTCGGGTAATTTCGATTACCTGTACTGTTCTGTTCGACGGAGGAGTGTTTGGCCAAGTGCGGGTCGCTGCGGCACCGCGTCAGGTTCCGCCGGGAGCTGCCGCGCCCTTCCTTACGAGGGTGCGCGTCTTGGCCAGTCTTTGGCGATTTACCTTGAACAACAAATTGAGTGGGTAAATAAGGGTGACTACATAAATAGGTATTCCCGCTACTTATTTTGGGTAATACAAAACGGCACCGCGATTGACCGACGATACATGGCATAAAATATAGTAAAGGAAATCTTAGCTAAAAATGTGTGAGGTTGGAACTAATTCCCTCAAACACCGGGTTTCTTTCTTTTAGTTTCAATTTTAGAGACTTTTAGTAAGTATGTCAAACAGTGACTAACAACGAACTATAAAAATCAAACCCAGTCTTTCTGGAAATTGATTCCAACCTAAACCCTAGATCTCCTCCTACCCCGCCGGCTCTGACAGGTCCAGCGAGTACACTTGCCGCGCCAGCACCCGGGTTAGGGTCTCTATCCACTCCCCAGGTGTCCTAGTGTCGGTGTTGCTAGTCGGTTGCGGCATAGGGCTGATAGGTCCAGCGAGTACACTTGTCGCGCCAGCACGCGGGTTAGGGTCTCTATCCACTCACCAGGTGTCCTAGTGTCGGTGTTGCTAGTCGGTTGCGGCATAGGGCTGATAGGTCCAGCGAGTACACTTGTCGCGCCAGCACGCGGGTTAGGGTCTCTATCCACTCACCAGGTGTCCTAGTGTCGGTGTTGCTAGCGGGTTGCGGCAGCGGGCGGGGCGCGGGCGGCGCGGGGGTGCTGCGGCGGCCTCCCCGCCGTGCGTCCGCGCCCCCCGCCGGCGCTGACAGGTCCAGCGAGTACACTTGCCGCGCCAGCACCCGGGTTAGGGTCTTTATCCACTCACCAGGTGTCCTAGTGTCGGTGTTGCTAGCGGGTTGCGGCAGCGGGCGGGGCGCGGGCGGCGCGGGGGTGCTGCGGCGGCCCCCCCGCCGCGCGTCCGCGCCCCCCGCCGGCTCTGACAGGTCCAGCGAGTACACTTGCCGCGCCAGCACGCGGGTTAGGGTCTCTATCCACTCACCAGGTGTCCTAGTGTCGGTGTTGCTAGCGGGTTGCGGCAGTGGGCGGGGCGCGGGCGGCGCGGGGGTGCTGCGGCGGCCCCCCCGCCGCGCGTCCGCGCCCCCCGCCGGCTCTGATAGGTCCAGTGAGTACACTTGCCGCGCCAGCACTCGGGTTAGGGTCTCCATTGTTTTCTGGAACAAATGAACGGAAGGTTAGTCGCGGAAGATTTAAAATTAGAAAAGCAAATCCTTGAAGTTCTGCCAGAGCTCGGGGCTTACTGAGACGTTCAGGTGCACATTTCATATAACTGACATAAATATTTTTGCGACAATTCGATATAGATTGCGTAGTCGATTTGACATGAGGTTACAAAAAAGGTTTGTTTACAAACTGACCTATCAATGATCATAATAAAATATTTATGTCAGTTATATGAAACGCGGGCCTGGTTGGCCTTGATCCACGTCACGAAAGGAGCCTAGATCACAATCGGGGCTATGGAACCTGCAGAGTGAATAAACCTGCTCAGCTATTCAAAATGATGGGCTCTGTTCAGTGCTTGAATCGACACAAGCTCCGGCAATATTCAGACCGCTTGGCCTTGATCCACGTCACAATTAAAGTATGGATCACCATCGAAGCTATGAATAAACCTGCTTAGCTATTTACAATTGATGAGCTCTGTTCAGTGCTTAAATTAACTCAGCTGATCCAAAAGCTTCGGCAATATTCAAACCTTAAGATTGGCCTTGATCCACGTCACAATTAAGGTATGGATCACCATCGAAGCTATGAAACCACCTGCAGAGTGAATATACACAGATACATACCGCCCATTCGTTGATGAGTTCCTCCCAGTGCGTGAGTCGACTCAACAGATCCACGAAGCTGAGCCAGAGCTCGGGTTTCACTGACACGTTCAGGTTAGCCTTGATCCACGTCACAATCAGGGTATGGATCACCATAAAAGCTTTAAAACCACCTGCAGAGTGAATATACACAGATACATACCGCCCATTCGTTGATGAGTTCCTCCCAGTGCGTGAGTCGACTCAACAGATCCATGAAGCTCTGCCAGAGCTCGGGTTTCACCGATACGTTCAGGTTAGCCTTGATCCACGTTACAATTAGGGTCTGGAACAGCGCCTGCGCTAGGGAACCTCCTGCGGACAAATAACGATTACAAACTGGTATTTATTGCGTAGGAAATAACGCTATAATGTGCAACAGGGTGATACAGGAAACTTTGAAACAAAAAAGAATAATATTTTTAAACGTTTGCATTTTTATTTTTATTTTGAAGCATGGAACAAGTGTACTTGACTCTATGTTCTCTTATGAACACTTGTAAATGATTATTCTATTATATTTTAGATGTTCAAATTGGAAAAGCAAGCAAGACTTACCAAGCGTGTCTTTCCGCTTTGGAGGCACCTTGGTCAACACCAATGACGTTATTTGCAGTAAAACCACCAGCAGTTGTTCCCTAGAAACGAAACATCGGAAAATGAGCTTAGGGGGAAGGAACTAAGATCGGTTTTACTGATATATCAATCTTTTTGAGAGCTGGAAGTACTTTAGGGGGGCTAAGATTGCTGCCGTAGACTATGCTTTTTTCTACGTTTTTGTCTTCAGTTTTGTAGGATATAAAATGAATTGGCTTATCAAATATGACGACTAATAGTGTTTAAAAACTTTTTTGTTTTTTCTAAAGCACTAACCCGTGCTAGGGAATAATTTAAACATTTATAATAAGTTGAAAAAATTCACTGAATTTTTTCAACTTATTATAAATGTTTAAGTGTTTAAAAATTTAAGGTGAGACACATGTGAAGGACGTTAGGTCCAGTTCAAAGCCCGGAGGCAAATATCAAACCGAAGACCATAATACTGACCAAGACCGATCATCCATGGCGGCATGCATCACCAGATATCGGTAGATGTTGAGGACTCGCTTGCAGATGTCGGTTTGTTCTTCCAACAACTGTTGTGGAAGGCTGCCAGCCGGCGCTACGGGCGATCCGTTAGCTAAGAACACGTTGGCCGCTTGCGTCATGAATACTTGGAGCACGTTCTGAGGGTAGAAAAATTGAGTTTTCAGTACCTTTATAAAAAAGGGCACGACGGTTATTTTCTAAAAAATTACTCGCACCGTCAAAACCGGTTTATTTGCTGGAAAAAAGCTGTTACTTAACTGAACAATATTTTTTTGATAGTTAAGTTAATAATCGGAGGATTTACGATGTTCCTTTAGAGAATACCGCATCGACAACGCCTGGAAGAGCTTCTAGTCCATGAAAGAGCCTACGGTGCTCGGACCTGGTCTTTGACTGAAATTTAGAAGTCAAAACTCAAGGTTTGCTAACGTGCGATGGAGCACACCATATTGGGTTTTAAACGTATTGACCGAGTCGGAAAAACCACGTTGCCACGTTACTCACTTGTAGCCCGGCTCGGATCATGCCCGTACTGGGGCCTTAGCCTGTAACACAATGGTGTATCAATGGCGTCCCAGGTAGAAGGACAAAACCGGGATTTTTTCGTTGTTCTCCTACAACCAGCGAACTAATCCTCTAGAATTAGACTCATAATATTCATTGCTGTACTACAAAAACATTAAAAGCACCGACACTGGACCGACAGCATTAATAAATCGTTATTGAAACCGTTAACCGGGAGCCCATTTTGGCACCATTGTGTTACAGGCTAAGGGCCCTGGGTGTCTACCGGCTAAGACGAAGCCGATTACCATTGGCCAAAATAGAAGTTCGATTTTTTAAAAATGTACAGTCACTCAGTTCATTTTACTGCCACCCAGTAAATTTTTCATAAATCGAACTTCGATTTTTGCCAATGGTAATCGGCTTCGTTTTAGCCGGTAGACCCCCTGGTCTTTGACTGTTTAGAAGTCAAACTCAAGGTTAGCTAACGTGCGTGCGATGGAGCACACCATATTGGGTTTTAAACGTATTGACCGAGTCGGAAAAACCACGTTGCCACGTTACTCACTTGTAGCCCGGCTCGGATCATGCCCGTACTGGGGCCTTAGCCTGTAACACAATGGCGTATCAATGGTAGAAGGACAAAACCGGGATTTTTTCATTGTTTTCCTACAACCAGCGAACTAATCCTCTAGAATTAGACTCATAATATTCATTGCTGTACTACAAAAACATTAAAAGGACAGACAGCGTTAGCAAATCGTAATTGAAGTCATCACCTGACAGCCCATTTTGGCACCATTGTGTTACAGGCTAGGGGCCCTGTTCACTCACTTGTAGCCCTGCCCGGACCATCACGTTGTCCCGCTGAATTGCCCCGAGGTAGGAGTCGTTGCGCAGTCTCCGCGGCGGCACCGGCGGCTCGCCTGCGCCTGCGCCGTGCAGCGCCATCTGTTGCTCGTACGTGTTCTCGAGGAGGAACGGCGGAATGTCCGATACCTGCGGCGGAATGTTTTATTAAGAGGGAACGCGGGTAACCTCAACTCCATACAAAAGGGGAGACCTGTTTCCTCCCTGAATTAGAAAAAAATATGTTTATGCCATTCAATCTATATTTACCTTTGCCATGTCCCTATGTTTTCCTTTTTTTATTATTTTAAATTATTTAAATAAATTTTATTAAAATAATTAAAATAACAAAAAAAGGAAAACATAAGGACATGGCAGAGGTACATATAAATTGAATGGCATAAACATATTTTTTCTAAAATAACTATCCAGGGAGGAAACAGGTCTCCCTTTTTGTATTTTTTGTATGGAGCAGCCGGCTACCCGCGTTCCGTCTTAAGGCTGGCGTCCACTAGGCGGATCGCATCGCAACGCAAAAAATCCACCCGCCTGTATTTTTTAGAAATCGCGTTCACTAGAGGCGGGTCGGTGCGGGGCGGGCCGCAGCGCGTTTAATTTTTCAGGCAAGCGGATTTTTGCGTTACGATGCGCCATGGCCCGATCCGCTTAGTGCACGCCAGCCTTTACAGAACAGAAACTCCATTGACTGCAAGGAACAAACTACATACAATGTTTTCGTATGGAACCGGGTGTTATTATTAGTAAGTCAACCATTTTGAAAAGATTTCCTGAAATGGTACGTGGAGATTCAGAAATTTCGATTGTAGATTATAATAGAAGGAAGAGTTCTAATAGAGAGAAATAGAGAGGTGCCGACGATCCACTTTTGGCGGCGGCGGGATTTATTCGTAGGTAGTATCTGAAATCTAGACTGTAGGTTCTAAAAATAGTTAAGCCTAGGGAGTCTCATTTAATGGCTCGTTTTTAGCAAAAAACGCGTCCAAAAAGAAGATATGTACGCTAGTGGTACCTACACCTGGGTCTTAAACCTTAGACTCACATTCATCTGTATCCAGTCCTTGTAGAGCGTGATGACGCGCCGGATAGCCACCGCCTGCGTGAAGGGAAGCAGGAAGGCCTGCCTTAACACTTCGATGGTGAAGTCGACGTGCTCGCGGGACGAGCAGCAGAGCACGTCGCGTACGACCAGCTCCGGCTTTAGCTCCTCGATCGTGCCTGTGCCTGTTAAAGGGAGATAGAAAAACTGAAAATAATGCATTTCACGCCAAGCTACTTTCATTGACCCTAAAGGCCCTAACTCACCGGGACGCCACGGCCACGTCGCCAGCTACCGTTTACAACTACATGTATGGCAGATAACAAATTGGCGGCGTTGTCAAACCGTCGTCAAGTGAGATAGTTGCCATACATTTGGATATTAATAGTTTGGTAACGGTAGCTGGCGACGTGGCCGTGGCGTCCCGGTGAGTTAGGGCCTTTAGGCTCAATGAAAGTAGCGTGGCGTGAAATGCACTATTTTCACAGTTTTTTCAACACGGTATCTAAACTGAGCAATTATTTTATTTACTTTTTGTTTTTTTTTAAAGCAAATTTAGGAAACATCACAATGATCTTAATTATGGTTGTTCTGTTGTTTAGAATAATAAAAATAATACTATTTTATTGTCGTGAAACAAACATCGCTGAACAAAAATATTTCGGTCAAAATTTGACTAAATCGAGCTAAGGTTATACTAAATCTCGATTTAAGCAGTTGGAGAACCCAGTTTACATCGATATAAATCTAGCTTTACGAGACTGTGCAAGTTGCTCTAAATATAAAAGAAACGATTGGATCGCCATGATTACCGGACTCCAAGCTGGGATGCGGCGTGAGCGACGAGTCGTGCGAGGAGGCGCGGCTGGAGTCAGACGGCAGGCCCACGGTGAAGGAAGTTTCCTCCTCGTGATGCATAGACACGGCCGGCGTGGGCGTGCCCGAGTGTGCCCCGTGGGACCCGGTGCTGATCATCGACGAGGGCGGCCCGGAGTCACCGCCCGGCTTCTTCACGAAATGGGCGTAGCTCACGACCCACTTTATGAGCGTCACGCGACAGACCACGTAGTTGTCTTCGAGGATGTTGTGTTGGACGGGCAATTCTGGAAAGTGGTTGAATTTATAACGCGCTAATAAATGAGTTACTCTTTATTGTACACTTACAAAATGTTATTGTAGTTCTCGCGCGCAAAGAAAAATGCACAAAATCGATTCCTGTATCAAATACACAAAAAAAATCGAAAATGTTCACATATCAAACCCTAGAATTAGTTGAGACCTATCTAAAACAGCCAGTTTCGTGTTGACATTCATAAACGTTTTGAAGATATTTTGCTTGAAAAAAAATAGGCGGCGCACTTTTTTTCAAGGAAAATATCTTGCAATCTGTTATGGATATCAACACAAAACTGGCTGTGTTAGATAGGTCTCAACTAATTCTAGGGTTTGATATGTGAACATTTTCGATTTTTTTAGTGTATTTGATACAGGAATCGATTTTGTGCATTTTTCTTTGCGCGCGGGCTAATTCACTATGCCCAGCGCCTTAACCAATAATTGGTATTACTTCGGCTCATAGACGCCCTGAGGGTACTGGATTTTTTTTTACGCCAATCATGCGGTTAATTAAATAAATAAATAAATACACACGACAACAGACGTCGACCACAGACATATAGACGCTTACACGCGTGCACTCTGTTCACTTACGTTACGGGCGACTTTGCAACAAAAGTGTACACTCTGACGTGCTGTCGTGTGTACAACAGAAACGTTGTTTAAACCTTACACTGAGTTGAAATTTTACATAGAGTATAGCATTTAGGGTGGTATTCTAGAACGATACTTGACTGTCGATAAAACAGTTCATGTTTTGATATGAAGGGAGGGATATTCAAATCAAAACATGCACTGTTTTATCGACAGTCGACACTACTAAACTCTACTTAAACTGAGTTTAAACAGAGTTCAAGTCACATTCTGGTTTGAACTGAGTTTAAACACTATTTAAGTAGCGTTCTAGTTTGAACTGAGTTTAAGTAGCGTTCTAGAATACCACCCTTAGTATGGCTATTTTAGGCTATTTCTGCGCTTTTGAAATGCCATTATTGTTTTAGTGCTATGTAGGTAGTTTCATTTCGAACATTTTCCCCTCTGGTTAATAAGAGGTTTGGGCAGGTACCAACCAGACAGAGGCCTCGTAGCTTCTCAATGCGTAGAAATAAAAGCAACGACAGAAATCTCACCTAAATTCGGTTTGTAGAGCGAGTTCTTGTAATCGAACTGCGGACAAATGACCGGCAGATAGTACAGCCTGAACCTCTCCAGCAAGAACGCGAAACACCGCATCGCTTTGGCGTGCGACCGATCCTTCCAGTGGATCTTCGTCACTGTCGCCGCCATGCTTTCGAGCAGAATCTCTAGGAAGTGCCTCGTTTCGTTCTCTACAGGCTTTTCGTTGGAGCTAGCCGGCAGCAGTGGCTGTATCTCTACGCTCTGCACTGGATTTAGCGCGTTCGTATCGTGAAAAATGGAAGCGGACACATTGGTTAGCTTCCCCATGATTCCGGCGTTCGTTTGTTCGACGACGACCTTCTTCGCGTTGTCCGTAGGGTTGAAATTGGGGTGTTGGAGGATCTCCTCCATGTTTAGTTCTTTGGGTTTGTTGGTGGAGATGTTGGCCATGAAATCGTAGCCGGGACGCACAGGGGAGCCGCTGGGCCGCAGACACGGCTCCGGCAGCCCAGGCACTAGGCTCGCGAACATCTTGTGCACCTCTACAGGGGCATTGTCGCCGAGCGCCTGGTACCATAGGAGGAAGTATCTGAAATAGAATGTATCAATCATTATACAACTCATTATACAGGGAGTTGTTTTGTAAAGTTACACCCGGCTCAGGGGTGATTATTTACACGACACTGAAGCCAGAAAAAATATTTAAAAAATAAAAATATGTCAGTGAGAAATACCCAAAAATAATTAAATTGTGGCCGCCCGTACTATTACACTAACGCTAGCGGTGAGTCGGGCGCAACATCACGCGCGCGCTTTGAGAAAGCGGGGGTGTCCGCACGTCGCGGTTATTATAGAACAACTTGAACAAGGTGATTTATCCATCAAAAAATTTTTAGAAATAAAAAGAACTTGTTTTTAGTTTCAAGCGTTACTCAAACTATCGTCCCTGACTCTGTTACTGACCAAATCAACACCCTGTATGACTCATTGAAATGGTTCCAGGTTTTGACGGGTATTTATTCACCAGTGGTAAGATTTCTTCGCTCTCGATCTACATGTCTTTCTATTACTACCTTCGCAGATCCAGGACACATACGCGTGATCTTATGTATTTTTATTTTTACTTTCTCCGCGAGGTGTGTTATTCCCGGAATGTAATATGACATGAAAGCCTTTCATACATAGATTTTGGAAACTCTTAAAGACTCCGAATAATTTACGTAATAATGGGATTCTTCATTTAGAATGTTATTATTGATGCTAATAGGCATTTTCCTCAAAACACAAATTGTTTACGATGTTTATTTGCCTCATGGTTTGTATCATCATAATCTTATTGACTGCCTCGTTGGTTTAGACATCTTCAGGGTGCACACTAAGTCTATAGCGGAACTTTAAGTAGGCTTTCTACTGACCAATACAAACAACTTGTACTAGGTGGCAAAAAAATGGAGCTAAAAAATATTAGATGTTTCATACATTTGGCGCAGTACTGAGTCTACCTTTTGTATGGAACAGCTGATAATTTTTTCGCTCCATTTTTTCGCCACCTAGTACAAGTTGTTTCTATTGATCAGTAGACAGCCTGCTTAAAGTTCCGCTATCGACTTAGAGTGCACCCTGTAGTGGAAAGTCGCATATTTACTGACAAAGATGTGGTGAGGGTGAGATCAATTCCTGTAAGTATCACTTACTTCAACCTGTTATAAAACAAAGTCATTTTCCACGTTTCTCCATTTATTAGATACTACTATACTGCGCAACGGATTTTGATGCATTTTTCACCGTCAGTTAGATATTTTTTCGATGTTTTTTTTTTACTTTTGCAATGCCGCGACAGTTTTCTATTTGATCATATTTTGTCCTAGACGATAGAGCTTACCTTATTGATTCGGCTCGTAGTTTTTGCGAATTCCCGCCGTGGAGGAGCTTCGAGAATATTCTGGTTAGTGAGTGGAGTTGCCATCTCTTGCCTATCAACTCTGGGAGCAGGCACAGCACTTTCTCTAGCAGAGAGAGAGCGCCTTCTAGCTCTTCTTTGCCGGCTTTGTGAACTGAAATTTTGTATTAACTATTTTAATATTAATTCCCTGTATAATCGGAAAATATGGATATTACAGTGACCATTTTAATGAATAATGATCAAACCATACAGTTATTCAATTATTGTTAGGGCTCGAGACTTGGAACTATACATAGATATATAATATATGTATAGATCCAAGGATTGAGACTAAATTAATCGAGCTCTGTTGCTTTACTATTAATGTTTGTTAGGTAGCATTTATGACAATAAAATAAAATATTGGATTCTATTTCTGAGGCCAAAATGATTTGACTTGATATGAGTTGGTTATTTTAATTATGTTATCTGGTATGTTAACAGGTATGACAAGGATGGTTTGAGTTATCTCTATCAATGATTTAGGTAGTAAGCTCTTAAGGTAAACCAAATAACAATGTAATACATATTGAGTTATTATCAGCCATAAATAATGCATTTTACAGCTATCTTATGATATTATTATTATGGTATGAATAAGATAAGGAAAGTGGAAATGATTTATGTAAGCCAATCCAATGCAGCAATGTGTACATTTAATATTAAAATAAAACATAATATGGTAACAGTCACTGAGATGTGATTATTTGCTAATTTATTTTGAAATTAACTGTACACACAATACAACTGAAAATATGAAAATGCTTTGTCAAATAGATACCAATTCCCATAACTTACCAAGATGGAACGGAAGTTCTGTATGGCAAAAAGAAAACCATAATAAGTACATAAATAAATAGGGAAACCACAGTCAAAAGTTGATATTCTAAGGGTCAATAAAAGCATAATTATTACCCAATACAAAAAAAATATACCTCACTTGGGCTTAAATTTACAGTATTGATCTAAAGATGCTATATAAAAATGCTGTATTTCTCACCCATAACATTTTTAACAAACAAAGAATGGTGATTGTCCGGTTTAAACAAAGAATGTTTGAAAGGTTCTACTAGTGGTTCTGAACCTTTCTTTTCATGTATGATCAGCGACACGCTACGATACCCCATGATAGCTCTTATTGCGCACAGCATAAGTGCGTGAATCAAATATGAAAAGTTATAAGCTTAAGTAGAAAAAAAACCCTTCTGTGAAACTTTCAAAATGTAACCATGTTTTTCATTCCCAGTAAGTACAAAGTACAAATGTATGTTACCTCTTTGCCGTAGGTTGTTTTCAGCTTGTATGAAGTTGTCATACAGTATGAAGTATACATGGCTGAAGTTGGCTTCGAAGTATGCCTTCGACTCATCTGTGTCAAAATGATCTGAAAAATACAATACTTTGATATTACAGAAGTAAAAAACTATGTAAGTGAAACTGTTTATAAAATTGAATAGTTACATAATAACTATGAAACTACAAAACATTGAATGAGACACACCGAGACGTCTTGTATATCGAAGCTGAGCCCCCTACTCTTTACATTATATTTCATATTGGACCTATTTTGTTATGTAATAATAATAGAAATATTTTTTTGACAAGAATTAGTCTCAGCAACTTAGCGTAAATTTCGTAAGTTGGTCTAACTCAAACAGGATTTTATTTTACACAATATAATGTTTAAAAATATAATCTATGAAAAACATAAAAACGAA
Source organism: Zelleria hepariella (assembly GCA_949319315.1). Lineage (NCBI taxonomy): Eukaryota > Metazoa > Arthropoda > Insecta > Lepidoptera > Yponomeutidae > Zelleria > Zelleria hepariella. Next base: position 5,829,835 of record OX439386.1, on the reverse strand, counting down.
AACAAGTAAAGTTAACAAGTACAATGTCCCAGGCACTGCAGCATCGAGTGGTCACTTTACACATCTACAGGGTGCACTCTAAGTCGATAACGGAACTTTAAATAGGCTGTCTACTGATCAATACAAACAACTTGTAGGTACGAGGTGGCGACAAAAATGGAGCGAAAAAAATATCACCTGTTTCATGTATGAAACAGCTGATATTTTCTCAGTACTGCACCAAATGTATACATTTGGCGCAATACTGAGTCGACCTTTTATATGAAACAGCTGATATTTTTTTCACTCATTTTTTTCGCCACCTCGTACAAGTTGTTTGTATAGATCAGTAGATAGCCTACTTAAAGTTTCGCTATCGACTTAAAGTGCACCCTGTAGAGTGAGTGAAGGTGCCACTGGACACTGTATAAATCATCTCATTGTGTAAATTTAAAGGCCATAGTTAAGGTAAAGTTAAGGTTTTAATAATTTTAATGTTTAAATGGATGATTAATCAATAAAATGATAATGTCACAGCCCAGAGCCTTTGACCTGCCTGATTTTTATTTATATACTAAAACTTCCTCCTGTAGCATTGAACACAATAATAATATGCCTATTCCTTCCTTGTACAACAAGAGGAATAAAAGGCCATATAATTTTAGTTCCTGACTAATGTAATGAGTTTTTGCTTCTATTTACAACTTACCCCTTAGGACTTGGGGTATGCTATGTTATACTGTGTTGATAAGTCTTGTTTCACAAATTCTTTAGCGATATTGGCTTGGTGACTGACCATATCAAATTAGTCTAAATAAACTGAGACCTTCAGAAAACATATTGTCTGTAGAATCTCCAGTCATGCAAGCTAGGTGGGTGAAATGACCACACAGACACTGTAAAGCCTGGGACATAGGTATTTATTGGCATAGTTATTTTCCCAGCCTCTCATCTTAGTTTATCATCGAGAAAAACCCCATGTGCAGGGACTTATGTTTTCTTACAAGGTGTTCCTTGTTTTTTTATTAATCATACCTATTGCTTAAAAAAACCGAAATTTTGACATACATAGTCACAGATGATTGCCACCACCAGGATTCAAATCAGGTACTCCACTCTACCCACTCAACCAGATATAGCTTAAATGAACCATGAAAACCAGAAACTTAAAATGTCCCTGCAACCTCACTCTTCTCATGAAATAGGCTAAAAATTATAGTCAACAAACAGTAGGAAGAGAAAGGACAGATTGTGACACGAATTATTGTTTTCAAGGGTCCAAACTTGGAGCAAAATCGTGGCGATAGTGATCTAATTAACAATAGAAAACCCTATTATCACGTGTAATCAAGTAAAACGGCTAAGAGTCGCTCTAAGCACAAAATAGTTGAGTCAACACACAAATTACAGTTATTTCCAGCTAATTAGCATGAAGTACGGGACATGATCGTAACGCATTGTAGCCACTTAGCAACGCAATTGGAAGACAAAAGGCTTCATTTCAACCACATTAGAAGTTATTATCATGAGAAACAGCTTACCTAGGACGATTTTTAAGTGCTTTAGTCGGGTTGCCGAATCCTTTTTGGAATCCTGGATTTTAACAGACGATTTCTTGACATCTTGATGGGATTTTTTGGTAAACATGACTATAGTGATATTAGACGATCATCACGGAGATCTTTTTCATTCTTAAAACCGATAATAGTAACAATTTCACATTGTTTTCCTTTTAGTTTTCTTCACTCCCATTTTGTTTGATTTGACATTCCAAGTTGACGTAAACAGAAAATGTAAACGTTCCGTTGCACGAAGCACGGAGAAGCAAAGTGTGCGTTTCATCCGCAGAACGCGGCAAATATTTTGCGTAGGTTGAAGCGTCATCGACCACAGTTTTTTTTTCTAGCTTGGCAGAGAGAGTGCAGACTTTTAATATTATGCCAACAATGAAAACCCATTCAACTAGCAGAATCGACCTGTGAGGCAAAGGCATTGTTCTGGGTGTAGGGCTGTATCATACAGCCCTAGTATACCGCTGAAACAGTGCACTACAATGTATCAAGTTGTAAACCTCGATTTGGCCAGTCATGCTGCCAGCTGAGGCGGAGTTTGGCTAAGGTCATCTACCACCAAGATAAGATTACAACACGATGTAAGAGGAACAACATCTAAAGAAGTTAGTAAGAAGTGTTCCTTCATAATAATCATAATAAACAACCAAAACAAATGTGCTTACATGGTTACAAGACCATTTTTATTACAAGATATCATTCATACATCAGAACTTATTAATAACTTAACAATAGCTACGCTAAAACCTTGCTCAATGAATAGGCTCAGGCTGCTGCGTGATGAGAAGACCGAATCTCTTCTTGATTGTTATTCTCTGTCGGGAATACTTGTCTTCAGGGGAGAAGCGAGCTAGAACAAACGAGTTTTGATTATACATTAATCCATGAACGTATTTACATAAATCAATAATTATAATAAAATGCAACAATACAATACCTGGATGAGCCGATAGTGTGGGTTTGCCTGAAGGGTCAATTGTCTGTAACAAAAATCATGTTTATAATGTTTACTCTATTTCATCGCCATACTTTTCTGTCGACAGTTTATAAACGAGGAGAGGTACCATCTGCAGCACCAGCAAGACAATCCGGAATGTAGAAATCATAGGGATTATTTAAGGACTGGTGTGATTCACGTCGTGGGGAAAAGAATATAGATATATAGGCTAAAGAAATATTCATGGGTAAACGAAATATTTTGAGGTTAAATCAATTCAACATTAACTTACCGCAAGTGTATATTGCCTATCACCATTTTCATTTAGGAAATATCTGAGATACATGTTAGTGTTTGATGTAAATGAATTTCTTCGTAATTTAGGCAGAAATTTTAAATAATAAATTCACCACGTGTCCGTCAACAATATAAACAAATTAATGAATGAAGGAATGGGAAAAAATGAACGAACGAAAAGGAGAATCAAGTGACAGAAATCACAGAGTAATTAATTGCAAAGGGTTGTACACATGGGGCCAGTAGTAGAGCAAGTGGCTCTGGCTGGCTAGTCTCTCATTTATCATTCTACAAAAAAATACGCCACCGTTTTGCGTACAATTTCTGTACAAAACTGGGCCCTTAGCCTGTAACACAATGGCGTATCAATGGCGTCCTAGGTAGAAGGACAAAACCGGGATTTTTTCGTTGTTCTCCTACAACCAGCGAACTAATCCTCTAGGATTACACTCATTATATTCTTTGCTGTACTACAATAACGTTAAAAGGACCGACACTGGACTGACAGCATCAATAAATCGTAATTAAAATTTACAACCGGAAGCCCATTTTCCATTTGCCACGCCTCTTGTGTGCTCGGTGCATTGTGCACCCTATAGCAGCGCAGCGTGAATATGAAGAGGCTGCAAGCTGTTTAGTGCAATTTTATCGTGCCGTCTGAAAAAGCCCTAATTTATTGTGAATTTATCTATCTACCTTGTTTATGGTTGATGTCAACAACAAAACTGACTGACGTCTGTCGGTAATTCGGTATTTTTCGTGTTTTATAAAAACTACATTTCAAGAAAATACAAGAGAAATCGTTTAATTTTCAAGCCATACGTATGAGGCGTGCGCTGTTCCTGCACCAGCGCCTCTGTTCCACCATGTCCAATCTACCACCGCGGAAGATTTCAGCTTCCGGCAGAACGTCCAAGCAAGACGCTTCTCCTCTTCAAATCCTGCTTCAAATGGGCTTTCCGAGACACCGAGCGTGAGTAAACTCCCTTTATAATTTCTCCTACGCATGTCGTCCAACTTTATTTGCCGGATAAAGTGCCACAAACGTTTCTTTCTTCATAGTTTGAAAGCTCTAGCTGCCACCGGTAACCGTAGCGTACAGCTGGCTTCTGACTGGCTCCTGACGCACGTCAACGACGCCTTCATCGACACTGACGTCCCTCGAGAGTACATCCTGTACGCCTGCCCCACGGGGCCGCTACTCACGCAGCTGCATGAGTTCTGGGAAAAATCGAAGACTTTCGGAGGCTGGAACGGCGCGCATAACTTCCCTCCTCACATTACGCTAGTGTCGTTTTTTAAGGTAAGTCTCAGAACAGGGCCCTTAGCCTGTAACGCAATGGCGGGTCAATGGCGTCCCGGCAGAAGGACAAAACCGGGCTCTCCTCGTTTTTCTCCTACAACCAGAGAACTAATCCTCTAGAATTAGAATCAAAATATTCTTTGCTGTACTACAAAAACATTAAAAGGACAGACAGCGTTAGCAAATCGTAATTGAAGTCGTCACCTGACAGCCCATTTTGGCACCATTGTGTTACAGGCTAAGGGCCCAGGTTGTAGCATCTCTGTGACTTCTAGCTTCTGGGTATGCTGTATCTTCTCAAAGACAAGCAATCCTTTTCTAATTATAATCACTGCTATTTATAAAGCTAGGCGTCCATTAGCGGCGGATCGGGCCGAGGCGCATCGCAAGATCGTAACGCAAAAATCCGCCTGCCTGTATGAATATGAAACAGCGTCTACTACTAGAAGGTCTCCGAATGAGAACCGAAACTAGTCGGCTACACCGACAAATTACTAGTGAGTAAAACCGTGATTTAATAAAAAATGTGTAGTGTGCTCACGAAAGTTTAAGTTTTAAAAGCGTCTACTAGCTGCGGACTATTGCGTTGCGGCCCGCCCCGCCCCGATCCGTCGCAAGTGGACGCTGTTTCACATAAATACAGGCAGGCGGATTTTTGCGTTGCGAACTTGCGATGTGCCCCAGCCCGATCTGCCTCTAACAGACGGCAGCTTTAACCATCATCCAATATCTACAGGCCCCAGATGAGTCTTCTCTGCAAATTGGTAAAGCAGTCAAGCATGTAGTAGAAGTGGCTGGGGAGCCACCAGCGGCTCCGCTAAAGCTGGAGCCCTATAAGTCCCACAACTTCATGGGACTGTTTGTGTCCGAAGAGCATGCCGATTACTTGAAGAAGATTGCTGTGCACTTTGTGAAAGAAGTTTCAGCTCTATGTAAGTAGAGACAAGAGTTACTTGTAAAATGCTGTGTTGACTTTAGGTTCTTGATTATTCACATAGTTTTTGGGTAAAGGTTTATTCAATAACTGCTTCTACTCGTACATTATCATCAGTAACATTCTACAGGTTTTATATGCTGGAGAGGTTTTGGTGATTCTGAACATAAGTAATTGTATGCTGAAGGGATATTGGGACATAAACACAGCCTAATGTCCCAAGCTGGAGACAGATTGGAGTTGTATTAAGGTTCAATGAAAGCAGTGTGGCAAAAATTTTTTTTTGAATTTTTTTATTATTATTATAAACCACAAAACGATATTTCAGCTGATTATGAGATTTGCTTAACTAATTGGTATTACTTCGGCTCATAGGCGCCCTGAGGGTATTGGAAAAAAAAGTACACTAATGTGTTAAACAATATAACCCGTGTCATTAAAGAAAACATTTAGGATGAACTTCAAAACACTCGCCCTCTCGCTCTAATTAATACAGTCAAAAAGAGACAATGCTAGGTTTTTAACTCCGTCCTAAATGTTTTCTTTAATGACACGGGTTATAGTGTTAAACAACTATTTCCTTGGGCAGTACCACTGGATTTATTGAAATTATATATTGTTATCCTGATTAGAATAATGGAAAAAATACTATTTTATTGTTGTGAAACAAAAATTGCTAAACAAAAATATCTCACTTTGACTACAAAATAAAATAAAAAAATTAAAATCAATTTGCTTTCCTGCCACGCTACTTTCATTGAACCCTAGGGATGTAGTTAACTTCAATCATTAAAAACTTCTTCAGCTGTAAAAACCATTACAAAAACTTCTTCAGCTGTTAAACCATTACAAAAATTAAAAATTATTTTAATGATTATTTATTTATTTAACTAGTGGGGGTGTCTATGGACACTTATGAGCACTTGGATGCGCTGGGGACTTGTTTCCCATGGTGCACTGTGCCTCAAGAGAAGCCTATAAAAAGTAAGATCCCATAAACAATATATCATGCCTATAAATATGTACATGTGTATCTATGTGGTAGAAAGTATTTTTGTTATTTGTTTTCAGTTTATCTGCATGTTTTGTAGTATCATAGTGCTAAATAGAGAGCTCAATTGCTTGCATTCTGTAGTGAGTGGAAGGTAGATACCTATTTAATTTTATACTACGTATATACTTGTTCTAGTAAATTACTACATATTATGTTTTATTAATGTGTACCCATCTGTCCAACCCAGAATAAGCTTGGGCATAAAGATGCATGAGGTTTTTCGTGGTAAAGATTGTCTAAACTAAAAGTTTGTGTACCTCCAGCAGTTTCTCACACTTAACCACTTGTGACAAGAGCTACAAACTCTCAGATAGACGCGCAGTTTAGTTTAGACAATCTATATACCTATACAAAGTAAATTAATAACTTTAGTCATGGCATAAAGCTAACATAAAATTTTATGGTAAACTGAATACTAGCATGCAGATCAATTATTCTCAAATAAGTAACACCAGCTGGATCGCAATTTTTATGTAATAACATTTTATATGTGAGCCTGGCTTTGCATATCATATCCATACATTACACACATATCTAAGCCCAAGGTCTTTGTGCGTCTAACATGAAAGAGCTTAGTGGGTTTGATACCACATACCACGTAATACGGTGGTCGTTCTCATAGATCATCATCGTATATTATCGATCGCGCCGTCAAGTTCGACATGATTCTTCCTGCTAGACTCACTAGTGCATTAAAACATCACTCATTATAGTGTCTTCAGCTCACTTAGGGAGAAATGTAACATTCTATCAATGGGTAAATTGAGGCAGATTTCGTACCTTATATCAAAACTCGTCACATCATGATGTATTATAGAACACTAATAGTTATTGTTTTACAGTGTTGTGGTCAAATTAGGGAATGTTTGAAAATCAGCGCTACCCGGGATCGCAAAGTCAGCTAAATCTGAGACACTGCCTTACAATTTTTTTTATCGATAGAATAAACCTTTACAGTTTTGTTATTAAGTCACCCGTAAGATAACGGCGTAAAGATCGACGTGCTGCCGACTGTACTAGTTTATACCATTTTATCTATACCTGTCTCCTCTCATCTCTCCGTCTCTAAACCGCCGTTGTTCCCTCCAGCAATAAGCCTGGAGCCGCACATAAAGTCGCTGCACATCACCCTGGCGTACCATTTCGACGTGTCAGCTTACGAGTCGCTACAGAGCCTCTTCGACGGTATGCAGCCGCAGGAGAACTCCAACTGGGAGATACGCCTCTACTCGCGGGACACCAGATTCGCCAACCAGCAGGTCAGTTCATTAGCCGGGTCCGCGCTGACCGAGCAGCCTCGCGAGGCAAGAGCTCGTCTAGCGTTACAATACGTGCCACGACAGAGTCAACACCGCTTGGTTTGACATATAAGCCGTGCCAATAGAGAAACGATATGAAAATGGCGGCGGGTACCTATGGTAAGGTCTGAAAAAGAGGTTACGAAAATACAATTTCGGTTCATACCTAAAACTTTCTTACATTTTTGGTTAGGAAATATTGTTTTACGATGCTTTCTTTATTGATTAGGTAATTGTTCTACGTTGGGTTTGTGATTAAACAAAAATCTTTATGAAAATAAGATCAAAAATATTAAAACGTAGTAAATAATACAAACCTCAACAAATAACAACACTTAACGTAAACTACAATATTGAAATAACTCGACAAACATTAAAAAATCAATAAGAGGCGAACATATTTTGGCGTGTTTTATTAGCCAAGCGTAGGTGACTAATCAGGACTGCCTAAAATGACTTTGCTAACGTTACGAGTGAGTATAGACGGAGATATGATTAAAGTGAGAGGGCGCGAGAGTGTCCGCCCTATATATATTGTTTCTTTATTGGCACGGGTTATACGCAGTGATGATTTGTGAGACCACCAGCCAGATGGTCCGACGACATAGCCCAAGTAGCCGGAAAACAGTGGTTGCGCCTGGCAAAGGATCGTGAGTGGTGGCGTGAGCTCGAACAGGCCTTTACTCAGCAGTGGGTGTTAACAGGCTGATGATTATGATGATGAGTGGCGATTTATAGGTCTCTTTAGCGGTATGAGGTCTGAGCGTGGGACCGGGCGTCATCGGAGCGGCAGAAAGATTGCAGGAGGCGCGGTCAAGTCTCGGCTTTCGTGGCAACAGGTATTGTAGCGGATTTAGGGGGGGGGGGGGGGTCCAAATAAGGCGTGACCGTACATCTGTTTACGCTAAAAGAACCTAGATCTAGATTTTAGATTAAAGAAAAAAACGCCGAAATAGGTAGGTACGGTAAGCAGACGCCACGTTTTACGCGTTCATATCAGCGGCAAGCGGTACCTAACACCGAGTTGTTATAAAACAATGGAAAAATTCATCCTGCCACCCTTTGTATCGAAGGATTGTTACAACAATAAGGGACCTTGAATAAAGATTGTACCTATTAGGTTAATGTCACTGGGTATCACACGTTTTGTAAATATTAGGCCTTTCAACATTTACTACCTACTGACTGTGTTTATCGGTTAAATTGGAGTGCGTTACAAAGGTCGCTGTCTTAACAAATATCGGATGACAATACATTACCGACCAAATAATATTGATTTTAATGCCCAATCTAGAAAATACGTAATTTGAGTAATTCTAAGTCTAAAGGATTTATCAAAATGATAACCTTCACAAGTTCACATATTTTGATAACTTTTAGATATACAGCAACAAAGAAACAAATATATGTGAGATCCTTGGAGTTTCTTTACCATGCTTCTTCTCCAAGAACGATCAGAGCTAGTGAAGCTGGAGAAAAAAAAGTAGCTAGATACTTACTTAGTATTAGATAGTAATAAGTATTTCATTTATATATGTACTTCCTTTTACTTTTGATAATACATATTTTGACGTTCAATGTAAATAATTTATTTATGGCATATTGAATAAAACCCTTTGACTTGACTTTGACTTTGTGCTTTTAGTTAGCCTGAATTTAGGTGTGCCACAGCTGGGAAAAGGCTTGGATCTGGTGTTCACACATCTCTGGCTATCCGGGCGAGAACTTATTTAGGTCATCTCGCCACTGTCGCCTAGGCCGGCCGCGCCGCTGTTGTCCATCATGTAGGACCCAGTCGATGGACATCTCTGCCCATCTGCCTCTCTTTGCTTATGCGGCAGACGTGGTAAGCCCAGTTCCATTTGAGCCCAAAGGTTTATCATTGTGTTTTTGGAGCGCAGAGATAGTGGCTCAAGCATGGCAGTAGATTTTATTTTTTTACTAAGATTCGAGATGATAAAACCGAGATCTTTTTTACGTAGAATTGTCTGTTTCCGGAAGCCATAGAAAGAAAAAAGGCACGAACGCCGCAACCCTGCGTCGCAGCAAAAAAATCTGAACAAAGAGCAGGTAGTGAGTGACCTAGTAGAGCGTTGAGGAAAGAAGAGCGTACAGTCTCTCTGGTTGATCGTTACAGTAAAGTCCTAAAAAAAATATATTGTTTTTAGGTAGAGAACTGGAAAAACATTTTCAGGTAAATAAGTGCAAAGTTTTGTTGCCGTAATCCACAAAAAAGACAAGGTATTTATTTATAGAAGCGATCGTACTCTTCAACTGGAAGGAAAAAAGCACAGGGAAAACCGCAGCATATTTATTTAGCTCCGTACATATTTTATTATTGGGCCCATAGCAGTAATATGTATAATATGTAACGTGTTAAACTCAGGTTAAACGCGTGATTCGGTTCCAACGTTGACGCCGTTATCGCTTGTAATTATGATTGCAGGGTATGATGTGAGGTGGATCATGAACTGTTTAGACTTTTGAGATTGGACCAAATTGCAATAATTTATGACACCGAATGTTACTGAAACAATTCAATCACATCGGCCTGACCGGAAGGACTGACGCAGTTTTGTCGGTTCCGTTAATGTATATGATCTTAAGGGTGCTATTTCTATGAACCACTACCATACGCCGAATGCATAATTTTGTATCGAATTAGGTGCAGTCGCCATCGGAATAGCGCCCTTGTGGTAACAGTGTCTCCCCCGACAGGTACACAAGGTGAAGCAAAGCTACGCGCCGCAGGAGAGCGACGAGCTTGAGCTGCTGATTGGAGACTACGTCTACGTCGAGGATAAGGAGGTGGAGAGCTCACCCGACGGCTGGGTGCAGGGAACCTCCTGGCTCACAGGTGAGGGCTTTAGATAGGTACACGACGGGATATACCTAAGATGACACAACATTTCAGCACACTGAAATAATAGGCTTTCTTTATAGCTCGAAATCCACTCGAATTTTTTTTTGTTTTTCCGCCAGCGGAAAACTCATTTGAAATTCGAACGTGACAAACTATGGTGTAGGCGCCAATCGGTGCAGAGGACCTTCTGGCTCACAGGTGAGGGCTTTAGATACACGACGGGATATAAGATGACACAACATTTCAGCACACTGAAAGAATAGGCTTTCTTTAAAGCTCGAAATCCACTCGAAAAAGTTTTGTTTTTTCCGCCAGCGTGGAAAACTCATTTCAAATTCGAACGTGACAAACTATGGTGCAGGCGCCAATCGGTGCAGGGGACCTCCTGGCTCACAGGTGAGGGCTTTAGATACACGACGGGATGTACCTAAGATGACACAACATTTCAGCACACTGAAAGAATAGGCTTTCTTTATAGCTCGAAATCCACTCGAAAATGTTTTGGTTTCTCCGCCATCGTGGAAAACTCATTTCAAATTCGAACGTGACAAACTATGGTGCAGGCGCCTAGACCTAAGATGACACAACATTTCAGCACACTGAAAGAATAGGCTTTCTTTATAGCTCGAAATCCACTCGAAAATGTTTTGGTTTCTCCGCCATCGTGGAAAACTCATTTCAAATTCGAACGTGACAAACTATGGTGCAGGCGCCAATCGGTGCAGGGGACCTCCTGGCTCACAGGTGAGGGCTTTAGATACACGACGGGATGTACCTAAGATGACACAACATTTCAGCACACTGAAAGAATAGGCTTTCTTTATAGCTCAAAATCCACTCGAACAATTTTTGGTTTTTCCGCCAGCGTGGAAAACTTATTTGAAATTCGAAAGTGACAAACTATGGTGCAGGCGCCAATCGGTGCAGGGGACCTCCTGGCTCACAGGTGAGGGCTTTAGATACACGACGGGATATACCTAAGATGACACAACATTTCAGCACACTGAAAGAATAGGCTTTCTTTAAAGCTCGAAATCCACTCGAAAAAGTTTTGTTGTTTCCGCCAGCGTGGAAAACTCATTAGACATTCGAACGTGACAAACTATGGTGTAGGCGCCAATCGGTGCAGGGGACCTCCTGGCTCACAGGTGAGGGCTTTAGATACACGACGGGATATACCTGAGATTACACAACATGTCAGCACACTGTAAGAATAGGCTTTCTTTATAGCTCGAAATCCATCGAAATTTTTTTGGTTTTTCTGCCAGCGTGGAAAAGTCATTTGAAATTCGAACGTGACAAACTATGGTGTAGGCGCCAATCGGTGCAGGGGACCTCCTGGCTCACAGGTGAGGGCTTTAGATACATGATGGGATATAAGATGACACAACATTTCAGCACACTGTAAGAATAGGCTTTCTTTATAGCTCGAAATCCACCCAAAAAAGTATTGTTTTTTCCGCCAGCGTGGAAAACTCATTTCAAATTCGAACGTGACAAACTATGGTGCAGGCGCCAATCGGTGCAGGGGACCTCCTGGCTCACAGGTGAGGGCTTTAGATACACGACGGGATATAAGATGACACAACATTTCAGCACACTGAAAGAATAGGCTTTCTTTATAGCTCGAAATCCACTCGAAAAAGTTTTGTTTTTTCCGCCAGCGTGGAAAACTCATTTCAAATTCGAACGTGACAAACTATGGTGTAGGCGCCAATCGGTGCAGGGGACCTCCTGGCTCACAGGTGAGGGCTTTAGATACACGACGGGATGTACCTAAGATGACACAACATTTCAGCACACTGTAAGAATAGGCTTTCTTTATAGCTCGAAATCCACCCAAAAAAGTATTGTTTTTTCCGCCAGCGTGGAAAACTCATTAGAAATTCGAACGTGACAAACTATGGTGTAGGCGCCAATCGGTGCAGGGGATGTTCTGGCTCACAGGTGAAGGCTTTATACACAACATTTCAGCACACTGTAAGAATAGGCTTTCTGTATAGCTCGAAATCCACTCGAAATAGTTTTGTTTTTTCCGCCAGAGCGTGGAAAACTCATTAGAAATTCGAACGTGACAAACTATGGTGTAGGCGCCAATCAGCAGCTCCACAGATTCCCTGTGGTGAAGGCCACTCCCTTTAAGATTCCCTTCTTTGTTTCGAGAGGTACGTAGTACTTATTACTTGCACACTATCTTCTGGTATCAGACTTTTATTCCCGAAAGTGTTACGGCAAAAGGGTTTAGAATCTATCAACTTTTTGCGACAAAAAATAATTCTTACATGCATACATTACATTGCGCCTTTGACGTTTCTTACGATTCCTGGTTATCTTGTCTTTTTTATGGGCTACTACGCCGTGGAAAAAAAGCATTAGATGAAGAATGGCGGGGAGGATACATCTGTCCATCCCGCGAGCCAACATGTTCTAGGCTCTGTAGCGTCCGAGTGGTCACTTGACTCATCTAGAGTGAGTGAAGGTACAATTGGACGCTATCTGTATACCTAAGTCATCTCATTAGGTTTATGCAAAGACCTAAGAAGACCTGTCCCGAGCTAATCTTTTCAACTTTTAAAATTAATCTTTCAAAGACCTAAGAAGTATTTTGAATGAAGGATGCGAATCGCAGTTTGCAAAACACTTTCACAGAGCGGTTCAACAAACGCGGAGCCGTCGTCAAGCGCGAGCCATTCAAATTAAGAAGTAATGGGTAAACCACGTGATTGTGACGCGGGGCGTATGATAAACAGTAGCTGTAATCGCACGCGCAGACGTCGCGTCGACAATAACAATGGCGGGCTTGGCGAAGAAATTCATAAATTTGGCTCTAGCGCCCAAATTATTTGGTTCGTCTATAATACTAACTTTTTAAAATGTGAATTTAATTTAACTCGCGTTTTATTTTGTGCCCAGTAATGTATATTGTATTATGTATTTTCACAACTCCGAGTAATTATCTAAAGGTGTGTTTTCAGCTGTGATAATACAATACCACTTCATAAATCGTCTGTCATTGTCATTCGTAGGCGTAACGGGGTATCTGCCAGCCGTATACACTCGACGTACAGCAGAATCGGACGCTTGGACACTGCACCGAGCCATATCGTTGGGTAATACCAATTGTAAGTATGTATCTATAAATTGTGATGTTATGTGAAATGTGTCTGGCTTGCGCGGGAATATTTGAAAGTTTAATTGGTTTGTTTGATTTGATAATGATAGTACGTATGTTTAGGTAACACCTCGTTAAAATTTGGTGAATACATAGAAGTAAAGTATAAATAGTGTCACTTATTCAAACAAACTGAACAGATAGCTTGTCCTGCTTATACAGGGTGGCCCAAACATAGACGTCAAGCGAGAAAATCTAGATAGCTGACACAAAGGGCTACCCGAATCAACCCCATGTATGTTCAGCCATTTTTTGCCGTTTAGAAGTTATGATGCTTAAAAGGTTTTTTTTAATATACATATTTTATATTTTATAGTCATATTTTATATTCTTTACGGTCTCAGAGAACTTATCTATAACCAGAAAAATAATGATCGGCTATAAACTTTTACAAGATATCGTTACCTGCAATGTTTTTTTGTCGAAATAAATTTAAATTGAAATGATTGAAATAAAATTTCTTCCAACTCCTGTTTTTCTACTTTGCTCGCGAATTACTTGAATAAAAGTCCCATAAAGTGACACTTTTTTGTACTATTCTGAGGACTAAGGCTTTGGGGAAGTTTTAATAGAAAGTTCTTTAGACCTCTGCTGATTTTTTTACTGGCTGAACATACTTGGGGGTGATTCGGGAAGCCCTTGGTGTCAACTGTCTAGATTTTCTCGCTTGTCTTCTAAGTGTTGTGCCACCCTGTATGATGTGAATTTTACCTCCTTAGATTACGAGATTCTGATTTTCGTGAGCTAGCCTCTTATGTGCTAAATCTAGGGGTTCATTTTAAATGTGTTATTGTGGCGGACAGAAAAGAGAAAAAAGTAAAAATAAAGAGGATGTTTTTTTGCTTTTCGTATCTTTACATCCTATCCAAAAACTTAAAAAAAATCTGTTCCTATTTTATTTTCTACACGGGTACCTATACAAATTTCATCGTCCCGTGTTATTATAATGATCCTTTACAATAATCCAAAGTAAATCGACAAATCGACGACCGGACAGGACAGGACAAATTAATGCTATACTACTAGTAGCTATCTCGCGCACACAAGGTTTCTTTCCTTGCTTCTTTGTAATTTAAATTTATACACCACAGATACTATTATTAGAATTATAACGGACCCTTCGGCGCGCGAGTCCAACTCGCAATTGGCCGGTTTTTGTGTATTACTCCGGCGCTCAACCATTGTTTATTAAAGTCGATAAAGCATTTTTGATAAAAGTTATATAAGAAACGTGTATAAATTCAGACATCAATTCATTATTGGATTTAATTATCTCGAGCCATTGATCGTTGTAGGGCTCGGAAAGCTAAAAAAATGAAGGTCGGTTTAAAGTGTTTATTTCTCCTCTTTCTCGCGTTGCCAGGCCTGGACTCGAAGTCGGAGTCTGATTCCAACACGGACGGCGAGATGACAACCAGTTATCCACACGAGGATGCTGACAAGCTTGGCTTCGACAAGTCTGAAGAGACGTACAAGGAATGGGGGAAGTACTGGCAGGTTGTGAAGACTGAAAAATCGGCGAGCATTCTTGACGTAACACAAGGTCAGTCCGCACTTTCAAAGAAGACGCTCATTCATTTGCATTATTAGGTATTTTATTAGAAACTAGCGTTTGCCCGCGACTTCGTCCACGCAGACTTATTTTTTTTTCTCGTGAGTTTTTCCGTTTTTTTAATGGTTATTCTGCTATTCGGGGCGGAGAGAAATCCAACAAATTAAAAATCATAAAAATCGGTCCACCCGTTCTCGAGTTATAAATGGTGTAACTAACACGACTTTGTTTTATATATTAAGATTATTTACCGTTACGAATTTACGAAAGTCATACGAATTGCGAAGGTGTGTCAGTTCAACTGAGGTTTACTTGAACTTGCGTATTTCTTCTGCTACTTTGCCTCTATTTTGGTATCATGTTGCATTGTGTGTTAATTTTGGATGAAATATTAATAAGGTGCAATGTGAGCAATCGCTTACACGCTGTAAGAAATTAGGTAACTCAGATGTAGGCTTCTTAAACCATTGTCTAAAACAGTAGACATTGACATTTTAACATCAAATTCTAATTATATTGATATCGTAGCTAACGCCGCACAACCCTAATCTACTACTTTCATGTATTTTCGAATACATTGCCGATTGAACAAGACGGTCCGACATAAAATAGTTTTTTTGTGACATCAATGAATTCGAAAATGCATGAAAGTAGTTTCGTAATGTAATCGCGCCTCAACTTATTACTTATTTACTTATTAGAATAATAAAATGCATCCAATGTTCCTTTGCCATCTGAATAGAAGAAATATAAGTCAAATATTCTTTATCGTGACAGGTTCAAGCATCGACTGGAGTGCCGGAAAGAATGCTACCGCAAAAAGCGGCGCCGGCGACGTCGTAGTAACACAAAAAGTAAGTGAATTGGGATTTTATCGCTTCCTACTAAGATCGATTGTCTTTGCACATGCATAATTATTTTGATCCCACATGCATAATTATTTCGATCCTTATCTTCACAACAATAAAAACTGACGCATCGGTCGGTTACGACAACCATAATTATGGAGAAAATTATTTAGATTTTACTCGTACATTTGTCTTATTCGAAGAAAAATATGTTTGACTTTCATCGTAGATACACCTGAGCAAACTCACATTATGCATACCTATTTATATTTATTCGCAATCTGAAAACAGAGTTGGCCCCTATTGTTAAAAACTACGCCCCTATTTTAACGCTAACGTATGACATGTTAGTACATATTTTATTATTCCTTTTTTAAACACTAAATATGAATATATCTCGGAGATAACAATACGTACTTTGTTGCCTATTTAAGCAGAGGAACCAATTCATTCACTCATCTCAAACCTCAAAACGATAGCTGAATTAGCCAAGAGTTACGTCGTGGTTTTTCAATATCAAATAACGTACTATAACCATGAACGTCAGGATGGCACATGTAGTGTTCAGATACTGATGAAACATATGCCATAGTGATGTACCTTAATTGTACCTAATAGTACCTGTACAGAGATAATTAGTACCTAAGGCAATTGAACACTAAACGTGAAGTCTCATACACCCGCCATTCTGACGTCAGGTTGGCGGGTGTATTGCTGTACTAGGAGTACTGTTGCAGTTATAATTTTCAAACCTACTTCAAATAATTGTACCTAATATGTACCTACAGAAACGCACTCGAAACAGTGAAAATCTCATTGAAATTCATGACAATAAAACAACAAAACTTTGCAATATGTATATAGCGCCTGTAACATAATGCAGAGCAATGTTTTTTACTACGATTTTATATTGAACAAGCGAAAGCGAACAAACCAACGTTCTCTGAGTCTACTTGAACAATCCGGTGTTTGTACGGTATGTTTAAGTTCGAACATGAGTCAAATCGGTCAAAGGATTGCCGGGGCATGGGGCTGTAAATGAAAAGTACCTATACATGCGCCTGCACGAATGGTCTTAGCAAAAAATTATTCTACCTAACTATTAGTAAATTTGTGCTCAGAACATATTCACAGGCGTTACATTGACTATTTATATTATTATCACTACTAGCTTCTGCCCGTGGGGCGGCGTCGCTCGCGATTTAGGTGTATTAGTATAATTAGGAATATAAATTACGGGACAATCTAGTCATCTGACCCGTTATAGACCGTTATCGGGATCAATGAATCCTGAATCCCGTTTTCTTACAAAAATGTCAGTAACGTGTGAATGGACAAAAATAATGATTCTACCCTCATCCCGCTCAGATTATAACGTCTGTGAATATGTTATGAGCAAAAATTTACTAATAGTTAGGTAGAATACTTTGTTGCTAACCATTCGCACAGGCGCATACTTTATAGCCCCATGCCTCGGCAATCCTTTGACCGATTTGAGCCATGTTCGTATTTAAACATGCCGTACAGACGCCGGATTGTTCAAGTAAACTCAGAGAACGTTGCTCGCTTGTTCAATATAAAATCGTAGTGAAAATTATGTTGCAGGCGCTTTGTTCGCAAACTTTCGAAGTTTTGTTCGTCATCGCGGATCGTCACGCGTCATCGTCATCGTAACTCGCATCGAAGCAACCTTGTCAAAGTAAAATAACGTATTTTTTTGATTGACTTCGATAAGGTTCTCACCGCGCAGATTTTACATTGGCATGAGGGTAGAATCATTATTTTTGTCCATTTACACGTTACTGACATTAACGGATAACGGTCTATTACAGGCCAGATGACTAGATTGTCCCGTAATTTATATTCCTAATTATACTAACACACCTACGAGTAAATCGCGAGCGACGCCGCCCCACGGGCAGAAGCTAGTAATGATAATAATATAAATAGTCAATGTAACGCCTGGGAATATGTTCTGAGCACAAATTTACTAATAGTTTGGTATAATACTTTTTTGCTAAAACCATTCGCACAGGCGCATGTATAAGTACTTTACATTTACAGCCCCATGCCTCGGCAATCCTTTGCCGATTTGACTCATGTTCGAACTTAAACATACCTACCGTACAAACGCCGGATTGTTCAAGCAGACTCAGAGAACGTTGGCTTGTTTGCTTTCGCTTGTTCAATATAAAAGCGTAGTAAAAAAACATTGCTCTGCATTATGTTACAGGCGCTATACATATTGCAAAGTTTTGTTGTTTTATTGTCATGAATTTCAGTGAGATTTTCACTGTTTCGAGTGCGTTTCTGTAGGTACATATTAGGTAAAATTTTTTGAAGTAGGTTTGAAAATTATAACTGCAACAGTACTCCTAGTACAGCAATACACCCGCCAACCTGACGTCAGAATGGCGGGTGTATGAGACTTCACGTTTAGTGTTCAATTGCCTTAGGTACTAATTATCTCTGTACAGGTACTATTAGGTACAATTAAGGTACATCACTATGGCATATGTTTCATCAGTATCTGAACACTACATGTGCCATCCTGACGTTCATCTATAACCCTCATTTCGCTGGGTATTTTCAAACAATACTTCCGGAATCGAAAGAACTCTGCAAACGTTTTCAAATAAGAAATCGCTTCATAAAAGAAAGCACTATTACAGATAATCTAAGTCAAGCTCCGAACTTTGTTGAAAACCATTACTTCAGCAACATTGTTTTGTATTTGGTTTTGTACAGTTGTTTTATCTCACGAAGGCGGATGAGCCATACTTGTAGTTGTAATGCGTATAGACCAACGCTCTTGCGTGCGTAACTCAAAGATTCGAAATTCAAAGACACACACGCAAAGACAATTGCATGTACTTTTACACACACAAGTATGGCTCATCCGCCTTCGTGAGATAAAACATCTGTAACAGATACCTCTATACCTGTTACAGATATCTGTAATAGAGACTTTTGCCCAGCAGTGGGACACTAACACCGAGGCTAAGTAAAAAAAAAAACAGATACTGAAAAAGGCGGTAAATTATTTACTGAACACAGAAAGCAAAAGCAACCTATTTATTTTTCACCCATCACCTTAGCCAGAAGACCCGCCAGCCAAGGACAACAAGGAACGCCGGTGGTTCTTCGCGATGCGGCACGGCGAGCGTGTGGATCTGACCTACGGGCAGTGGGTTCCGTTCTGCTTCGACGAGAACGGGGAATACGTGCGCAAGGACCTTAACATGCCTCTGACATTGGCTGAGAGGTGGGTGGTCCTTTTATACAAAACTTTTATACTTTTTTACAATGTCCTAAAAATCCTCCGGTCAAAGGCAGCCCGCTGCCGTGACCCAGTCATATAAGGATTTCAACTCGGAATGGAAACTCTTAATACAACAACCAAAATTTGATCCTTTATTTTTTAATAGAATTCAACATCATTGTAGTCAAAGAATACTTGATAATCTAAAAAAACTATTTTTTTGCCGTTTGAACTTGAATAACTCACGACGCAGACGCGAGATTTTATGAGGCTTTTGAGACAACTTTTAGAACGCCAAAACGAAGGTGTATTAGAGGTTACAGCTTATTATATCTTTTTCCGAGGCTGACCCCTTATTTTGCCTAAACTCACCGTGCTAGTGATGTCGGAATAAATCCAGCCGCTGCCGTTATCGCTTCAGACCATCAGGTGCCTTTCCTTAAGGTGGGATGATAGCAACGTGGCGGGAAATTCAACATTTTCACAGTTTTGCCACACGAAGCAGTGGCACTGCCCAAAAAACTTGTCGTAGACCAGAACACATAATCGGCTGAATTATTGTAGTTCTGTTGTTTGTTTACAATAATGAAAAGAATACTTTGTTATTTCCGCGAACGAAAAATCGCTGAACAAAAATAGCTCAGTTTAGCTACAAAATGTAAAAAACTGTGAAAATTTTGAATTTCCCGCCACGTTGCTATCGTCTACCCTTAAAATAAATATGTTTTAATTTTCATTCGCTTTATCCCCAGGGCCGGCGGCGCGGAAGCCTACGACAAAGACACCCCTTTAACCCGCGTGGGCCGGCTGCAGGCGCGTCTAGTGGGCGAGGGGTTGCGCCTCGCAGGCGTCTCGCTCTCGCACGTGTACGCGTCCAGCGCGCTGCGCGCTATAGAGACCGCGCACTACATGCTGCAAGGTACTGTGTGACAAGGACACCCTCTGACCCACCAGGGCTGGCTGCAGGCGTCTCGCTCTCGCACGTGTACGCGTCCAGCGCACTGCGCGCTATGGAGACCGCGCACTGCATACTGCAAGGTACTGTGTGACAAGGACACCCTCTGACCCACCAGGGCCGGCTGCAGGCGTCTCGCTTTCGCACGTGTATTAAAGACCGCGCAATACATGCTGCAAGGTACTGTGTGACAAGGACACCCTCTGACCCGCCCTGAGATAGCTTAGTTGGCGCACTCCACAGAAAGCTACTCCGGCTAAGCTAGAGGTTACCCGGCGATGATTTCCTTTACTGTTGCTTTTCCGTGATCTCGCCCATACAAACTGAGTAAACGAAGAAGTCGTTTTGCTACCCCTATGATCTTACCCATGCTTCTTATCCAATAAAATAATCCGGGGCTAGTGAAGCTGACAACAAAATTGTATTGTACAGTCGGCCACATGCTAGGATACCCCTTTTTGTTCGATTGGCGCCCTTATGCCGCGCGCGGTAAGAGCTGCCATGGGGTATCTGTGACTGTGGCCGACCCTACAATGAATACAATAAAAGCTTTGACTTTATTTCCTATTGTAAAATAAAGAGTTTCTATCGTATTGACAGGTTTAGAAGCGGATCCCTCGGTGAAGATACGCGTGGAGCCAGGCCTGTTCGAGTACAAGATGTGGCACATGGCCAAGGGAATGACGCCCTTCATGACGCCGCAGGAGCTGGTCAAGGGCGGTCTCAATGTGGATCAAGAGTGAGTCAACTTGTTGATTATATACTTTTTGGTTGAACTGTAACTTTTGTAGTCATAATAATACGTTTTTTCAAAGAACTGTTTCATAAAACAGCTATTTTTATGAACTGAACTAGATAGTAAATATTATAGGCAAAAAATGGCAAAATGGTTAAAATACCTAAAGCCATACTAGGTTATAAAACTCATGTTCTAATTTCTATTATTATTTTCTTCTTTTAGTTACAAACCATACATAGAGCTTGAGTTGGACTCGACGGAGACATTGGAGGAGTATTACAAGCGAGGAGAGACTGTTATGCACTCAGCCGTCGATGACACTGAAGCTGAAGGTACGTTACTATAAATATTAAACTCGCGTCCATATTGGCATAAATAGAACGTGAACTATCAGATTGACCTTAGGCATACTGTGAACATTTCTGATTGCTGCCGCATGCACTTTCTCATAGCTGCTGCTTCATGGTCATCCTTAATTTGGCTAGACCTTTACAGCACACTCGGTGTGATCGGAATTTTGCGGTCATTGCTGATTCGGCGTCGGCAGCGCAACGTATCGACGAGTGTTGTCGTCCCTCATCGCGCCATCTTGCTTTATTATACTATGTAAAGCAAGATGGCGCTACTTGTCGCGGGTCGAAAACGCTGTCGACAATTCAGCTCTTCAAGGTTTCATAATAAAAACACATCTCGTCTAGTCTCAGATTTTCTTGACTAAGGGCCTAATGCCTGTTACCACGAACCACCCCTAACTTTAAAAGACCTTTTAACGCAAATTATCTGCACCTCCGGAAGTCTAGCGGTCACGGACGAAGGACTATATGAACTCAACTCACAACGCTTGTGAGATGAGTTCGTATGGTTCCTCATCCACGACCACTAGATTTGCAGAGGCGCAGATAATTTGCTTTATTAGGGGTGGTTGGTGAATACGGGCATAAAACTAAGGCCCGTAAGATCGATCAATCACAGTCCATCTGTCGATTAATATTCATACAAAATGCGAGGTTTAATCTATGGTCTGAGTTTAAACTGTGATTGATCTTACGGGCCTAAGGGGTGGTTGATGAACACAAGCATAAGACTAAGAACATCTTTCTATTGCAGGCGGCAACGTAATGTTCGTGGGGCACGCGGCGACGCTCGACCAGATGGTGGTGGCGTTAAAACGGCTCGGTGAAGAGTCGCGGGAGCACCCGCCCTACCAGATCTCGAAGCATCTGCTTCGGGTGCCTTACTGCGCGCTTGGTGCCATGCGGGACAAGCCCTGGCAGGTGCGTGCCGCGTAGTTATTCTCATAGTTTCCTTCTTCGATCAAGGATAAAACTAGATACAACATAGAACTCTGAAATGTGTCTATGTCCAAACTGCCTTTGGGAGCTTATTTGCTCGTAGTCTATGCAATTAAAGTAAAACTGTACACTAATGCAATAAGGTTGACATTCGAATACTAGACGTATGGTCGAAATGATGTTTCGTATTGTTCTATTGCTGATATCATTTGTTTCTGTAGGGACAAGTTTTTATACGTAATGCGGATTCTATGGGATTTAGTTCGGTGGTTTCCTTAGATTCAAAACATTTATTGCGGAGTATAATATTTCCATAAATTAAAACTATAAATATTGCTGTAGTGAAAGTGAAAAAAAATATACAACATTGCGCTAGTTGAAAGCGGTCAGCGAGCAGAAGAAAACATTGAGATCTCACTAGCCCTGAAAAATTACCCAATGCATTGATTCTCGTATGGGCGGAGTGAGTCTACAGATGGTTCCTCTCACGATTTTGTAGTTCGATAGACGGACGTCAATTTGACGCTGTCAGTATAATACGTCCAATAACATCAACACCGCGAAAACTTCTTGTTTTATTATTGGTTTAAAATATTTTTAACAAAGCTGTCTGCGCGAGTAGATGCGTGTGCCGATTTTAGAGGATGTGTTAGCTTGAACAAATGCTTCCATGTTTTTTTCGTTCGCCGATAGCGGGATAAAAACGAAAAAAGAGTTGAAAAATCGCCGAAATCACCTCACTATCCTAAACCAACTAAGCTGCGAATCTATGTTGTTTTAACTATTTTTCTCCTCTTTACAGGTGCTGTCGCCGCCATGCCCTCCCTCGATTAACTCCAGTTCAGGAAGGTTTGACTGGAAGCTTCTGCTGGACTTGTGATCATAGTATGTGACTGATTAGGTTTAAGGTGACGTGATAAGTTTGTATAGCACAGGGCCTCAAGTCTGTAAAGTCTTCTTATTATTAAGAATAACGTATTATTATCAAGAACAATAATGTTCGATATGATGTAAGTTGTACGAAAAAGGATCTTTCTGCCATTGCTCTTGATCAATAAAAATGCATCTTTTTTCATGGGCGTGCATCGAAAACAGCTTTATTCTTGCAACTTAGACTTGAGGCCCTGTATGTTGAGTGTAGAGTGGGTCTTTTCGACGATATATCTGATCTGCAAGTGATGGTATTTTGGTGCAAGTTGTTAGGGTTAGTGTGACTGTGGATGCAGCAGGGATATACTTTTTCTCAAGCGTTGATACAATCAACTCCGCCTAGACCAGTCTTTCCCAACGTGGGCGATAACGCCCCCTTGTGGGCGCTGCAGGCCTAAAGGGGGGCGGTAAGAGACCCAGAAAAAAAAGGGGACGTTGTGTAGGGCTTTGGGGACGATTTATAATTTCATCTACCTAGCTAGGAAGACTCTTAGACACCGACTGAGCTCTCGACTCGATAATTTATTCTTAAAGTGAGCAAAAAAAGGTTGGGAACCCCTGGCCTAGACGTACCTAAGCGAAACATAACAAAAATCGTAATACCTTTTCCCGACGGTGGATCTCTCAAGTTTAAGGCGCTGGGCATAGTGAATTAGGCCGCGCGCAAAAAAAATGCACAAAAACTATTCCTGTATCAAATACACTAAAAAAATCGAAAATGTTCACATATCAAACCCTAGAATTAGGTGAGAGCTATCTAAAACAGCCAGTTTTGTGTTGATACCCATAACAGATTGCAAGATATTTTGTTTGAAAAAAAATGCGCCGCCTATTTTTTTTCATAAAAAATATCTTCAAAGCGTTTATGAATGTCAACACGAAACTGGCTGTTTTAGATAGGTCTCACCTAATTCTAGGGTTTGATATGTGAAAATTTTCGTTTTTTTTAGTGTATTTGAGACAGGAGTCGATTTTGTGCATTTATCTTGGCGCGCGGGCTATTCACTATGTACAGCGCCTTAAATCAGTGGGATGACTAATACAACAGAGGCTGTTGTGTTAAAAACCGTCTAAAGCATCTGACTTTAAGGTCCTAAAGGACCATAATTGGTTGTACACTGGTTGTATAGACATTCCGAAGCTATAAAAGAATTTCACTGCGACTTTGCTGTGATGTTCGTTTTTTTCTGAGGGTGCGTTTCACTGCATAGCCGTCTCCGTTTGCTATTTATGGTCGTCAAGTGATTATACCCGACGGTGTTGCCAACATAGCTTGATTTGCCAATTTTTGTTAAAGATAAGGACTGATGAGGTATACTAGGAATTTTAACATTAATTTGACAGTTGCGTTTTCATTGAAACGCACTCTACCATTGTAAAATGTGACTGTAGTGCCTGTCAAATTATACCCTTAAAATCTTTAACATTAAAATGTAAGTAACTTGTTAGAATTATGCTTCCAACTGTTGAATTTACTATTACTTGTTTGCTCATTGTGTATTCTTCTAGTCAATACATAAATGATGTTACATGTACTTATGTTATTGCAAGACATACCTTCGATAGACGTATGTAACATTGAAGTTATTTATATTTGAAACCCCAAAGCAATGTTTATTTATCAATCAGTACTTACTTAAAATATCCATACACTGTCTTATTAAAAATGTATCATCAATATGGTACTCGAACTAAATTTCGTTAAAGACTTTATAAATTATTTCTAATATATCTTTATAAGCTGAAATTCATTGCCATTGTGGACCTTCATAGTTTTTTTAAGTTAGTAAGTATTACTATTTAGTATGTTTTATTTAACATTGTCGAAAAAATAAAACAATTTATCACTGTAATACTTATGCGTTTATTTTCAATCTTCAACCAGCACAACAGTCTTTTTTGTACAAACCGATTAGAAAATTAAAACAATTTTATTGTACTTTGTATACTTACCGAAAAATAAATATGAAATTCGCATGTGTGACTAGACTAGCTTTACGCCCAGCGCCCAGCCCTCAAACATCTTTCGCATCTGGGCGATTTTTATGATTTGTCACATACATCATTGGTTTTTAGAGCAAAAATACATATAGACGGATACATAATATAGACAGCCTGATAGGATTCTCAATAGGGCAATTTACATATACAAAAGAATTATATTCGTAACATTTAACACTCAAAAATGCACAACTTTGAATCTTACAAGCGATTCATAAAACAACAACAATCAAAATGCTTTGAAAACAACAACTCCTTTATGATATATTTACTCGTATTTTACGACACATAAAATATTTATTGCACCTTCTCCGATACAACACAAGGCACTAACATTTTAAAATAGATATGCTTATTGGTGCTTGGCACAATCAACGAATTACTTTTTTTCGCTGTATTCGGGTTATGCAAGTGTCTAGCACGGGAGGCAGATCAGCCCAAGAATGCCTCGCCTTATTCGTGGTAATGGTAACTTGACTTACAATTCGGTCTTCATTTTTCGGAAAGGAAACGTGCCCGTAGTATCGGTCAAATATAAGCTAACTACTCAGTAAAAACACTTACCTTAAATCTTACAGCTCCTGTGTTTCAACAACTGATTCTGTATTAGTATAGTTCATCCTTTCAGTGAGTACTTCCTCGACGATTTGTTGAATCACTTGTCTATCCTCCAGCTTTATATCCTCTGGCTTCGTCTTATCATCATATATTTTTCTATCTATAAGTCTTTGTATCACTTCTTCCACTATATCATCTATACGTTCGTTTGTACGGTTTATTATACTACTACTAGATTGAGCAACATCTTCAACTATTGGATCTACTTGCGGTTCTGTCATTTCTTCATCAGAAACTTCATCTTGTAATGGTTGCACTGGCGGTATCTCTTCATTATCTTCCGTTTCTGGTATATCACCTCTTTCATCAAACTCTTCGGCATTTAATTCGGATTGTTTCTCATCAGAGGGTTGGTCTACGGCAAGTTCTTCAGCGATATGTTTATGACGTTTCATTAGTTCTTTGAGCTTTTCTTTAGCTGAAGCTACGACTTGCTTACGCGTCTCAGATTTAATTTTAGCAATGGCTTTCTGTTTGCGCTCTTTTCTTAGCGCTTTTATATTTTCTACAGCTTTTTTGACATCTTGTTCTGTAGTTGGTTCTTCATCTTGGGCGGTAGGTTCTTCGATTTCATCAGCTACGATTGGTTCCTCCTTATCAGTGATATCTTCAGCTTCAAACTGTTCTTCAGGTATCGTTTCTTGCACTTCAGGTCGCACATCTAAAATTTCTT
Source organism: Zelleria hepariella (assembly GCA_949319315.1). Lineage (NCBI taxonomy): Eukaryota > Metazoa > Arthropoda > Insecta > Lepidoptera > Yponomeutidae > Zelleria > Zelleria hepariella. The sequence goes on along the minus strand of OX439386.1, from coordinate 5,803,557 downwards.
CGGATTCCACAACTTTTTCTTGGATATCGGGTTCCGGGATGACGTCATCCTTTTCCTCTACGGATATTTGACTCGAGTCACTATCCTCAACCACATCGTCTCCTATAACCTGACTCTTATCCCTGGGGAACTCCCTGAAGTCTTTCCTTTCCAGAATAAAGATAGCCGGTCTCGTCTTGATCTTTATCGGGGGCATTAATTTCGAATTCATACTAATTTGAGCAAATGTATCGACACTGTCTAAGATAACGTGCGTATGTGTGAAAACCTTTAGGCTAGCGGAGTACCTGCTTTTCGCCTCAACGAGAAGATGTGTGAATTCTTGCAATTCATCTGGTTGTAGGGACTCGTTTTTGCTGTATTTCCAGTTGTCGTTCATTTGCGTGAAACGCGTTACGCCCGTCTGAGCGGCCAAGTTGCAAATGTGCAGGTGGACGAACGGCTCGCCTTTTAGGTGTTTGTGGAATCTGAAAACGAACTGACATATGAAGAGGATAAACAAATTAAAAAAAAAAACAAAAAGTTTTTTTTTAAACAGAACCTAGGCGAGATGGTACTAAAAGTAGTTTGGTCCACATCCCAGCTAGATGAGATAAAGATAAAATATTCTTTATTGTACACCAATATAAATACAGGCAAGGAAAAAAAACTTAACTAAACAAGGTACAATTGGCGGCCTTATTGCGAACAGCAATTTCTTCCAGGCAACCACTGATGGAAAAAAGATACCGTTCTGCATGGCGGCAGTTCCCAACAAATGGATAGCATTCAATCGCGCTAGGGCTCGTCTGTAGTAAGCTGATAATACGCGATCCAGTGTAAAGAGTTCTCGAGGTTCCCAAGTAATGAGGCCTGGGTGGAAGACCAAGGAGATTCACAGCCAGTAGGTAGGCTGTTGATGATGATGGATGATGTGACACACATACCTTGTCATCGCTATTCCACCCGGATAGTTCTTCATGGCCACCGAAATGAACGCCAATGACAGGACGATGTTGCCGACCACAACCACTACGGTTCCCCAGAATAGCAGCTCGTAGATAGGTGCTTTTGTTCGACGGATGTATCTGGAAATAACGCGAAGGGACTTTAAATTAATGCAGTTTCAACAAAGGCCTTTGCTAGATGAATAGATGACATGGTTTTATCTGTATGCTACCTAGAACGTGTTTTATTGAGGAGGCCTACCCACACATCGTGAGGAAACCCGCGGCTTCGTTGGTGGCCTAAGATGCTCGGTAGTGAAAAAGTCTAGGTCAAAAAAATATTTCATGCAAGAAAACAGGCTGAAAAATTGTACACACGACGGCAAGCCAAACTGTACAATTATGTTGTAAAGTCGCCCCTAACATAACCGAGTAGAGTGCAGAGTGCTAGCGTGTAAGCGTCGACGTGCTGTCGTATGTGCCTACGTTACGGGTGACTTACCATGAAAATGTATCTACAGGTTAACTTGCTGTACCTTGGCAGTAAACACAAAAAAAAAAAGAATCATGACTCACATGTAAGAGCATGCGGCAGCCGACGTCATATTCAGCAGCGGGAACACGTAAATGATGAACCGCAGCTCCTTGTGCGGGAGGAAGGAATACAGCAGGATGTATGTCAGCGCCGGCGCTGCCACGGCCACGAACCGCCTGTCCAGGTATAGCCCGACCGGGATCAAGACGATGCTGGGCCCCAGGCCGCGGGGCAGCGCCGAGTAGAAGTACCAGAGGAACGGCGAGGTCTGTTGTTTGGGTCGTTAAGGATCTATTGGAGTTCTGGTTACTCTTTTTTACCTAGCTTCAAAGTCAGCTTCGATGTTTAAATTCCACGGCTGGGCAGAGACCTGACTTATCTCAGTCCAGGCTTTTTTAACTAACCCCTGCGGCACGGCTGCATCTAAAACTTATTTATCTCGCCATCTTGCTTTCATCATCATCATCATTTTCAGCCCACATTTGCCCACTGTTGGGTATAGGCCTTTTCCCCTTCACGCCACCCTTCTCGGTCTCTCGCTGCTCGCATCCACGGGCCCTCTGTCACCTTAGAGATGTCATCTGACCACCGGGCCGCTGGTCTGCCTACCGACCGACGTCCCGTTCTCGGCCGCCTCTCCGTTACTGCCCTGGTCCACCTACCGTCTTCCCGCCTCGCCAGGTGCCCCGCCCATCTCCACTTAAGATTTGCAACTCTGTCACCAATATCATCGACCTTCGTCCGACGTCGGATGACTTCGTTTACGTAGTGAAAAATAAAAACAAGATGGCGCTAGCTGGCTAAAACCGTTTATCGAGAGTCAAGACACCGTGCAACAGCCAAGCCACCTAAAACCACTACGACATACTTATAATGGTCGAGTTAGTCTTGACTTTCCCTTCGCGGTCTGCCTCGACTTCGATGTCTATCGTGTTATACATCACAGAAATAATAACATGTGTTGCGTTCATGACCATACTGAGCTTCGGGATATATTATAAGTTTATAACACTACATGAACAACTAGTATTTTTACTCAACTGTGAAGTTCAGATTAAAAAGGCTTATTATTTTTATGACCAAACAAAGCATCGCCATCGCTCCCTGCCCGCCACTAGCGAACGTCCACTCTTCATCTTTGGACATTTTTAGCTCGATCCAAACAAAAGGATACACCCCAATCGGAGCTCTTGTTCAGGATGGTGTTGTACCAGAAAACCTCGGCCTCTGGCCAGAGCAGGCGGCCCCAGAACAACGAGTCCACCACCACGGTCAGCGCCACGAGCCCGAGACCCGCCGGCACTACCAGCTTTAACAACCTGGAATTCAAAGACTTTATTTGAAGATTTGGTCCATATTGCTACAATGGACGATCGGTCACTACACCAGGGGCCTTAGCCTGTAACACAATGGCGTATCAATGGCGTCCCAGGCAGAAGGACGAAACCGGGATTTTTTCGTTGTTCTCCTACAACTAGCGAAGTAATCCTCTAGAACTTATTCTTTGTTGTACTACAAATACATTAAAAGGACCGACACTGGACCGACAGCATTAATAAATCGTAATTGAAACCGTCAACCGGGAGCCCATTTTGGCACCATTGCGTTGCAGGCTAAGGGCCCAGAGAGGAGCAGAAGTTTTGGTCGGTTTTGACTGGAACGACCTCGAATCAACTGCACAAGACCATCCTAAGTGGAAAGAACTTCTTCTAGCCCTGTGTCCTGAGAGATAACGGGATTTAAGTCAAGTCAAGTAGGTTACAATCAATGGACGATAATACGGGTTTTCCTTTTGGCTGGCTGGCTTTCTTTCGTCACAGAATAAAACAGCACTAATGTTAATGTCCCAGCAAAAAAAATAAGACTTAGGGGTTCAAATATGTAAAAAGGAAGGTAAACCTGTATGTGGGGGATTATTATGCGATAGTAGTGACTGGGTCATCTTTGAGGCAGGGTTAGTCAACCTTACGAGTGCAGAAAAATACTAGACATTGAATTAAGCCCATTCTCAAGGATAATCAGCTGATGCACAGATTTTCTTACAGATTTATCCATCAGTTTGGAAATTGGAAATTTTATGATAGGTGAACATTTTATACTTACATAGGTATGTCATACTTCTTTGCCTGCAAGTCTATAAGTAAGAACAGACCAAACAGCATGGCTAGTTCAGCCCTGAATATGACAATGGAGGCACCCGCAGCTATTATAAACTGCTTGTATTTGCCTGAGAGCCAGCCATCAAATGCTAGCAGCACTGTAAGGAGAATAAAGTTTCGATTATACTAAAGCTAGCCATTCACAATATGTCCAAATGGAAGGCGTCCAATCAACGCTTGCCCCACACAAAATGGTATTGTTTTCCACATTGACGAGCGGATTTTGGAATGCTACCACGCCATTTGGAGTGTAGGACGAATCGTCAATGGGGCCTTTGCATCTGTGTAATGAGTTAATTTATACAGTGTCCAGTGGCACCTTCACTCACTCTAGATGGGTGAAGTGACCACTCGGACTGCTTGATCAAGATATAGATCTTAATGTGTGAGTATGCTACGAAAACAAGTACCTGTAGTAAAGTTATATCATGAGTATGCAGTAATGTGTGACAAGCGGATTGGGTGCACAGTTTTAGTTTAGATAATCTCTAATTGATTCCTAAGATTTTTTAATATTTAAAATTTATAATTATTTCTAGTTATACAATAACTTACCAAGAGGCATAGTCATGATGTTGGGCAAGGGTCTGCTCATATAAAACATGAAATGGTATTGTGTGACCGTTATGAGCGTAAACCACCAAGCAAGGGTGTGCCCGTATTGTTTTTGCAACGTGTCCCGCAGTCGACTCCATGCTCCGACTATAGTCAAAGCTAGGGTAAGGCGTACTGGAAAATATAAAAATGTAATATTTTAGTTTACTTAGGTACTATAATTTTTTAATACGAAAAAAAAAACAGTTAGGTTTTGTATACGTACCAACATACTGCATCCAGAATTTATTGATACCAAGCAAATGCAGTATTCCTACGGCCGGCGCCGACAATATTGATACAAATAAAGAACCAATAAAACTACGCGGTACCACTCCGGGGAACTCATTGTGATCGTACTAGAAAAGAAACACCACTTTTTAGTCGAGCGCCGGAGTCAATAAGTCCAAAATTAGAATTCTTCAGCTTTACCTGCGAGAGGTTATGTCTGTGGTACAAAATGTCGTGAAAAGCTTGGATGTTGAAGCTTTCCTCTACTTTGGTGAATGGACATAGCAAGACGTGTAAACCAGCGACTAAATACAGTAATTGAGCCATGTTTTCAACCCATAACAATACACAATTTGTTTTTGAATTAAAAATCTCTCAATCACTCAGCTGACTTTTTGACACTTGACAGCTGATCTTTTTATCTGTGGCTGATCGCATAGATTAAGAGCTTATTACAGAGCTTTTTGCACAAACGTTTTGGAAATGCTTACTTTAAATGTTATTGCCTAGGGTTATTGCTTAGGATCTCTACATTTTAAACACTTTACTGAATAGTAAATTAGGGTCAGACTTAGCTAATAATTTACGGTCAGTTTCTTTTGGTTGGCATTATGTGGCAGATCGTTGTCTCTTCCGTAAACAAAGAAATATATGAACGTTCTGTTTCTACTTTTAGGTTTTATACTCTCTCTAAGATCATTTTGACATTTTAATTTGCGCCCCCTCGTTATAATTATTTTAATTGATCAATTTAATGCATTGATACATTTTATCATTATATATAATTTTTTTACTCAATGTTTAATGGCTGAAGTATTTAATAATAAAGGTTCCAAGAAAATAAAAATTGAAACGAAACGCAACTCGCTGAGTTTTGACAACAATGGTGGAACGGAATCCATGACATTTTTAGAGCCATGTTCATCGTTTTGGGTCTCTTGTGTGACGAAAATTATCATTAATGATCAATATTTCACTTGATATTACAGTTATGACAAATACACAATAAGACTTTACTCCAACTTAACACAAAGTCACAAGAATGTGTGATGTTTGTTCTGAGTTTTCACAGCTTTTACTAAATTGTAAGTTCATTGTTTCGAAATTTTTCAACTGACTGGCTTTTTGTATGTTTTGCTTTGTAATGTTGTTATTCTATCTTCGAACTTCGATAGTTGGTGTGCCGGTAGGTAATGCATCTAAACATTACTTGTTTCGCAGGTGAAGCCAGATTGAGCGACGATGTCTCCCAATATCCGACAATTAGTCAATCTGAATTAGAAACTGTGTTGAACTACATTCTCTCATGGCCACAAAGGTATACATCTTCTAATTTAAATTATAATTAGTGACCCAAGCATGCAGCTGATACGTTAGTTCTGTTCTGAAAACTTATATACGAACTAAAGGCATAGTAATCTATTCTGTTTGTTTACTATGAAACAGAATTGACTGTATTATAAGAAACATGTGGAAACCAAGAAACTTTTGATCGCAGGTTCCAACATATCTCAGCTATTTCCCGTAACATAAATCTAATGCATAATTTAATTTTGGTTTCTAGACAATGCATGTGCTGCTATAGAGATGTCAAGAACTTCGAGAGATTTTATCTTGTTGTGCAAAGCATACTTTGCCTATCAGTGTGCCAACTCAAACAACTCAAGGATGACTTGATTGAGGCAGCCAAGGCTCCAGTCCCAGACGAACCACCCCTGGAGCTCACAAAGCCTAGTGATGAACCCACCCCACCTATAAGTGATGAAAAGACTGTTGAAGAAAAGAAAAATGACCCTACTCAGGAGAATGAAGAAGAAAAAGACACTGAGGCTCCTGAAAAGGCAGCGGAGGAGCCCAGCGCTTCTTCAAGCTGCCAGAGTCCTAAAGGGAAACGTTCAATACCAACCGAGGAAGGCGAAGTGTGGCCCATTCAGCAGAAAGAGAAACTTATGCACATTGTTTCTAAGATATTTTTACTTAACTTCCCACTGTACTTAGCATGTAAACATGCCGCCCTGAGCCGACTCGACGATCTGGGAGCTCAAGAAATATCCAACTTGAGCTCATATTGTGACCTTCACGATACAGAGATACCCGCATATTTGCTCAGGAATGTCAGTTTGTTCTGCAAGCTGGGCGGTGTGTGTGCTATGACATCGGTGTTTGAACATGCTACTCCTGCCAGTCTTCCGCTGTCCATGGCTCATGCGATTGTGGCCGCCGTGGGCAATCTCAAGCTGTGGTTGAACTTCAGAGCGGTCGCTCAACTCTTCATGCCGCTGAGGAGTAAAATTCTGAAGTACATGTGCAACTTAGAGGACAAGGACCTTAGAGTGCCCGCAGTCAAGTCTATGGCTGGTAAGTTGTTATAATAACTTGATTACTCTTTTTATTACTTCATACAGTAGTATTCTTATTTACCACAAATATTAGATTATAACATTCTAATCTTACACATTGTGCTGAACATGCTGAAAACTAAGTGGCTGCCATGTGACTGTTGGCGCTGACCATCCATGTTCCTATTACCTAGACGACTTGATGTCTTTGCAGGTCTTAGGTTTCACTCATTTAGGTCATTTATTCTAATCTGTGACCACAAATAATAGGTTGTAGCACTGCATCTCAATAAAATTATTTATCTTTGCAAGATCAATCACAAAAGCCTAATAAAAAGTAAGATGTAGCCTGTACAATTGTACACGTCCCACTAGGTGGGCAAACGCCTTCTCTCAGAGAGAGAGTTCGAGCTTAATCACCACGCGTGCTCAATGCGGGTTGGCGATTTTTGCGTTGAGGGTATAATGCCTCATACGCTTAGGTTTCCTTATGATCAAGCCTAAACACAAAACACAATGTTTTTATAACAAACAATTTCGCCATAGATTTCATGTGGGGAGCAGCAAAGGAGCCTCTGGACGCGCCACTCGCCTTCGACGGCGACGGCCTAGCGCTGGCCTTTAAGTACTTCAACAGCAGTACTTTGACCATGCGCTTGGCCGGTATAACGCAGATCAACGCTCACATAGCCGCGCACAACGAGCTGTGCGCGGGCGAGCCCGCCGCCGACGCCGAGTTGGCAGGCCAGCAGCTTGCGCAGTGGCTGTCCAATAACAACATTATTGAGCACCTGTTCGGGCCCAATTTGCATGTTGAGGTAAGAGCAAATACCCTATGCACATTTTGTCTTTTACACATTTGACGGACTCGTAAATCGCGCGTCGTCGGCGCTTTTGAAAGTCTTTTGTGTGGGTACACATGACAGCACGTCGACCCTTACACGCTAGCACTCTACTTGGTTACGTTACGGGCGACTTTACAACTAAAGTGTCCACTCTGACGTGCTGTCGTGTGTCACACGAGTTTTGGGTATTGCTTTATATGATAACCTTATGATAATCTTTTAATGATTAATTGTGGACATAAGCTATGTAATTAAATATAGTCTAATTCAAAGGTCATCAATTTCTCTGCAAACAATGTGATAGTCATAACAGATTTTAGCTACTAGATGTAGTAATAATGTGTCTGTGTGTAGCCTTATCCCTTAATTTGTTTACCAATGGAAGACATTAATAACTCGCTACGAGAAGTAAGTAAGTAAGTAACTCTTTTTTGTACAAGAGAAATAATTTTACATATTAGTTCAAGAGTTGTAGAATAAAAGTACAAATGGCGGTCTTATGGCTAAAAGTGAATTCTTCCAGACAACCTTCGGATGGACAGGACTGAGAGCGAAAACGCAGTAGCAGCAGATGCACAATAAAAATAATATGATAGGATAAAAGACTAAAGAAGTACACATACATAATGCCAAATAAAGCGGTTCTCTATCCACACACATGATAACTAAATACCTCTCCCCTCCAGGTGATAAAGCAAGCGCACATGATCCTCAAGTTCCTCGCCGTCGAGGGTCGAATCACACCGGAGCACATAGAGCTGGTGTGGGCCGCGGCGCAGCTAAAGCACTGCGGTCGGCAGGTGTACGATCTTCTGCCCGGGTTCATACGCGCGCTCGCGGCCAAGCCTTGCACGCATCTGTATCAGCTGCTGTGCGCACTGCCGCCCAAGGAGCATACTGAGCAGGTGGGTTATCAATGCTATGAAACTGACAGTCCACTACTTATTTATATCTATCTTTCTATATATATAAAAATGAATCGCCGTGCATTAGTCTCGCTAAAACTAAGAAACAGCTTGACCGATTTGCATATTTACTGTTTTGTTTAGTTCTCCATAGTTCAGGGTAGGTTTAAAAGCAAAGAAATATGGGAAAAGTTAAAGGATTAGCTGAAAAAGGGAAGAAATAAAATTGGTCATTTTGTATTGGAATCGCCATTTTTGACGCGGAGAGTCCGCGTTCACCGGGTCAGCTAGTATTTTTTATTTATTTAATATTTATTTATTTAACTAGTGACTAATACCAACATTGATATAACTTATAACAACAAGTATAAAAACACATTAGTGGCATACAAATAGAAACTTAAATTACAACAGCCAGTCTTTGAAAGTTCCCACTAGTGGCTAAGGTCTTTCGCCCAATCGTTGCCAAATCAATACATACAGATTGTCGCCCATATTCTTACGCCTCCACCACACTTATGGCAGTTAGCTGCCATCGTCGTGGTGGTTTCGGCAGCCTTGTGTTAGACTCTGTCAGAGGATTTTACAGCAGCTTCCTGTTACTTCTCTCCACAGAGTCTCTACCTCGCGTAGCGTAAGACTAGATTCACAGTCCAATCTTCACCAAATATTCTTCAAGCAGTATATTGTTTTGATTCATTCGTGTTGGTAGATAGTTCAATTCTAAAGTCTCGATCTCGATCAGAATCACGATGCCTACGAAGTTATTCAGGGAAGGACAAAGTCAAATGCATTGGCGGTCCTATAGGTTTCGGCAGCCTTATGTTAGACTCTCTGCCGATTTCTGAATTAGGAAATTCGCTACTGTCTCTGCAGATTTCTCACAAAAGAAGGTGACAGAATGGTACATAAGTATTTACTTAGTGACATTCTCAGTTCAGAAACCGGACCTAAGTCAGAGGATTTTACAGCAGCTTTTTGTTACTCAGCGTCTTCGCCAACAGGACTGACAGTGCAATGCTTAAGCATTGGATGTCAGTTTAAATATACAAACCATAAATACCAAGATGTAAATAAATAAATAAATTAATACTAACACTAGAATAAGTTACCGTTATAACTAGTGGTTCGCCCCGTGTGGTTTAAACTCGCGACCCTCTATCTCAGTAACCCCTCGACCGATTTGGCTCATGTTCGAACTTAAAAATTCTCAATGCCTCATTTACCCGCCTACCAAATTTCATGACGATCCGACTACATTTACTCAAGTTATCGTCGAACGAACATTCATACATACATACATACAAACGCCGGATTGTTCCAGTAGACTCGGAGAACTTCGCTCGCTCGTTCAACTAACACGTGGATTCGTCCGTCTCCACAGAGTCTGTACCTCGCGTCAGCTCTAATGCGAGCGATGTGGTCGCGCGGGGCGCCGACGGCGGGCACCGGGCTCGCGACGCCGCCGCTGGCCGACGATGCGCTGCGCCCCCCGCCGTCCTGCAAGCCGCACCACAACTCCTCATCCGAGGCCAGCGTTAGCATGGACCAGACCAACTCGGACGATGACCCTGTGAGTTCTCTACTTAAACCACTTCTTTAAATGTTTCTCTAGCACAGTGTTTTTTTCGTTCGACGCACAGTAACGAAATCAAGATGGCACCAGTCGATAGCCCCTTGAAATCCTGCTGCGAGGCTAGCATTAGCATGGACCAGACCAACTCGGACGATGACCCTGTAAGTAGCCGGAGCCTCAAGTCTGAATGGGAGTTGTGGTTCGATAGGAGCTGTTTCCAAGCTATTTTCTACAACTTTTATGACATTGAAGCACAGCATACTTTAAGACCCGAAAAAAACATTGCAATTGAGTGTTTTGGACGACACTGCTTAACAGTGTTTCCGCCAAAAAGAAGCTCAATAAGTTGTAGTAGTAACTCGTCGTCATGTTTAGATAGTTTTGCCTGCAACATTTATTTTAATTGCAGTGTGAAGAGCTAAGCACATCGGGCGAGGAGGCCGGTCCGACGCCGAGAAAACAAACGAAGCACCAACGCGAATTGGCTGGTAAAACATTAAATTTTATTCGTACTTTGTTGTTTCTTTATCTATATTTTCATGTATTTTTTATTGATTGAATTTGTTTACTTTTACAGTCGAACAAGTCGAATGGATACGCGAAGAGATTACGAAGAAGGAATGCGCGACACTCAAATCTTGCCAGAAGTAAGTAAAAATGGTCTTTACCGCCAAATAAAAGTTCATGTAATCCACTTATCTATCCATCCAGTCCACTGTTGAGCTAGTTGAGCCTTTTCCTTTCATATCAACCTTCTCGGTATCTTGCTACTCGTCCATTGTTTTCCATTTTCTCCCCGTTTCATGTCATTGAACCAAGGGGACGAGCAGTTCTATGTCCCTACTCTGTGACTACTTTCTGCTGTGACTCGGCTAGCTGCACGTTGCAACGAGAATGGATTTTATCCTCCAGCGCCATCTTGCTTTGCGTAGTTAAATAAAGCACGATAACTGGAGTGGACGGCGGGGTAAAACCTTTTGTCGATGAGCTTCACTGCCGGGGCGGTACTGCAGTAGTTAAGTTACTTAGAAATAAATGAAATATAAATTTCATTTTTAGTGCGAACTTGAAGTGATTAGGAATAGAATTTGAGTTTATAAATCTCTGGACTTCCACTTCACACAATTTTTGGGACGACCTGTATAAGAAATCATGATTTATTTTCTATGGTGGAGCTAGTTATGAAGCCTCACAAATAACATTCTACTGACATTCCAGACGCAGCAAGCCGCGCGCCGGTTCCAGCGGCAGCGCCAGTAGCGGAGCCGAGGAGTTATTGCGCCCGCGCAAGAAGAAACTCTACAAGAAGCGTCACAAGCAGGGCAAGCCGCGCCACTTCCGTGAGTACCTCGTACATCGACGTTACAGATGTTATATATCACGAAAGCGGATGAGCCATACTTGTGTGTGTAAATGTACTTATTCATAATTACAGATACCACACAGTCAGACTTTGTGGCCCAAATCTAGCACTTGCCAGCCGCCACCTGTAAACGTAATAGTCATATGGTTGGGCCATCTTCCACTATTGGGCGTCAATCGCCACCAATCAGATCGTCGCTGGGTGTTTACCCAAAACTAGATATCGCAGCGGTGGTCACCGGTATTGTCATTGATAGTTACGAAAGAACGTGTTTTGTTTTAGTGGCATCGCAGCTGAAGACCGCAGATCTAGCGGAATCTGTGTCAGAAGTGGAAGAGGAGTCGTCCGGCAGCGACACAGCTCATTGTCAATTGTTATGCGATAATGTCGACGCGAGGTAAGTAGCGCATTTGGTGTGCTTTAACTACATTGACTAGTGGCAAGATGTCTTGCTTTGGTAGCTTTCATACAAATAGTAAGTCAGAAATAGCCTATAAGGTCCTTAAAAACATCTTTTTATTTATTTATTTTTTATTTATTAACAAAAATCCACAGCAATACAGTTCTTACAATGCTTCTTTTGTAAATTATTAATGGAGCCAATAACTGATTTCATTATGTAAGTAGTAAGAATAGGCAAAACATGGGGTATCTACCTAGTGAAAAAACGTAAGAATCTTTATCTGGACACTACCTGGACACACACAGACCTTCTTTCAGAAGAGAAAAGGTCTTATAACCGTTGGAACTACGTCAGAACAGAATGGGGCGCTCACGTTTACAGCGCCGCGCCACTCAGCTTGCCCGAGCGTATTGTTTGTATGGAAACGAAGGCATGCACCGGCCTGCGACGCACACTGCACAGCCTCTTGTCCCGTTATAATGGCGCATTCGACCGAAGCAGGCATTTTGTGTCTCGCGGGGTCTGCGATCTGCCATCTTTAATTTGTATTGTAAAAGAGATATCATCATCATAGAGAAGAGAAAAGAAGGTGGATGTCGTGACGTACCAGGCTGCAAAGGAACTGGCCTGTGATCGAAGTACATGGAGAATGCTGCACCGATAAGAGGATATGAAGCCCCGAATTTTTCTCCATAGGCGCCTAATGGAGCTCCGCCTAATGGAGAGCTACAAGCGGCGCGGCGGCGACGAGGAGGAAGGCAGCGCTTCATCAGCCCTCTCGCCGCACTCGCACCGACACCTGCCCGACCTGGATGAGGATGACTCAGCGTGTGAGGAGGAGCTGGCCCGGCTCGCCGCCCAGGTACTTTGTTCTGGGCTTTTCCAAGGTCCCAACACCCCAGGGCCCCTTGATTTTCTAAGCGGCGTAATGACGAAGTAGCTGACTTTTTTGATGAAGCCGTGGATGTCGCTGTCTGCATTTGAGATAGTATGCAACTTCTATTGTGTAAGCCATGTTATGGTTTTCTTCCGGGCGTTTTCGGGGATCCCTACACTACAACTAGGACTAGTTGATGGCCGTTCTTGGCTTGTATCAAGCGGCCCAGTGGTGACGAAGCAAGACGAAGAGCCTAGGAGGAGCTAGCCAGATAACGATCACTGACCATGTTAGAGAATTAGCCACATTCTGGTCCTCTCCCGTTAGCGATTTGCTTTGCTACTTCAAATTCACCAATGTACGAAACTTTTAAAAGAAACAAAGTCATAGGTCCTCTCTCGGAACGCCATTTTCGGATTATTTCTTTACCGTTTTTGTTTTTCCTCCAGGCCCAATGTCTGACGGAGTACGGCGGCGGCGGTCTGGCGGGCGCGCTGTGCAAGCGACTACGGCCGCCCTCGCCGCCCGCGCCCGCGCCGCCCCCATTCAACGTTGACGACGTGTGCCGCCCCGGCAGCACGCTGCTCTGGGACCTACTGCAGGACCACAACATTGTGAGTGTATACTGTCGACTGTGTGGCTTGCCACTTGCGGCCTGTGACCTCGCAAGAGTGAGCTTATGGAGGACAATGTGGCTGCGTTGTTACGCCGCTCTGAGCTACGCTCAACGCGGGACTCGGAATTCTGCCTCGCTGGTTGTAGCGTTTGGTGGGATGCTTCTAGGGCCGCTCTGTGCTTCGCTCAAAGTGGGACTCGGCCTTCGGCCTTGCGGGTTGGAGCGTTTAGTGGGAAGCTTCTAGTGCCGCTCTGAGCTTCGCTCAATGCGGGACACGGCTTTCGGCCTCGCGGCTTGGGGCATTTGGTGGCAAGCGGCTAGTATCATTGAGCTTCGCTCAACGCGAGACTTTGCCTTCGGCCTCGTTAGACGAAGCCCGGCCTTCTGTCTCGCAAATATTTCTACTTTTGATGCTTTAAACAACACTTAAACCGTTTGCGACTTTAAAGTAGGAGGGTCTAGTGCCGCTCTGAGCTTTGCTCAACGCGAAACTCTGTTTTCGGCCTCGCGTAAATGACTTCGGCTCGGCCTACGGCCACTCGGGTTGGAGAGTAGGTTTCCTAGAATAACGGTTGAAGGGAAGCGTGCAATAAATATACAAACCAAAGACATCAAACCAAAATATAAACAAACACTAATTTCTTCTTCCCACAGGAACAACTAGGCGAGGGTCTGGCGCTAGAGGCGGAGAAGGCGCTGTGTGCGCTGCTCTGCTTCAATACGGACAAGTTCATCCGCATCAAGTTCATCGAGGGTTGCCTCGACAACCTTGCCAATCACAGGTGTGGAGCCTGCGTCTTTAGTTATAAAGCTTATTTTGTATTTGTGTTGTATCTAGCGAGACAATGTTAGAAACTGTGATAAGTGTTAACTGCTGTCCTTCAACACTGAAAAGTTTATCGAGGGTTGCTTTGACAATCTTGCCAATCACTGGTGTGGATCCTGAGCTTTTAGTAATAAAATTAATTTTGTATTGTAATATGATAATATCTAGTGTAAAAAGATTTATGTTATGTAAGCCGAAGGTTGGTGAAATATCTAGTGCTGACGGGTTACCTGATTGCAGGTCTGTGGCAGTATCATTGAGACTTCTACCGAAGCTCTTCTCGTCATTCCAGCAACTGCGCGGTATGGACATGCATCAGGTAAAGAACTCTAGAACTTACTTGCGCGACCCTATGAGATAAAATAATCTCGCAAAGCAAGTTAATATAGCTCCAAGAAGATCCAAAGATGTAGTTATTATGAGCATGCCACTCGCGTCTACATTGTCTAAAGGCTGGCGTCCACTAGAGGCGGATCGGGCCGGGGCGCATCGCAAGATCGCAACGCAAAAATCCGCCTGCCTGTATTTATATGAAACAGCGTCCACTAGCGGCAGATCGGGGCAGGGCGGGCCGCAGCGCAATAGGCCGCCGGTAGTGGACGCTGTTTCATATAAATACAGGCAGGCGGATTTTTGCGTTGCGATCTTGCGATGCGCCCCGGCCCGATCCGCCTCTAGTGGACGCCAGCCTTTATTAGTGACGCCATCCGCATAAAAATCCGTCTACTTGTTTCACAACTACGTTGTCATACTAAAGGAACTTACACTCACATCAGACAGACATTTGTATAACCACTAACAAACTTTCAGGTGGTGATGTGGGCGGAGCGCGAGCGCGGCATGATGCGTCTGTTCCTCGAAGACCTACGTCACTACATGCAACAAGCTCGGCCGACTACTGGCGACGCGGCACACTACGCGCATATAACGGAGCTCACAGTCCGACTGCACTTCCTTACCGCCATCTTCTCGCCCATAGGCTCGCCGCAGAACTTTCGGTAAGGAACGAGTCAAACTGACAACTACATAGAGCTTGATTGACTGCGCGACATTAACATGCCTCGCCTCTGTCTAAGGCCTTGCTTTGTGAGGCTTCGTCACTACACTCAGAAAGCTCGGCCGGCTACTGGCGACGCGGCACACTACGCGCATATAACGGAGCTCACAGTCCGACTGCACTTCCTTACCGCCATCTTCTCGCCCATAGGCTCGCCGCAGAACTTTCGGTAAGGAACGAGTCAAACTGACAACTTTAAGGAGCTTGATTGACTGCGCGACATTAACATGCCTCGCCTCTGTCTAAGGCCTTGCTTTGTGAGGCTTCGTCACTACACTCAGAAAGCTTGGCCGGCTACTGGTGACTCGGCGCACTACGCACATATAACGGAGCTCACAGTCCGACTGAAATTCCTTACCGCCATCTTCTCGGCCATCGGCTCGCCGCAGAACTTTCGACTTTCGGTAAGGAACGAGTCAAACATCCAACTATATGGAGCTGGATTGACTGCGCGACATTAACATGGCTCGCCTCTGTGGAAGGCCTTGCCTTGTGAGGCTTCGTCACTACACTCAGAAAGCTCGGCCGGCTACTCGCGACGGGGCGCACTACGCGCATATAACGGAGCTCACAGTCCGACTGCACTTCCTTACCGCCATCTTCTCGCCCATAGGCTCGCCGCAGAACTTTCGGTAAGGAACGAGTCAAACTGACAACTTTAAGGAGCTTGATTGACTGCGCGACATTAACATGCCTCGCCTCTGTCTAAGGCCTTGCTTTGTGAGGCTTCTACACTACACTCAGAAAGCTCGGCCGGCTACTGGCGACGCGGCTCACTACGCGCATATAACGGAGCTCACAGTCCGACTGCACTTCCTTACCGCCATCTTCTCGCCCATAGGCTCGCCGCAGAACTTTCGGTAAGGAATGAGTCAAACTGACAACTACATAGAGCTTGATTGACTGCGCGACATTAACATGCCTCGCCTCTGTCTAAGGCCTTGCTTTGTGAGGCTTCGTCACTACACTCAGAAAGCTCGGCCGGCTACTGGCGACGCGGCACACTACGCGCATATAACGGAGCTCACAGTCCGACTGTACTTCCTTACCGCCATCTTCTCGCCCATAGGCTCGCCGCAGAACTTTCGGTAAGGAACGAGTCAAACTGACAACTTTAAGGAGCTTGATTGACTGCGCGACATTAACATGCCTCGCCTCTGTCTAAGGCCTTGCTTTGTGAGGCTTCGTCACTACACTCAGAAAGCTTGGCCGGCTACTGGTGACTCGGCGCACTACGCACATATAACGGAGCTCACAGTCCGACTGAAATTCCTTACCGCCATCTTCTCGGCCATCGGCTCGCCGCAGAACTTTCGACTTTCGGTAAGGAACGAGTCAAACATCCAACTATATGGAGCTGGATTGACTGCGCGACATTAACATGGCTCGCCTCTGTGGAAGGCCTTGCCTTGTGAGGCTTCGTCACTACACTCAGAAAGCTCGGCCGGCTACTCGCGACGGGGCGCACTACGCGCATATAACGGAGCTCACAGTCCGACTGCACTTCCTTACCGCCATCTTCTCGCCCATAGGCTCGCCGCAGAACTTTCGGTAAGGAACGAGTCAAACTGACAACTTTAAGGAGCTTGATTGACTGCGCGACATTAACATGCCTCGCCTCTGTCTAAGGCCTTGCTTTGTGAGGCTTCTACACTACACTCAGAAAGCTCGGCCGGCTACTGGCGACGCGGCTCACTACGCGCATATAACGGAGCTCACAGTCCGACTGCACTTCCTTACCGCCATCTTCTCGCCCATAGGCTCGCCGCAGAACTTTCGGTAAGGAATGAGTCAAACTGACAACTACATAGAGCTTGATTGACTGCGCGACATTAACATGCCTCGCCTCTGTCTAAGGCCTTGCTTTGTGAGGCTTCGTCACTACACTCAGAAAGCTCGGCCGGCTACTGGCGACGCGGCACACTACGCGCATATAACGGAGCTCACAGTCCGACTGCACTTCCTTACCGCCATCTTCTCGCCCATAGGCTCGCCGCAGAACTTTCGGTAAGGAACGAGTCAAACTGACAACTTTAAGGAGCTTGATTGACTGCGCGACATTAACATGCCTCGCCTCTGTCTAAGGCCTTGCTTTGTGAGGCTTCGTCACTACACTCAGAAAGCTTGGCCGGCTACTGGTGACTCGGCGCACTACGCACATATAACGGAGCTCACAGTCCGACTGAAATTCCTTACCGCCATCTTCTCGGCCATCGGCTCGCCGCAGAACTTTCGACTTTCGGTAAGGAACGAGTCAAACATCCAACTATATGGAGCTGGATTGACTGCGCGACATTAACATGGCTCGCCTCTGTGGAAGGCCTTGCCTTGTGAGGCTTCGTCACTACACTCAGAAAGCTCGGCCGGCTACTCGCGACGGGGCGCACTACGCGCATATAACGGAGCTCACAGTCCGACTGCACTTCCTTACCGCCATCTTCTCGCCCATAGGCTCGCCGCAGAACTTTCGGTAAGGAACGAGTCAAACTGACAACTTTAAGGAGCTTGATTGACTGCGCGACATTAACATGCCTCGCCTCTGTCTAAGGCCTTGCTTTGTGAGGCTTCTACACTACACTCAGAAAGCTCGGCCGGCTACTGGCGACGCGGCTCACTACGCGCATATAACGGAGCTCACAGTCCGACTGCACTTCCTTACCGCCATCTTCTCGCCCATAGGCTCGCCGCAGAACTTTCGGTAAGGAATGAGTCAAACTGACAACTACATAGAGCTTGATTGACTGCGCGACATTAACATGCCTCGCCTCTGTCTAAGGCCTTGCTTTGTGAGGCTTCGTCACTACACTCAGAAAGCTCGGCCGGCTACTGGCGACGCGGCACACTACGCGCATATAACGGAGCTCACAGTCCGACTGCACTTCCTTACCGCCATCTTCTCGCCCATAGGCTCGCCGCAGAACTTTCGGTAAGGAACGAGTCAAACTGACAACTTTAAGGAGCTTGATTGACTGCGCGACATTAACATGCCTCGCCTCTGTCTAAGGCCTTGCTTTGTGAGGCTTCGTCACTACACTCAGAAAGCTTGGCCGGCTACTGGTGACTCGGCGCACTACGCACATATAACGGAGCTCACAGTCCGACTGAAATTCCTTACCGCCATCTTCTCGGCCATCGGCTCGCCGCAGAACTTTCGACTTTCGGTAAGGAACGAGTCAAACATCCAACTATATGGAGCTGGATTGACTGCGCGACATTAACATGGCTCGCCTCTGTGGAAGGCCTTGCCTTGTGAGGCTTCGTCACTACACTCAGAAAGCTCGGCCGGCTACTCGCGACGGGGCGCACTACGCGCATATAACGGAGCTCACAGTCCGACTGCACTTCCTTACCGCCATCTTCTCGCCCATAGGCTCGCCGCAGAACTTTCGGTAAGGAACGAGTCAAACTGACAACTTTAAGGAGCTTGATTGACTGCGCGACATTAACATGCCTCGCCTCTGTCTAAGGCCTTGCTTTGTGAGGCTTCTACACTACACTCAGAAAGCTCGGCCGGCTACTGGCGACGCGGCTCACTACGCGCATATAACGGAGCTCACAGTCCGACTGCACTTCCTTACCGCCATCTTCTCGCCCATAGGCTCGCCGCAGAACTTTCGGTAAGGAATGAGTCAAACTGACAACTACATAGAGCTTGATTGACTGCGCGACATTAACATGCCTCGCCTCTGTCTAAGGCCTTGCTTTGTGAGGCTTCGTCACTACACTCAGAAAGCTCGGCCGGCTACTGGCGACGCGGCACACTACGCGCATATAACGGAGCTCACAGTCCGACTGCACTTCCTTACCGCCATCTTCTCGCCCATAGGCTCGCCGCAGAACTTTCGGTAAGGAACGAGTCAAACTGACAACTTTAAGGAGCTTGATTGACTGCGCGACATTAACATGCCTCGCCTCTGTCTAAGGCCTTGCTTTGTGAGGCTTCGTCACTACACTCAGAAAGCTTGGCCGGCTACTGGTGACTCGGCGCACTACGCACATATATAAGGGAGCTCACAGTCCGACTGAAATTCCTTACCGCCATCTTCTCGGCCATCGGCTCGCCGCAGAACTTTCGACTTTCGGTAAGGAACGAGTCAAACATCCAAATATATGGAGCTGGATTGACTGCGCGACATTAACATGGCTCGCCTCTGTGGAAGGCCTTGCCTTGTGAGGCTTCGTCACTACACTCAGAAAGCTCGGCCGGCTACTCGCGACGGGGCGCACTACGCGCATATAACGGAGCTCACAGTCCGACTGCACTTCCTTACCGCCATCTTCTCGCCCATAGGCTCGCCGCAGAACTTTCGGTAAGGAACGAGTCAAACTGACAACTTTAAGGAGCTTGATTGACTGCGCGACATTAACATGCCTCGCCTCTGTCTAAGGCCTTGCTTTGTGAGGCTTCTACACTACACTCAGAAAGCTCGGCCGGCTACTGGCGACGCGGCTCACTACGCGCATATAACGGAGCTCACAGTCCGACTGCACTTCCTTACCGCCATCTTCTCGCCCATAGGCTCGCCGCAGAACTTTCGGTAAGGAACGAGTCAAACTGACAACTTTAAGGAGCTTGATTGACTGCGCGACATTAACATGCCTCGCCTCTGTCTAAGGCCTTGCTTTGTGAGGCTTCTACACTACACTCAGAAAGCTTGGCCGGCTACTGGTGACTCGGCGCACTACGCACATATAACGGAGCTCACAGTCCGACTGAAATTCCTTACCGCCATCTTCTCGGCCATCGGCTCGCCGCAGAACTTTCGACTTTCGTTAAGGAACGAGTCAAACATCCAACTATATGTAGCTGGATTGACTGCGCGACATTAACATGGCTCGCCTCTGTGGAAGGCCTTGCTTTGTGAGGCTTCGTCACTACACTCAGAAAGCTCGGCCGGCTACTCGCGACGGGGCGCACTACGCGCATATAACGGAGCTCACAGTCCGACTGCACTTCCTTACCGCCATCTTCTCGCCCATAGGCTCGCCGCAGAACTTTCGGTAAGAAACTGCGTGTCTTATAAAGAGGCGTTAGAGGTTGGTTTTGCTTGGCCACGTCACTACGCTCAGCATCCGCAACCGGCGACGGGTTACCCTTCCTTACCGCCATCTTCTCGCCTGTGGGCTCGCCGCAAAACATTCGGTAAAAAAAGAGTTAGTTAATCGAATAACCATACGTTAAGGGTGGACGATAGCAAGGTGGCGGGAAATTCAAAATTTTCACAGATTTTTACATTTTGTAGCTAAACTGAACTATTTTTGTTCAGCGATTTTTCGTTCGCGAGAATAAAACCGTATTCTTTTCATTATTGTAAACAACAGAACAACAATAATTCAGCCGATTATGTGTTCTGGTCTACGAAGCAGTGGTATTGCCCAAAAAACTTGTCGTAGACCAGAACACATAATCGGCTGAATTATTGTTGTTCTGTTGTTTACAATACTGAAAAGAATACGGTTTTATTCTCGCGAACGAAAAATCACTGAATAAAAATAGCTCAGTTTAGCTACAAAATGTAAAAAACTGTGAAAATTTTGAATTTCCCGCCACGTTGCTATCGTCTACCCTTAAATCAAGAAGATTGAATGGTTCAAGTCACATCTATCCTCATCACCATCATCAGCCTGCCGATTTCTTTTGCACAATAAAGAGTTAGGTACTGAGTAAAGGCCTCTTCATGCTCACGTCACCTCTCACGGTCCTGTGCCAGACGTAACCACGGTTTTCCGGCTACTTTGGCTATGTCATCGGACCAAATGGCTGGTGTTCTGCCAAGCATATCTATACAATATCTATCCTACTGTTATTTTATTGTCATCATACCTATAAGCCTGTGTTCGTTTTCTTACTATTGTTTTTTGCCCCCAGGCTAACCGTGGAGCAGGTAGAGCAACTCTGGCAGTGCCTGGTCGCGCCCGGCTCGGCCGAGTGCGCCGACTGTCTCTACAGTTGGCTGCTGTCACACAGCAAGTCGCCCGAGCAACACGCGCTTGGCCTGGACGCGCTACGGTACCTCTACCGTGAGAAGATGCCTACTACCGACCCGCAGGTACTTACTGAGCCTCTTAACAGGTTTCGATTTCACGTAGGGAACCCTTAAGGGTTCAGGCCCCGTTTTGCGGCAGGGCAATGGTGTTGCCAGTGTGAGTGGGTTCAAATCTCAATAACCATAGCCCCCGCCGGGTAAGATTGCGGCCTTTTGTCTACATTTTCTTACATTATCTCTACAAAAAGCACTGATAAAAGCCAAATCTGCGGCTGCCCTGTTACCACTCAGATAGAGAGTATCGATTTGATAGGTGGACTTTCGATGTATATCCGCCATGCCGGTTTATTCTATTGAGACTTTCACAAAACGGCCTGAACGACTGATTCAGGTATGATTGAATAACTAACGGATTTAAACTTTTGACTTTACTTAATCCATCAAAACTGAGCTTTGATGATTTTGACCCACCAAAAAGGCCGCTATAAAATCAAACGTTGAACAACGTTAAAAACTAACAATGCCATTTATTTCCACAGACGATAAGCATAATGGGCCTCAGCCTGTACCAGCAGCTCTGCAACCTTGCGCGGATGGCCCTGGGGACGGGGGATTCCCGCGACGCGGCGCATCCACACGCCCTGGCCATGGACCACCTTTGGAAGATTGCGCTCAGGGCTAACAGTACAGGTACTTAGTTCACAATCTAAGAGATGTTCAAAAGGCTAATAAAACGCGTGAATAACTTTAGAGCTCACCTCACACCTGACGCCACTAAATCATACGATTGCCTACCACCCACCTCACAGTTTTCAGAAGTGATAGAACTACTTCCGTAATGCCCATTCAGACATGAAAATAAAATGGCGTGATGATCTAGATCTATAAAGCGAGTGATACAGTTCTCTCTTTCACTCTGTTGATCTCTCTATAGCAGAAAAGACAGCTCCATGTTCTACCTCTTCTAAATTAGTATTCTTGACCGTTTTTTCCCCATCTGAGAATTTCATAGTAGATCATCTGAAATAGCGAATCTCACCCGCATTTTCATCACATTTCCCTTAATTTTCGGGACATCCTTAGTAGACTTTTTGAAAATAAGGGTTGTAACACCCACTGCATCTAATCCCTCCATTCTTTACAGACGTCTCAATGGGCGCGATCCAGTACCTAAACAGTTACTACATGGGCCAGCAGCTTCAACAAGAAGACGACTTCGTCTCCAAGTGCATGTTCCACCTCTCCTCAGCCGCGGAGAGGCTCATCTCCAAGAGTCAGGACTCTGAAGATGCCTCCGGGTCACAGACTACTGCGGAGGGAGCCAAGGAGGAGAAAGTCACAGATAACAAGAATATCTACGAGAGTATGACGGAGGATGCGGCGCTCCAGTGCATACAGAGGGCGCTGTTATTGCTCAAGACGCATTTGGATACGTTCAAAAGGAGGTAAGTGCCCGTTATAAGGTATAGGTATAAAGTTCTTTATTGATCATAAACAAAGTGTACATAGCTGTTACATAGTTAAAGAAGGGTGATTTGGAAAAACAACCAAGGTCACATTTCAGTAAAAAATTTTTTTTTTGCTCTATGGACTCTTTGAACTTCATATTACACTTTAGGTCTAACTTAAGGCTCGGTATAAGGCTAACTAGCGCCACCAATGTTAAAAAAATCATATCTTCCTTTAGAAAAAGTTTCTGAAAAAATCCTAAGATGAGCCTATGCGCCATGCTTTTCTAGATTTTTAAGTGTAGATACCCTCTTCGAAATTTACTTTTAAGCTAAAAAATTTTCGATAACCGCCAAAAGCGGCCGTTTTTGGCGGTTATCGAAAATTTTTTAGCTTAAGACTAGAAATTGAGTTGGGTACCTACACTTAAAAATCTAGAAAAGCATGGCGCATGAGCTCATCTTAGGATTTTTTCAGAAACTTCTTCTGAAGGAAGATATGATTTTTTTAACATTGGTGGCGCTAGTTAGCTTTATACGGAGCCTTAAGGAGCAAAAACAACCAATGTCCGGTCTAAACATGGGTTCAAGATTCGAGTTTTGTTCTATGTTATTCGAGCGTTATTTCCATTTTATTTACTTCCTGTAAAATTTGTTCAATGTGACCTTGGTTGTTTTTCCAAAACACCCTTCTGCATCACTATTTAAAATGTAGGTAGTTAGGTAAATACAATAGAGTAACAGCATAGAAATGGTTCAGACTACCCTCCGCGCTAGTTGAAACTGTGTCGCGGGAGGGCAGCATTCGCCGTTCTCGACGTGACAAGTTTGCAAGTGCATACAAATTCGATCTTATCTACAGTTGAGATTACAAAGTATGACGACCTCTAGAGGGGAAGAGATCGGTTGGGAGACCACCAGCCAGATGTTCCGATGACATAGCCCAAGAAAGCAGTGGTTGCGTCTGGCACAGGATCGTGAGCGGTGGCGTGCGCATGAAGAGGCCTTTACTCAGCAGTGGGTGTCAACAGGCTGATGATGATGATCTGAGATTAGAGTCGGCTCTCATATCGACGGTTTGCAGTCATTCTATCGCGAAATCCGCAACCCCTATGTACCGCTACTTAAGCAATTTAAATGTCGTAATGCGGAATCCATTCTCCACATTTCATAACGTTATTGTATAAATATAACTTTTACCAAAGGTTTGAGAGACATGTTGCTGAAGACAACATACAGAACTACAGAAGGCCCTCCTTTAGTTCGGTGCCTCCATTGGCCAACTAAATCATACATATCCGGCGTTTAACACACAGCTGTTTCCAGATACGCGTACCACTTGCGTCGCTGGGCGCTCGGCGAAAGCGGCGCGTGGGAAGGACTCGCTGGTGGCGGCGCGGGTACCGTCCGGTTAACCCTTCAACCGGCCGGCGCGGGCCCGCGGGCAGCGTTACACCTGCATCAGAGCGACTTGGTGGCGCATCTACGGGCCCACGTGCACGTGTGGTGGGAGAAACAGGTACGTGATATCCAGGAGTTTCTAAGACAGAATAGCAGCGTGGCGGGAAATTCAATTTTTATCTCATTATACTTCAATGTCTACTAGTCAAACCACGTGGTGTGTCAACTCTCATCTTTCGTGGGGCGTATTGTATCCCCTCTGTATCGAATGTATGTGCTCTGAGATAGGACATAAGGCCGGCCACACACAGACTGAATTTTTCACAGTACTTGATCTGAAAATTCCGGACGGAAGAAAAACCGTTTGTGTGTGGCGGTCCATAGACTTTGTATGCAGTCACTGCGTTCGGAATCGCGATTCGTTTTTTTTCCGTCAGGAATTCCGTCTGTGTGGGGCCGGCCTAAGCTCGGGCTCCAGAAGTTGCGGGATTTAGTACTGTCTTGAGCTATGTTCTTGTTTTTTCTGCTCAAATTATAAACAAAAAAACTCAACAGATCCAAGGCGAGGACGGCGTCACGGCGCTCTCGACGGACGGCCCGCTGCGCATGATCACGCAGGGCCAAGAACTGACCATAGACTACGACGAGCGGACGCTCTACGATATGGGCTTCAAGGACAATCAGGTTGGTGGTGTCAACCTCAAAAAAAAAACAGGCTAATAATGTCCCAGGCACTGCAGCGCCGAGTGGTTTCTTCTCCCATCTAGTGTTAGTGAAGGTGCCACTGGACGCTGTATAAATCATCTACGTAGATGCAAAGGCCTTAGTTTTTATCATGCTAACTTAAATTATTGTAGTGCCCTTACAGGCTATCATGTACTCAAGTTAATAATTTACTAATTCGATCTGTAACACCCAATGTACATGATTTTGCAATAAATATGAATATGAATATCAGCCCACATTTGCCAACTGCCGGATAAAAATGCCTTCACGACATCCTCCACGGTTTCTCGCCGCAAGCAACCAAGGACCTTCTTGGAGATGTAGTTTATCCCTTGACCGCCACTCCCTTACTGCATTGGTCCACCTGCCGTCTTGTCGTCTCGTCGGCAAGAAATAAACTTCGATACTCGGTCACCAGCATCATCTGTAGTCTGTACTCGATAGTAATGTATTTCGGCTAAAGAGAGGCGCTCAGTTAACAAAGAGTCGCTCGGCTGGAAGGAGCTAGAGGCTACCGCACAAGACCGCGAAAAATTGAGATCCCTTCTTCGAGTCCTATGTCCCTGATAAGGGATAAAAGGATATCATCATCATCATCATCACAGTTTATATGCAAAGCGAGCGCGCTTGGGCGGATGGTGTTAGCAAAAAGTTACACATCTGTAACTGTGGTCGCGAGTTGACAGTTCGGGGCGAACTATGTGTAGCAAAAAAATATGTGTAGTATTAAGATATTGCATGCCTTGCATGCTTTATGTCTATTTAAACAAAATCAAATATGTTACTGATTATTACCTATGTACCAAAAATACGCGAGGCCTGCTAATTTAATGTAAACATTATCATCTTTGTTACAATAGGAAGCAATCACTGATGTCTGTAATACAGGTATATACCTAGCACAGACATTCAGGATGTATTACTTAAAAACAGTGCCCATTTAAATGTTAATTAAATTTTATTCGATGCTTTTTATCTTTTTTAATAACTTGTACATGTATATTTTTTGTTACCAATAATTTTTGATTTGATTTGAACTACTAGTAAATACCTTATTCTGCTGACTCACTAACTTAACTTCCGTCTACAGCTGGTGTTTGTATCGGTCGGCGTGGGCGGCCGCGGCGGCGCCTGGTCCGAATGGCCGTCCGCGCAGCCCGCCCCGGCCCGCGCCCGCCTGCCGACTCTACTACTGCTCGAGCCGCGCTACTTCCACCAGCTCTTCACACTGATGCAGGCGCTCGGGCAGATGAAGGAGCCCGCCTCCAACGGGGTGAGTGAATGAAGGCTACAGCGCTCAGATTTGTCGCTAGGGGCGATAGTGCGAGGTCTAAAATGTCACTGAATGGGCTACGCGGGTTAATTTCTAATTAGAATAATGTTGGGAATATTTTGCAATACCTGAGATTAATTATGGCAAATAGCTGTTGTTGTCCCGCTACTAACTACTGCTAAGTAAACTTTATTTTAAGCACTAACTTTAAGACATAGCTAACTTTAAGAGCTATACTTCATGGCCTTACTCTACAGTGGCGCCAACTAGTGAGCAGTAAAACGGTAGCCCTCATTATGATCTCCAGCCAGTGTCCAGGGTTTCAAATAAAAAAAAACGCCAACTTCAGAGAGGACTAGATGTTTGGCGAGGACTACAAGGTGTTACAAAAGATGCTAACTCTTTTTACAGGGTAACCGGTGATAGGGATCACAACCTAATTTTTTTTTTGCTCTATGACGTAACGTTGTTTTTAAATTAATCAAATGTGTACGCTGTGGTGGAAGAAAAGTATTTTTTAAATGTTGTTTTCATTGACTTTCACAATGTTTTAACAACTCAAAGCTATGCACATGCACTTACAAACACAAATATATTTTTAAATTTAAGCTAATACCACAAACAAAAACGTTATGATTTTTTTTTAATTTTGAGGTTATGAAATAAAAATAGATTTTTTCAACTTTTTTTTTACAGAATCGACATTCTGTTGACCAGTAGGTTACACCCTGTATAAAGAATTAGGATGTTTTGTAACACGTTGTATAATACTCTTTCTGCCGATTTCTGAATTGAGAAATTCGCTAAGCAAATGGGTAAGTTGTCTCTGCAAATTTCTCACAAAACAGCGTGACAGAACGATAGTTAAGTATTTGCTTAGCAAAATTCTCAATTCAGAAACGCGCCGTTAATTTTTCAGATGAAGAAGTCTTCTGTTAAGGGTCCGTATAAGGCTAACTAGCGCCACCAATGTTGAAAAAATCATATCTTCCTTTAGAAGAAGTTTCTGGAAAAATCCTAAGATGAGCCTATGCGCCATGCTTTTCTAGATTTTTAAGTGTAGGTACCCAACTCAATTTCTAGTCTTAAGCTAAAAAAATTTCGATAACCGCCAAAAACGGCCGCTTTTGGCGGTTATCGAAAATTTTTTAGCTTAAAAGTAAATTTCGAAGAGGGTATCTACACTTAAAAATCTAGAAAAGCATGGCGCATAGGCTCATCTTAGGATTTTTTCAGAAACTTCTTCTAAAGGAAGATATGATTTTTTTAACATTGGTGGCGCTAGTTAGCCTTATACAGACCTTAACGAATAATACTAACCTAAAATAGGAATTTTAAAATTCAGCTCCGATCCGCTAAGCCTCCTTTTTCCCCGCCAGGAGCTAGTAGCACACATGAAGGCCCAGCTGCTCTCCCGCCGAGTGTGGGACATCCTCCAGGCGGTCCCACTCAACCCCACACTTCTGGAAGCGTTCCAGAACCCCAGCGAGGGAAAACTGCCCGAGCTACTCGACCCCACTAGCCCGCAAAAGCTGATGTATTCGCTGCATATTATAGGTGAGTACAAGTTTTATCTATTGTATCTAGTTGTATCTAGAAAAGTTGTGACTTATCTAGCACAGGTCAGTGGTTTTTAAGGTTCCGCACCAGTAGGGTACCAAAGAGTCCGCTTTCCATCTATCCGTCTGTCACCAGGCTGTATCTCGTAAACCGTGATAGTTAGACAGTTTAAATTTTCACAGATGAATGATGTATTTCTGTTGCCGCTTAACAACAAATACTAAAAAACAGAATAAAATAAATATTTAAGGGGGCTCCCATACAACGAACCTTTTGGCGTTTTTATAGATAATGGTACGGAACCCTTCGTGCGCGAGTCCGACTCGCACTTGGCCGATGTTTTGTTAATTTTTGTATTATTTATCCAACCTATAGACAAGTTGAGCTCCACTGGAACGACGCAGCCAGTCTCGAAGGAGGCTTCGGGCAGTGCCGAGAAGAAGGAGGAAGAGGCCTCGGTCGAGAACTGGAACGATCTCTTCATAAAGAAGGGCGGGCTAAGGACTCTCTACGACATTATGATGTCAGGTGAGTGGTGTGCTTGCGTATATCCTGGATCGGTTTTACTTCTTGACTAAAAGTAAATGAGTTTTATGATGCGTAAATGGTGTGCTTGCGTATATCCTGAATTGGGATTTTAGCTTGTCGGGTTTTTTAAGCATTGTTTCATTATGTCGTCTTTGATTGCGCCCCTCGTTAGATCTTTATGTATTGTATTTCGGATGTGTACTCTACAAGGTATTTGTCACCAATGGCGACCCTCGATGGTGTTGGGTGCCTGCTGTGGAGTGCCGGGTGACGCGGCGTCTGGGGTTCAGCACACTAACAAAACCACTTCTGGTGACTTCAATAACTGTTTATTTGCTAACTTGCTTGAAAACTAACTAAAACACTTGCCTAATAACTAAACACACTAATTACTATTATTTAACTGACTTTCTAAAACTGTTCTCTGACTGACTGATTTTATTACAAACTAAAAAACTGAACTGATGCTTCTCTGACTTGACGACAATGACAAACTGAAAACCAACATGGCCGCTCTGCCAATCTCCCTCCGCGCGCGTCTATGGGCCGCCGCGTTTTATTCGCCATCCGCGACTGGTAGCGCCTTCTGTGGCGTGCTGAGCCAACTAACTGACAGTTGAACAATCGGATCCGAACGCGCAAGAGTGAACACTGTATTTTATCGCTTGTGCATTTAAAAATCTATAAAAACTGTTTAACTACGTTTATATAAGTAGAATTTTGACTACGTGAAAGCTGAGTGTCTGTGCTACATTTTAAGTGCTACCAAAATAGTGTTAAGTGCCTAATTGTGTGCTAAAACTAGCCTTTCTTTCCGAGGAGCCACGCTAACCGTTACTTTTTTTGGTATCGGGTCATCGACCGCCGATTTTTTGACCTTGGCCGCATGAACACCGCTGATCCACACACACGCCTTGCCCGCTCGAACGTGGTCTAGTGTGAGTGCGTGTACGCACGATACCTGCCACCGCACTGCTGACCGGTTTCCGCACGCACACCAGCGCCCCGCTATCATTTTGCAACCGCCACCGCGCCGCCGCCGCCGTCGCCTCCGATACTCGATCGATACATACTGCGCCCGCGCTTGGCTCGCTTATTTGCTTTCAGCTATCTCCACTTTAGATAATTATGATCTGCCAGGTATGCCATGAGGGAATCCTGTTCGGGGAGCAACTTGCTTGTGTGGGATGTAAATGTTTCGTACACTTTAGGTGCATGAACATGACCACGGCGCAATTCCTCGAGAACAAGGCGCAACTCGCAAAGTCGTGGCGCTGTACCCACTGCGCTAACATCACTGCGCGCCGCGCAAACCGAAACGATGACACCCCTATCCATGAGCGACGCGAGGCAGTCAAGGAGCTTGATATGTCGATCTGCGACATATCACTGCAAAACAATGCAATGTTGGATTCCTCTGAGCCGCAGGCCACGGCGTTCGACACCATGTACGAAAAGCTTGAATCGCTGCTGAACTTCAAGCTGGATGGAATGCTAAAGGAGGTCAACAAATCCATTGCGCAAATTCAGACCGATTTCACGAAAACCACTGACTTTTTAACCGAACAATTTAAAGATCTAGCCAACACCGTGAAGACAGTGAGTGAGAGATTGTCTCGACTAGAAGAGGAGAACTTGCAGCTCAAATCTGAGCTCGCTACGGCCGTCCGGGTCCAGAAGAATGCTGAGGGTTCAGGCCTCCACGGGGTGATTGAGCAGCTTCGATCAGACTTAAATGACCGGGAGCAGGCTACTCTTCTCAACGATGTCGAGATCACGGGTATTCCTGAATATGAATCCGAGTCATGTGGGCACCTCGTCTCTACTCTGGCGGTGAAACTGGGAGTATCACTCGACGCACGTGACATCGTGACCGTGTCCCGCGCCGGCCCGCGCCGCACTACTTCGCTGCACGGCGAGTCGGCCCCGCGCCCCCGGCCCATCGTTCTCAGCCTGTCGCGCCGCGCGCTCAGAGACGATCTCATGAAGAGCGCAAGGGTCCGTCGGGGTTCAATCACCACGGCCGATCTCGGCCTTCCTCCACATGATGTCCGACGTGTGTACGTCAATGAAAGGCTGACCAAGACGAACAGAAAGCTTTTCGGTCAGGCTCGTGAGGCTGGACGCAGTTTCCGCTGGAAATTCGTCTGGTCCAAGGAGGGCCGTGTCCACGTCAGACGGGATGAGTCATCCCCGTACCATCGCATTGCATCGGAAAATGACTTGAAACGGGTTTTTGAGTCAATGTCAATTGGCGCAAATGTCTCGCAGGCGTTATAAATATAAAGTCTACTTTTTATGCTATGCAAAAATTTTACCAACTTTACTTTGCATCGGCTTTGGCTTACATCTGTGCATCCTTTTTATGTCTGTCTGCTTTATAACGGGCATATTTTCAAAGAATCCGTTACATCCGTCACTTCACAACTGTATGGTTTGTTTTTGTTTTTGGTGGCTGTCGGCATCTGCAAAGGGGCTTAATTTATTATGTAAATGTCGCAATAGGATGTATGAAGATAATATTTACGAATCATGTCTGTGTGTCACTTTAATTTTTTTTAAATGCTTCAATCATTTTGTATACCTGGATCTCAAGCGTCCCAATTCATTTATTCAGGGTATTTCAATGTATGGGCTGCCTTTTGGAATGATTTCATTTGTTTTTGTTTGATTTTTTGTGTATAGCGCTCTGTTGACAGCAGAATTACACCTAAGTGTTCAGTCCCAGCGGATCAATCCTTCTTTCTTTCACAATTTTAGTACAGCAAACAGTGCATATTTTCTCATTTCATACACTTACAATATAACAGTATATATTGTCTACCTACTATGTAACAACATGACACAAACACTACACAACATTATTATAAACCATAAACTATTCAACTCACTTTTACAACCCACTCACTATATAAAATATCTAAAAAATGACTAATAAGGCGGGTATCAAGATTAGTTTGCTAAATGCTGGCTCTTTGGGGACAAATCATGATGAATTTGAGGTCGCTTTTGACAGGCTGTCTCCGGATATTATAGCGGTGAATGAGACGTGGCTCAGAGCTGGGCAAGAGGGCCGGGCGCCCTCGCTGCCAGGATACCGAATGCGGCATGTGCCGCGGCCGCGCGGTCTGCGCAGGCAGAGGGGCGGAGGAGTGGCCTTCTACGTGCGGCGCGGGATTCGTGCTGTCACGGTCCCACACCCGCCTGCTGCGGACGAAGTGGAGCAGATGTGGCTATCGGTCACTTTGAACTCAACACGCCTGATCATTGGGACGGCGTACAGAGCTCAGTGGGTCGATGTTGACACCGTTTTCGAGGCCCTAACTGAATCGACTCTGAGTTTTGCCAATTTTGACCACATAATCTTACTGGGGGATTTTAATATCAACGTGCTCGAAACGGACCTAAATAAAAATAAACTAACGGATTTTTTGGATTGCACTTCGTTAAAAAATTTAGTTAGTGTCCCTACGCATTTTACAGACCATTCGGCGACCTTAATTGACCTGGTGTGTACCGACGTTGAAACCTCGAAAGTAGCTATCACGGTTGATCACTTTCCTGCCCTTGGCGGCCATGCCATAGTCTCAGCATTATTCAAGATAAAAAAACCGAAGATACCACCTCGTAAAATAATTTTTAGGCCTATAAAAAATATTAATTTTGACATTTTTAATTACGAACTGAAATCACTAAACTGGAAAAATGTGTGTAATGAAACTGATGTGTGTAAAATGGTAATTAAGTTTAATGAGTTTGTTACATATCTTTTTGACAAATACGCCCCACTTAAGGAGATGATTATTCGAGACAAGCACAAACCCTGGCTTACTAGTAATCTTCGCTACATGATGCAGTTGCGCGACCAGGCTCATGCTAGGTTTAAGAAGACAAAGTCTGACATAAAAAAGGAAGAATATAGAACGCTAAAACATATGGTTATTGTTAGCTTATATAATGAACGACGATCCTACTTTAACAACCATATAAATAATAATATTAAACACCCAAAAAAGCTGTGGAGGACGTTAAAGGACATAGTTTTACCTCAATTAAACAAGAAAAATGATATCCCAGACCATTTCGATGACCCAGATGAGATAAATAATCATTTCCTAAATATCCCCGGATCTAACTGCTGCAGTATGTCGGATTTGACCTCATTTGAGTTTCACAGACATAATAACTCTAACCTTAAACTTCAGCCAGTTACTGATACGGTTATTTCCAAGATAATCATGGCCTTAACATCAAATGCGCAGGGTGTTGATGGTATCAGTCTTGATATGCTTATTGCAACTTTGCCATTTTCACTGGGTACCATAACAGAAATCATAAACAGGTCAATAACTACCTCAACATTCCCTGATTCTTGGAAAACCGCCATAGTCCGTCCGATACCTAAAATAAACAACCCCGTACAGGTATCCGACCTGAGACCAATAAGTATTTTACCAATTGTCTCTAAAATACTGGAAAAGGTTGTCTACGAGCAGGTGATGAATTACTGTGTGAAAAACGAAATTCTGCCCAAAAGCCAATCAGGGTTTAGAAAGAGTCACAGTACCAGCACGGCACTTTTGGATGTTGTCGACAATATCTTAGGTGCACAGGACAACGGTAATGGTACGATCCTTACTTTATTAGATTTCTCGCGTGCTTTTGACTCCATAAATATTTCTTTGTTATTATCTAAATTATCGTATTACGGTTTTGACATTTCAAGCATTAAGTGGTTTGACAGTTACCTGACAAACCGGAGCCAACGAGTGATGCTAAATAAATCAGACGGTTCTTCACTCACCTCCCAGGATAGGATCGTTGATAGAGGAATTCCCCAGGGATCAATAATTGGACCGCTTTTATTTATTATCTATACGGCTGACATAACAAAGTGCATAAAGCACTGCCAGTACCATATATATGCTGACGATTTACAGGTATATACTAAGATCCTCCCTTCTGAACCTGATACGTGTGTTGCGCACCTAAATGAAGATCTAAATAATATAGCGAGCTGGGCAAAACATAATTGTTTAGTACTAAACCCTTTAAAGTCCAAGCATATGATCCTAGGTTCGAGGCAGCAGATACAAAAGGTAGAAGCTTTTAATTTGCGTGTTCAAATTATGGGCAATCGGATTGAGCGTGTTATGGAGGCCCGAAACTTAGGGGTACTCATGGACGGTGAACTCAAATTTGAAAAACATGTCCGTGAGTTGGTGAGCAATTGTTTTTACCGTCTGAAGATGCTGTATCGCATTAGAGAATTTCTTAGTGCTGAGCTCCGCCTGAGTCTGTGCGAGGCTTTAGTCTTATCAAAACTTAATTATTGTGCCACTGTGTACGGCCCCTGTCTGTATATGAAAACTCAAAAACTTGTACAAAGAGTACAGAACGCCTGCGCTCGTTTCTGTATGCATATACCTCCTCGTACTCATGTTACTCCTTTCATTAATGGCGCGAACATTCTGAAAATGGAGGCGAGACAAAAACTACAGTTAGCAACTCTTCTATTCGGGGTAATAAAAACAACCAGTCCGTCCTATTTACATATAAAACTTACTTGGCGTCAATCGCGACATGCTGAGGGTATTAGAGAGGGGTCTATACCTCTATTGTTGCCCGAACACACTTCGGCAGCATTCCGAGGCAGTTTTAGGTACGCGGCAACAAAATGTTGGAATAACCTGCCGCCACCACTAAGACTCTGCAAAAATAAATTTCAGTTCAAGGCTTTGTACAAAGCCTTGCTTCTACAAACTCAGAAAACTGAATTATGATGTGGGTAATTTGTTGCGTACCTGAACGCGATGGTTTTCTGGTTTGTTTACTTTTATTTTTATTTTATTTGTTCTCCCACTCCCACTGCCCGTTCTGGTTTGTTTACTTTTCGCAGCAGCCTCACTTTTGGTTATTTTATTACTTTATTGTATGTATTTCATGGATGCCTATTTTTATTATAATATTTACACATCAACATTACAACACTACACTGATCTTCTCTTGGACACACTCAACGAACACACTAATTTACTTTTTTTTCGCACATTCATATTATTATTTTTTAACGCGCACATAATTATTATCTCACTAGGTATACCGTTTCCGACCGCAGTATGGTCCCGACTGAAAATCAGGTTGTAAGGAGCCTGCTTCTTGCAACACTACTGAGCTCGGGATCATTTTAGGGGCTCAATACTTAAAACAAATTATAATTATAATATGAATGTATGTCTTGTCTAGTTTTAGTTGTTTTGATTTTTATGTTTTGTTTTTTTTGTTGTTCTGAATGTTATGTTTTGAGTATTGTGTCGTTAAAAAATGTCTTTTCTTTCTTTCTTTCTTTCGTTCGCGGATGACGGATTACAAATAATACTGCACGATGGCGCTGGTGGTAGCCGGTTGGCGACAGTATTACATTATTCATGTTACCGCCTCACCCCTTACACTTGCCACAGTACTTTCTTCGCGGGCTTCCGAATACAATGTAGGAATATTTTGTTATGACAGGAGTGTTACAAAGGAGCGACGACAGCGAGTGGCGGCAAGACTGCTTAGCGTTGTTACTGCAGCTGCTCTGTCGCATTGGCACGCTGCCCTCTTCGGATCCGGCCCAGACACCCAAGTTACATCCGGTAAGACAATCGTTTATAGTCCCTCTACCACTCGATATCTCTCTCACTGATTCAACCCAGTCATTCCCCAAATGCGTGGGATCGTCGCGACGCGGATCAGCTCGTGCAAGTGATTTTTTCCTAGGTTTGGTCATAATATCCGTCCATCAAGCAGGCGGTCTGCATCAAGCTCTCCTGCCCTCCACCTTTCCCATCATGATTTCTTTTTCTAGGCTATCAGGTTCTCTACGAGCTATGTGTCCGAAGAAAGTTGAGTTACGTCGTTGGCATATGATTAAGCCGCCTTTTTGATATCATCGACCCATCGTATCCATAGCCTGCCTAAATAACGTCGAGCAGTTTTAAGCCACCACTCTGTGACTGCTTTTGTCCATCGTCCGTAATCCCGCCTTACCAAATGTCCCACTCACCTCCTTGACTTACTAAAGAATACTTTTTTTATCACAGTCCTTACTCTCACTGATGAGCGTAGAAGAGACCACGGAGCGACTAATATCCATCCTGTGTGAAGCGGCCACGCCTAAAGACCCGACTACGTACAAAACCGGATTCTGGGGAAGAGCACAGGTACGGACGAAAATTCAGTTTTACATTTACTACACTTTCACTCTGCAGCCGGATGCGTCTACAATTACGAGTATTTTGCTGGAATAAAGCTTATTTTATTTTGAAATCATCTGCTTGGGGGGCCTGCATTGTAGTGCAAAATGTTTTGGTGCATGAAATATCGGATAAAAACTGAGAACCTGCCGTGTCTTTCCAACCGGAAAGAAGCAGAAACAAAACGTCTATTTTGCTAACGAGAACGGTATAGCGCCATCTTCAAGCCAGAAACACCAGGAAACGGACGAATGTCGCCTTAGAGAAGAGTAGGGAAAGCTAACAGCCAATCGTGCCTTGGTATTTTGTGAATCTGGTATAGTGGGAACAAAGGATCTGGAGTCCATGTCTCCAGATAGGCACGCACGAAAAGAAGAACAAAAAGCCAGCGTCTTAGCTTCGCACAAGATATCTTATTTCAATATACCCTGCAGCTAAAAACCTCCCTTATCCCACCTAGCACACGTGTTGTTATCCCCCGGCAGGTGGTCCAGCACGCGATGCGGATGTGCGTGTGGTGGGCGCGCGGCGGCGGCGACGCGGTGGCGCTCGCGTGGTCGCTGCGGCGGGCCGCCCCGAGGCTTCTGCTCGACGACGCTGACCCAGCCGTGAGTACAACAACATTCATAGTAAAGATAGTACGTAATCACAGGGCCATAGATACATGCCCGCACTGGGAATCGAACCGGGTACCTCTTGCTTCAGAGTCCACTGTTCTACCCACTAGACCACCACCGCTCTACGTTACGTACATTTGTGAATTTGTAGTAGCAATACCACTCGCTAACGGTGAAGGAAAACATCGTGAGGAAACCCGCGGCTTAGTTGGCTCCACACGTATTGACCTGTCTTTCCTAGCCCACAGGCTAGGTCGACTAAGCTGTCAGGATGGTATAGGTGCTGGGCAAGCCTACTCCATCTAAAACAATGTCCCAGGCACTGCAGCGCCGAGTGGTCTCTTCACCCATCTAGTGTGAGTGAAGGCGCCACTGGACGCTGTATAAATCATCTCATTACGTAGATGCAAAGGCCTTAGTAGTAATCACAGGGCCACGTTATCTCTTAATCTTAGGCTACAGCGGGTTGCAACGTTTCGATAGATTGATAGATAGAAAACTATTTACAGCAGAGTTTATAGCAATTTTTCTTTTTTACCGCTCTCAGAAAGTGGGTGGAGCCCTCGGAAGTCACGAGTCGAAACTCTTCTCTAGACTCACTGTTTATCTTATGTATCTTAATGATACTAAGAACTAAAAATACGCAAGTAAGCATGTTAGCAAAAGCAAAATAATGCCAGAGATGGTAGTACTTCTCGTAACGCTGGTTTTCTGCCGGGACCAAAACAATGAAATAACTAAAGACCTTATAATCTACCTTATAACAAAAAAAAAAAAAAAACCCTATTTTGTTCGCAGGTCCGTCGCGAGGCGGGTGGCGCGCTCTACCGCCTATGCGCAGGCGGCGAGGTGGCTGTCCTTGCGCCCTTGTTACAGCTGCTGTTAGAACACCTACCGCGGGCTGCCGACATGCACACTCACCATCCGCCGCACCACCACGCGCACGAGGTAACTGCTCTCTTTAGGGTTCCGTACCCAAAGGGTAAAGGACCCTGTCACTAAGACTCCGCTGTCCGTCCGTCTGTCTTTCTGTCTTTCTGTCACCAGGCTGTATCTCTTGAACCGTGATAGTTAGACAGGTGACATTTTCACAGATGATGTATTTCTGTTGCCGCTATAACAACAAATACTAAAAAACAGAATAAAATAAATATGTAAGGCTCCCATACAACAAACGTGGTTTTTATAGATGGTACGGAACCCTTCGTGCGTGAGTCTGACTCGCACTTGGCCGGTTTTTCTTTCATGTAGAAAACGTCACACTTCGCGCTTCCAAAAGCTCGCCAACTTGATCGCAAATGGTGTTAGCAAAAAGTTACTCATCGCGAGTTCACAGTTCGGGGAGAACTACTAGTTTTAAAACTTAAACTTTCGTAAGCACTGCACATTTTTATAACGATTTAACGGTTTCACTTACTTTTATATTGTCGGAATAGCCGACATGTTTCGACCTCGTCCGGAAGTCTTAATCAAGGAGGAGGGACAGACGACGCGTTCGTCTCGGCGTTCATCCGCTCATGTCGGCTATTCCGACAAAATAGAAGCAAGTGAAACCGTTAAAACGATATAAAAACTACTAGGGTAATTCTGCGGTCCGGTCGGTCTGGACTGGAACGACCTTGAACCAACTGCGCAGGATCGTCCAAAGTGGAGAAAACTTCTTCGAGCCCTATGTCCCTCCTGAGGGATAACAGGATTTAAGTACTAGTGGTTCGCCCCGAACTGTGAACTCGCGACCCCATATAAACTTAACGACCCGATATCTCGGCAACCCCTCGACCGATTTGGCTCATGTTCGTACTTAAAAATTCTTTTAATTTCATTTACCCGCCTACCAAATTTCATAACGATCCGACCAAATTTACTCAAGTTATCGTCGAACGAACATTCATACATACAAACATACAAACATACAAACATACAAACATACAAACATACAAACATACATACATACATACATACATACATACAAACGCCGGATTGTTCCAGTAGACTCGGAGAACTTCGCTCGCTTCGCTCGCTCGTTCAATTAAGTAGTAGTAGTAGGGTAATTCTACGGCAGAGCTGCATTTATGCAATTCCCGTGGCATTTTTTATTTAACGGTTTTCAGATAATTTGATGTTCTCACATTAGTAACAATTTTATAATCATGTACCTAACAATAAAATTGTTACTAATGTGTTCAAAAGTAATGTGAGAACATCAAATTATCTGAAAACCCTTAAATAAAAAATGCCATGGGAATTGCATAAATGCAGCTCTGCCGTAGAATTACCCACTAGTTTATTAACCCTGAACTCGCGCGCAGGCGGTGCACCATCACGGCGAGGAAGGCAAGGAGCCGTACGGACCGGCGTGCAGGGATTACTTCTGGCTCGTCTGCAGGCTCATCGACGGGCTGCCCGAAGACTTCTTCAAGGGTAAGTGCGGCTAGCACCGAACTAAATCCCATGGTAGGTAATCGTATGAGGTAGTGGCCACCCCTGGTGCCAGAGTTTTTAGGCCACCCAAAGGGTCTCTGACATGGCATAGAAATCCCATAGAATCCGCATTACGTATAAAATTACAATAAAAACTTGTCCCCACAGAAACAATGGTTGCAGCAATAGAACAATACGAAACATAATTTCGACCATACGTCTAATATTCGAATGTCAACCTTATTGCATTAGTGTACAGTTTTACTTAAATTACATCGACTGCAAGTAAGTGCCCAGAGAAAATTTGATACGTTTTGAGAGTTGGCGCTTTATCTTGTTGTATCCTTTATCGAAGGCGGCTAGGCCTAAACTACTAACTAGGGCCTTTGCATCAACGTAATGAAATGATTTATACAGCGACCAGTGGCACCTTCACTCACGCTAGATGGGTGAAGAGACCACTCGGCGCTGCAGTGCCTGGGACTTCGTTTTAGATGGAGTAGGCTTGCCCAGCACCTACGCCATCCTGACAGCTTAGTCAGCCTAGCCCTAGGCTAGGCCTAAGAGTGTGTTATTATGAATGACACACAGTGCCTTTGGGCTAAGTTTCTGCAGTTGTCTGTTCTTTAAATTGATTGACGGATTCATAAATTGATTGACGGATTCATGACATGAGGGGAATCGTATCCGTAAATCGATTGAGAAGACATGCACGCTCAAGAAAAATCCGGTGCCGGTAAAATCTATGACTCGCACCTCGAACTGATATTCCTACGACAGGTTTTACATTCTATGTTCTGACGATACAATATTTCTCCAACAGAGGGCGCCACCTCCGAGGATAGCGGCGCACCCGATCTCAACGAGCTATGCTCTCAAATCCGCGGATCACTAGAGAAGCGTGAGATTACGGAGCGGCGCTGGGAGCGTTGTGTGCCCGACGATGGCCTTTACGGGCAACTGAGCTTGCTCATACATCTTCTGAAGCACCCTCTAAGGTTCAAGACTTCCGAAGAAGGCACGCGGTTGCTTGAGATGGTAAGTCCTACCTGGCGCCTTGACAAACAGTTGGCAAGCAGAAAACAAAAATTGATTTAATTTAATTTTAAATTAATTCATTTATTCACTCACTCATCTACTAACTCAGATGCTTGCACAATGCACATATCTCTTTGTATCTTCGTGGCTATCTATCTATCTTCTGTTAATCCAGCCATCTAGCGTGTGATTTGCCTTGAACTGTACTTTTTCCACCATTTTATTTTATTTTTTCCAGGCTGTCATTTGTCCTTGCCAAGGGTTCGGGTTCCTATTCGAGGTGCCCAACCCAACAAAGCGCAACCTGCCCAATTCATTCACTGACTTACTCATTCACTCAGTCACCCACTCGCTCATTCATTGGTTCATTATCACATTCATTAAAATGCTTGCCCATAACTCTTGGTATAAATGTCTTTCTATCTATATGTCGTGTCCGTGTGCTTTTAAGACCTCTTATTACATGTAATTTGTATTAATCTTTGTCCAGGTGTTCGGCTTCCTATTCGACGTGCCCAACCCAACGAAGCGCAACCTGCCCAAGTGCAAGTCGCAGAAGTCGCGCGCGGCCGCTTACGACCTGCTCATAGAGCTCGTAAAGGGCTCGCCCGATAACTACATGGTGCTGCATCACAAACTCATGGACCATCATAAACCAGGTGAGCTATACAACCCTCAGACTCTTTGGATATTTCTGAATTAAAAGTCGACCATAAACTGCAGCTACAGACGCGCCTTGTAGCGCCATCTTGACGGTCACAGATTTTACAACAAAATATTCTTGTTCCATGAACGTTTTCAAAATGTAAGTTACCGAAGCTGTACAAAAATGTAAACATCCTTTTAATTGAACGAGCGAGCGAAGTTCTCCGAGTCTATTGGAACAATCCGGCGTTCCTATGTATGTATGTTTGTATGAATGTTCGTTCGACGATAAAGTGAGTAAATTTAGTCGGATCGTCATGAAATTTGGTAGGCAGGTAAATGAGGCAAAGAGAATTTTTAGGTTCGAACATGTCGAGGGGTTGCTGAGATATAGGGTCGCGGGTTCATAGTTCAGGGCGAACCACTAGTGTAATAAAGAGAAGACTTCCCAACTATATTATAGACTGCAACTTTCTTTTTTGAACGAGCGAGCGAAGCGAGCGAAGTTCTCCGAGTCTACTGGAACAATCCGGCGTTTGTATGTATGTATGTATGTATGTATGTTTGTATGTATGAATGTTCGTTCGACGATAACTTGAGTAAATTTGGTCGGATCGTTATGAAATTTGGTAGGCGGGTAAATGAAATTAAAAGAATTTTTAAGTTCGAACATGAGCCAAATCGGTTGAGGGGTTGCCGAGATATGGGGTTTTTAAGTTTATATGGGGTCGCGAGTTCACAGTTCGGGGCGAACCACTAGTAGTATTTAGTCCAATGTTTCCCAACAAGTCACCCTTTCACAGGCCCCCAATCCCCCTACCCATGGGACTATTGGCCGGCTGAGGAGTCCCGCTCCGAATGCGGCTACGTGGGCCTCACTAACCTCGGAGCCACGTGCTACATGGCCTCTTGTATGCAGCATTTGTACATGATGCCTCAAGCGCGCGCTGCAGTGCTTCAAGCTGACCCGTGCACTAGCAAACACGCTACGACGCTCAATGAGATGCAGCGGATGTTTGCCTATCTTATGGTGAGTTGTGAAAAACTCGTGTTTGTTTCAGAGCGTGTTTCCAACTAAGTTATACCCCGTGCAATTTTAGTGGTTTTAAAGCCGAAGGTATTTTGTTGCACTGGTGATTCTGAGCCAAATTACAAAATTTCATTCCAAAACGCACGAAAAAAAATTCACTTCTCCATACAAATGGTGTCGATTGGCGATAGCCTTTTGTATTGGGAAGTGTTTTTTTTTTCGCTCCTTTTGAAGTAAAATTTTGTAATTTGGCTCAGAATCACGAGTGCAACTAAATACCTTCGGCTTTAAAACCACTAAAATTCCATGGTGTAGAGTGCACGCACGTTAACATTGCACATAGGTATGGCGCTGATGCCAATTTAAAAATGTTGCCAGCCAATCACGGAAAGACGCTAACCACTGTCAAGAGCAATATGGAAGCTTGTCATTTTAGTTCCTCTATTCGCCGCGCGCAGACTCTAGTTAGGGCGAGGCTCCATTGGTGCGTTGCGCTGCGTTGCGTTGCGTCGTCGCATCGGATCGACGCATTGTATGCCACATCTGCGTTGCGACGACACAAGAGGGTATACACGCCGTCGCATCTGCGTGTCAGTTCAGCCTTCGCAATGGACAGATACAAACGTTTCCGTCGTCGCACCGAAAACGCAGCGCATCACCCTCCCCCGCTCTTGTCCGTCGATCCGTTGATACGTCGCGCGCGACGACGCAACGGTGTAAGGGGGCATGTAATAAAAATAATATGGAAAACGACGCAGCGACGACGCAAAGCAGCGCAGCGCACCAATGGGGCCTCGCCCTTATGGTTATTCTTGTCGCAGCTGACACACTTGAAAGTAACGTGGCTCTTACGTGGTAACTCCTGATTCGTTATCTATTTCTGCTTTGCCGAAGGAAGCTACAAGGTCTTACATTTTTATATTGGCGTAGATAAATGCTGAATGAATGGCCCCACCATCTCCATCTGTAACTTCTTCCCGACCTTTTTGTCTCTTTGTTGTTGAATTTGGCTCAATTCATTTTCACGTTGTCATCTCAACGTTGGTCTTTAGTTCAACTCTGTACCCTATCACCACTAAAACAAGCCTCCTTCCCACAGGAAAGCGAGCGCAAAGCGTACAACCCGCGCAGCTTCTGCAAAGTGTACCAGATGGATCACCAGCCGCTGAACACCGGTGAGCAGAAGGACATGGCCGAGTTCTTCATCGACCTGGTCTCCAAGCTCGAGGAGATGACTCCGGAGCTGAAGAAACTCGTCAAGACGCTGTTCTGCGGCGTGCTGAGTAATAACGTGGTCTCTTTGGTAAGTGGATCGATTTAAACTAAGGCTTTTGCATCTGCGTAATGAGATGATTTATGCAGCGTCCAGTGGCACCTTCACTCACACTAGATGGGTGAAGAGACCACTTGGCGCTCCAGTGCCTGGGACATTGTTTTGGATGGAGTCTAGCATCTAGACACGATGAAACAGCTGGTTGACTCGTTGCGCTGCCGGGTGGCGCCGAATCATTATTGAATAAGATTTCAAGTTGACTTTTATCCTCCCCCCATACTGCCGATTTATGAATTGAGAAATACGTAAGTATCGTTCTGTCTCTGCAGATTTCTCACAAAAGAGCATGACAGAACGACACTTAGGCCCGGTTTCTGAATTGAGAATTTTGCTAAGCAAATACTTTACTATCGTTCTGTCACGCTCTTTTGTGAGAAATCTGCAGAGACAGGACGATACTTACCCATTTGCTTAGCTAATTTCTCAATTTAGAAACCGGGCCATAGCTTTTATTATTGTCATCGCCACATGCATTTTCCATCAACTACATGCAACGCAAATATA
Organism: Zelleria hepariella; assembly: GCA_949319315.1. Lineage (NCBI taxonomy): Eukaryota > Metazoa > Arthropoda > Insecta > Lepidoptera > Yponomeutidae > Zelleria > Zelleria hepariella. Next base: position 5,760,556 of record OX439386.1, on the reverse strand, counting down.
AATGCCATACTCAATCGACAGGATTGCCCCCACGTCTCCCGGACGCTAGAGGAGTTCTACACGGTCCGTTGTCAAGTGGCCGACATGAGGAATCTGCACCAGAGCCTCGACGAGGTCACAGTCAAAGACACGCTCGAGGGAGACAACTGCTACACCTGCTCGCAGTGCGCTAACAAAGTTAGGGCGGAGAAACGGTAAGCAGAAGTGGTTTTCTAAACCTTATTAAAGTTTTCATGCACCGAATGAAAGTAGCGCAAAGGGCTATGGAGCGAGCCATGCTAGGCCTCAGACTCGTGGATCGGGTACCTAATGACGTAATCCGACGACGGACGAGGGTAGACGATATACTCCGTGCAATTTTAGTGGTTTTAAAGCAGGTATTGGTATACCGAAGGTATTTTGTTGCACTTGTGATTCTGAGCCAAATTACAATTTTCATTCCAAAACGCGCGAAAAAAAAATTCACTTCTCCATACAAATGGTGTCGATTGGCGATAGCCGTTTGTATTGGGAAGTGTTTTTTTTTTCGCTCGTTTTGAAGTAAAATTTTGGGATTTGGCTCAGAATCACGAGTGCAACTAAATACCTTCGGCTTTAAAACCACTAAATTCCACGGTGTAGGTGATAGGATCTTGAGTCTTAAGTGGAAATGGGCGGGACACCTGGCGAGGCGGGAAGATGGCCGGTGGACAAGGGCAGCAACAGAGTGGCGTCCAAGAACTGGACGACGGTCGGTGGGCAGACCAGCAGCCCGATGGTCGGACGACATCGTTGTGTTGGCGGAGGGTCCATGGATGCGGATGGCGAGGGACCGTGGGAGGTGGCGTGAGGGGGAAAAGGCAGTGGGCAGAGGTGGGCTGATGATGATGATGATTAAAGTTTTAGCCTTATTAGCATAGATCATACAAGAAATTGAACTCTATCACCTCGTGATTGAGTACAAAACCAAGGAAAATATTATAATAGTCAAAGGCAGGGTCTTTCACACATTGAGAATAGATAGGGAGGCCTGTCTAAAGCTATTTCACTATATTTGGATATGCCGTAAAAAGAAAATGGTTATTCTTTTTACGCCACATTATATTTGAGGCAGCAGTCGCATAATATGTTGTCTGTAAATGTACACATTCATCTTTACACATTTTACAAGTGTTCTTTTAACAGAAAGGCAAATGTGCTCTATGGGGCACCAATCTGCCAATAATGTCCGACCGGCTAAAAAAAATAGAGATTTGACGCTAACATACTGACGAAGATAAAAAGTTGTTAAAACAATAATATTTATTGATCAGATAGCCGAACTGGCTGCCTACTTGCTGTAGGAAAAAGAACATGTGGCCACTCAATATTTTGTTTATTCCTCAGCGCGTGCTTCAAGAAACTCCCGCGCATCCTGTGCTTCAACACGATGCGGTACACCTTCAACATGCTCACAATGTTGAAGGAAAAGGTCAATACACACTTCTCGTTCCCCATGAGGCTGGATATGTCGGGATACGTCGAGAAACACCTCATGCCGGCTCAGTACCAAGGTACGTAGGACTGCTCTGACTTTTGAGAATTTTGCCGAACAGATCCAGAGTAGCTACCACGAGTGCGAAAAAGCTGTGCCGGACGTCTGCTGGACGTCTGTCGTGTATCCTAATACCATAGAAGTAAGGTCGTTTATCCAACTTATCACTTTCAGTGACAGTGACAGTAAGCACTCGTGGTAGCTGCTCAGGCCCGGTTTCTGAATTGAGAATACTCACGTTCTTTGCGAGAAATCTGAAGAGCCAGAACGATACCAAGGTACGTAGGACTGCTCTGAATTTTGAGAATTTTGCCGAACAGATCCAGGCCCGGTTTCTGATTTGAGAATTCTGCTAAGTAAATACTTAAGTATCGTTCTGTCACGTTCTTTGCGAGAAATCTTAAGAGCCAGAACGATACCAAGGTACGTAGGACTGCGGGGGGAGCATGACTTTTATCGAGGCGGATTTATCCAACAAAATGCCGGTTTATCAGCATTTTTGACGTCTATAGTGGGTTATATATCGTCGAGAGCGATATATAACCCACTATAGACGTCAAAAATGCTGATAAACCGGCAGTTTGTTGGATAAATCCGCCTCGATAAAAGTCATGCTACGGGGACTGCTCTGACTTTTGAGAATTTTGCCGAACAGATCCAGGCCCGGTTTCTGAATTGAGAATTCTGCTAAGTAAATACTTAAGTATCGTTCTGTCACGTTTTTCGCGAGAAATCTGAAGAGCCAGAACGATACTTAAGTGCTTGCTTAGCGAATTTCTCAATTCAGAAATCGGCATTCAGTAAAGTAAACAACTGTTTTCCGGCTACTCGGGCTAAGTAGCTACAGCTAGTTGTTTTTTTTATAGTGTCATAGTTGTAAAAAAGCTGTTTCCGGTGCACGCACACTTACGCACAATAGAGGCAAACTTATTAGTCGAGACACTAACATCGGCATGTTCTTGCTCAAAAGGGCGTAAAGTGCAACGCATTAAACAGTCATTTCCGTACAATTTTCATAATATCGAACCACAACACACATTTCAGACTTGTGGCCCTGATCCATTACTCTCCCGAGGTCGCCACTCATTATAACTTGAGTTTTTTTTCCGCAGAAGAGAAAAGGAAGTCGGAAGAAATGAAGAAAGATGGCGAGAGCAGTCCAACAACTGAGATCGAAGATAACCCCGAGTTTGACGAACATTATGAGTAAGTTTCCTTTGATTACTCTGGGTCTAGTCTTTTTATTAAACGGTTTTATTTAGCTCACCCCGTTTTTTTTATATTTTATTCTTTATTCTTTCTTGGGTCAAATTTAGTAATTCAAATTTCACCCTCTTCCTGTCAACCGATTAATCTGAAATTTTGTATACACTTTGGATTTTGGTGACAATACAATTATGTTTATACATTATCATTATAAATCCAAGATGGCGGCCGCTACAAAATGGCGGATAACGTAGGTTTTATCAATCCCATCAATATGGGTATCAAATGAAAGGGCTCAACAAGCAGAATACAATATACTATAAAAAATTGAAATCCAAGATGGCGGCCGCTACAAAATGGCGGATAACGTAGGTTTTATCAATCCCATCAATATGGGTATCAAATGAAAGGGCTCAACAAGCAGAATACAATATACTATAAAAAATTGAAATACAAGATGGCGGCCGCTACAAAATGGCGGATAACGTAGGTTTTATCGATCCCATCAATATGGGTATCAAATGAAAGTGCTCAACCAGTATAATACAATGTACTATATGAATTAAACAGAATGCGAAATAAAAACTAAAAACTAGAAAATAAAAATAGGTAAAAAAACTTTTTAAGTTAAACGGTTTTATGTTAAACATACATTGCAATGTTTAAGATAAATGTACTAAAAACCAAAAAATAATAAAATAGATACAGTCGTGGGAATTATAAACATATGCATAGACTAGACTAAAATAAAACCGTGGGGCACGTCAACTGCCTAATTATAGTGTAACATTACAAAACAAACATTTTAATCAACGATTGTAGACAATTGACGAGGATGACCCTGGCGGCCTCTTAAATTCACTTTTTCGGCACATTTCATTCACAACACATATCATACTAAAGCTAAGATTCTCCCTCCGCCAGCTACGAGCTCATAGGCGTGACCGTCCACACGGGCACGGCGGACGGCGGTCACTACTACTCGTTCATCCGCGACCGCGAGCACTCGCCGCACGACCGCTGGCTGTTGTTCAACGACGCCGAGGTGAAGCCTTTCGACCCGGCGCATATAGCCGCCGAGTGTTTCGGCGGGGAGATGACGGTAAGCACCTTTTTATTCGCCTTTCCACCCAAGGCCGTCTTAAACTATGCTGGGGCCCTTGGGCACACCAGAATTAGGGGCCCTTTTAGAAAAAGGGCCTCAAATTGTTGAGGCGAAAGGGGAAACTACATATTTCCTACATGCCATGTTTTCTGTATTTAACAATGTCGTTGGCTTATTTTATCACTGCTCACTGTTAGGTACTGTGCCCGACAAAAAATTTTTGAGAATAAATATGAGAGAAATAATCGGTCCTTCGGGGCCCCCTGAGGATAGGGGACCTGGGCACGGGCCCCGTGTGTCCTTATGGTAAAGACGGTATTGTTCCTACCTAGATTTGTGTCGTAAAAGACCCCAGTGCAGAGCGCAGACTACATACTGCGCCGGATCTCGCCGGCTTTAGTACGAGTATGTAGCGGTACGACGACGCATCGATAAATGCTTTTTCCCACTATCTATTAGCGCCATCTTGCTTTGTGTAGTGATAGAAAACAAGATGGCGGTCGTCGACAGCGGGATAAAAACGATTGTCCCCACTAGTCGCCTGCTTTGGTATACGAACGAGGCCTACGGTTTTCGTTGGGCTTAGATACTGGTGCAGGTGCAGGGTAAGCCATCTAAGCCGAGTGCTTCGGCGGGGAGATGACGGTACGCACTTTTTATGGGTCTATCGTTAAATGCTATAAAAGGCTGTATGCCTGCAGTGCGATCTTATGCCGTTTTCATCATCTAAACTTAAACTACGCTCCGATCGTGATGTAGTTCTTGTCACAAGCGTTTATGTGTGTGAGAATGTGGTGGAGGCAGGGGCAGTTTTACTTTCGACTATCTCGGAGTTTATACATGGTGGAAATGCAGTGGCGTAGCTACATAGAGGCAAAGAGGGACAATACCCCGGGGCCCCCAAGGCCAAGGGGCCCCCTTGGACCCTGACACCAAACCGTATTGAACTAGCTAAACATTATCTAAGGGAAAATTCAATAATTAATTTCTCTGTTTTAGACTGTTTTTTTTAAGGGCCCATAAGTATTCAATAGTATTTTTATATACCTATCTATATTTTGACTTGATAAAACCTAAACACTTAAGGTGGGGCCCCAGTTTGTTTTTTGCCCCAGGGTCTTTGGTTACCTAGCTACGCCACTGTGGAAATGTGGTTGTATGACGTTACAAACAGCTACTTACTACATGCAACTTTACTGTAATAACTAGGAGGAGCTCAACTCTTTAAAAACAGATCTGTTACTAAAAACCCTATTTGTTTTCAGAGTAAAACGTACGACTCTGTGACAGACAAGTTCATGGATTTCTCGTTCGAGAAGACGAACAGCGCCTACATGCTGTTCTATGAGCTAAGCCCACCGAGGAGCCAGCGGGGGTCTGACTGCGGACAGTCTGAAGAGGCACAGGTAATAAATAACATACTTACGACACGTAACTAAGGTTGTTTTTATGAAAATAGCCACTGCCCCCTAAATACTCCGTGCAATTTTAGTGGTTTTAAAGCCGAAGGTATTTTGTTGCACTGGTGATTCTGAGACAAATTACAAAATTTCATTCCAAAACGCGCGAAAAAAGAAATTCACTTCTCCATACAAATGGTGTCGATTGGCGATAGCCGTTTGTATTGGGAAGTGTTTTTTTTATTCGCTCGTTTTGAAGTAAAATTTTGGAATTTGGCTCAGAATCACGAGTGCAACTAAATACCTTCGGCTTTAAAACCACTAAAATTCCACGGTGTAGATGTTGTGTCTATAGACTAGCCAAATCTTTATTTCATGCAATATTACATACTCGCATGACAGGTTCCAAGAGAGAAAATTTACCATTTGCGAAAAAAGTAAGCCAAAATAATTTGTGGCTTTTATTTCTCATTCAGCCTCACGCCAAAGCACGATCAGATACAGAATATGCCCTTTCGAGTGCCTTATGGCAGGCGAAGCCTCATTTCACTGTCAAATGAGTCAACATTCTTCTTCTTTTCTTCTCTTCTTCGTGTCACTGACAAAGCTTGACAAAGAAATCGTATATCTCAGTTCGCGGAAAGAGTCGGCGTCACAGCGCAACTCTTTTCTTGAAGGATCACGCACAGGAGGCTAACTGTCGGGTATCTCACGTTCGACTCTCGAAGGAAAAATCTCATTTTGCTATAAATGCCACATCTCCTATTCCCACGAAGTCATCCTCGACATAAGGCACGAGATTTCTGCGAGATGTTTGCCTTTTTCGCTCGACATGACTCGAGTGGTCGGGAGCAGTCGAGATTGTTTCCTTCGAGATGTGTTGAATGCGACGTTCCCGAGTATAGCTCCCAGGTCATTTACCGCCATTCCTCTCGGTCGCAATATAATCCGCGCAGGATGAGTATGGAATGCGACCTTTTGTAACTGAGACGCGCGCGGTAAGCAAACTCGCGTCGAAGCAACCTTGTCAACGTAAAATAATTTCGATTGACTTTGACAACGTTCCATCCCATTCTCATCGCGCAAGGATTATAACAATCCTTACAGGTCGCGTCATGTAAAAAGGACGCTAGAAAAAAGCGGAGGGGGTGTGTTTGCGCATGGTTACAGTCGCGCACGGAAGCACTAGGACTATTGTTTTATTTTTTAACTAGCCTTAAAGCTACTAGCTATACTAGCTACACAGCCTATACCATAGGTTCCCAACCTTTTTTTGTCTACTGCCCACTTTAAGAATAAATTATCGAGTCGAGAGCTCAGTCGGTGTCTAAGAGTCTTCCTAGCTAGGTAGATGAAATTATAAATCGACCCCAAAGCCCTACACAACGCTCCCTTTTTTTTCTGGGTCTCTTACCGCCCCCCTTTAGGCCTGCAGCGCCCACAAGGGGGCGTTATCGCCCACGTTGGGAAAGACTGGCCTATACAGACCGATAAATCGCCTAATGCGCAGCTCGACCGGCAGCGTTCTTTTTACATGACGCGACCTATACTTCCTCCCGCCCCCAGTCGTCGACCGCCGGCGATTCGAGCCCGTGCTCGGCGCTGGAGCGGCGCGGCGAGGCTGCGCCGGCGCCGACGGCGAGCGCGCAGCTACCGCCCGAGCTGCTCAAGTGGATATGGGACGATAACATGCAGTTCCTGCACGACAAGAACATCTTCCAGCACGCCTATTTCACGTGAGTGGTATCGTATTGATGCACTTTGCTTATACGGGTTTTTGTTTACTTTCTCCCTAGTCAGATTAGCCTACTTTTGAGTCTACTGGGCCTCAAGTGGATCTGGGACGGTAACATGCAGTGTCAACACGACAAGAACATATTTTAGCACGCCTGTTTCACTGAGTGGTATCGTATACCTTGTGCCTGCACTTGTGATTAACTTTATCGATTATGGAAATTGGAATTTTCAACCAAGGTCATTATCGAAATGAGACTTGTATCCTACACTCAAAAAAGAAACTAAACTTATTTTTTCCTGCTTTGATTACACTTCACGATTCTGTCTAACCCTCTGTATGCTTAGTTAGATTTTTTTAAACTACGCCACGGATCTTGATGCGGTTTTCACCGGTCGCTGGTTAAACATAGAACACAAAACTGTCATTATTGTAAGAGAACGGGATCCTTACCACGATTTTATCTAGAATTTTGTCACTGTTGCAAGCACAATGGTCAAGTGGTCTAGTGGATGATCATCGTTATAAAATCGACCTTTGCATCTACGTAATGAGATGATTTATACAGCGTCCAGTGGCACCTTCGTTCACACTAGATGAGTGAAGTGTCCACTCGGACGCTGCAGGGCATTGTTTGTTTTCATCATACTATTGTTACAACAATCCCGAATGTTTTTCTGCAGATTCATGGGTCAAATGTGCAGTTCGGTGCCGCAGTCGCTACTCACGCTGCGGCCAGAGATCACCGAGGTGGCGGCGCGGCTATCCACTTCCTTCTTCATCGAGACCTTCATACATGCTAAGGAGAAGGTTAGGGCTTTATTTGTATAAAGAAATCTTGGCTAAGAAACTTGAAATGTTGTCTCCCGAGGATTAAAAAAATATGCTGAGTTGGCTGCCTACCTTCGCCAGAAGTTGCACCTTATTGAAAACATTTATTTATCTAGAATTCAAGACATTTCGTCCATAGTCCATACAGTTCGTTACACCTTGCCATGCAATTTTATGATAGCATTTTTTACAAACGTATCCTCAACGTGGCTTTAGCGGCATTCTTTGTTGATGAATTCAAAACTTTTTGTAATCTTTTTTTTATAATTCGGTAGAACAACTTGTATTGACCTATTGAGCAATGAGACAAAGATGAAGAACAACAATTTAACCGCTGCTGGTTGAAAATTAGTTTGTCCATTTTCTCCTTACTAAATCCACTGCTCTTTTCGCAGCCAACAATGGTGTCGTGGGTGGAGCTAGTGACGAAACAGTTCAACTCTTCGGCAGCAGCTTCGGAGTGGTTCCTGGGGCACATGGCCGATGATACGTGGTGGCCAATGCAGGTGAGTCCATGTGTCTCTGCACTGCACCTCTTACCTCAACGCAAATTATCAATACCATGTAAAATACAGGGTGTTGTTCTGGTTAGTGACACCCGACTCACGGGCGATAGTTTTAATAACGCTTGAAACTAAAAACAAGTTTTATTTTGTTCTATACTCAGATTTTTTATTCCGTAGAATCCTGACATTTCATAAGTGTTGCTACTAGAAAAGCACTCTACCGAAAAGGGAAAAATTTTACCCATTTGAGGGCAATAAAAAATAAAATGCTAGATATTTTTTTATATTTTACCTAGAAAAAGATAAAACTTTATACTTACTTACTCAAGTGAACTAATACATAAGAACCAAATAGTTCAATATCACGAACAATATATCAAATTAATTTTAATTACTTTATTTCAATCTTTAGCTGGCAACACTTCCATACGAAATCAGGTTTATTAACCTTTTAAAATATAAAGTATGCTGTCACGCCGCGTCTGTCACATTGCTTGATTTTCATTAGTGTGATAGTGATATTAGTATTAATGATGTTAGAGATTTTAATAAAAAAATGTTTTATTTCCTTGTACTTTTTTTACTTTTTGTGATGAAAAGGGACATAATTATCACTCGCCGTAAATCCGCTTTTAATTTGGAGCTCTGCACTTAATAAAAATGGGTACATTCACTGACAAATAAAATGTATAGACTCGTATTGAAATTGAAAAATGTGCCCGGCCAAAAAGATTTCTAATCTCTGACATGTCAAAAAATGGCAGCTGTCAGAATTCTACGGAATAAAAAATCTGAGTTTAACATTGTTTTTATTCGCAAATTACCTTGTTCAATTTGTTCTATAATAACTGCGACGTGCGGACACCCCTGGCCTTCCAAAAAGCGCGCGCGATGTGGCGCCCGATCTAAAACTGTTTTGTTTCTTCCAGGTGTTGATAAAGTGCCCTAATCAGATGGTGCGACAAATGTTCCAGAGGCTATGTATGCACGTCATACAAAGGCTTAGGTAAGACATTTTTTAGATTTGGAAAAATATTTTACAAACCTAATGTTGAATCTAAGTGCTCAGTGTATAAGGTCGATATCGCCTTTTTGCAGATCTAGTCATTGCGCCTTGTACCTACAAGGCTCTGAAGAGGGCGAGGACAGCAGCAAATTGGGCGAGGCGAGCTGTGTTACTAGGTTTATAAGGATGCTGCTGTCTTTGGTGAGTATAATACTGCTTTAGAACTACCAAATGAATTAATTAGTCATGAATCGAATCATCTTCTTATAGTGCCTTCTTCTATTGGACGTTGGCAATAATTGTGCCAGCTTCATAAATCTAAAATTCATATTTTATTATGACAATTCGATGTAATTGTGTAGCCGTTAGACATAAAAGAGGTAACAAAAAAGATTAGCTTACTATGCGACTACTCAAACTAAGAATTGTAGATTTATGAAACTGGCACCAGTTTGGCTGTTTCGCCCTTTAAAAGCTGCGAAACGAATTAATGGGTCGTCGTTTATTGGAACCACGGTGTAGGTTTCAAGCTACGATATTTCAGGTCTTCCAGGTCTCCTTATGCCGGCTATCTATCCTTGTATGATAAGTTCAAGAGTCCATACTTGTTGTTACGCATTATATGTCCAAAATATTGGGCCAAATAATAGGTCTTCATGAATCGAATGTCAAGTGAAAAATGAAGGGTGTTGGTTTCGTGAGTGTCGCGGGGCCACCTTTGTTGCGTTAGCTTGGGCATGCAGATAATGAAGGGAGAATGAATGAGGGTAACAAAATAAATATTGGGATCGTGTTCGTGAATGGCCAAATAAAAAGTACTCTTAGCGGGCGAGCGTGCGTGCAGAGATTGATTAATGTGGATGAAGCGAAAGGTATACAAGGATTGTTGTAAGGGTCAAACTGAATCTGCCTACCCCTCCGGGATACTGTTGTGCCGTCAGTTTACTTATGGATATACAATCAGCTACACGCTAGTATATCCGATTATTCGATCTACGCTCGTATGCCGCGCGCGATAAGAGCTGACATTCCCGCGTACGTCTTATCAATATTTTACAAAACAACCCTCGGCTTCTCGCTCATGCCTCATTTACTAATGACAACTCAGGTATAAAAGCACTGCAAAGATTTAATGCTTTTTTAAATACTTCAGTATAATGTTAATTCTTTTTTTATATATTTTAATAATGTTTAATTAAGTTTAATTTTATTTAGAATAGTTTAGAATTAATTTAGAATAGGTAGATGTCCGCTGAAAAGCAGCGTCTTGGTTGGTTTATTTATTTATTTATTTTAAAAGGTACACAAAACAGACGATAGCCATAAAATTACAGTTGTTACAAATATTCAGTTTCTTAAATAAATAAGTAACTTATTGTTAAGAATCCAGACTAGCGTCCAAAACATGTGTACACAGCATGATAAAATTTAATGCAGCTTTAGCAAATTAGAACTAAATAAGCACCTTAATTAAAAGAAAGCACTCTTGTGTGTTTATCACCGCACGGGAAATGAGTGAAAGAAATTGGTTTCCACTGACCATGGCATAATGCTGAGCGGAGGCCATTTTGGTGCCAAGACTATAATGTCATTTAAATTTTAGCTCCTAAGAACAATAATTTGGTACCAAATAAACATTTTACTTACTTACTTACTTACTTTACCTTCGGTCCCCTACAGATGGAGAACGGAGCGCGATCGCACCTGCGCCACTTGACGGAGTACTTCAGCCTCCTGTTCGAGTTCAGCAAGATGGGCGAGGAGGAGGGCAAGTTCATGTTGCGGGTCAACGCCATATCCAGCATGGTCAACTTTTACCTGGGACAGAGCGCGCCCGCGGTAAGTGGACATTTTATGTATAAACTAACGGCCCATGCATATGGCGTCAATCTTTTTCGGCGCGAATGTCATGTTGTATCGTATTTATGAAGCAACTCTATTGTGTAGTGAGTACGGTGCGTTAAGTAAATGTCCAAATGGGCCCTAAGACCTTTTTTCATATGTTCTATAACTTAATAAGTTAGTAAGAATTGTGTTTTCATAAGTTGCATATTCGTGGACCATGATTTCTATACCACGGAAAATATTAATATTTTATACCTGCCCGATAACTCAAATATACTGGCAGAGCAAGCCCGAAGGTGCGGGCTGAAGTCCTGATAAACAAAATTGTAAAATCACTCAATACATGTTAGCATATATCCTTAGAAATGCTATAAGTGCTTTAGAAAAAACACAAAAATATATCAAACTAATGAACCTCTCAATTCCAGGCGGAATCGCCCACCGAGGAAGCGAGTGGCAGCGGCAGTGGCAGCGGTAATACAGAGAGTTCCGGCGACAAGCTGCGACCGGGTGCGCTAGACAAGATGGTGGCGTTAGTCGCGGGTCTTGTCGAGAAGTCTAGGGACGCCAACGGACAGCTATCTCTGAGAGACCCGGACGCGCGTGCCTTGCTACACGCCAAGGTAAGATTCACTCGGCAAAAATATAAATGCATAGCTAGAAGTTACAACGTGGTGCCGTGACCAGGATCGTGGGATTTTTTTACATTCTCAAAAAGTAGGGAAATAGTTGCGGCGTATGCGTAAGACAAGATGGTGGCTCTATTCGCGGGTCTTCTCGAGAAGTCGAGGGACGTCAACGGATGGTAACGGACGCTCGAGCCTTCTTATAGACCAAGGTGATTTTCCTCAACACCGACAGCGGGGGTTAAGTTACAACGTGGTGCCGTGACCAGGATTGCATCACTAAAAATTTGCGTAGCAGTTATCCCATTATATCGGATGAGTTCGAGAAAATGGTGGCTCTAGTCACCAAGTTCATCATCAGGAACTCCCGTTCCACTGACACTGTTTCCCTAACTTGCACTGAAAAGAAAAAAATCGTGAGTAAATGCGCGACTGAACTTGTATAATGATGAACTGGAAGTGCCTAGTGCAACTATGATAGATGGACGAAATTAATTACAAAATGATGACCTAGAGAGAAACAGAGATCAGTCACCATACCATCAGCAAGTTGAACTGACCTTGTAGCTGAAAAGCAATGGTTGCGTCTGGTACGGGATTGTGAAAAGTGATATAAATTCAGCCGTGTGTTAACTGGCTTATAATGGCGATGATGATGAGTGTTGTGTGTGTTGTTGTTCTATGGTACCGCAAATGTAGAGAAGATCGTCACATGGTCACACCACCTTTCAGCTCCTAAAAATGATGATAAACATACAATTCTTTCCCCCAGGGTTTCCCTTTCGTTTACCAGCAGACGCGCGACTGCCTCAACCTGCAGCAGACTCGCTCGCTCATCTTCGCTCTCTGCCGTTGGAACGAGCAGCTCGCGGCAAAGATCGTTAGCATGATCTTCCAGGCCATCGCTAAGCACTCTGAGGTACATAAACTTAAGATATGTGTCTGATGACTTATTCAGTGCCCAGCGGCACCTCAACTAAGATGGGCGAAGTGTCCACTTGTTAAGTGCCTGGGACATGTTTTAGGTGGAGTAGTTTATTCTTAGCTCTTAGCTTAATGGTAAGTCCTCAGCAGAGAAAAAGGTCAATACGTGTGGAGCCAAATAAGCCAAAAGGGTTCATCATGGTTTTCTTCACCGTTAGTTATTATCAGGGATCGGAAATCGCGTGGTCATTGCGATTCAGTGCCGTCGGCGTAACGCATCGACGAGCGTTTACACCCCGCGTCCAGTTTTGATTTATTTATCCCTGCTAGGACAGCACAACGTCACGATAAAAGTTTTATCCCAATATCGGCTAGCGCCATCTTATTTTATTAAAAAATGCCACGTATTGCGATAAAACTTTGTCCAAATTTCTTCGAATAAACATCAACTTACTGCCTAACAGAGTTGCGGGCCGTTCTTCAAGCTGCTAACCCTACTGGTCGAGGGGAGCGGCGGCGGCGCGGGCGCGACCGGCGGTCTGCCTTGCTTCACTCAGCTGGTTCTGGCGAGGCTCTGGGACGTCTGCGATGTGTGCCCGCACGCTGCGCTGGAGTGGCTCGCCTTACAGGTAAACAGGGGAGAATAAAGTAGCATACTATTGAAAGGGCCATTCTTCGAGCTGCTGACCCTACTAGTCAAAGGCACTCTTGCTTCACTCAGCTGGTTCTGGCGAGGCTCTGGGACGTCTGCGATGTGTGCCCGCACGCTGCGCTGGAGTGGCTTGCCTTACAGGTAAACAGGGTAGAATACAGTAGCATACTGTTGAAAGGGCCATTCTTCGAGCTGCTGACCCTACTAGTCGAAGGCACTCTTGCTTCACTCAGCTGGTTCTGGCGAGGCTTTGGGACATCTGCGATGTGTGCCCGCACGCTGCGCTGGAGTGGCTTGCCTTACAGGTAAACATGGGAGAATTCAGTAGCATACTGTTGAAAGGGCCATTCTTCGGGCTGCTAACTCTACTAGTCGAAGGCTGCGGTGGCGGTCTGCCGTGCTTCACTCAGCTGGTTCTAGCGAGGCTTTGGGACGTCTGCGATGTCTGCCTGCACGCTGCGCTGGAGTGGCTTGCCTTACAGGTAAACAGGGGAGATTACTTTATTAGCTGGTTAAAAGATTGAGTCGGAGAGTGAAGGTCTGTAAAAGAGGTCTGTGGTTTGTACCATTAATGTATTAATAATGTCTGTCCATAAAATGTTTTCTAGTACAATAAAGAATATTCTAATCTAATCTAATCTAAAAACAAGATCGCAAAGACTACATTTCTGTGAACGAAGAAGACAAAGAAGCTTCACTAAGCTGGTTCTAGTGAGGCTCTGGGACGAAAGTTGTTGAAGGGTTTACGTAGAACAAGGGTGTGTTTTTTTTCCGCTGAACACTGAGTAACCAAAGCAGCTGCTGTCAAGCTGCTGGTAAATAAACTGTCATGCAATAGTCAGGTGTGAATATAACCACAACTCAATTTCCATTTCATTTGGATGGGCAAGAGTTGGCCAGGAAACCACTGATTCAACGTTTACCGCTTGCAGGCTAAAAGCATCCTAACACTGTCCATTTTCTGCAGGTCCCCCGCAACAAAGCGGCGCACGCGTGGGCGCTCCGTACGGCCGACCGCTGGGTGGAGGTGCAACTCCTTGGCGCTGCCTCCGCGCGGGTCCGCGCCGCCGCCGCGCTGCTGTTGGTAGCCCTGGTGCCCTCGCAGCACTTCCGGCAAGGATACGCGCGCGCCCGGCCGCAGCCCGCGCCCGCCGCGGCCAAGCTGCCTGACACCGCGCACCATACTCTGCACCAGGTGAGCGCAGACCTAGCTACACTGGTCGAGGATGCCGATGGATTTGGTTCCACACACAAAGACTTTGAAGTTCTGCCCGGCCGGCATGCAGAGCCGGTCACTTCGGTCTATTTGTCGCAAACACATCTGACTTGGAAAACTTTTAGCAACCTACCTATTATAGCATCTCTTGCCCATATTTTCATATCTTTGGCTGGGGCGAACTCTGCCTGACAGCTCAAAATAGTATTATACATTTAGCGATATTTGGATGTTCTGAGCTGTATCAAATGGGTTTTTATGATTACTGAGGTCACCCTTAGCTTCCACCATGTCCGTACTTGTCCGTACTTTTACCGCCAGGATCACGACAGAGACATATCTCCGGCATTGTTCGCTTGTTTAGTAAAATTGTTCTCGTGACCTTGGAGAGCCAGTGGTATCTCAACCCTTCTGTCAATATGTTTAAAGTCCATTGTCCCGTGCGCAGGTGTACACAATGCTCCTGGGCAAGCTGAAAGCGGCTCGCAAGTACACGGACATCGCCGTCCACGGCACCATGAAGCTGACCGCCTACTTCGGCGTCATGTCTTACTGCGTCGTGTCGCGAGTCGAGAAACTCATGGTAAGTCCGCGACGAGTTAAAGGACGACCACAGCCGGCCATACAATATAACTACGTCAATCGTGTCTTGACGTGCGCCCAATGTGCCCGCACTTTCCGAGCCAAGATGGGCTACACCAGTCACCTGAGGGCACACCAAAGAAACCTTCAACTCTATAAATGAGAGTCCTGTATGCTACTATTTTTGTCCAGCTTCACTAGCTCTGGTGTACGTTTCATATAATTGACAAAAATTATTATGACAATTCGATGTATATTGCGTAGTCGATTTGACATGAGGTTACAAAAAAGGTTTGTTTACAAACTGACTTATCAATGAACATCGAATTGTCATAATAAAATATTTATATCAGTTACATGAAACGCGGGCCTGATCGTACTTGGAGAAGAAGCGTGGTGAAGAATTAATTATTCTGTTCGCCTAAAAATTCGTTTTTCTTACAGATGCCTATCTTGATAGTTACAGAGGCACGCACTTTGCTCCCTCTGTGAATAAGACCAATTTTCAAAAGTAATTGAGTATTTCTTCATAACCATGTAACCACCTTTTCTCTTCCAGTTCGGCCAATACTTCAACGACCTCTGGGAGTTGTACCACCCGGCGATATCGGAGCCCTCTGTGGCAGTACACCCGAACAAACAGGCCCTGCTGACGTTCTGGCACGCCGTGTCGCTCGACTGTCCCGAGAACGTCCAGCTGGCTGTCTCCAACCAACGGCTGACGAAGCACATCGCCTTCAATTACATACTGTAAGTGCTGTGTACCTATCCACTCCTTCATACTCTTATTTATTTACAACACTGCTGTATCGGGCCATTTTCTACGTTTTTAAGGTTATTTTTCTGTTTCCTATGCTATTTACGTCACCCGCTACTCCCGCTATGGGTGAGCGCCATCTTGCTACGCAAAGCAAGATGGCTGCTCTTCAACGAGGCAAAAACGTTATCGATGCGTTGTGCCGCCGGGACAGTATCTTGATGGAATCTGAGAGGCCTGTTCGGTTCGGCAGTTGTAACAAAAGGTTGACCCCTGTATCACCCGGCGATTTCAGGCAGTACACCCGAACAAACAGGCCCTACTCACTTTCTAGCACGCCGTGTAGCTCGACTGTCCCGAGAAAGTCCAGCTGGCTGCCTCCAACCAACGGCTGATGACCCACTATTATCCCTACAATACTCCGTGCAATTTTAGTGGTTTTAAAGCCGAAGGTATTTTGTTGCACTGGTGATTCTGAGCCAAATTACAAAATTTCATTTCAAAACGCGCGAAAAAAAAATTCACATCTCCATACAAATGGTGTCGATTGGCGATAGCCGTTTGTATTGGGAAGTGTTTTTTTTTTCGCTCATTTTGAAGTTAAATTTTGGAATTTGGCTCCGAATCACGAGTGCAACTAAATACCTTCGGCTTTAAAACCACTAAAACTCCACGGTGTATACATCATAACACTGTGTTTTTCTCTACCCACAGCGCGGACCACGAGGACGGCGAAGTGGTAGCTTACAACCGCGCGATGCTTCCCCCTTACTACGCGCTACTGCGGCTGTGCTGTCGACGGTCCAGCGCCTTCGCGCGCTCGCTGGCTCAACACCAGAACATACACTGGGCCTTCCGGAACATCGCGCCGCACGCGCATCTCTACCCGGGCGCCGCTGATGAGCTGCTGAGGTGAGCTGGGGCCTGAGTCTGTAACGCAATGGCGACAAAATGGACTCCCAATTGACGGCTTCAATTACGATTTGTTATTAACGCTGTCGGTCCTTTTAATGTTTTTGTGGTACAGCAAAGAATGTTCCGATTCTAATTCTAGAGGATTTCGATTTAGAGTTCGCTGGCCGCAGAAGAAAAACCAATTCAATTCATTTATTTCAGTAAAAATTATGTACTACATATTCATAACTACTTAATATAACTTAGGTAAAGACGCACACAGTGCCTGAACTAGAATACAGCTGTATTCTGTATCTCAGGAAACTAAAATAGGCAATAATATTGTGAAGAACAAAGAACAGAAGAAAAACGAGGAAACCCCGGTTTAGTCCTTCTACTGGGACGCCATCGACACGCCATTGCCTTACAGACTTAAGCACTTCCATCTAGTTGTCCCTTCAATGCTGAGGATTGTATCCATCACTTGAAGGTAGCTGAGGAGTCTCCATTCACGATGGAAGTGCTTTTATGTAGCTTTCTTTAAATTATCCGTCCATCTAGTGATAAATCTGATTGAGGTCATATAGCCAGAGCTTCTATTACTCCGGGGTGATCGGGGTGGCATATAGAACAAAAAAAACACTACATAATTATACTTCAATAAACATAACACAACTTCACTCACAACAAACCTTCCAACCCCACAGACTAGCGCGCATCCTAGCGGCGCGCGGCGGCAACAGCAGTGGCAGCGGCAGCGGCAGCGGCAGCGCGAGCGGAAGCACGAGTACAGAAGGGACGGACGGACGAGAGGCGGCCGCCTTCCGCCGCTCCACCCTCTCCGCCTACTTGCAAGGTGAGCAGGGCACAGGTAAACGAACGCACATTACTATGTTTGCATCTAGCTTGCTTATACAAGGTGTTGCAAAAGATCCTTACTCTTTTTACAGGGTAATAGCACCCGGTGATAGCGATCACAACCAATTTTTTTTTTTTTGCTATAGGACGTTCCTTTGATTTTAAAATTAATCAAATGTGAACGCTGTGGCGGGAGAAAAGTATTTTTCACAATGTTTTAACTACTTAAAGCTGTGCATATGCACCCACAAACACAAACACACGAGCTAATACCAAAAACTAAAAGTTATAAAAAAATACAATTTTGAGGTTATAAAATAAAATTTGTTTTTTAAAATTTTTTTTTTTATGTAATTGACCAGTAGGTTATACCTACACCCTGTAAAAAAGAGTTAGGATGTTTTGTAACACGTTGTAGACGAGGTAAGGCGCATCGGACCCCTTGTTAGCGATCTTGAAGTGGAATCTGTAGAAAGCGATGGTCGGAAAGCGTTTTTTGTCGCTTCATAAAAGCAAGATCGGTTCTAAGAGGACCGTTGAGCCAAAGGTGTCGGAAGGTAAGTCAATCATACGTATCGCTAATCACACCAAAAATAATGTACTCCATTTCATGAAGCTCCAATTTCCTTTCTGCTTCCATACGGCATTCAATACAATAATTTGGCAGGTTGTCGTGTCGTTTATACACTTTGTCCGACCCTCCGAGTAATGATGTACATAGTTGTATGTAACATCTTTCCTTTAGCCATCTTTCACTGTATAAATGCAACATATTTCTTATTTCTAAAATAAAACTAAAGTAAAATAAAAAACAAAGTACAAGACATAATATTATAGATAGGGAAAGGAATAACGCTTGACACCCGCGATCGTATGCAAGGTGTATATACAGGGTGGATTTTTGAGACGGGGCAGTAAAAGCAGGTACCTTAACCGTTATAGTTACAGGAAAGCGTTCCTAGGAGACCTTCCATAACTCAATCAATTGGCATAAAAAAAAAATTAGCATTTTCGTCGCTGACCGTAATTTTTTTCAAAATCTGTGAATGCAGTTCATAAAATTTCAAAAAGTTATGGTAGGTCTCCTAGGAACGTTTTCCTGTAACTTTAACGCTTAAGGTACCTGCCCTTACTGCCCCGTCACAAAAATCCACCCTGTATAACCGGCTCTGATGAACTGAGTTATAATTCTGCCAACTTTCAATCAGTCGCAAATGCTTCAGTCAATATGTTGTCAACAGGGCTGAACGGTCGGACGTGTTGGACGACGTTGATATCTGCGTTCTGTACGCTGGTCGAGAACGAAGACGACCGGCTATACGTCGTCTACAACGGCGGCTTGCAGATGATATTTGAGGTGAGTCCATTGGGCATTGTCAAATAAATTTTTTTATTCTACAAGATGTTACAAAAGTACCTAACTCTTTTTACAGGGTAATAGCACCCGGTGATAGGGATCACAACCTAAATATTTTTTTTGCTCTTTGACTTTCCGTTAATTTTTAAATTAATAAAATGTGAACGATGTGGCGGGAGAATTTTTTTTTTTAAATGGTTTTCATTGACTTTCACAATGTTTTAACAAGTCAAAGCTATGTGAATGCACCTACACGCACAAACATATTTTTAAATTTGAGCTAATAACAAAGACAAAAAAGTTATGTATTTTTTTAAATTTTGAGGTTATAAAATAAAAATTGTTTTTTTCAACTTTTTTTTACAGATTTGACATCCTGTTGACCAGTAGGTTACACCCTGTAAAAAGAGTTAGGTACTTTTGTAACACCTTGTATAAATCGAAAATATAGACAAATATAAGAAACTATATGAATATTTTCTTAATTTTTAATGTAACAATTTTTTTTATTAATTATTTAAAATTTCTAAAAGTTTTGTGTATGACGTCACCACTGGCATTATGTACTAAGTTCATTGCATTCATTCATGCTTTTAAACAATAAAAATATTTTGACGTTTGACAAATGTCAGTGTCAAGTCAACAAGAGTTGTGTGTTTTGACAGTTGTTGTTGTTGACGAATGTATTTTTTTAAATAATGTAGGCAATGGTGCTACTTTATTAGAGCCAATTATGACGTCATCTAAAGAAAAATGAAGTAAACATTTTTGGCGATAAATATTAATAATCCGTTTTAATTTCACATATTTAAACCCCTAATAGTAATCAGTATCCCTATTCCTCGAAATGGTTTTCAATTTACGACAATCGATGACTCCGATCAATGCCCATTCACGAGCGCGCACACAAATTAAAAAAGAACAGATGCGTTTCAAACCCTACAAACGCTCCGGCCATAGTGGAGCTGTCAAAGTGACAAAAAATAGATACCTTTAGTGTTGTCGACAGTCAGTTCATCGATATCGATATGCTAGGGATGATTTTGTCGATACTTCTATTGTAGCTCTCATATTAACTAGAAGTATTAATGAAAAGGCAATGAAGTTATCGAAATTTGTTTATTCCAATAAAAAATATAATATGACACAGATAAAAGCAGACCAAGTGACTCCACAAAATACATTTTAGGTTACAAAACTTACAAATACATAGTTGGAGCCAATGACATTCTAATACAAATGGACAACTCATAGGCGCTCGAAATCGGTAACTGAAAAATTGTGCTTAAATTCAGTGTAAGCACAATATTTTCATTAGACGTTTGATGACTACACAGCTGACAACATGCCAAAATGTGGTACAAAAAAGTGCCGAATTAACACCTTGACGATGCGAAATAAAGATGGTGTGACCTACCATCGGTTAATTAATATTATTTACATATGATAACAGGAGAAAAGGTACAAATATTAAGAGGAAACTATTAAATTTTCAATAAAAACCATTGATTGTAAACAAATGTTCCTGTTTCTTTCTCTCCCGCGGGTCAGAAAGAGATAGACAAAATGATGCTTCAAGAACATAGTCAGAAAAGAAAACAATGGAGACTCCTTTTGTAAAGTAAAAATTCTAAGGACTAAAATTTTTCGCACAGTTCTTGCTCTATCCTTAGTCAGTTGAAAAGGGGCAGGCATTTTCACTAACATGACAGTTCGACCTGCCAATTTACTGAGAAAGATGATGGGATAGGCTTTAGTTAAAATAATATAAAAAACTACCAGGGGCTTAAGTCTGTAACACAATGGCGTGTCGATGGCGTCCCAGTATAAGTAGAAAGACAAAACAGGGGTTTCCTCGTTTTTCTCCTACAAGCAGCGAACTAATCCTCTAGAATTAGAATCAGAATAATATTTCCTGTACTTACAACAAAAAAAAGGACCGACACAGCATGAATAAATCGTAATTGATGTTGTCAACTGGGAGCTCTTTTTGGCACCGTTGCGTTACAGACTCAGGCCCCAGGCCCCGCCACACTGATACACGAATACTTCATCCTCTTCATTCGGCAGAAGACCAAAGTCGAAGATATCTGGCTAGGCGGGAGTACCAACGGTGGACTAGGGCGTCACGGAATGGTGGCCTAGAATGGGTCGAGGGTCGGTGTGTAGACTGAAAGCTCGATGACATTGTCAAAACAGCGGGAGGACAATGGACGAGATTAGCATTAGACCGAGGGGGTTGGCGTGAAAAGGAAGAGGCCTATGCCCAGCAGTGGCCTTTATTTATGGACTGGATAAATAAGTAGATTTGTATCACCTGGTTTTTTAAACTTCGCTGTTATTATTTTCCTAGAAGCTATCGAGCTATTCGAAAAGTCGTAGAACAAGATTTGTTGGAAATCACATTTAGGGGTTGACATGTTTCAGGAAAAAAGCTATTTACAAATTATACTTACCTGCCTATTTTTCATAGTTTTGAATATAAACTGTTTAAAATAATATCCGCAACATTTAACAGATATTTTTTCCCCATAACAAAAAACTAAAATAGGCTATTGCTACTCCACTGCTATCTTTATTCCAAAAAACTTCAAAAATCAACTTACGTAGCTTCAAATTGCGTGATTGATTTACATTTCCGCTTAGTGACACAATACATTTTGAGGGCTTGAAGTGTCAGCAGCAATGTAGAAATAAAAAGTCAGTCGAAGCATAATAGGGTGAAATTAGCGTGTGCCATGTTTCGACTTGGTTATTGTACGGAACAGTTTGTCCATTTGTATTAGAATGTCATTGGTTGGAGCTTTAATATCAGCTACGGCCTCCTACCATTAAAAGTTGTGGAAAAATTAAGGTTTTATTTATAGCTATAAAAGTACCATATTCCAGAAAAACGACGACACGGTTCTATTTTCTAGCAAAAAATCATTGCAAATGCAAATAAGTTTCACTTTAATAAGAATAGTTAGGTATGGTTGGGGCCACTTGGGGCGCATGGAATGCCAACAGCCGTCTGATTATTGTATCTTGATCCATGTTGATTTTTGCTTCTGGGGTGACATACTGGCTTGCTCTCTAAATATACTCAACAGTCCATGTTGATTTGTCGAAGACCTGAAATGAAAAAAGTTTCTTAGATATTTGATAGACTATAGCAATTTTTACAGCGAGCGATAGGAACGCCGAGTTGATGTGCAGATGGGGATTTGGGATGGACCATACGCAGAGGAAAAATAAATAAATTAATTAGACCACGATAGCGCGCGATACAGTGATCTTTGATATAGGTAAATAAAATAACTGCAAAGTAATTCAAAGTCATTGCTACATCACAGTAAGTAAGTAAAGTAATTGTATCTTCAAAACCTTCAACCCGCCCCCAACTTGACCCACCAACATATGTTTCTGTAGTACAGCAAAGAATAATCTGATTCTAATTCTAGAGGATTAATTCGCGGGTTGTAGGAGAAAAACGAGGAAACCCCGGTTTAGTGCTCCTACTGGGACGCCATCGATACGCTATTGCGTTACAGACCCAGGCGTTTGATTGATAAAGGGTTGATAAGTTAGGTTAGGTGTGGAAAGTAGTAGTACTTACGAATAGACAGTATGAGTCTGTTTGAAGAGTCTTTCATCAGATAATGGATAGAGGGTTTCAGTTAACGAAGGTTAATCTTATGAACCACTCTGCACATGAACTTTCCTTGTTAAAGCTTGATGACAATTATACGGTGTCTTTGAACGCACGAGTACACAATTAAGGACACAAACAAACACTATAACCCACGTTTCTTGTTTAAAAATACTTGTGAATTTATAAAAACCTATGCAAACAACATTTACTCCCCGAGTTTACTCCATTTCCACCATCTTGACCACAGACACAGATTACAAAAAATGAAAAAATATCGTATATCGTCTGTGTTGGAGCGAACGACGTCTTGAATTTTTCAACCAATGGGAGGCGTTCACTAAAGACGGTCACTCGTGTGTATACGGCAAGACGATTGGTCCGGTTGATTCTAGCGTCAGAGCGCGCATGGACCAGCGAACGACGAACCTTACTTAGTAGTTAGTCCTACGTGTTTGCAGTTCTTTGTACAGTGGTCCACGCGCGCTCGTAAATTGCAAGAGCTAACTTGACATTGACTTCCATTCCGAAGTTTTTACTAGAAATGATCCTGGGTTCGAGTTCCTGTTTGATACGGGTGAACACGGTTCACCCTGATGCTTGAGAACTTTCTATAACTTTTAACTACATGAAAATAATACTGCAATGGTCGCTGTGAACGAAGCGAGGTTGTATTTGATGACTAAACCTTTTATACTTTACAAAACACATTTTGATATCGCAATCTAGTACTTGTATTATCTATTAAATGAGGAGCTCCGGAACAAAAGCCGATAAATCCACTTTTTGTATTTTTACAGAAATCATAAAATAGTGATTTACATAAAAATAGTTATGTTTTTTGCTAAACTAAAATATGATGAAATTGGCATTTTTGAAAATAAAAACAAATCGAATAAATACATGTGTTTGTCGGGTTTGCTGCGACCAGAGTGATGTATGGCATGTACAATTAGTATGGCTAGCCGTGAAAAATATAAAAATGTAAAAGTCGTTAACTGGAATTATCGGCTTTTGTTCCGGAGCTCTTCAAATATTTTGACCACTTTCTTCCCAGGCATTGCACAGTCTGCATGCCCTGTACCACGAGGGCGCGGCCGGCGAGGCCGGCGTGCGCGCCGAGCTCTGCAGCGCGCTGCGGTGGGCGCGCGCGCTCTGCCGGACGCTCCGGGCGCGCCGCGACCACAAGGAGGCGCGCGCCGTGCTGCTAGCGTGCAAGGACTGGGCCGAGTGTGCCCGCCGCCTGCTCACCCTGCTCAACCTGCACACGCGGCCACGGCATCTGCGTGCGCTGGCTCTAGGTAATTTTTTTTTCTAACGGTGCAAGGCTATATTGCAATATCTAAATGGCGGATCACCTACATGCCAACATTTATAAAAAGGCTCTAACCCGTTGCGCCGGCGGCGCGTAGCGGCAGGTCCCCTTATAAACAACTGCGAATTAAAAAAAAAGGTATCTAAATCACGTCGACCAAATTTGATTAAATGTTACCACATTTGACTAATTGTGACCACTTTTAACTAAATGTGACCACATTTGACTAAATGTGATCACATTTGACTAAATGTGACCACATTTGACTAAATGTGACCACATTTGACTAAATGTGACCACATTTGACTAAATGTGACCACATTTGACTAAATGTGACCACATTTAACTAAATGTGACCACATTTAATTAAATGTTACCACATTTGACTAAATGTGACCAAATTTGACTAAATGTGACCAAATTTGACTAAATGTGACCACATTTGATTAAATGTGACCACATTTGATTAAATGTGACCACATTTGATTAAATGTGACTACATTTGGCTAAATGTGCTCAGAATGTTGAAATCCTTGAAAATTCAACAGCGCTTGTAATCTATTTATCGAACATCAATTTGTAACCCCAACTTCCATCCAACAGGCGTACTCCGCGAGGTGGTCCTGATCTGCGGCGGCGCGGCGCTGGGCGCGCTCGTGCCGCTCCTCGCGCACGCGCACGCGGCCGCGCGCGCCGTGCCCCCCCCGCCGCACAAGCCCCGCGCGCCCCGCCCGCACCTGCACATGACCGTGCCGCCGGTGAGGCGGGCTGAGGCGCCGGCGCTGGCCGTGCTCTACAGGCCCTACCATCGGTTCATTGGTGAGTCATTTCGAAGGGCGAAATTGGACCTTAGCCACCGCAACCGGTCTCCGCGGGCTGCTGACACTGCATATCGCATAGTCAGTAGCTCGCGCAGCGACCGACAGTTGGCTCTAGCCACTCACCGGAACTACACTACTTTGTCTACTCTAAAACCATGTAAATACCGTGTACAGTGAATAAACTATGAACTCATAAACATTATCTTCTCCTTCCACCACCGTCCACCTACAACTACAAGTGCTGTAAGACAGGGTGGGGTCGCACACGCCCTGCCCTGCTCTTACAGCCGTGGTATAGGCATTTTTACCCTCGAACCATCAAAGAAATAAAAAAAAAAACAATCAAATATTTTCAGCTACAATAATAACCACTTGAGCAACGAAATTGCGAATTTCTGGAGCGGGCGCTATTGGGCCGAGCGCGGATTGAGTGGAATTTCAAAACAAGGAAAAGCATAGACAAATATCTACAAAAACGATTGACAACAAAATCGGATAATATTTAGTTAGGGGTAGCAAAACGACTTCTTCTTTTGTATGGGAGCGGGCGCGGTATACACTGGTCTTAAAAAGTGTGTTCTTTCTCCGTTTCCCAGACACGTGCTGTCGCGTGGCGCGCTCACAGCGCTGCATGTCGGAACAACTGGTGCTACTGTCGGCGCTGTGCGCGCTCGAGGCGGCGCCGCTGCGCTTCAATTACTTCGCGGCGTTCTGGTGCGACGTCGCCGCCACTCCTGTAAGCATCTACGTAATGAGATGATTTATACAGCGTCCAGTGACACCTTCACTCACACTGGATGGGTGAAGAGACCACTCGGCGCTGCAGTGCCTGTGTTAACTAATAAGAGCTACGATATGCGACGCTCAATGCCACTTTCATCTCAAATAATCAACCTCTTTACTATAAAAAATGCATCATTCGCAAACAATGAAGCGTGTCAATAAATAGTCAGCCACATGCTAGGATACCTCTTTTTGTTCGATTGGCAACCTTATGGTTGCGTTGGGGTACGCGCGGCAAGAGCTGCCATGGGGTATCCTAGACTGGATACAACTCCTACAACACAACTAATTGACGTAAAATCAAAGAGGCTTACGTTACTCTTATTCATGGGCTGAATAGATAATCTTTATCTACAGTGACATGCCACGTTCAGCCTAGTACAACTACTAACATAATTTTGTCTTTCAGACGGACTCAAAACTAGAAGAGATGCTAATAGAATGCAGCGTGACGACAGAGTACATAGACGCAGTGCTACTGGACGAGCGCGAGTCACTAGAGGACCACAGTATACACCAGTTCGTGTTGCACTACTATCCCAAGGTAAAGTAATTTTCACAGATTTTAGAATAGGGATGATGACTGCCTCAACTGGTGTGCAAGGGAGCTAGTGAAGCTGGAGAAAAAAAAGTTGCTAGATACTTAGTATTAGATACTTAGTAATAAGTATCTGATTCATATACTTTTTTTACTTTAAATAATATTTTGACGTTCAATGTAAATAATTTATTTATGTCATATTGAATAAAAACTTTCAACAATAAATTCTAATAAATGCTTTAAGATGAAATACGTCTCACAACTAGCGCCGCCGATGAAAAAAACAAATCAAAGCGATGCTTGACTATTTTTAGGACCTAAAGTTTGGATTCCAGGATTGCATTCTTAAGTTCTAGGATCTGGAATCCAAACCTTAGGTCCTAAAATTAGTTAAGCCTCGCGTTGAGAAATCGCAGGAGCGTTTTTTGCTAAAAACGCATCCAAAAAAAGATATATATATATATTTTTTTGTGTTCCTGGTTGGATCTGCGATCAGTCCGTGACTATAAGCAGATGTTTTGTGCTCGAAGCTACTATTAGATAAGGCCCCCCATCGGGAACTCCTCTATTTCCTTATTTTGGCTAGTCGGCATCTTGCTCATCACTGCCCAGTTCCATTATATGACGTCTTTTCAGACGTTTTATATAGTCAGCCATGGTAAGTTTTGTTGCTAGTTTATTTGGATGTGCTGCCAGTCGGCACTTGTATGTTGTTGCATAGCATTTGATTTCTTCCTTTACTGTTTTCATGTTTAGAAGATTGTGGAGTTCAGTATTCCTTATGAACCATGGCGCATTCGCAGCTTGCTTTAGGATGTTGTTTTGAGCTCTTTGAATAATGTTTATGCTGGTATTGCAGGCAGATCCCCAAAGTTGTATCCCATACGTCCATATTGGCTTTAGCATGGTTTTATATATTAACAGTTTATTGTCTATTGACAGCTTTGAGTTTCTACCAAGCTCGCTCTTGCCGCACTCGTTCTACGGGATTCTCAACTCATATCTCTCGGACAGAATGTTCCAAGTCAAAGAGGGAGAATCTACATCAGCGTTCTATACTACAAGAGCAGGCGTACCACAAGGTTCTGTACTTGGACCAGTCTTGTACACCATATTTACATCTGATCTGCCAGAAAGTGCTGGAGTAACTATAGCGACATTCGCCGACGATACAGCCCTACTGGCAAGTAATAAAAACCCAGTGGAGGCATCAAGTACCCTCCAACTTGGACTTGACAAAGTGGACCACTGGCTAAAAACATGGAGAATCAAAGCGAGTGCGTCAAAATCAGTCCATGTAACATTCACGCTCCGCAAGGAAGACTGTCACCCTGTAAGACTTGGAAATAACATCCTTCCACACGAAGAGAAAGTCAAATACCTAGGCATGCATCTGGACCGCAGACTGACCTGGAAGAATCACATTCAAGCCAAAAGGAATGCCATCAATTTCAAATTTAGAGGGCTTCTCTGGCAAAAAAAGATAGGATTTTTTTTTTCTTTGGCGGCGCTAGTTGTGAGACGTATTGAGTCTTAAACTCTAACACATCAGGCTTCTACAAATAGGTAATTAATAATGTAGATTCTGAAACATTTAAAAAGTACTACTAGCTTGTGACGTTACAAAGCTAGTATTTTCACACAAAATATCGTTATAAAAGTAACTCATTTGACTAACCTGTCAACATCGTTTGGACGTGGCATTGATGAATGATGATGCGTTCAAATGGATGACGTCCAGCCCCTGTATTCATTAAAATAAGTACTGCAAATATTTTCATTATAAACGTAAAAAAAAAGATTTTTCATTTCAACAAGAGCTATTTTCCCTCTAGTCTAGTAAACCGTTTTTGACGGTTGACGCGTGAGCGGATATTATAGAGAATAGACGCGCAAAATGACACCTAGGGCCGACGATCATTGCTTTTTTGCAAGTACACATGAGTTCACACGTCAGCACGTCAGACTGTACACTTTTGTTGTAAAGTCGCCCGTAACGTTACCGAGTAGAGTGCTAGCGCGTAAGGGTCGACGTGCTGTAGTGTGTACTAACACTGTTTAAATTTTCTAGTTGGGCGGCGGGGGCGCGGCTGGCGCGGCGGCGGCGCTCGCCGAGGAGGTAGCGGCGACTTGCGCGCGCGCAAAGTTGAGCACGCTTCTAGGGTCTGCGCGCGCTCTGGCCGTGCTAGCGGGCGGAGGCGGCGGACGTGCCCCCGCGTGCCCCGCCGCGCTAGCCCGAGCCGGCCGCGCGCTGCAGCAGAGACACGATCAGCCCACTGGTGAGTGTTTGTACCAGCTGGCTAAAAGCTTTTAGCACACTGTACTAGCAGGCTAATAAATCGCGAGAAATTGTCTTGTGCCACGTTTAGAGAGCGCCTATTTGTGTCACCGAATGGTCCAGAGATCGATTGCTCATTTATTCGAACAGAAACAATGTTCAGTCCGAAATCTGTTCCTCAAATGAATGTATTTGATTTGATCTATATATATATAAAAATGAATCGCCGTGCATTAGTCTCGCTAAAACTAAGAAACTAATTTACTGTTTTGTTTAGTTCAACATAGTTCAGGGTAGGTTTAAAAGCAAAGAAATATGGGAAAAGTTAAAGGATTAGCTGAAAAACAGAAGAAATAAAAATTGGTCATTTTGTATTGGAATCGCCATTTTTGACGCGGAGAGTCAAACTATTTCAGGTGATACGAAGTTCACCGGGTCAACTAGTTTATTCATAAAACAAAGCCCATAGCACAAGATAAAAAATATAAATAGATTGAAATAGGCTAAGCTTAGGCTTAATTTATATAAACTGAACAATTAATTACGAACATGCATTACCAAATTTAAAAAAAATAAAACAAAATTACAATAAAATTACAATGTATTCTCCTTTCTTCCCCAGACGAAGAGACGTCCGAGCCGGAGGCGGCGCCCGAGGCCGCGGCCGAGCCGGTCCGCTGCCAGACGCCCGAGGGGAGTGAGGGGGACGAGCAGCTAGAAGAGGGGGCCGAGGCCGAGGATTCCCCGGCCGAGGAGCCGCCGCCGCCGCCGCCGCCGCGCGGCCGGGAGTACCGGGCGCAGCTGGCGCAAGCGGTTCAAAGCTTGGTCGTCGCAGCGCAGCTACTGAGCGGCGACGGATAGGGTTCGTCTACTCTTGCTTTGTTACGGCGCTCGTTTCTACAGTAATACGCGTTGGACTGTGCACTTAAAAGACGTCTTAGTTTGCACAGGGATAAAGGCGATAAGAGAGTATCGCGGCCGCGCACCTTCTAGGCGGCGATTGATAGCAGTCTATAACTATTGTATTGTCAATCCGTTCCGTTTGTAATACGCGTGTACCGTGTATTGAAGTGAGTTCTACGACAATTTCCTCGCGACTACCAGAGCCCCTTAGAAGTTATGCTTGCCCACCGATCGATTGACAGGTATAACACCTTTCAAAGTTTTGGTTTAGTTTTGACTTGGTTACTGTGCTTGACATGTAATGTATTGTATAGGGTAGTCTACAGTCTGTCCCGTTATTAGATGGACTAGTTTTGCGTGAAGTGTCACAGTTCTAAGTTGTATGAGCAGTCTACAGTCTGTCCCGTTATTAGATGGACCAGTTTTGCGTGAAGTGTCACAATTATAAGTTGTATGAGCACCAAGCAGTGACAGTAAAGGTCTCAATTCTCAAGCTTCGTTTAGGTTACGAGGCTTGCCTAAGTTAACTCGCCTAAACTATGCGTGAGAATTACAGATAAATATCCATCGAATTATGGGACGGACTCCGGAGCAAACTATGAATTATTGAAGATTTCAAGGCTTGAATGGCACTAACTGCCGGCATTTGGTCTCAACATGCGGTTATACTCACGTCAACTGGACGATAAAGATGTCAAATTGACTCTTTCCAAAATATAACATACGTCAAATTGACCCTATGTTACGAACAAGGTGCAATATAATTTTATTGTAAAATGTCTTACTCTGTTGTTTTTATCGCACTCAGCTCTTGACCGGCCATCTCTGTGCCTGCCTAAGAAACATGTCACTCCGATCTGGAAACGACTCCGTTTTCGTATCCCTTCGCGTGATTTTACAGTTCACTTCAACGTCAAAAGTCTATAATAATATGATAAAATGACGCGGCGATAAATAGATAACTTTACAGCAATTTTGTTGAGCGCTCAGAGAAAATCGTATTGTTTACCGCCTTCGCTAGAATAGAGCTCAAGCGCTTGCTCTAGAGATGGGGTTGAACGCTTTACCTAGTAAAACTACGTATATTCACACAAGTCCGTTTTCACTGTCGATTTAAGTGAAATTGTTACGTTTCAATAGAATAACCACCTTTCCCTGGTTTATGATGTACAACCAAATGATTTTTCATGAAAATAACAATGGCATAGAGTACGTAACATTTAAATTTGTAGTAAGTAAAGGAACCGGCACACTATTATGCTGTGATAGCATGTTGAGGCCCCACACGTAATATAACCTTACTAAAATTACATTATAGGAAGTAATCGTAGAACATCAATATGTTGCAAAATACTTTTACTTTTAATTGGAATTGATATTTTTTTTCCAAAATAGCGTGCCCTAACATGCTATTACGCAATAATGTGATTTTGCCTCGAAGGTCGCGTGACAAAAATGACGTTCTTTTATTACATTCCAAACTTTGTTACTGAAAAATAATGTTTGCTAAGGAATTACCCCTTCGACTGAGGTGGCTTTTTGACATATTTTAAAGTAGATAATTTAGTCTATTTTAAGATATGTTTTGCAACAAGTTTGAAATAAGTATTTTGGAAATAACTTTAAATTCGTGCAGCTTCATTCACCTATATTAGCAATGCGAAATAGTGGTTATGTAATACATACGATATTCGATTATAGCGATCACTTCAAAATAAGACTGTTGCATTATAACGTCTTCAAATGAAATAAATAGTGTTGTATTTAATATTTTGCGTTAGCCATATCATTAATACTTGAAAACTTATACTTATTGTACGAAATTTATGACTGAATGTTTAGTGAGTAGAGCCTTTTTTGTAATAATTATTATAACGTTATTTCTGTAAGAATCTCCACTGTTTTGGACATATTTGCACATTCTCATATCTTATAGATGAAATATCTGCATGATGTGATGAAATATCGTCATAATTTATCTATAGGCTGTGACATTTTTGTTCACTTCCCGCAAATATCCGTAAACACATTATGTACTTATACCAAGTTCAGTTTCGTTCGAATATTGATACGTAGCATGTAGTTTTCTAAAACATATAATCTTAACCATTTCGTCGTAAATAAAAATTATAAAATATTCTAAGGTGAAGTTTTTGGCCGTCCAAAATGTTTTAAATTTTAATTTGCAAACAAATTAGGCCAGTCTGTTTCCGAAAGTTTTTTCAAAATATATACGGTTATATTACATTTATATCTTGTTGTGTAACTAAGTATCGTGTCGTAATTTCTAATTATAAAAACATATGTTTCCGTCTTGCATGGACTATGAATGTTGTTTATTAATGTTGTGTATGTAAGGAAGACACTTTGTAATATTCCCAATTATCTCCATTATTCTTTGTACTTTTGTAGATCTATTTTTGTTTTCAGATCTAGAGTATATACATGTATGTACAGACACAAACGCGTAAACTTAAACAATAAGAAGTCACTGCCCAAAACAATTAAAGTAGGTAATAGATTTTGAATAATGCACGAGTGAACGTATTCCACGAAAAATATTGGTTACAAATAAAATTAAAACGAGGATAATACATCTAGCATAAAAAAGGTATTTAATCTAGACCTACCTAGTACACGCTTGACCACACTTGTGTCTTACCAATAGTGTGGTTTCGCTGTTATTCCAAAAGCAATAAAACATTTACACTGATATCTAGCTTCCTCTAAATATGACATAGTAATTTTTACCTTTGACGAATAATGATATATTAGGGTTTTATTTATTGTTTGTTCGGTAAAACCCTTTCACTTGTAAGTCATTCTATTCTACTACCATTGTTCTCCATTTCCCGATTAATAGAGAAGTAATGGATTAAGCCATTTCTATTATTCTGGCCTCAATTCGGTACGCAAAGTTTTTTCTTCGAAAGTCCGTTATTGGCTTAATCTTATCTTTAGACAATATTGAGAAACTAATTTCAATATTTTTTATTTTGGTTCAGTAGTTTGGATTTTACAACGTTTCAAAGATACGGTTTTATGACCTTCACGCGACGGTCTGCATACTGTTGGCGGTCATAGGAACAAAACATTTTAGCGCATAAAAACAAAACTACTGAAGCAAAATAAAAAATATTGAAATTAGTTTCTCAATATTGTCTAAAGATAAGATTAAGCCAATAACGGACTTTCGAACAAAAAACTTTGCCTTCCGAATTGCTAGTACTATACTGAAAAATGGCATTCATGCTATAACAATCCAATAAGTAAAAGAGTATTCTATCTATCTATCATAAGTCAGAAAAATAGCAACCATTCACAAATAACATAGTTCATTTTATCAATTTGGATCCTATAATTTGATTTGTGTCTAACCTCGTTATTATTTCAGCAAGCGTAGCATAAGCTGGGTTACAATGTATCTATGGGCTTATAACTCTGTCTATCCCTCTCTACGTCAAACAAAAGAGTGAGATACATATAGTTATAACCCCCATGGGGATGGAAAAATTCCTTATGTACTGCCTAACAGCCTTATGCTGCGCTTGCAGGTCAATTATATTTGTTTGCGTAGTGTTCAGTCATTGTAGTTATTTTGAAAAGATTATGATGAAGAAATGTGGTGCTATCATGATCCGGCGTGACTGAGGTTACAAAAAGAACGATAAATATCTATTTGATTTGGTCCCTAATTTTAGAGCTTATTAATATATGTACCCTAATATATATACGCTGTAATTATCCTTAATTGATTTTAAGATTGATATTTTATATTTCCATTCAGGTGTGTGATAAATTCAGTGCGTGTTTGTTGTAAGCTCATTGGATCTATGACACATCTGAGTTTATTGCTTGTAATTAATGAACATTTTGAGCCCCTGTAATATAGGTAATCTATCTTTGTGTCTCTTTAATCGGGAATTTTGCCACTGAACTCCTGTAGTTTATCATTGGAGAACTTGGACTGGGGCGTTCGCGGCTGTGGCAAAGTTCCCTCTTATTTGGACGTGAGACAATGTTGCTGAAACATATGTTTCGGTTAGAAATATTAATGTGTTATGAATTTGATTTGTGCAAATTTAATTTAAAAAAATACTGTAAATTCGGACTGGAAAGCCAAAGTAAACAGTATTTTACAAAACATTTAGCTTTTATTTAAACTTCGTCCTTTTGAAGTACTAAGAAAAAACCTTTGAAATCAATCAAAACAATTTATTTTTCCCTTTTCACTAACATCAATTTGTTTCTAATTTCAACTGGGAAGTTGTCAACAGATTTTAAACTGCAGTCTAAACAGTACATTTTGAGATAGAACAAACTGCACTCCTTGCTGATGCACACTTGTTTTTCACATAAAGCACAGTCTGCCCCAAGGACAAGGATTTCCCCCTTCCCCGGAGGACTGAATGGGTCCTTCATCACATAGCTGGGGTACTTGAGCACAATGTTCCGGGAGAAAGGCGGGGATGAGTCCTTGTAGTGTGCCTTCTCAGTTAACTGACACGAAGAGCAAGTAAACTCATGAACTACTGGTGCAGTTTCTTCCTTTGGTTTCATCTCTTGTTTATCACTTTCCATGTTTGACTGAAAATAATAAAGATTCGTTAAAAAGGAGTTAAAGTTTTCGGAAAACTATGGTTAGGAATAAATAAGAACATACATAAAAAATACTAGTAAATATTGACTATTGCTACTCTTCTATTGTCTCGGGTTTTGCACTAATCCTGTCTTTAGGTGCTTCCTTCGGCCACCACTCGGGCTTTAACAATTTGGCTGAATGACCTTCAACTGATAGAGTTTCCGCTTCTAGGGCCTCCTTTATTCTTAGTAAACCAACTCCATAGTCCAGGGATACACCCTTCAGCTTTCCCACATTAGACTTAGGAACAAGGGGGTTTGAGATCACAGAATCCTTTTTCCAATCATTGATTGCTTCTGAAAATGTCAATGGCATTATTCGTTTTCGGACCACACCAGTGTGGTGGACCCGCGCCGTCAACTCTTGGCCTATGTAACACCCTTTGTGGAAGCTCACGCCATGTAGGTAGTCGCAGTTAACTTCCAGAGGGAGCATGGTACCAGGTGGCAGGTCCTCTGAGCCCTCAGTGACACCCAACGTGTATCGCAAGTATTTATACTGGTCTTCATCATTCTTGACATCTGTGTCTACTCCAGTTGTCGCAGAGACATCTTTTCCTCTCATTTGCTTCAATGCTATTATTCTATAACCCAACTCCTGCAGCCGGGGATCTTTAAAAACATTAACATCAGCATCAGGTGAAGTTTGGTAACTGTCGGACTGCTTCAAGTCAGCCGAGATGAGTGCCCAGACAGCGAAGTTATCACTGACGTCGTCGAGATCGACTTTACGCTTTAGTCTAAAAACTTTCAGATATTTATGCAAGTCGTTTAAGACGTTCTTGTCGCATTCTATCAAGTAGCAGTTTGGGTCTTGCCACTTGTAGATGAGAGTGTCGTAAAGAACTCTGCCTTTGGTGTTCAGAAACATGGCGTAGATCGACTTGGCGCCTTCGTCGAGATGCTTCATGTCGTTAGTAACAAGCCCCTGCAGGAACGTTGGAGCATCGGAGCCACTTATTTTCAATATCTTTCTACTTTTCAGCGGATGAAGTGTTTTGTCGAACTTATTGTGGTTGCACCGAAATAGCTGTCTCATAACATTGGTTTTAGTCAATAAACTGTTTACCTGCTTCATTGATAACATATTGGAATCCTTCTAATTAACTTTATATATGCACTTTATTGAATTTCCACGGTTTTTAAGAAATCCGAAAAAACTCGAGAGAAAAAACAAATCAGTCAAATCACCTCTGTTATCTGTCACTTTGACATTGACACTTGACTTCGAACAGCTGTTCTAAAGCTTCGTTCAAAAATATCCATGATTTCGTTCAAGAGATTTTTGAAAGAAGTTCTAAGGAGAGGAAAGCAAATAATAAGAATAAAGTATTGTTTTTCTTTTAATAAATTCATCAAGAAACATAATATTAGTACAAAAGTAAGAAACATCTTCACATTCACTTAGGTAGGGAACCTATACAAAAACTAATTCATTTCAACCCCTTCTGGATGGTGTCTCTGTCATCTCCAAGGCGTCTTGCAGCTCTTGGCTGCTTGCTGGTGTGGTGGGCAGCGATGGAGGGAATGTCTCGTGCCCGTGGACCGAAGCGGTCACCAGCTGCGTGCTGATTGTGGGTTCGGACTTGACCGAGGCCGTGTCCGGAGCCGACGCTGGCGCGGAAGACAGCGGGGACCGCCGCGACGGTGACTTCTTCAGGTATGGAATGATTTTCTGTTGACAATGTTTATATGGTTCAGATGTTTGGTACCTAACGGTTGCACTTGCTTCTATTGATGCCGGGATAGCCGACTAATTTCGGTT
Source organism: Zelleria hepariella (assembly GCA_949319315.1). Taxonomy (NCBI): domain Eukaryota; kingdom Metazoa; phylum Arthropoda; class Insecta; order Lepidoptera; family Yponomeutidae; genus Zelleria; species Zelleria hepariella. Next base: position 5,724,865 of record OX439386.1, on the reverse strand, counting down.
TCGGTTTATATGTTGTTTCAGACCTTATCGAACCCGCTAAGTCGCACCATCCCCAACATAATCATGCTAAGGGCATATCGGTCATTTGATGTGTAAAATCAGCAGACGCATCATAGACCCCAAACCATTTGTCAACAGTCCTATGAAGGGAGTCAGTTGCAGCCAAGCGTACACCGAGAGCGAGACGGCTCACATACCAGAGAGGAGTAGAGATAGAGCAAGAGAGAGAGAGGGTTGGTACCTGCTGCGGATCCTTAACCAGGTGTATGGCGGTCCTGTGTAGAGCGAAGTCAGGGGCGGCCAAGCACCTAGCTAGAAGCAACGCGGCGGCGCACGCCCAGCCGGCCCAAACTCCCGCCGAGGCCGCTCGGAGAGCCGCTGCGCGCGCGCCGAAGCCCCAGGTGGCGTTCCGCGACCGCTCTATGAACGGGTCAGCTGATGAGCATCTGGGGTTGGAGAGGGAGATTTAGTTTGGTATATAGTGTATGTGATGGCAGTGGCACTACCTTTTGCAATGTTACTCTTAGTAAAAAAAAAACATCGTCATCATAATAGGTAAGAGTCCGACTCTTGTCGGTAGAGCATACAGCTACCTCCACAGATTTATGTAAGAATATGACCAGGGGCTTAATTGCCTAACTTTAGAATCTATCAATTTGATGTTTGAAGGGTGCTGACGAACTTCACACTGCATTTATTTGACACAAACTGCCATTGAAAGCGATTGAGATAGGAATTGCGACTCGATTTTGAAGGATATTGAGTGAAGAAAATAGCAAAATCGTTCACTCAATATCATTCAATTTGTATGGCGTTTTGACTCATTCGTTCCGTTAGCGATTGTGATTTAAAACTTATACAATTCCATTCTAAAGTCACAATCACGATCATGATCCCGATACCATTGAAAGGGATCGCGATAGATTCAAAAGTTAGACAATTAAGCCCCTGCTTACGCTACATCCAACCAAATGCACAATTTTTTTTCTTCTAAAGTAGGTAGGTACGTACGTACTAACCGTGCTATGGAGATCCAAAGAAAAAACTTTACAGCTGTTATACAGGGTGTTGTTTGGGTTAGTTAAACCCGACTCAAGGATGATAGTTTTAGTAACGCTTGAAACTAAAAATAAGCTAGATTTATTTCATTTTTTTTTCTTTCTCAAATTACTTTTTAAAATTTGTTTTTTCTTAATCACTTTACGAAAGAACACCTTGTATTTTACATCTCTCTATGTGTGACCTATAGGTCCTACCTACCTGTACCTACCTAAGGTCCAAGCTCTCAATACGTTACATCTCTAACTTGAACTCACGTGGTGCTATTTGTGTAGTCGGCGAAGGCGGCGCAGAAGTCCTGCACTCCACCGTTGGTCTGGCCGAAGCTGAGCCCCGTGAGCACCACGAACACCAGCGCGAAGAGCAGCGCCGGCGCCAGGATCCGCCACGGCTGCTGGAGACTGAAGGGCAGGGGCATCACTTGGTGAGTTGTTTTTATTTAAGCTTTCAAAAGACACCTCACACAAACTATTTGACTAGATGGAACACGAGAAATAACCAAAAATCTAAAAGGTAGGGAAATAACCTGAAATCTAAAAAGCTATAATTATGCGCCGTCCTCCCGTCACATCTACGCCCTTAGGTATAATTTCCGGGCGTAGATAAAATTTTATCTGGTACACACGACAGCACGTCAGAGTGTACAATTTTGTTGTAAAGTCGCCCGTAACGTAACCGAGTAGAGTGCTAGCGTGTAACTCGTGTAAGGGTCGACGTGCTGTCGTGTGTACCTACCTAGTGTATGCGAAACTGCCCGTATACACCAATCACCCCTAATTTTAAAAGACATTTTATCTGCACCCCTGCAAGTCTAGTGGTCATGGATGAAGGACCATGCGAACTCAAGTCACAAGCGTTTCACAAGTCTTTTCGCGTCTTGCACCATTTGTATGACGTACCTATACTCCGTGCAATTGTAGTGGTTTTAAAGCCGAAGGTATTTTGTTGCACTGGTGATTGAGCCAAACAAATTACAACATTTCATTCCAAAACGCGCGAAAAAAAAATCACTTATCCATACAAATGGTGATGATTGGCGATAGCCGTTTGTATTGGGAAGTGTTTTTTTTCGCTCGTTTTGAAGTAAAATTTCGGAATTTGGCTCAGAATCACGAGTGCAACTAAATACCTTCGGCTTTTAAACCACTAAAATTCCACGGTGTATTTAGTGCAGTGCAGCTGTCTGCACATACCTAGGTACATCTTTATACGATTATGATATGCAAAAAGGCGTTTTCTTTACTTGAAGTGCTTTTTGATGACCGGGATAAGTAGAGAGTAGAAACCACTCACCCAGAAGTGGCGCGGCCGCCGCGCGGACACATAACGAACATGGTGATCCACACCAGAGCGAAGGTCGAGGACACTATCGGCATAAACTCAGCAAACTGACAGTCGTAGTCGGTCTGGAAGAGGGACCGAGACGGGTCCAGCATCAGCCGATGGGACGTGTTAGCTGGAAATTAGAGCGCTAGTGTTAATTTTAGTGGTTTTGATGTGATGGCTGGCAGCTTGCTTGGATTAGTCTCGCTTGCGGCAATCAAAGTGGGAAACTCTTCAAAAATCGATGCGTAAAGTTAGCGGCAGCAGAAAAAAGTCGATTTTGCTATTATCTTGAGTCTGAACTTGGGCGTTTCTTTACTGTACCTGGGCCGTATGATAAAGCATCCCTAGGCACAACCAGAGATGGGTAGTGGGTTATAACCCAAACGACCCAGTTGGGTTAAAACCGGGTTATAACCCAAATCACCCAGTTATAACCCATTATCGTCTTTTTTGGTGGGCGATAACTAAATACACTCTGTTACAAGAGGTAAAACGTATAATACTATCAAAAATCCAGTTCGGCCTGTATCGTCCGCCTATTCTATGGTTTGGAATTATACAGGGTGGCCCAAACATAGACGCCGAGCGAGAAAATCTAGATACCTGACACCAAGAGCTACCCGAATCACCCCAATGTATGTTCAGCCATTTTTTAGGGTTCCGTACCTTAAAAGGGTAAAACGGAACCATTATAGGATCACTCGTGCGTCTGTCTGTCCGTCTGTCACAGCCAATTTGCTCCTAAACTACTGGACCGATTGAGTTGAAATTTGGTACACATGTGTATGTCGGTGACCCAAACAAGGACGTGTAACGTAAATTAATAAATTTTAAACATGGGGTCCACTTTTGGGGGGTAAATTGGAAACTCACTAAAAAGTTTTATAAAATATATCGTGTGACATCAAATGAAAGGGCTCATTTTAAGGACCTCAAATATATATTTTGTTATAATTGTAAAATGAACAGTTTTGAAGTTATTTAATACGCGAAAATTTAAAATTCCCCCCCCTTATCTACTAATATTTAAAAAAAAAAAAACAGGAAATAGGTATTTTTCTATAGATTACAGAAAAAACCTATAAGAAGTTAATGGTGCACAAAATAACTTAGGAAAATATTAATTTTGTTCTAGTAGCATTAGTTCCTCAACTCAGTCAACAGATATCGCTCCACAGTCCTACATCGCGGATCGCGGTATGGTTCGGACTTTCGATTAATGTATCTTAGTAGACTTTGTGTGAAGATCTTCCTACGTTCGTTCGTTCGATCTTCCTCATTGTACGGAAACCTCTCAACGCGAGTTAAACTCTCACTTGTCCGGTCTTTTTTGTTAGGTTTTGTAAGGTTTTGTTGTTTAAACTGACAGGATTTTTGTACCATTCTGAGGACTAAGGCTTTGCGGAAGTTTTTGAACTCAATAAAAAGTCCTTCCGACCTCAACTTTTTTTTCCCATACAACTTCAGTGATGTTTTCTCGAAAATAACATTAATTGGGGCAGCTCTTGATGTCAGCTGTATAGATTTTCTCGCTTGACGTTTATGTTTGGGCCACCTTGTTTGTATAAAATTATAAACGCGCGCGCAGCGCACTTAAATTTTCACTTTTTTAAAACTTTTTTTACGATATTCTCGTAATGGACATTTTTCATGTAAGTAAGACGAACGACGCGCGCCGAAAAATCACAGATTTTTCCCTTATAGATACCTTCAGGAACACTTTAGACAGAATAAACACACACTCGTAATTTCACAAATGTTTCCCGTAAACAATATGGTAATTACGATTTCTCAGGACAATTGATAAATGCGCGCGCAGCGCTCGAAAATTTGTCGATTTCAGACCAAATTGATCAAATAAGTTTGTATAACATAAAATCATTCAATTCCCACAATTATTTATTGCATTGCCAGACCCAATAATGGGAAAGCTGACTGAGGTCCCCAATAATTAGCCGAACAAGTAGCCCCGTAAGAGTGACATATTGCTTTTTAGTAAAAACAGTTTTTATTTTTAACAAAGATATTTGAAGGTTTTGCATTCGAAGGTTTTGGTTTTTATGTTCGGTCTGAACCACCATAATATTAAAATCTGAAATCATTAGTGAGAGCAGATGAGCGCGCAAAGTGCGCCCCGAAAATTCACTCTTTCGTAAGCAAATAAATGAAGGTTGGTAACTATTACAATTATAATAAAGACTAACAAAAGATTTTCGGGTGCTCATACGGTCAGTAACGTATGGGCACCCTCCATTTAAGTGGATGGACTTTAAGGGAGCCGCTCATCTTAGTTTTCTTGCTCCGCGCCCGGCGGCGCACAGTAAAACGATCTCAAAGAATCGCGTGGAAACGCGTAGTTTAAAAAAACTTCTGAATTACAAATAAGAGTATGCCAATAAGTTCTAATGAACATTATATTTTAAAAGTACGTCTTGGTAATTTTGTGTGGAACTTATGTTTACTAAGTTATTTGAGCTTATGTGATTTTTTTGTATAGGAGCGTAGACATTTTATAACTACTCTTTGCTTCAACTTGCTTCACTTTCTGGATTTAAAAATGGATATAGTATATTATTTACTACATATCACCCAAATATACTACACACCGCAACGGACCGCATTTGGGAGTAATAACATATTTTGTGTTACTTTTTTAAATTTAAAACATTTTTGTAAACTTTTAAGTAACTTATTTCCCACCATAAATTGTATGATTATGAAGATGACCTGCTTATGTGCTACAATTTTCATAAGATAGAAAAGCTGGTTGAAACTTAAATACGAATAATGTCAGGTTATAAAAAAAAACTTCTGAATTCCAAACAAAAGTATGCCAATGAGTTCTAATCAATATTCTATTTGAAAAGTGTCTCTTGGTAATTTTGCGTAAAACTTATATTTACGAAGTTATTTGAGGTTACGTGATTTTTTGTATGGGTGCGAAAACATTTTATGACATTAGGTACTCTTATTCTTCACTTACCTTCACTTTCTCGTTTTGAAAAACGGAGTAGGTATATTATTTACCACATTTTCATCTAAACATACTACATGCCGCAAGTACCGCATTTGAAAATAATTAAATATTTTATGCTATATTGTTGTTTTTTGGGCGTTGAATCTCTTAAAACTGTAGTTTAATAAGTATAGTGCTCGTGAAAACTTAAGAAAACATCAGAACTACATTATTGAACAACTTTTGGTGAAAAATTAGTCAAGTAAAGTAAAAAAATATCAGTTTTTAAGGTAAAAACCACAATAAAACATAAACTATTTAATTATTTTTGAATGCGGTAATTTGCGGCATGTAGTATGTTTAGATGAAATGTGGTAAATAATATACCTACTCCGTTTTTCAAAACCAGAAAGTGAAGCTAAGTGAAGAATAAGAGTAATGTCATAAAATGTTTTCGCACCCATACCAAAAAGCACGTAACCTCAAATAACTTCGTAAATATAAGTTTGACACAAAATTACCAAGAGATACTTTTCAAATAGAATATTGATTAGGACTCATTGGCATATTTTTGTTTGCAATTGAGACAGTGTGGATATTTTATTGTTGATGTTTTATTTTTTAAATATCGTAGAACTTCCCGGAATACCTTCACAGTATCAGTTCTATTAATAGAGAACTAAACGGAAAAGAAAACCGAATAGTTTTATCAGTAGAACTGGACGAGTAGAACAGTCCAAACAGACTTTAGTTATCGCCCACCAAAATGGGTTTTAACCGGGCGATAATAGGTACCAAGTGGGTTATAACCCACCGATTGGGTTATAACCCGGGTCGTTACCCATCTCTGGGCACAACTAACTAGCGCCGCCAATGAAAAAAAAAAATATCTTCTTTTTGGACCTAGATAATCAGGTTGCGCTAAGCTACTACTTGTTGCGTGGTTTTTAGAGCCAAGGCAATCATTATTCGAAATCTCAGATCGGCTAGGTATTTACATTTTAGAAAAGCCAATTTTCCACACGAAAATCAAATGGTCCAAATTGCTGAGTCAATCTTAAGCGGTCACGCAAAACTCAGGGACAAACTTTTAGTTTCTGGGGCCCGAGTCCAGTTCCAATAGGGCAAATCGCCTATGGACACTTCGACCTGGGAAATTGAGGCACCTGGAATGTAATGCATTATTAGGAGAGGAAAGGGTTAGAGTTTAGTTCTTCAATGGAAGTTCCTAAGCGAGAACTCCAGGAAGTAAGTGATGATACAAAAAGAAGAAAAAGTAAGTTTTAATACCGAAACAGTAAATATGAAGATTTCAGTCAGGTATAACAATAATGAAATACTGTCAAAGATAGTCTCTATGACCAGGAAAGTAGTGTGAAGGATTTCTATAACATGAATTGCTGCCTTACCGATTATAATCGTCACGTTGTTGACCACTATCGTCACGGCTTTGGGATCGTTCAAACTCTCCGACACCAGGTCACGTTCCAGCTTTCCCTCGCCATCGTCAGTGCCACTTAGACCATCATTGGCACCGCTTTGAGCTGATCCAAGATTTACATCTTCTACTTGAGCTGTTTCGTTCTCTTGAGCAGTTTCTTCACTTGTGAGATTCGTCACTTCAAACATGCGGAAGGTCAAGTTGCGTGGGTAGAAGACGCAGTGGTCGTCCACCATCTGTCTCGTGCTCAGAAGGAAAGAGAAGTTCAACAGCCCGCATAGTGCTATCAGAACGTAGATGAGGATGTGGCATGCTGTAACAGATGGAGGTCTACAGGGTGCACTCTAAGTCAATAGCGGAACTTTAAGTAGGGTGTCTACTGATCACTAAAAACAACTTGTACAGGACGGCTTTAAAAATGGAGTGAAAAAAATATCAGCTGTTCCATACAAAAGGTTGAGTCAGTACTGCGCCAAATGTATGAAACAGCAGATTTTTTTTTCGCTCCCTTTTTTTCGCCACCTAGTACAAGTTGTTTGTATTGATCAGTAGACAGCCTACTTAAAGTTCCGCTATCGACTTAAAGTGCACCCTGTAGTTAGGCAAGTCGGCATTTCGGCAGTAATAATAAGTACTTAGTTTGGTTTATTTTAAAACGAAGAGTTTTCGGTAATATTTTTAGAAAAGTTTTATTTTCTTTGGAGGTAATCTTCCTTTGTTTTGCTACTGAACTAAAAGTCTATCCCATAATCTTATTCAGTAAAATGTCAGGTTTTAACAGTAAATGTCACGTTGGTAAAAAAGTACAGGCATTTTTCACTAACATGACAGTTCGGATGACTTTAAGCTCTAAGCCCATTAAGCTGAAAGAGTGAAAGAAGTCCAGAGTAATTTTCTTAGGTAGGTTGCGGTTGGATATACCTACGAAGTAACTTTGTTTGCCACGATAAGGAGTATGTAGGTACTCAGGTGAATGCTTGTGATAAACGGACGTCGCGTCGTGAGTTCATAGCAAACAAACATAACACCCCTTCTCTTGACATCAGAGTGATAAAAACTTCGACCTATCAGACTAATAAATGTCATAGGCATGGAACGGACCGAACAGTTAGTACCCAGACCTCTTATCGAGCGTTATAGTTCGATGTGAATATGTGATTGATAAGATAAGGTACGATTTGTTTCAGAGTAGTAGCATCATACCTATTTACATAGGAATGGCCGGCTCCTAAGCACATATGCTTCTTCACAAGTGAAGAAACCCCGATGGTTACATCACACTTGCCGGAAAAATCCCCCAAGATTATACCTACTGGCAAACTTAACTTTACCGGCTTACCTTTCCAAACTTTCAGACTATTGGATACCCTCTCTTCCAATTTGCAGTAATCGTACAATAGAATCTTCATCTTTTCCGTAGGTAGGATCTTCTTTACTCGTGTTTTTCAGTCGGCTGCATTCTGTACCTGAAAAGGGCAATGCTAAGTTATTATCTATTTTCTTTTAAAACCTGGCTTTTTGGACGTTTATAAACATAACCCAAGAGAATGTCCCATAAATTCATATTAATTAACATCAATTATCCTTATTTGCATGATATCTTCATCGGAAGTAGCCACCTGATAAGTTAAACCCGCTAAACTAAACATTAATTTAACCAAAAATACCTACCCGTTTACGGCTACTGCGACACCATCAGCCATCAGCTAATGAGGCCGTAAGTAATTCTAGTGCCCCCGAGGGAGCAGTTAAACAACCCATTCATTTACGCACTTCGTCGCCCAGGGACCCGGGGACATCACATCAGCATAATGAGCTCACGAGGGTAGGTCAACCTCTACTAGGTAGGTACTACTGAGGAACTGAGCTGGTGCAGTTTGCATGGTTGAAATAAGTGGAACTAATAAGTAAGCTTTTGTGTTTTTTGGTCTAAAAAATTAAATCCACTTGCTGGTCCATTCTCCGGGAGAGGCTGTGAGTGGGTGACTAAACGGGTATACTCTTCCAAATCAGACACTTTCTTTCTGTTTTTTCAATTTTTATTTTTTAGGAAATTAGTCTTCATTAAGAAAATGGTTGCAGTCAGTAGAATGTAGTAAGCGTAACTAGCGTAAGGTATTCTTATTCAAAACTCACACTTGCGCTTTCCAGATTTTTCAAAAATCTAAGTCAGCAGTTTGTCAAGAAGGTCTCGATTATTATTTTATACCTAAGTCAAAGCTCAAAACACTTGTAGTAAATTTTTATGTTATTTTTATGATTTACAAAATAAAAACGAACGAATTAGGCGTTCGTTTGCTTATGACGGCTGGCCCTGTACCTTGTGGAAGTTTGAGATTAGCGAATGTGTCATCATCGCTAGCTCATCTTCGCTTCACTTCACCGGCAGCGAGGTCAACATGTTCGGTGATACTATCTACCTCAGCATTGTATGCGAGATTAGTGACATCATCAACTATATATATCAGTATCACTCGATTGTTTACTTTTTATAATCGAACATTTTTATAGTCATTGCGGCCTCTCTTGTCTGTAGGTTTCACCCTTCAAGGGTGAGCAGAGATAGTGCTTTTACACCTTATTGAACGAGCGAGCGAAGTTGTCCGAGTCTACTGGAACAATCCGGCGTTTGTATGCAGGTATGTATGTATGTATGAATGTTCGTTCGACGATAACTTGAGTAAATTTAGTCGGATCGTCACGAAATTTGGTAGGCAGCTTAATAAGGTAAAGAGAATTTTTAAGATCAAACATGAGCCAAATCGGTCGAGGCGGGGCGAACCACTAGTACTAGGTATGTGTAGGTATTTGTTGCATTTTCGTTTGCATCTCTGTGTACCTGTTTCGTAAAGAAGGAAGGTTCCCAAGCGCCCTGTTGAAGGGAGGAAAAAGCTTGTTTCTCACACTGTATTGGGGCAAACCTGGGAACCAATTGTTGTAAAGAAAATCGCAATGAAACCACATGCGGTGATGCCGCCTCTGTGCGGCTGGGTGGCATTCAGTCCCGTTTACCCGAATTTTGTTTATTTGGCTGCAAGCCAGAGATATGCGCCCTGCCCGTCGATTGGATATAGGTGAACTAGTCTGCGGCTTTGACCCCAATCTGGGCCTCAAGTTGTAACGCAGTTGTGTCTCGATAGGCTCCCAGTCGTAGGCTATCATTAAGATTTATCAAGTAGGTACAATAAACAATATTCTGATTCTAATTCTAAAGAATTGGTTTGGTGGTTGTATGAGAAAAAACCCGATTTTGTCCTAGCAACTGGGAATGCATGCTTGCATGTGACTTCATGCGAAGTAGTTACTGCTTATATTTTGGACCTCTTGTAGAGAGGGGACAGGTGGTCCAAAATTTGTTGATCAAACGAAATAGGGAGCCGGCCCAGAAATTGTGCTACTAAAAAGGGTTTAGGGATACAGGTGGTCAAATTCTCAACCGAATAATTGGACTACAGATTTTTTTTTTCAAGAAAAAAATTCTGCTGCTGCAAATTAGTAGGTACCTCACTAAATTAGGTACTTGGGTTAGGTAAAGTTAGTTTTCTTTTATATGATGGTGTCAGGTTAGCACCCCACAAAAATAACTTATAAAAAAATTCTGCTCATGGGCAGTGAGTGAGGAATAAACCTACTTACTGTACTTAGGTACGGTCGGCCACTATCTCAGGTACCCCATGGCAGCTCTTATCGCGCGCGGCATAAGGGCGCCAATCGAACAAAAAGGGCTATCTGAGACTGTGGCCGACTGTACCTTCTACCGTAACTCCTGCTTACCAAGGTCAAGGCCTCCTGCCTGAATATTTATTGCTTTTCCTTTGGCGATGGATGCCCTTGAGATTAGTTACTTATTATACTTAGATACAAGTTATAAAATATACATAGATAGATTACTAGGGAACTTTTTGGTGATAGGTATCTATAGTGGGATCTTTGACTACTTAGGTGAGTGTAAAATACTTATTGTTACCTAGGTATACAGGGCGTCCCACGGCTATGCCACATGGAGGGAAAGTACCTTAAATATTGTAGATGGAACATTTTACTGAAAGAAGACATTATTTTAATTAAAAAAAACAATTAAACTGCATTTATAGATATTGAAATAATTACATGGTTGAACCGGGAATCGAACCTGTTACACGAGAAAAATTATAACCCTGTAGTTTTATCATACCGATCGAAAGGCTTCATGATAAGGATTATTTTTTGCTAAATAACATAGTGTCAGAAATAAAAGGAAGACCATGAATTTTAACATTTACCTGGTAGTATGCAACAAATCGAGCCGTATCCTGAGCCGAAAGACGCGTAAAATTTTGTCCATCGCAATGCGGCTGGCTGGCTGATTATAAAGAAATAATTCAAAAATGTGTTTCATTTTCATACTTTTAATCTTTTGTTACTGTGATTTTCATTGATAAATTGATTAATGTTGTATGAACTTTCCCTCCATGTGGCATAGCCGTGGGACGCCCTGCATAGGTACCTACCTATCTTTTTAGACAACTTTACTTTCCTAAATAATAGTCTGCGCCTCTATTATCTAAAAAAAACCACCTAACCGCCGAGCGTCAAAACACCCGAAACGAGCCCTTATTGAAATTAACAATCTTTTTTTTTACATTTATAAACTGTTTAAAAAAAAAACTATGGATTTTTTAGAGAATAGAGATAGAGAATAGATTAACTATGGATTTTTTAGAGAACAGCGAACTAAACTTTTTAAAAACAAAATAAGAATAGGTAGGTATTGGGTATGCATATGCTGACCGAAAAGCTTCTTAAAAACAAAGCAACACAAACCTCATCGTAGCTTTCTCTACAAGGTCTACCACTGGACCTCGCACCCCACTAGTAAATAACATGTCGCAGTTCATTCACATAAATAAGCTTTAATTTCTCTCTCATAAAATTGTGAAAAACTGAAAAGTGTATTATTCTTGATTCACACACGTTTTACAAAGGCACAACACAAACGTATCGTATTATTGGGCAGACCCGCTCGACTGGCGGACCCAAGAAATAGAATACAAACATGAATATTTTATGCACTTACGACGTTTTAGCTCTCAACAGTTCAGCAGGAAAATCGACTCGGCAGACAAAGACGGCAAGAAAACATGGACTGCCAATCCATTGGGGTAAATGAGACGCATATACTGGCGGTCTACGCATCTAATCTACTTTGTTTACATGACGCAACCACATGATGTCATGGTAACGCCGCCATTCTGCTATTTCGGTTTTAGCGGGATTATTTTGAAATAGAATGATGTAGGCAGCGATTGAGGTCGAAACTGTATTTATCACGAATGGCATATTTTTGCCGTAGCGCGAGCAATCAGCGCGCAAGCGAAGCCGGGCTCAATATTATATTAAGAAGGTATTAAGAAGGTCTTTCTTAGATACAACTGTGTACTTAGTGGAACCTCTTTGGTTAGAAAAATTAGTTATCACCCCAACCACAGAAAACTCTAAAAACCCCAGCCGACTCAAATGCATTTTTTTTTTAAACTTTTATTTGTATTTTTATTTAGTGTCTGTTGCCGGGTAGGAAATGAAATACCTGGATATGAATTTCAAATATTTATTATGTTCTTAGTTTCTTACAAGTCACGTCAGACTGTACACTTTTGTCGTAAAACTTGTAAAGTCGCCAGTAACGTAAACGAGTAGAGTGCTAGCGTGTAAGGGTCGATGTGCTGTCGTGGTACATAGGTACCAAGTTTACACGTAAAAAACTAAAAATACTGCTAATCTCAACGATTGGTTTGATCTTACGATAAGATTCGCTGTTGTTGCACCGTTGTAGGTACACAAGACAGCACGTCGACCGTAACACGCTAGCACTCTACTCGGTTACTTTACGGGCGACTTTACAAAAAAAGTGTACATTTTGAAGTGCTGTCGTGTGTACATATTTATAAGGATAGGTACAAAATAATGTTAGAAACTAATAATTAGATTTTAGATACAGGCAGGCCACAAAACAGTAAAGTACAATTATTCTTATTAATACAGATATTATCGCAGTCGGTACATTTCCTTGTTAAAAAATTTTAATTGGCTAAAGTTTAAAAAATTTGGAACTAAATTATTGACAAAAAATTGCATAAGTATGTACGTAGTTACGGTCGGCAACAGTCTAGGATTACCCATGGTAGCTCTTACCGCGCGCGGCATAGGGGCGCCAATCGAACAAAAAGTGGTACCTAGGTTCAGTCAGTCATAGGCTAGGGCTATGACTGACTGAACCTAGGTACTGAAGTAAGTACTAGATTTTTATAGAACTTGTAAAATTTTTACACTTGAACTTTCGTAAGCACTGCACATTTTGTATTTCGTAAACTGTTAAACCGTAGTAAGTTTAACCTTTTACGAAATTAAAATTGTTAAAGTAGGTAGGTACGCGCGGAGAACATAGCGTAACCATACCAAGGTATGGCCCTTTGCTTAAATAGTTGACAAGTTCTATAACAATTTAGTACTGTGTGTATGTTTACCTACCTACTCCTAGACGAATACATAATATTATAATGCCTGCATTCTTAGGATATGAAAACTACAAAAAAGCGAGGAGACCTAAGATAGGTAATTGGTTACAAAACCCCATTTGCGAACATCACTCAAACCATCCTTTCAAACTTCCCTTCAGCCTTACGTTACCATGATACCACCATAGCTTCAATGGTCCATGAACCTATAAAATATCACAATCCGTTATCTCCGCTAGCTTGTTTCAACAGAAGACATAGGGGCGCACGCAGATGGGGCACCGGTCCGTCGTGGCGAGGCAGCGGCGGAGGCAATCCGCGTGGAAGAAATGCGCACATGGCGTGACTCTAGCTGAACGCATGGGGACGAGACACACCGCGCAGACGTCCTCCAACGTGCCGAGCTCAGCCGGCGTCGCGCGACGGAAGCGAGCCAGCGAGCCCCTCGCCTCCCTTAGCCTCTGCAGCGCTTCGCCCAGTCTGTGCCTGCCCTGCACCCACACGCAGACGTACAGGACGAGCAAGGCGAGCCGCCACCGCTCGCACCACACGAGAGCGGGCACCAGCGGCACCGCCAGACCGGTGGTCAGCCCTCGCGCCCACACCCCGAAGTACATCACCTCCATGCCTTCCAGGCGCTCCATCTTCAGCGCCGCCAGCGCAATAGGCCACAGCTCGAAGAACGTCCTTTCAGTCAGCAGATAATACGTCCCTGTCGTGATCGTGTACAGCAACGTCGGCTTGTAATGCTCCAATCCTTGCTCCAGTCCCAGAGCAAGCAGAACAAAGGTGACGGTTACGACGAAGGTGACCGCCTTGGTCCATTCGAGGACGATTTTCGTCGCGGACATGGCCAGGTGCTTGACGCGGGAGTTCCTGGTGAGGTTGACGTAGGGCGACCAGTCTTCCTTGAGGCAGAGCTCGCGCACGTAGCTGACAGAGTATGTCACGACGTTGTAGAACATGAGTGAGTAGAGGCACGTGAGGCGCCCCTGCGACACGAAGAGCCGGTCGCATGCCGTGAAGATCAGCAGCTAGAAATAAAAAAGGTAGGAGATAAGTAACCGTGGATTTTCAAGTTCAGTCAACAGCTATTGTTCCCACACTTGTCGTAGCTATTAGAGCAGCGGGAATACAAAGGGCCAGATCAGCTTCTGACTGAGGGTATTGGCGTGAAAACGAAGTAAGTATTATGTCCAGCAGTGGGCTTCCTCGTGAGCTGGAAATTCGGAACCCAAAGTTTTTTGTTCGAAAGTCCGTTATTAAGTCCGTTATCTTATCTTTAGACAATATTGAGAAACTATTTTTTTTTATTTATTTTGGTTCAGTAGTTTGGATTTTACAACGTTTCAAAGATACAGTTTTATGACGTCACGCGACGGTCTGCATACTGTTGGCGGTCATAGGAACAAAACATTTTAGCGCATAAAAACAAAACTACTGGACCAAAATAAAAAATATTTAAATTAGTTTCTCAATAAAGATAAGATTAAGCCAATAACGGACTTTCGAACAAAAAACTTTGGGTTCCGAATTGTCCGTCAAAGTTAGGCACACGTATCATGAGTCATGTCATGACCAGTATCATCTTATCATTGACGACATCTGACCAGATATGGACTCAGTATTTGGATTTAGTTTAGATGTAGAGTTGCACCACCACCACCTATTATTTAGAGACGTAAGGAACTAGGTATTTATTATGCACCTACCTGTCCCAACATGGTGGAGAGATTGTTCATCTGCAGGAAGAGCGTCTCCGCGCGATCGATCGGCGCATACGCAGCCCGCAGCACGTTTAGCACGCGGTTGAACGGCGCGCGCATCCTACGGGCCGTCTCTGTGAACAAGGACAAACAATGGTCAGAAATTGAAATCGGATCACCAGAGGCCTTAGCCTGTAACACAATGGCGTATCAAACGCGTCCTAGGTAGAAGGACAAAACCGGGATTTTTTCGTTGTTCTCCTACAACCAGCGAACTAATCCTCTAGGATTAGACTCTTAATATTCTTTGCTGTACTACAATAACATTAAAAGGACCGACACTGGACTGACATCATCAATAAATCGTAATTAAAATCGTCAACCGGAAGCCCATTTTGGCACCATTGTGTTACAGGCTAAGGGCCCAGGAAAATTGTTGAGATGTTTTCCCTCTCGCTGCTGTGCTGTACGTACCTACCTACGACGTATGATACAATACTGGCCAATTGATGTAACTATAGGGGCTTAATTACGTGAATAATTTAGAGAAGGGGGGGTATCAAAAACCGTCTCTATTGTTTAGCCGCCGCTCCGTCGGCCAGCTAACGCGCGCATTTGGAAAAATCTCACGTGGGGGAGGGAGGGTGTCGGGCCAAATCTCACGGCATCTCACCAAGGGGGGTGGGGGCAAATTTCCAAAATCGCCTCACGTAATTAATGTACGACATTTCAAGGCTTTTTGAAGAGATAGTAGGTAGAGTTCCAAGGAAAACATCGAGAGAAAACATTTATCCCTAGCAACAAACAACCCCTTTACCAAATACAACTTTATAAAAAGCTGCGTCATCGAATGTCGACTTCGATTGTTTCCAATGAGTTAATCAAGCACTTTTTCTGTTCTAGAATTTTTCCACTTATCTTTTACATTTTCTTTGGAAAACGAATGATGTATTCGCAAAGGAACCAGTTGGTAACTTTGATTAATTTTCTTAGTCTCGTGGTAAGTAACATAGTAGGTTTTACATATTTTTGTCCTTTCACTGCATTCCATTATCAACTTCAACTGTGAAGTAAATCAAGATATCACGGCAGCGCAATTCGATAGCGGGATAAAAATTCTATCGTGCCGCTCTATGGGCATATTTAAGTTACTACCACAGATGATTGGTGTAGCCAAGATTCAGATTCAAAGTGCGTATTGTGTTCCTCATTAAAGTAACTAGGTACGACTTTGCTCACAGCTTTTCTTTCTTGTATAGGTCCCTACTGGATAATGCCCTCCCCTGTCTCGCTATCCACTGACAGAAATGACAGGCATCCCGATCCCAGTCGCCGAGCCCGGTGGAGTCCAGCCATGGCACTCGATATAAAAAGGGTCCTAAGTTGAGAGGAATTCAGTTCAGAGCCTTCCTCGAGGACAGCACCAGCCATTCTCAACTGATAGCTCTGGTAAGAAAATTATTCACTTTCTATCTTGTTTTAGTAAGAATAAAAGTTTTTGTCAGAATTTTTTAACCTTATAAAATCTTGTTGAACGTGCGAGCGAAGTTCTCCGAGTCTACTGGAACAATCCGGCGTTTGTATATTTGTATGTATGTTTGTATGTATGTTCGTTCGACGTTAACTTGAGTAAATTTGGTCGGATCATCATGAAATTTGATAGGCCTATAAATTAAATTAAAATATTTTTTTAGTTCGAACATGAGCCAAATCGGTCGAGGGGTTGCCGAGATATTGGGCTGTAAAGTTTATATGCAATGCGCGCGCGCCTGCGCAATTGGGGTTAGCAAAAGTTACACACTCGCGAGCTCATAGTTCGGGGCGAACCACTAGTATTAGTTGTTTCTATGTATATTTTCTGTGTATCTCAGACTATGTGAAGATAATGTGCCAGTATACTGTCTCAATCTCAACTGTCTGGAAAACTGACTGTGTAACCCCATGGTAGAGTCACGTGCCGATGAGTCTGCGCTGCGTAAGTCTACCTTTTTAGCCGTTTCCGGCGGAAACCTATTCCTCATTTTCTCGTTTCCTGTCGCACTACTCGCACTCTGCACCCGCTTCAGCATTTCCCGAAGCCATGTGGATGTGTTTTCTCGTTCAGTCGCAGTGTTCGTAAGTAAAAGCGGTTGACGCACGCGCGCTGGCACGGAGCCCGATAGCCGCATCCGAGGCGGCCCATTCACATCCGCACGTCGGCAATGACCTGATCTTCCACTATAAGTACCTATGTTTGTATCAATACATATGTAAATTTATAAACACTCGGTGCGATGATTTGGCTCTAGGCGGTCTATTCGATTTCTTATATTTCGATCAAGATTCTGGGGGAGCGTAATGATGGCAATGGATATGATTTGTTTATTTAGTGCTCTCTCCCTGGGAATAAATCCATATCGTATGTAGGAATTATTGTTTATGCCTCTATAAGTAGGTAAGACTCTATTAGAAGACTAAACTAGAAACGAATGAGTCTGATAATATTAGGAGGAACCTCGTTACCACAAACGTATCATTCATTTCCACATAGGGTACAAGTAGCATCACATGATTAGTGGAGGTTTTCTTTGTGAAATTGTGATGCAATTTTTCCTACGTCTTTGGCTTGCGTCTGAGGACGAGGTGTGAAATTAAAATTATTTTGATTTGACGTTTTACAAAGTTGCTAAACATACACAAGGTTTTTTGTAGTTACTGTACCTATAGACGTACTTCAGACAAACTATGTAGATACGTCTTTTTTAGGTTAGTGTAGAGGTAGTTACTGTACAGTCGGCCACAGTCTCAGATACCCCTTTTTGTTTGATTGGCGACCTTATGCCGCGCGCGATAAGAGCTGCCATGGGGTATCTGAGATTGTGGCCGACCGTACCAAGCTTTCGCTCGTCGCAGCCAAACGGATGATTGCAAAAAGACAAAAAGTGTTTTTGCAAGGCTGACAGACTTATTATAGTTATACAGGTTGTCCCAAAAGTAGAGTCAAGCGGAAGTCCAGAGATAGAATAGAGCACCTCAGGGGTACCCGAATCACCCCTATGTATGTTCAGTTCAGCGATTTTTGTCGTAATAATATGTAGGTACACACGACAGCACGTCGACCATTACACGCTAGCACTCTACTCGGTTACGTTACGGGCGACTTTACAACAAAAGTGTACACTCAGACGTGACTGAAAAAAAAGTTACAATGCTAGGTAAATTTCCCAAAAAAACCTTAAAAGCCTCATAAAGTCATAACTTCTTAACGACAATAAATCGCTGTACATACATGGGGTTGATTCGGTTACCCCTAAGGGTGCTCTCTATCTCTGGACTTCCGCTTCACACTACTTTTTGGGACAACTCGCAACTTGTATCTGCTGTAGGAGAAAAGAGGGTATGTTAGTAGAGAGCGGGACTGTCTAGCTAGGTCAAGATCGATCTTGTTTACAAAGGAAGCGCGAATTCTATTTGTAATACGTAATCTTGTTGACTTCTTTTTCCTAATCTTGGTTGTTGACGGCCAGCCAGACAGAAATAGCCTCATAACTTCTAAACGACAATAAATCGCTGTAAGTACATACATGGGGTTGATTCGGTTACCCCTAAGGGTGATCTATCTCTGGTCTTCCGCTTCACACTACTTTTGGGACAACTCACCACTTGTATCTGCTGTAGGAGAAAAGAGGGTATGTTAGTAGGGAGCGGGACTGTCTAGCTAGGTCAAGATCGATCTTGTTTACAAAGGAAGCGCGAATTCTATTTGCAATACGTAATCTTGTTGACTTCTTTTTCCTAATCTTGGTTGTTGACGGCCAGCCAGACAGAAATAACCCCATAACTTCTAAACGGCAATAAATCGCTGTAAGTACATGCATGGGGTTGATTCGGTTACCCCTAAGGGTGCTCTATCTCTGGTCTTCCGCTTCACACTACTTTTTGGGACAACTCACAACTTGTATCTGCTGTAGGAGAAAAGAGGGTATGTTAGTAGGGAGCGGGACTGTCTAGCTAGGTCAAGATCGAACTTGTTTACAAAGGAAGCGCGAATTATATTTGCAATACGCTAATCTTGTTGACTTCTTTTTCCTAATCTTGGTTGTTGACGGCCAGCCAGACAGAAATAGGCTCATAACTTCTAAACGACAATAAATCGCTGTAAGTACATACATGGGGTTGATTCGGTTACCCCTAAGGGTGCTCTATCTCTGGTCTTCCGCTTCACACTACTTTTTGGGACAACTCACAACTTGTATCTGCTGTAGGAGAAAAGAGGGTATGTTAGTAGGGAGCGGGACTGTCTAGCTAGGTCAAGATCGATCTTGTTTACAAAGGAAGCGGGAATTCTATTTGCAATACGCTAATCTTGTTGACTTCTTTTTCCTAATCTTGGTTGTTGACGGCCAGCCAGACAGAAATAGTGCGTGGGAAGAAGAAATTGCTTAATTTTTTAGCACGTGCACATGTTTTTGTATTATCGATAGACGTCCCAAGTGTTATTGTCATTACGGTTCGTTTTCGCAGGATAAACTGAAAACTATTTTCCTGAAACGAAAATCGTTTCTTAGCATGAACGACCATATCGAGGTTTAGGTACTTAGGTACAGCTCGATGCACTACACCTATGTTTGTAATTGTATAGCTCTATGTAGAGTTAAATCTTTTTAGGTTACAGCTATTTTATGGCGGCCATGCTAGGCATGCTGAACAAATGTTTCTCCGCCCACGGCACGTCCTTTTAACCTACTTTCGGTCATATCCTCACTCTGACATCGTCTGTAGATTCGGCAAGCGTCCGTTGTTTCGGCTACAACATCGCATTATCCTCGCCATCTATAATTTCTTCTGTCAACTCGTGGCCAAAGAGCAGTCAGGACTTTGGAGTTCACATTTTTCACCGTTTTGCGTCCATCCTTTTATCACCAGAAGGGTCTGACTGAATGGCTGCTTGGATGTAGAGATCCAAGCCGCCGCATAGATTTAAAGTGAACGCGGTACACAGAACTTTAGATCGGCGCCAATGGTTCAATCAGCAATGTTTGAGTGGCTTCATTATCATCCACTTACTTACCATTCGCATGACACAACCAGAAAAGCGGCAGTCAGCCAATTTCGGAAAGCAGACACGCTAGCTGATGATAGGTAGGTACAGCTCCAAAACTGTCTAGCCGCGCAGCCTCGTATCAATTTAAACCAGCTAACAAAACCACTGTTATTGATAACTCGGTTTTTAAGCCATGTCAGAGGCGATTTGGGCGGCTTAAAAACACTGACACCAGGGGTGGCCACTGGCCACTACCTCATACGATTACCTACCCAACAAAACCCCTGCCGTCAACTTCACCATCCGCTCACCTTGAGCCATCTTGACGACGGCGGGGTACCAGCGTGCGGGGTACCGGTAGTTAGCGGAGAGCAGCGCTGGCACCACCAGACAGGTGTAGGCGGCAGTCAGCCAGGTGCCCCCTAGCGCTGCCAGTAGACCCTTCGGCGCCCAGTACGGCAGCAGGAGCACCACGGACAGCAGCCACACTGGGAAGATAGAATGAATGCAGCAAGTAATTAGACATAATTAAAGTCAGTAAGTAAATAAGTAAAATGTTTATTTGGTACCAAATTAATGTCTACATATTTGAACGAGCGAGCGAAGTTCTCCGAGTCTACTTGAACAATCCGGCGTTTGTATGTATGTATGTATGTTTGTATGTTTGTATGTATGAATGTTCGTTCGACGATAACTTGAGTAAATGAAGTCGGATCGACATGAAATTTGGTAGGTGGGTAAATGAGGCAAAGAGAATTTTTAAGTTCGAACATGAGCCAAATCGGTCGAGGGGTTGCTGAGATATGGGGTCGCGAGTTCATAGTTCGGGGCGAACCACTAGTGTAATCTGGGAGAAACAAAGGCACGGCTATCCATACTTTTCATGAAGCACCTAACTACGTTCTGGGTTACCTAAATTACAATTAATGGGACACTCTGCGAAAGATATATCTACAGGGTGCACTCTAAGTCGATAGCGAAACTTTAAGTAGGCTGTCTACTGATCCATACAAACAACTTGTACTAGGTGGCGAAGAAAATGGAGCGAAAAATATATCAGCTGTTCCATACAAAAGGTCGACTCAGTACAGCGCCAAATGTATGAAGCAGCAGATATTTTTTTCGCTCCATTTTTTTCGCCACCTAGTAAAAGTTGTTTGTTTTGATCAGTAGACAGCCTACTTAAAGTTTCGCTATTGACTTAGAGTGCACCCTGTAGATAGATAGAGCTCGATACAATTATGTCTAGATCTAAGTAATAGAGCGGTAGGTACGGCCGGCCACAATCTCAGATACCCCATGGCAGCTTTTATCGCGCGCGGCATAAGGGCGCCAATCGAACAAAAAGGGAGACTGTGGCCGACTGTACCTATGTACCCACGACAGCACGTCAGACTGTACACTTCTGTTGTAAAGTCACCCGTAACGTAACCGAGTAGAGTGCTATCGTGTAAAGGTCGACTTGCTGTCGTGTGTACCTATCTACTGACATAAGTATAATTTAAACTGAATAGTCAAAATGATGTCACAACATTTATAATGCGCGCGGGATGAGAATAGGATGGAACCTTGTCAAAGTCAATCGAAAACATACTATATTTTACTTTGACAAGGTTGCATCGACGCGAGTTTGCTTACCGCGCGCGTCTCAGTTCCAAAAAGTCGCATCCCATTCTCATTCCACGTGGGTTATATTATTGCCCATTGTTTTTCGTATTGTTTGCATCGGGCGCGGTCAGTCTACGGAAGGAATGCGCTTCCGTGCTTTAGGTCCCGGTTCGAGTCAATCGTGCCATGTCAGAGGGGCTTGGTAAATCTTGGGCGGCCAGTATGCTTAGCAATTCTACACGGGGAGCCTCAGCCCACTTCCTTATCCTAAGTATCTGTTTCCACGATTCATCCAATCAATGTTCACAGCATTGATGGCTAGCAAAAATTAATGCTTTGAATTTGTATTTTGAATTTGAAAACTAACGGTCCCGTTAGCGCGCCGCTTTGTCATGGGGACAGACGCACGTAGGTACAATCTCATTTGAAACGTATAGCATCTTATATGATTCGTAAAAACATAAATTTAGATCGTATAAATGTCAGTCCAACGACCTTAGAGTGAGGGTAGGCACGCGAGGTCGATGTCCCGCTGAAATACTGGAGCGACGACATCGAGGCCGAAGTCACGAGCAATAATTTTATTGCAAACGTCATTGAAATGCATGCATTTTATAAACATTTTATTTACGTAGCTGCATGCTCATAAAGGCTGGGCAAAGGCCCTCACCTTTTTCAGAACAGGTCTTTCAGTAATTAATTTTCTAACAGCGGTTTTGAACGGTAAAAATATGCCTCCGTATTAACCAATTCCAAAACCTCAGACTAAGAGAGACCTAGATCCTGGAGAACTTGCTACAATCAATGAGTTCTGAGGCAGGGAATGAAAAGCATCGTGATGAAAAAACTTATTTACTGGTGTAAGATCTACAACTCTAAAATAACTAATGTTATTCAGGAAAACAGCGACAGGGGCGACAGGCTTTTTACGGTAACGCTGGGCGGAATAGGAAAACGGAAAAGCGTATTCCTTTTCTATTTCATTGTAATAAATAATGTAGAATTTATAAAATAATTTTGTATTTGGGATGGGAAATCCTATGAAAAACGCAATTAATTAGATGCCAATAAATAAAGTACCTTCTTGAAATCAACATTCATGTTTCCTAAACACATAGCGCTGTGATGATGCGTTGCACCCCACACATGTTGTTATTGAAAGCGAAAAACATCAGACTTTCTATTTTTGAACATCATAATAAACACACCATCGGAAATTGATCACAAAAACAAAGTGCGCACAAAACAGCGTCATGAAACTGAAGGAAAAATCATTGCGGAAAACCTCGACCTGGATACCAAACTGTACAGAGAGACATTAAAATTCGTTTACGTACCAATGTTCGCGATTTTGTCCTCAGATTTGAGCGTGTGAATCTTCGAGAATGAATCACTGCGCATGCGGCCACGAACTCTCGATATCATACCCATGGCAAGAACAAATCGAACACTGCGGAAAATCCAAGTGCAACTCTCTAGTCACTTGATCCAGCACAGTTTATCCGAAAAAACACTTGTGAACTCGTTTGTATGAGTATAGTTTTTGTTTGTTAGGCTTCAATATTAGTACAACTTGCTTAGAGAACGTTGGAAGAGCTAATGCGCTTGGGCGGGCGGCGAAGTGGCGCGAGCGCCGCTGCCTGGGCGGGCGGGGGCAAGCGCGTCGCTCTGACGCCACTAAAAAACTGCCAATCTTTTAATCGCAATGTTCACGTCCATTTCTCGCTGTGTAACCGTGATGACGATCCACGGCGGAACTTCAGCAGCAATGTATCGCTCGTATACAGAAGTTTTGCGGGTTGTTAAAAACAAAAACAAGCGTTTTTAAACGTGTTGTTGCCCACGTTGTTTGCGTTTATTTATATCAAGTTAATTCATGTCACTGACTCGGGAAAATCGGCCCTCTTTTTATTTATATGTATCGTATGATCTTCGTATCATGCATTTTTTTTATTATAATTAGGTCGCAATTAGAATTTAAGGATAATTTTACCTAAGGAAACCGCATCAAATCTGTACAACACTACGATATTTATCGGCCTTTGTCGGTCTAGGACAGTGGTTCTTAACCTATGGTCCGCGGACCACTGGTGGTCCGCGAGGGCCTCTCTAGTGGTCCGCGGGAGGGTCCTGCAGTCCAGCGCACATAGCGATATTTGTCAATAAATTTTAATGTTCATTTTGAAAGTCATGTTTGATTAAGTTCCTAATTAATAAAATAACTGAAATTTTCGTGCGCGCTGGCGCGCGCTCTAATTCCCTATTGAAAAATATTTTTAACCTTCAAAGATCCGCGTGACTGCAGATCGCGCCAAGGAATTACCGAATGCGCCAGATTTTGACAGGATAATACAATAAATAGCCTATACGTAACCTGCGGCAGGCTTCGATGTAAAGTTGCGGTCTTCAGTTCAATACGCAAAATGTATTATATCAAAACCCTTAAAAATCAAGTAATCAGTGCTCACTCATAGTATGTCGTTAGCCCATGTCAAACCGCACGTAGACTATATTTAGGTTAAAAGCGGTGAATTTTCAAATGCGCTACGCGCGTGTCTTCTATTCAAAACAAAGGAATTCTCCATTATGAAATGTAAGACTAATGCCCGTTTTCACCAACGATCCCTAATTTTAAAAGGCCTTTTAACGAAAGTTATTTGCACCTCTGCAAGTCTATGGGGCATGGATGAAGGATCATACACACTCAACTCATAACGCTTATGAGTGAAATTCGTATGGTCCTTCATCCATGACCCCTAGACTTGCAGAGACACAGATAATTTTCGTTAAAAGGTCTTTTAAAATTAGGGGTGGTTGGTGAAAACGGGCATTAAATAAGTAAATTTTCAGCCGCGCTGGGTGCTTTTGTTCAAATAATAGCTAAATAAATCTTCATCATATAAGGAAAAAAATTGTGATTTTTCGGGCGCGCTGTGTGCGCATTTTTCACACACCCACTACACGTGCTAAGGTAAACTTGATTTTTAAGAGTTAAATCGTAAAAAATTCGGGCGCGCTGCGCGCGCATTTACAAACAAATGAAATCTTGATGATATTGACGGAAGATTATCTGGCCATCTTGCGGCTTAAAAAGGGTAAAATCGGTGAATTTTCGGGGGCGCTGCGCGCGCATTGCTATCGCCTACCAATTAAATCTCCATAATAATTTTAGTAAAATTGGGGAATTTTCGCGTGTATGTTCCATTGTTCCAAAACCGACTCTTATTAATTTCCTATATTCAACTTACTTACATACATTATACTTAGGGTCACAGGTGAAACAATTTCATGTGAAACACGATGTACCTTGGATCTGGTGGTCCGCACTAAGAAAAAAATTATCAAAGTGGTCCGTGGTCCAAAAAAGGTTAAGAACCACTGGTCTAGGATATCCCATGGTAGCTCTTACCGCGCGCAGCATAGGGGCAACAATCGGACAAAAAGCGGTACAAAGATAACGAAGTATATAAACCTCGATATGGCCCTCGTGCTAAGCCAGCAGAAAGACATCCTTCCCTGATATTCTATTCTTTCTACAGGGTGCAATCGAATTCGATGGTCGAAGCTATGTAAACAGAACAGCTGATATTTTTTTATGCTACATTTTTTTTGCCTTCTCCTAGTACAAGTTGTTTGTATTTTAAACTTAAACTTTCGTGAGCACTGCACATTTTTCTATTAAATCACGGTTTTATTCACTAGTAATTTGTCGGTGTAGCCGACTAGTTTCGGTTCTCATTCGGAGACATTCTTCATGGAGAACGAGACAACCCTCGCAAAGCCGCGGCTAGTCTAGAAAAGAAAATAATAGATATTCTTTAATAGAAAAGTTGTTTGTAGTCATAGAATTTGTAATAAGTCTATGTATGTAGTAATCAGTCGACATTGCACCCTGTAGAGTACGAAAGGCGAGTACTATACTAATTAGTGGTAGAGTTACTTGCCCCCGCCGGTGGTGGTATCAAATAGTACCTACTCTACTCAAGGGCGTCGCCAAGGGGGGGCAGGGAGGGGCAGCTGCCCCCCCTGGAGATTCTAAAAAAGTTGCCAAATACACCGTGGAATTTTAGTGGTTTTAAAGCCGAAGGTATTTTGTTGCACTGGTGATTCTGAGCCAAAATGCAAAATTTCATTCCAAAACGCGCGAAAAAAAAAATCACTTCTCCATACAAATGGTGTCGATTGGCGATAGCCGTTTGTATTGGGAAGTGTTTTTTTTTTTCGCTCGTTTTGAAGTAAAATTTTGGAATTTGGCTCAGAATCACGAGTGCAACTAATACCTTCGGCTTTAAAACCACTAAAATTCCACGTTGTATAATGCAACCAAAGTCTTTGAGTTAATTTGCTTGAAGTTCAAGCCTTGAACAATCATTCCCGTACTTCGAAACTGGAATGAATTCACCAATTCCACTCCTAATATTCCGTACGCTCAACTACGCTCTGGCTGTAGATGTAAGGCTCGTAGTACAAGTGAAAAGCTTCATGTGCTGTCGACTTTACCTACAATTCATACCTACTTTTCTGATTCATAGAGAATGAGAAAAGTATGAATTGTAGTAGGTAAAGTCAACTTGCCCCCCCCTGCGCCATCGGCTGGCGACGCCCTTGACTACTCTATCAAAACTGTATCGTCAATTCCTACTCTACCGCTAACTTTACTTATGTATCTCAGGCTATAGAGTTGTAAATGTAAAGTAACTGTTGTAGAGTGGTTGTAGAGTTTCCGATTTCCGCGTTTCCGAGTATCATTCTCGTATTCTCGTCTCGTAACTGGCTAGGCCCACGCCCGCGCTATTTCAGATTTCCTTTCAGTCATTCATAGTGGGGAGCGTAGGCAGATGGCGAGAGTCACGAGCGTGTAGGCAGGGCCGGTCTGTAACAACAACATCACTTCGAGGAAACTGATGAGTGATGATTCATAATAATAATTTCTGTCACAGAAAAGTCCTCCATACTTGAGGATAAAAGTTCCAGTTATAATTATATTTTTGGGAATGGAAAACAGAACGGCTTCTTGTATGGGACCCCACACAACAAACTTTTATTACTTGTTGGGTAATTCACCTTAATAACACAATAATCTGTGAAAAATCTGGCTACCTATTGCGGTTCCGAAGATACATAGTTAGGATTAGGACAGACAGACGGACAGACAGACAAAAAGACAGCGGAGGCAGAGTAATACGGTCCCATTCGGTACCCTTCGGGTACGGAACCCTAAAAATCATGATTCGTGACTTTCGTGAGGAAAGATTTCCTGAAAATGAAGATTGCGAAAACCGACCCCTAGCCCACCCACCTAGCACTAGAGGTAGATGATAAAGCAAAGTCTACATTATTAGTATGAGTTCAGTAACTGTTCACGAAGAAGAATTTGATTGTGTAAGCGCAGGACAGGGAGAGCTGGCGTCTTTTGGTTACAGAGGCCAAGACCCATTTTGGGTCGCTGAATGCATGAAATAAGAAAGATGCTGAATGCTGAGCCAGTAAGAATTATCTGGGCCCTTAGCCTGTAACGCAATGGTGCCAAAGTGGGCTCCCGGTTGACGGTTATAATTACTATTTATTAATGCTGTTGGTCCAGTGTCGGTCCTTTCAATGTTTTTGTAGTACAGCAAAGAATATTATGAGTCTAATTCTAAAGGATTAGTTCGCTGGTTGTAGGAGAACAACGAAAAAATCCCGGTTTGGTCCTTCTACCTGGGACGCCATTGATACGCCATTGTGTTACAGGCTAAGGCCCCTGTTCACTCAACAAAACACAAATGCCGAACTTTTTTAACCAGCCAGCAATTTTTGGCTAGAGTTTTATTTCATACTCTTTCCACAGAACTCTTTGCTGTGAAGGATGCTCGTGCTCTGGTGTCTGCTGAGCCTGGCGCTGGCTAGCGAGGGCTACTACGACGGCGGCGAGTATTCGCGCAACACGCTCGAGAGGGAAGAGCCGGCGTTGGCGGACTCGTGAGTCATTCATTCATTCATACTGGCTGGCTTGGCTACCCTAAGTGGATCTTGGCCTCCGCAACCAAGACGCCATGCAGATCTCCCGTCCTGCACTAACACCCTCCAATCCTGCAATTATTGGAGCTCGCGCAGGTTCCTTTCCACCGCGTCTTCCCAGCGTTATTTGGAACATCCGACCGGCCGTTGCCCTACGGGACGCCCCATGCTCTCGTCGCAGTCCGATCCTCCCGTGATTCAGCGAAACATTATTATTGCATTAACTTATAAGGATACGCAAATACGCTAAGTATGACGTATGAAGGAAAACCTGAGCGTGCTCCACAGTGGGCACGCGTGGTGACTGATTAGGTATGCCCAAACTATCTCATTCTGATAGATCATAGAAGGCCTTTGTCCAGCTAACGGGACACGAACACGTGTACGGCTACAATTTTTTTTTTTTTTTTTTACTTATAGGTAAGCTGCTATTATTGGGGAGGCCACCCCACGCCACACCACCGCTCCTACGTATCACGCTTCTTGAACGCCGACCAGCCCCTCTACCCTTGACGCGTTTTTCCAATACGGCCGCAATATGGCGCAATTTACAAATTTTAATATTTTACAAATTAAGACGCATTTTGTGTTTTTGTTGAATAAAACGGCCTTACCTTTGAATAAACATCACAAAGTATTTAAAATCAAAGCATTACTATGCGAATTCAAAGAGAAATTAATTTTAAAACTTTTTCAATAGAATCGCAATACCGTCAAGGGTAACCCCCCAGCAGGGGTCTACCGCATAACACTTGCCAAAAAGTGCCAATGTTGTGGACGTGGCATCCACTCCCGCATCGAGCTTTATAGCCATGAGAAAAAATGCTACAAAAAAACCATCTGCCATCAGTGCGCCAGGGGCCAGAGTCTCTAACGCAATGGTGTCAAAATGGGATCCCAGTTGACGGCTTCAATTACGATTACGAGGTTTATTTCGCTGGTTGTAGAAGAAAAACGAGGATACCTTCTGCTTCTGCTGGGACGCCATTGACACGCCATTGCGTTACAAACTTGAGCCCCGTTCTCAGACTTCTGCAAAATTACGTGGCAGAAGTCTGAGAACGGATTTCAAAGCTTTAGGTATGCCGAGCATAGCTCGCTGCGCTGGTCTCTACTTCATAAAATTGAATTTACAGATGTTTCGTTTCGCAGACTCGAGATGCGAGACAAGTTGTGGCGGCTGCCCATACCGGAGGCGTGCCGCGAGAGGGACAGCAAGGAGTGCAAATTTGGAACCTATTTCAACGAGATCTGCGGCAGGCGCGAGTGTTATAGTGTAACTTACATACCTTCTTTTTAAATTGGTACTACATTACTTAGGCTGGTCCTAGCTTAGCTAGCTACAGTAATTTCATATGGTTTCGAGCTGGACGTGATTTTTGCCGTGAAACAGCACCAACAATGACTTTCGCCAGGGGCCGGAGTCTGTATCGTGCCTCGATAGGCTCCGAGATGTAGGCTTCAATTACGATTAATTTATGCTGTCTTCTTATCCTTTTAATGTTTTTCTAGTAAGTACAGCAAAATATGAGTAAGTATATTCTGATTCTAATTCTAGAGGATTAGTTCGCTGGTTGTAGGAGAAAACGAGGAAAACCCGGTTTTGTCCTTCTACTGGGAACCTATCGTCACGCCATTGTACAGGCAAGCCCCCGATGAATGACGGTGAGGTCCCGATTGCACCGCGGCGCCACTTTCTACTCAAAGAAAACTGAGCTAGTTTATTCAGGGCAAATGGCGAACTTCGTGAGTAATCAAGGCTGCCCTAGCTCGCGAGACACAGCGAATTGATAGTTTCCGATAGCAAGTAACTTTACTATCCACAGAAATTAAATTCTCATTGAATCGCTATTTTTTTTTCTAAAGCGCTGCATCTTCTTTGCGTGCTGTCTCCTATCGGAAGTTGGCGATTAGTTTGGCTATCTCGTCCTTCGAAGCCGCCAAACGGAACATTGAGCCGGTGCTTTGCCCGAACCATTCGCGTAGATTTTCCATCCATGATATCTTGCTATCTGTAGAGTGCCCAGCCCTAGATAATGGACAACACTAGATAATAGACAAGATAGAGTAATAACTGTTAAAT
Source organism: Zelleria hepariella (assembly GCA_949319315.1). Lineage (NCBI taxonomy): Eukaryota > Metazoa > Arthropoda > Insecta > Lepidoptera > Yponomeutidae > Zelleria > Zelleria hepariella. The sequence goes on along the minus strand of OX439386.1, from coordinate 5,695,169 downwards.
CCGGGACATGGCCGAGAGAGCTGTACAAGTTGTAACAATACAATAAAGAAGTGATTAGGGCTGGAAGATAGTAGTGTGGCGGGAAATTCAAAATTTTCACAGTTTTTTCCATTTTGTAACTAAACTGAGCTATTTTTGTTCAGCGATTTTTCGTTCGCGAGAATAAAACCGTATTCTTTTCATTATTGTAAACAACAGAACAACAATAATTCAGCCGATTACGTGTTCTGGTCTACGAAGCAGTGGTACTGCCCAAAAAACTTATCGTAGACCAGAACACATAATCGGCTGAATTATTGTTGTTCTGTTGTTTACAATAATGAAAAGAATACGGTTTTATTCTCGCGAACCAAAAATAGCTCAGTTTAGTTACAAAATGGAAAAAACTGTGAAAATTTTTAATTTCTCGCCACCTTGCTATCGTCTACCCTTAAATTCGTAACTTGGTGTTTAAATACGGATCTACACTATCTAAACCTAACAGTCCGTCCTAACACCACACTTAATCTTTAATTACGTATGTAAATCTTTAAATTCTCATTGTTTACGAATACTATTTCCTCTCAGGGCCCAGACGAGGAGTGCACAGAGAAGTTGCAGTACGCCAACTACGGGAAGAGATGCGCCTTCGGCTACGAGTGTAGCAAGAAGTTGGGCACCTGCGTCGGGCTTCGCAGCAAGAACCTCGCCCCTCCACTACCGGGCTGGTACCATCTGCTGCTGAGGCGCCGTCTAGCGGAGTAGTGCTTATCTTTATACTTATCCACGGCAGTCTAAGACCTTGTAAAAAAAAGAGGCACTAATTTAGTCCTACTTGATCGTAAACTGATTGTTGTAAAAGTAGGTAGTATGTAGGTAACTATAAATATTGATACGTGTGCATACTTACTATTAACTCCTAAAACCGTCTTGGCAACACTCGGCCGCCATTTAGCGAGACCTAGGCTATCTATCTACATAACCCATCATAAGGTAAAGCCCACTCTGCCCACTGCTGGCTGTGCTAAGAATATGGGGTCAATGCGTAGACCTTAAGCTCGAGGGGCGACGATATTGTAAAGATGGCGGGAGGACCTAAGCTATTTGTGGATCTCAAAATGTTAGCTCTAGATATTATACTTTAAGGCTGGAAGATAGTAGTGTGGCGGGAAATTTAAAATTTTCACAGTTTTTTACATTTTGTAGCTAAACTGAGCTATTTTTGTTCAGCGATTTTTCGTTCGCGAGAATAAAACCGTATTCTTTTCATTATTGTAAACAACAGAACAACAATAATGAAGAATACCATCAACTTTTGATTTTTATCTTACCATAAACTCTATTAAAAATGGAAACATTGGGTGAAAACATTTTTTTGATACGACTTATAGTTCTCGAGATATTTAATTTTAAAATACCTGTGCGACGGGCGCGCGGTCGTTAGCTGCTGTGACGTCACACACAACTCAACACGCACCCGACACATACACCGTAACACTCATTCAAAGGGCTGCACAGTGGTCGATTTGTACGATTTAGGCGGCCAAAACTATTTTATGCTTTATTTCAGTAATAAATACGACAACAAATGCTAATCTGGTATTTTAGAGTGAATATATATGTTTATCCCTATTCGTTTCATTGAAAGCGTATTTTTCTATACAAAAAAACATTTCTGTGAAAATATTTTTGTAAATAGCGCCAATGTTTTTAAATTTTCTTTAAATCTCCCTTTGGTGTAAAATATATATATTGAGTTCATTTGAATTATCGAAATCGGCTTAGTAGTTTTTGATATTTGGGTTAAGAATTATCACAATTTGTTAAGTAAAAGACGGCCGTACATAAAAAAAAATGTTTATTCTCTACAGTCTGCATGCCTATTTAAATTTAAAATAAAATATGGATGACAAAAAAATACAGTTTACACTAAAATTAAATGGTCAACAGTTATTACCACATTATTATACTAAATGTTACTTACAATGTTAGGTACCGAATCATAAACAATAAGACAATATTTTATGAAAGTTTAACATACAAATTGTTATGTTACTCTTTAAAAGACAATTCTTCCTCACCGTCACTTTCCATGCATTTATCACAAGTGCCTTTTGTATTTGGCTCTGCAGGAAGCAAAAGCTCCAAAGTTTCCTGCAAAAATGGTTTTGATCGGATCTTCTTTTTTTTTCTCATTGAACTGATGAGTGGATCTGATGTCAAGAGTAACCTGTGATAAATATCAAGGTTACAGTCTTCGCGTGAAAACTTTCGAGCAAAGTTTAGACGGTATGAGCGAAAGTGCTTATTACGAGCTTCTGCAGCTTCCTCCGAAAGTTGACCAATAGGCACTAGAGAATTTTCTATAACTTTTCCACCATGTACCAAAATTTTATGCATGGTAGGAGTCATAGAATGCCAACCATATAACTCTACATACAGTTTTGCTGTCTCCATGGCGTATTCATCAAATTTCGGGACATCTATTTTGTGACCGCTTGATATGGCTTCCAAAATAACTTTAATTCTATAAATAAAATTAAAGTCTATTCCCGTTATTTCAGCAACCAGATGTGGGTTTTCAAAAAATCTTCTACTAGTATTGCCGTCATTTGTGTTACCAAAATTACATTTTGGCATATCTACCAAGATACCTACTTCTTCTCTGAATCTTTGCTGAATCTCTTTTTTTTTTTTGTTGTTCTAGCATCTTTTCTGCTTTGGTTCTTTTTTCACGGTATTTCCCAACGGGCAATTTATAAGCTAAATGTAAAATACTCTCGAATAATCGAATTCTGGCATGTAAAGTTGATAGGCCAAATTCAAGCGATTCTGGGTGAATTTCGTTTTTTTTACTTAAGTCATTAAAGTTTTTTGAAGTGGCTCCGCATATGTAGCATCTACTCGTTGATTTGGTGTCAGTCGCCGCATTGCAAACTTTGCCGTCCACCATGGTCATTTTAAGACTGTGGCTAACCGAGAATTTTTGCCCATTCAGTTCCAATTCCGTGGCTTTTAGGGACTTCACACTGTCCCGAACGTAATTTATTTCATCTTTTGTAATGTCTGTAGACTCTTTTATAAATCTGAATCGTATCGGGCGGCAATATCGTGGTGAAGAAGGAGTCGGGTTTTGCCAAACCATTTTTGTTTTGTCTTCGCCGCAAACAATTTGTAGAGGCACGAATGAGCTCAAAAATATATTTGCATCCGAGTCGGCGTCATTCATTAACTTTTGTTTGTATTGAGCTTGTTGTGAACCATCACAACCCCATTTGCAGATAATCTGCAAGGAATTTCTCTCAGTTTCTGTAATAGTCATTAGTACTTCTTCGAGGAAAATTGATAATCGCGTGACGGTGTGATCTAACAAAGATTGTAGATCACTTTCAGCACAGGAAGCGGTCACTCGTAGCGTCTCTTTGGGTGGGTAACATTCCTGTTTAGCCTTCAACACTAATTCGTAGCACGGGTAAAAGCTTCTGTTGGTTGCTCGCACAATTTCATATTGACTTCGTGTCAAATCAGCGTCCACGCACATTCGCAGTGCCTCCCGAGGCGTAAGGGGATCTTGTGCCTTTGATTTGGAATGTCTTTTTTTACATTCGTTTGCGGCTGCAGGCGAATTTGTAATATCTTTTAGGACTTGCGAGGCGTTTCTTTTTCCTTCTTTTTGTAAAATTACTTGCGCTGCGTGAACTATCACTTCTTTGCCTACAGAGGAGCGAACTTCTTCTGTTTTCCTCCTTTTAGTTCTTTCACTACTTTCACTGAATGTTTTGCTAGGTCGTCCTGACTTATTATGCGTTTTTATGGGCATCTCGAACGTTCCTGCTAACCATGCATCATTGCTTATAAGAAAATTTTCTAGCGTGTTGCGTGCTTTGGACCATCTCTTTTTTATTTCTGTTTTAAAATATGAAAATTTATGATTTATATACTTTTTGTCTTCGTCGGAGTCCCCGTAAGACACTAACAAATAATTTTGTAAGTATTCCAATTTGTCGTTTATTGATGGAGAGTTTTCCTCAATCATCTTATCAAAAAGATATCTGCGAGTTACTACCTCCATGCCCGAGTAACTTGATGAACCTAGAACAACGAAAAGGAATTTTAACGCAAAAGAAACAAAAAAGGAATTTTTCTCACTTTCTGCCTAAGTTAATGAATTATTATTTTTCTCGCGAAGTGGTCAAAGGTGGTGGCTATTTTTTTTGTGGTTATCTGCTCAAAGAGCTATACTATTAGAAACCATAAGGAATTTAACTCGGACGGTCTCGGAAGTACAACATTTTTACTATTGAAAATAAAAAAATAATAATATTTTCTATGAAAAAGGGCGATCTTTGATACGTTGTAACTGCACTAAATATTGATATTCCTTATCTTAATTTAAATTATATTTGAAGGAGCTTACCTGAATTTTCGACTTCCATCACTTTCACTTGTAACTGAATAATATCCAATGAAATATTCACTTTAGAATATCGGTTGCGCTAAGAGTGTCGAGAACGAACGCGTACAGCTTGCGCGACGATCAAGTTCCGACTACCTGTGGGGGCGCGCACGCAGTTCTAGGAACTGGGGAGGGGTGGGGTTTGGGCAGTCGGGGTGTCTATTTTTCCGGGAATCAATTAGTTTTGTTATAAGTTAACTTTGAGAAATGGACTTTTGGCCGCCTAAATCGTACAAATCGACCACTGTGGGCTGTATCTTTGGAACCGTACTAAGGTCCACTTGCGTCAACCAGGGTTAGCCAGTTAACTCTGAGTTAACGTCAAAATTTGTATGGAAATGACAAGTTAACTCGGAGTTAGTTTGCTAACCCTGAGTGACGCAAGTCCGCCTAAGTAGCCGGTTGAAATTTTCAGAGATTTAGTTTTATTATAGTGGATTACCAAAGAAATAATAAAAAATAAAAAATATTAAAAAATAAGAGGGGTCCCCATACAAAAAACGTCATTTCATACTTTTTGCTCTATAGAAAAAACTGATAGATATACAAGCAACAAACTTGGTATGATTATAGGGCTTACTCCATAGTATAACAAAATAATATAAAAACTGGCCAAGTGCGAGTCGGACTCGCGCACGAAGGGTTCCTTACCATCTATAAGAAAGGCAAAAAAATCACATTTGTTGTATGGGAGCCCCCTTAAATGTTTATTTTATTCTGTTTTTTAGTATTTGTTGTTATAGCGGCATTAGAAATACATCATCCTGGTGACAGACAGACGGGCGGACAGATGGACAGACAGACGGACAGACGGACGGACAGCGGAGTCTTAGTAATAGGGTCCGGTGTGGAACCCTTCGGGTACGAAACCCTAAAAACGGTCAAGCGCGACTCGGACTCACGCGCCGAGGGTCCATATAACCAGTTTCTTTTATTGTATGGCGGTAGGAAACTCTCAGTGCGCGAGTTCTACTCGCACTTGGCCAGTTTTTTTGTGTGTTTAGTCAAGTCATTTTTCATTTTTCAAAGCCGTCATCCATAGCTAAGTAAGAATATATTATTTAAAGTACAAACCCGTGCTAGGGAATATTTTAAACAGGGCTTGCGGCTTTAAAACCTGTCTCTAGCGATTTTTTAATGTTATAAATAAATAATATTATTTTAAAACACTACTGTAACACTGACTAAACACAGAAAAACTGACCAAGTGCGAGTCGAACTCGCGCACTGAGAGTTTTGTACCACCATACAATAAAAAAACTGGTTATACGGACCCTCGGCGCGTGAGTCCAAGTTGCGCTTGACGGTTTTTTTATATTTTTTTGTTATACTATGGAGTAAGTCCTATAATCGTACCAAGTTTGATACTTGTAGGCCTTAGCGTTTTTTCTATAGAGCAAAAAGTATAAAACAACGTTTTTTTATATGTTGACCCCTCTTATTTTTTAATATTTTTTTTTATTTTGATTATTTCTTGGGTAATCCACCATAATAAAACATAATCTCTGAAAATTTCAACTGGCTACGTAGTACGGTTCCAAAGATACAGCCGTTTGAATGAGTGTTACGGTGTATGTGTCGGGTGCGTGTTGAGTTGTGTCGTCACGCGAGTTTGCCGCGCTCGCGCGAAAAACTCCAAAAGGACGGAAACTAAAACCGTCGTAACTTTAAAACTACTGGCTCGATTTGAATGAAACAAAAACAGATGTATTTCTAAATTTTTAGGCTACACGGTCATAAAGTTTCAAGTGATTTAATAGACCCACGGACATTCTTCATTCAGCCGATTATGTGTTCTGGTCTACGAAGCAGTGGTACTGCCCAAAAAACTTGTCGTAGACCAGAACACATAATCGGCTGAATTATTGTTTTTCTGTTGTTTACTATAATGAAAAGAATACGGGTTTATTCTCGCGAACGAAAAATCGCTGAACAAAAATAGCTCAGTTTAGCTACAAAATGTAAAAGTATGTGAAAATTTTGAATTTCCCGCCACGCTGCTATCTTCCAGCCTTAATAGGTAGGTACGGTCAAACACACGCTAGGATATCCCCTTTCGTTTGATTGGCGCCCTTAGGTAAGCCGCGCACGGTATAAGCTACCATGGGATATCCTAACTGTGGCCGACCGGTACCTAACACCACTGACCATGAACTAAAAAAACCTGCCATATAAAAGTTTGTATGCAGCGGGGTTTTTTTTAGTTTCTGGACAGGGAATAGGTACCTACTTAAGTAGGTATACATACGTTTTTCCTTCCTATCAACTTATTTACTTATCAATTAATTAACTAAGTACCTTCTTTATAATCTTTGCATTGAGTATTTAATTCCAATCAGTAAGTAGATTAAATAGATTAAATATTAAATGCAACCAAATGATCTACTTAACAATGTGTTTGCAAACTAATACATAACCTGACTGAAAATACCTAAATCATTAAATAAACCGATAAAACGACTAGCATGAAGCACCCACCATAGTGCACAATTGACAATAGGTACAGTCGACAGCACGTAGACCCTTACAACAACAACGAAACGCTTGACGTTGAATTACGGACACCCTGTATAGGTAAAAAAAAGATGATGAGAGTGGTTGTATTATGGTATGGTAGTATGTACAAATATCAAGCTTGATAACCACGCGCCTATTATGCTAGGACGTACGTCCGGCCACAGTATACAGGGTGTTAAAAGACCGCCAACAGACCCGAAAGCCACGTATACTAGACACCAAAACAAAGTACTTTTTCGATAAATTATTGCTGGGAAATGATTTTGGTTTTTTAGGTTATTATTATGAAAAATATTTTTTCACGCAATGGAAGTGTAACGCACAGAAGTCATATTGCGCAAGCGGAGGTATCAGATTATAATACTTAAGCTTGAAGTGCCGATGTTTAGAATACATTGCGGGTTGCAATTTTAACGTCGTTTTTTGTGAGAAATAAATATAAAAAACCACTGCTGTAGGCTCCAGGTGGTGCGTAACAAACTTTATTAATAGGTACCTAAACTCCCTTATTCTAGCTATAGGTTTTTACTAACATAGATAATAAACAAAACAATTGTTACACATACTAACCATTATGAATCTTGTTATTTGAAATAAATGAATTATTATTATAATATTCATAATTTTGATATCTCTTCTTGAGAAGGTATGTTAAGAACTAGATACTGAATAAATTTCTGCAAAAAAAAAGTTTTGAAAAGTCCGACTTTGAACCTCGTTATCTCGGAAACCGTTGATTTCCCAGGCATAGTTCCTTGGGCAAAAATGTTCCTTATGATGAGGGCAATACGTGGTATCCCGCTTTGTTGGCGGTCTTTTAACACCCTGTAGGATACTCCATGGTACAGGTATCGTCACGAGTTATGACTTTATGAGCGCTCGACGAAACTGGTGGGGATTTCTGCGCAAGTGTGTACAATCGCGCGCAAAATGTCTAATATCCACGCGGGATCTAAGACTGACGCTGAGCTGAACTATAGTTGAGTGAGATACTATAAAAATCGGAGAAACTGACTAAAGTTAACGATTTAAAGTATTCTTTGCGGACGTTATATTTTAAATGGTTTTCTATACAATAATCCTGACATTACGATAAAACGGGTGTACAATCAATGAAAAATAATCTCAATCCAATATTATTGTACTCAATAACTTTTTTGAATCTTTCTGAACCGTCTTTTTAAAACATTTTGTTTCGGCATTCTTTCTGCGAGGAAAAAAAAAACGTTGTGTGCGACGGTACCCCGAGGCTGGAGCGACTGATCTACCAATCACGCGCCCGCGCTCGCCGGCGACCGCGCCTCTCCGTCGCCCCCCGCGTACCCCACCAAACAGACCGAAAAAATGAGTTCTGCGCATTCAAGGTCAGCGCTCATAACTCGTGACGCGACCCGCTTACCGCGCGCGGCATAAGGGTGCCAAGTACCAACCGAACAAAAAGAGGTATGCTAACTTGTGGCGACTGTACATGGGAGATCAGCCAAACGGATTGCTGACTCACCGTCGTTATCGGTGGTTGGTTTAAATCACTCAATCTAAGAACATGTTTCATGTACACACGACCGCACGTCAAACTGTACACTTTTGTTGTAAAGTCGCCCGTAACGTAACGGAGTAGAGTGCTAGCATGTAAGCCTCGACGTGCTGTCGTGTGTACTTGTTGTAGGTAAGTAAGCAAGCATAGACAAGGCAGATAGACATAGCTATAAGCTATGAAAATGGCGGCGGGTACCTATGGTAAGGTCTGAAAAAGAGGTTACGAAAATACGATTTCGGTTCATACCTAAAACTTTCTTACATTTTTGGTTAGGAAATATTGTTTTACGATGCTTTCTTTATTGATTAGGTAATTGTTCTACGTTGGGTTTGTGATTAAACAACAATCTTTATGAAAATAAGATCAAAAATATTAAAACGTAGTAGGTAAATAATACAAACCTCAACAAATAACAACATTTAACGTAAACTAAAATATTGAAATAACTCGACAAACATAAAAAAAATCAATAAGAGGCGAACGTATTTTGGCGTGTTTTATTAGCCAAACGCAGGTGACTAATCAGGACTGCCTAAAATGACTTTGCTAACGTTACGTGTGAGTATAGACGGAGATATGATTAAAGCGAGAGGGCGCGAGAGTGTCCGCCATTTCTAAATCGTTTCTTTAATGGCACGGGTTCTATGTAGAGCATGGATACCGGTTTTCGGTAATACCGAAAAACCGGGATCCCGGACTAAATCTACATTTGAAAAACCGGTATTGTATTATGTTAATACCGGAATTTCGGTATTTTCGGTATTACAGATAAAACTCTGAAACAAGTGTGGAATATCAAAATTTCGCGCGCATGCGATGCGTGCGAGTGCGCCGTGTGGAATAGTGATGTGAACCGGGTTTAGAAACCTACAAAAAAAATGTTTTTTTGTAAAAACCTATGTATAAACGCCGGTTTTTGTTTATTAATTAAAACCGATTACTTTCTTATTTTGAACTGCAGTCCAGGGGCCTTAGCCTGTAACGCAATGGTGCCTAAATAGGCTCCCAGTTGACGGCTTCAATGGGGGATTTCCTGACAGCTTTAAAAAATAAAAAAATGTTATAAAAGCTGTGATAGATGGCGTTGATCCGACATCACAAAGTAAATTCGTGCTTACTACAGCGAAAATACTTTTTCACTTCATTGCTCTGTGACTTCATCTTTCACCTCATTCCATTTTGGTACATGAAAAAGTGCACGACTTTGTTATTGTTCTTGTATGAGTGAATGGTAGAACCGGAAACACTACATTTTGCTCCATCACCAATACCTAAATATTGTGTTTGGACGTATCTACGAAGCCCAACGAGCGCGAACTGGCTTATGAAAAACATATCTCGTCAGCGACATCCAGTTAAAAATTTGGAACTACAACTTATGAGCTCTCAGAAAATTGCCTATTACGATTTATTAATGCGGATTGCGGACGGTCCTTTTAATGTTTTTGCTGTACGCAAAGAATATTCCGATTCTGCAACTTTTTCTCCGAGTGCGCGGTCAGTGAGTGAGTGAGTGTGTGTATTTGTTTTCACGCTAGAACTGCAGGACGAATTTGCCTGAAGGAATGGAGATAGCTTAGAAACCAGACTAACATAGACTATAAATTACGAACTAAATTCGTCTGTTTTTTTTTTTTTTTTTTTTTTTTTGTTTATTTAGATACATTTGCAGAATGGTACATGATAAATTCTTAACTTATAAGCACAATGTGGATGATCCTGATGTACATTCCATAATAAATGTATACAACCTTCGCATCTAGTAATAAATAACAATAGTTAAAAATCTAACAATGCTGTAACAAAATTAATATGTCTATAATATGAATACAAGGAAGAAATAACATTTTTACTTTACTAATTTATTTATTTTACTTTTGAATACTTTTATTGAATTTGAAAATATATCAAGTTCGGGATCTTTGAGTGTTTTACTACTATAATTTTGACACATTCTATTTATAGGAGAGTGAGTGCCAGTGTTTGTTTTGGACGAAGGTCCAGACAATATTTTAGTTATGGGCTTTCTAGGCTTGTTATAAGGGACGGTTATAGAAATTTGTGCTAATAGGTCGCTGCAACTGACTTTACCACTGATAAGATTGTATAGGAAGGCAAGGTCGTGTAGCTCGCGTCGGCTTTTTAGGGATGTCATTTTAAAGAATTGTAGGCGCTGATCATATGGACATCTATGGGAGATACCGGAGGAAACAAAGGCTAGGTGTCTTGTAAAGGATCTTTGCAAACTTTCAAGACGTTGGGAATGAGTAACGTAGGATGGATTCCAAGCTGAAGACGCGTATTCTAGCAAGCTGCGTACCAATGCGTTAAATAGCATAGTTTTTGTATGAGCTTTGAATCCCTTCGTATTACGTTTGATGAACCCAAGCATCTGTGCGGATTTTTTAGCAACAGCGTTGAAATGCGGTTTGAAGGTCAACTTTGAATCCAATGTGACACCTAGATCTTTAATTTCGTTGACCTCCGTCAATTTCTCGCCAGCTAGATGGTAATTGGAAGCAAACGGTCTCCTTTTTTTTGTAAACTTGATGTGAAAGCATTTTTTTACGTTTAATTGCATGTCGTTGTTGCAGCACCAGCTTTGTAATCTGTCTAAGTCGTTTTGCAGCAAAATAGAGTCATTATGAGAGTTAATGGGCATAAATATTTTAAGATCGTCTGCGAATAAGGAACATTTACAGTTATGAATTTGTGAGGTAATGTCATTAATGAAGAGGGAAAATAAAATAGGTCCTAGATGAGAGCCTTGAGGCACTCCGGAGTCAGCATAATACAGTCGCGATTCATATCCATTAACTGCTACAATTTGTGTGCGTTTTTCTAGGTATGACTTAAACCAACTGAGTAGTGTTCCGTGTATGCCACTTGCCTCGAGTTTAGCTATTAAAAGTGAATGGTTGACTTTGTCGAAAGCGCTGCTGAAATCCGTGTAAACGGCATCAACCTGGGAGCGAGCGTCGACGTGTCGTGATACATTCGATATAAAGGAGACGAGATTCGTTTCAGCAGATCGACCCTTTCTGAACCCGTGCTGAAAGTCATTGATAAGAGGGTCTATGTGGCGAGTTATGATTGGGCAGAGTACTGATTCAAATAGTTTTGAGAAGCATGAGAGAATAGATATGGGTCGATAATTTTGTATATTACTATCGTCGCCTTTTTTCAGTAAGGGTAAAATTCTTGCCTTCTTCCATTCATGGGGGAACTTGCCTTCTGTTAGTGACCGGTTAAAAATGGTTGTTAGTGGATAAGTTAATGATAAAGCACATCGTTTAACAAAAAGGGGAGGGATGCTATCTGGACCAGAACCTTTGAAAATATCTAGTTTTTTAATTTTTTGAAGTACTTCTTTCTCTGTTATCTTTAAACTACCGATTGTATTATTTGAAAATGCCAGAGACGCAGTAGAGTGTTTAGTTGAGTTGGCCGAATAGGTAGAGGAGAAATGAGTTGCGAAGAGGTTTGCAACTTCCAGGCCTGTGTTAGCAGAGGAATCGTTCAAATGCATTTTAGCTGGAATAGTTGATTCGCCCTTGCGTTTGTCTTTAACATAGCGCCAGAATGCCTTGGGGTTGCTCTGAAGGTCTTTTTCAAGACGTTGTTTATATTCATTGTAGCACTTATTTAATAACTTATGACATCTACTACGAAGTAAGTCATATTCAAACTTGTCCCTAGGATTATTAAATATACGATACTTTTTTCTTACTTTATTTTGTTCAGAGATTAGTTTAATTAGTGGTTCGGTGTACCAGGGCGGGAATTTGGATTTTTTCTTTCTTCGTTTAGGTACAAATTTTTCTATTACTTGCATTAGATGATTGTAGAAGATTCGTAACATTTCGTCGACATCTTTGCAGTTATTGAGTACTTGCCAGTCTATAGATTTTATTTCAGATGTCATGCTGCTGTAATCGGCTTTATAGTAGTTGAAATCAGTACGGGGCTTGGAGTCTAAAAACTTAAGGTTAGTGAGCGGCAAATGGAGAAGCAGATTTGGATGAAATTTGTCGAGTTTGCTAAGTAGGTCTATAGGCGGTAACACAGTAGCGTTGGTTATATTACTTAATATAAGATCTAGTTGCCTATTATCACAGTTAAGAATGTTACTAAATTGGTTTAAATTGTGAAGACTCATGAAATCGACTAGTGTATAACCTAGGTTATTATTATAATTAGTAGGAATTGTATAAAAGCAGTCTTTTTTCTTTTCCCAGTTAATAGATCCAATATTAAAATCGCCTAATATGACTAGGTCGTCATCAATATTTGTAACATTATTAATATTGTCTGTAAATTTTATAAGAGTATCAAGCTTGGGTGGAGATGGGAGGTAAAAGCCACAGATATAAACGTGCTTGAGAGCGTTATTGACTTTAAGAGTTAACTTGACCCAGAGATCTTCACATTCGCTTTCCCAGTTGTGAACACGAGATGATTCGATATCACGGGATACCGCGATCAATACTCCACCCCCATCTTCCTTTGAGCTTAATGACAAATCACGATCTCTACGATAAACTATATATCTATCATCAATAAATTCTCTATTACAAATGCTTGAGTTTAGCCAGGTTTCGGTAAAAACAATTACTTTGTAATTACATTGCAAAATGTTACTATATACTTGGTTTGTTTTTGTTCTAATACCTCTAACGTTTTGATAATATATATCCATAATTAAATAACAGTATTGACTTATAAAATATATTACTTATTGTGTACTATAGGAAATGTAAATAATAACTACACCATGAGCTTAAGGCTGTCATGGCTGCGGATTGGGATGGCCTGAGCAGATTCGTCCTTCCGTACATTGACTCGTCCATTGCGCGCCCAAACGAACTTGTAGCCTTTCTGCTTCGCTATCTTCCGGGCCTCAGCGTGGAGGGATTTGTTAGTAGGTGTCAGGTGCTCGCCGACATAAACGGGAGTGGTGGGGCCGCTTAGTCCTAGGTGCTGGGTGCTCAACTTATTTAGAGGGTTCTTTTTGTTGTACTGCGAGACCGCTGCCAGAAGAGTGTCTCGGTGACGGGTGCTGCGAAGTTTTGCAATGACAGTCCTGGGCCGGTTGTTGTCCTTGTTGAGCTTGGCTACTCTGTCGATAACGGCAAAAAAAGTCTACGCGGACGAAGTCGCAGGCAAAAGCTAGTATAAATTAATATTATCGTTCAATTAAATAAACTCACTTATTTTAAATTTTCTATTTGTCTATTTTATAACAATTCAATATTTTTTAATATAACAAAAATTTAATACCGAAAAATACCGAAAAACCGGTATCCCGGTATTTAAAATCTTGATACCGAATGAATACCGGTATTGGGAAAAGGCTCCGGTATTCCATGCTCTAGTTCTATGAGACTGCAATGAAAAAAAATTAAAAAATAAAAATAAAAAGTAAGTATTTGCAAGGACCACTTATTGCATTTTTAACCCCGTGATTTGATTTAGCTTAGATTCCGGAACGGCCACCGGGTTGCTCTAAGCTCCTATCCTATCTCTTGCTTACGTATACGATTGTGATTTCAAACATGTAGTACTCTATGTAGTTTGTGATTTCAAACCAACACAAGAAACTCGGAAAGTGCTTATGTCTCTACACACTCACGCCGTGAAGTCTCAGTAAAAACTTTTTATGGGCCCCCCGTGAACAGGAAGATTCTTATTACGTGGTCGGGAGATTATATTCCAGAGCAAATTAAATACGCGGTACGCCACCTATCGCGCGTAGATTTATCTTCCTTTCACATTTATTGTGATTTTGATTATGATAACACTTTTGTGTATGAAAGGAAAATCTCAAACCATAAACAAAGGAAATATCCACGTGGAAAGATTCTACTGGCCCGTTGTCTATGGTCGAAAATTCCCGGAACGTGTTCCTAGCTTGCTATAAATACATTACATTCTCCAACTTTTACGACTATTCATTACTGTCTTCCACCGTATTGATATGCCTTTGAAGCTTGAAATAGTAATACAACATATTAAAACAAGTCTTCTCATCGATTACATTCAGGTTATTTTCGTTTTAATAAAATATTAACTTTGAGGTCTACTGGAACACACCCAAAAATAAACGTCAAATCAAACGTCAGCGAGCTTGCTTAAGCTTGCTCTTTTTCTTTTTTGTAATCTATGATTGGTCGGTCTGTCTGTTGTGATTTTTTGCTTTGTGTGTTCCCTTTTATTTTTGGTTTGGATTCTTTTTCCAGCGAGTGGAGTTCCTTTGTTTTTGCTAAAAACTGGTGGAGTGCACGCGTGGTTACTTGGTAAGTTATATTAAACTATTTACTGAATAGCAAACCTATGGCAGGTACAGACAGAACCGACCAAAATCTGCCGGTGTTTTTTAGTTTTGCTTTGCTATCTAGGTAGGTACTTAGATAACTGTTTCCTGGAACTCAGAGTGCGTCATATGGCATCGGCAGTTAGGCTTCAAAGTGGTTTGGTTCACCTTGACCACCTTGTTATTAGCTACTTCAACTTGTTGATCTTTGTTAAGTTCAGTGTTTTTAATCAACGTATTTTCTTCAAAACTTTCTTTTAGTTAAAATGGGATACTGTTACTGCTGTGGAGATATCGATGATGAGTTTACTGCAGATGGGAACCCTCATGACTTCAGCTCCAAGCACAAGAGCAACTACATCTTATATAAGTACAAGAATAAAAAGTAAGTTTTTGATATTTGTATTGTATAATATGTAACGCCAGCGAAACGCTGACCCTGTGGTGGCCCTTACTTTATGCGGCATTAGTGCACCAATGAAAACAAAAGATGACAATCTCAGTCTCGGTGTGTCGCTGACAATACTTCTTTTTTTAAAATTTGTATTGCCGAGGTATTTTTGATTTTAAACTCATCTGAGGCCTAGCATCAATAGTTATATCAATATTAAACCCGATAACATGGTATATGGTACACCCTCTTACTCCGCTTGTCCACAAAGAAAGAAATAGAGAGTATAATAATATGTCGACCTTCAAAACTCAATCTCTCCCTTTGTTCTTTGGCCAAGAGAGCCACAAAACAATAAGTAAAACTCCGCCATGGCTCTTTCAAGTGTAATACAACACCTGAATTCCGAATACCATGTGCAAAAATTTGCAACTGCAACTAAGCATAAAATTTGCATGTAAGCAAATTATAGAAGTAGGTAGAAACTTACGTATATTCTGATGACTAGTGTTTTTTTGTCGCTCTTTAACATTTTATTTTCTACTGACTGCAATTTTCCTTTAAAGGTTTTCACTTTTATGTGCTTTTTCCAGGGATGCTCTTAGTGGGAACCGTCACGGTATTTATATCTCCTGCGATGTTCCGGGGACCCCTGTCAATGGTGAAAATACCCCAAAATTTGTAAAGAGAGACAGTGTTGAACGAAAAGTTACTGTTAATGTAAGTGGTTTAAGTTTTGTACCCAACTACCAAAGGAGCAGTGGCGGATCCAGGATTTTGGTTTGGGGGGGGCTTGAACCCAATGCAATGAGCGCAGTTGGCGTAAAAAAAAAACCAGTACCCTCAGGGCGTCTATGAGCCGAAGTAATACCAATTGGTTAAAAAGTGTACGAAATTTATTTTTATAGCCTCAGATGCTTTTGGAGGGGGGCTTGAGCCCCTTAGCCCCCCCCCCCCCCCCCCCCTAAATCCGCTAGTGTCAAGGAGTGTACTGTTTAAGGCACTAACCTGGCTTGCGAATAAGACAATGTCCATGTAGATCGTCAAGTGGTTAAATAACTGCATCCTGGATGTTTACTCTTATAGCAAATGGTTAGGAAAGTAAAGTCTAAATTACTAGCAAACATCTATCGAACCAAGGAAACATTACCTAATAATAACTTATTTAAGAAAATTACCTACTTAGCAAATTATACCTATTGTGGGTCGTAAAATTGTAATACTTATCACTTTTCACAAAATTAACATGGTCACAGATGTTATGACAATATTTTTAAGCAAACCCTGTGTTTCTTTACAGGCCATACCAAAACAGAAAGTGAAATTTCTATTTAACATCAAGAATGAAATGCATGATCATGACATGATTATTGTGGGGGTTCATCTTGGGCATCCTCAGAAGCAATTTCAAATGAATAATCATCCATTTATATTTGGCGAGGACCCTCATTTGCTAGAAAAAAGTAAGTACCTACCTACCTACCTCTCACAATGATAATAGAGAGACTATCTTTTGCACGCAACTTCGTCTGTGCAGACTTATAAAAAGTTGCCTATAATTTCTCCGTTATTGATGTAACCGTGGACAAAGTCGGCGGTAAAATGTGTTACTCTGGTGTGTAAGCTTTCTCCATTCCAAATTAATCCAAATCTGTCCAGCCGTTTCAGCGTGAAAGAGTAACAAACATTCACACAATCATAAAAAAAATCGAGTGTATGTATTAGCGTGAGATGATTTAAAATTAGCTGGAATTGGGATTTGCATTGCCATTAATCTAACCAACAGCAGTATATGTAGATCAATTGCACTTGGTGTAATGGCCACTCGGCAGTGCAACTTATTATGATTTTGTGCCACTGTATCACTTGTGAACGGCATGTTACTAATTTAGCATAATGTAAAAAGTAAGATGTAGCCTGTACAATTGTACATGTCCCACTAGCTGGGCAAAGGCCTTCTCTCAGAGAGAGAGTTCGAGCTTAATCACCACGCGTGCTCAATGCGGGTTGGCGATTTTTGCGTTGAGGGTATAATGCCTCACACGCTCAGATTTCCTCACGATGTTTTCCTTCACAGTCAGCGAGTGGTATTGCTACTACAAATTCACAATGTACGTAACTTTGAAAGTACAAAGTCATAGATACATGCCCGCACCGGGAATCGAACCTAGGACCTTTCACTTCAGAGTCCACTGTTCTACCCACTAGACCACCACCGCTTAATGTAACCGTCTTCATTTCAGAATCGTCCGTAAATCAAGAAGTATCTGTAACATTCCAAGCATCCGATATAGGTCAGTTTGAAATGCCTATCATGTTCACGTTTCATAGGGAAGACACTCAGAAGGACTTAGTTATTGTTCGTGAGATGGTAAGTTATTCAAATTGAAATTGTTTATTTCAGACACAAGTCCAGGTAAAATATAAGTCCAGGTACAATTATAGTAGGTGTAAGGTCCGACTAATTTTTGGAGCATTTACGGGCCACTTTGGCACCAACAAACACCTACTCAATATGGGGCTGTCCAATGACTCCCACTGCAGGGCCTGTAAAGAGGCGCCAGAGTCCATGGAACACGTTCTGTGTGACTGCGATGCTCTAGCAAGTCAACGCATGAGTCTTCTCGGGGTAGCATATCCTAGAGCGGAAGAATATAAGTTCCTCAACCTCGGTGACGTTCTAAAGCTTATGACCTCGGTCTTTGCACGTCCTGCGCAGGAATAAGGACGGGGTGACACAAAAGATCCCACTGGGTCGAAGTGTCCCGGGCCCTCAGCCTGGCCCCATACTGATAAGATAAGATAAGAAGATACAATATTTCCCTACTACTGTTAGTTTAAAGATCATACAAGAGTGAAATAATGCGGACTTTCGTTCCATTTGCAACACAAGTGGACATTAAAAATCGGTCGGCTTTTATATCGTAAATTTTACTGTTCTCTAATATTGCTACTCTTTTCTAAGAAAACAATATGTATTTTTTATTACATAAACAGGTAATAAGTAAAATTTTCTCTTTTTCATTCAGGTCGTGGTCGTCGACGCCGCTTTGGCTAAATACGAAAAGATCTGGAATCCTTATACAAATGAGTCATGGCAGAAGGCAGATTATTTTGTGAGAACCACTATTGAACAGTGAGTATTGTCCCTTATCTGAAAGTCCGATAAGTAGCCCGGGAGCGAGTTTTCAAAGAAATCGAATCCTTGTGCTACTAACAATAAGATACTGTTTTGAGTAGACCTCCAGATGCGAGCTTTTTGGCGAACCAAACTGAACCCTCTGTAAAAGAAGGGTCATGTCAGTTTCGCTTCAAAGTGAGCGTCTGAGCCACTTCAATAAGTCGATAGTAGCCTAATTTGAAAAAAAAAACTATCATCTAAATTACAATAATAATGTGGTATTGTTCTGTGTGCATTAATTTCCCTACATCATAAATACTTTGGATGAATACCCTTCACACTTTAAAATAATGCACACATTATTTAAAATATAATCACCTACTTATTTATTGAAGGTGAGCAGAGGCACGATACAGGGTGTTAAAAGATTGGGGCCATGTTTCGCGCCATATTCGCTGTCTTACATGCAAGACCAAGTAACTTGTTGGTTATTATAGGTCCAAGTACCTATAGATAATTATGCTAAGGCCTAGCAGCTATGTTGTTGATGTCTAGGTGGTTTTTGTAAAAGCAAACTTTGTTTTTGTTCTAGTTTTGATAACGATAAGTTTAAAATACCAAAGCTGTTAAAAATCATGCTACCGCGGGGTCTGGATGAAGCAGCTCTAGAGAATATACAGGAAGGGCCACTGAAGGACCAACTTAGAGCGGTGCAAGTCGACGCTAGGTAATTATGTTTATTTCTTGATAACTTTTGAACCCAAAGAAATATCTTAGCTGTATCTACCCACAACTAGCGCCGCCAATGGAAAAAAAATCATATCTTCTTTTTGGATGCGTTTTTTGCTAAAAACGAATCATAAAATGATAATCCCTAGGCTTCATTTTTAGGATATAGGTCCAAGATTCCGGATCCTAGCATCTACGAATAAAACCCGCCGCCGCCAAAAGTGGCCACTTTTGGCGGCGGCGGGTTTTATTCGTAGGTGTTCACGTTGGAATATAAACCTTAGGTCCTAAAAATAATTAAGCCTAAGGATTATCATTGATGATTCGTTTTTAGCAAAAAACGCATCCAAAAAGAAGATATGTTTTTTTTTTCCATTGGCGGCACTAGTTCTGCCTCGGTTAAGGATTTGTTCTTGTGTTTCTGTATTACTTATCTACTATTGTGTTTAAACTTGAATGTATTTTTTTTTTCAGAAATGTATTTGAAGAAGGCGTAACTGAGAGTAACTACATAAGATACTTCCACTATTTGCTCTGGTGGGAAGAAATTATTGCACGAATTAATCTAAGGGTAAGTAATTCAAACAGATAGAAATGTTAAAACAACAGAAGGACAAAAGATCTCGGCCGTATATGGGCGTTGCTCAATAAGTATATCTAACCTCCAGATGGCGAAATTTAAGTGGACTTATGTAAAGTGGAGATAGGTGGGCCAGAACGCACAGTCACTTTTGCTCTGAAGTCTATCACACAAAAATCATAAGTAGGTACAGTCAGCAACACGCTAGGATACCCCTTTGTGTTCGATTGGCGCCCTTATGCCGCGCGCAGTAAGAGCTACCATGGGGTATCCTAGACTGTAGACGACCGTATTAAGTTGAAGCCGCGATCTCAACACAATGATTTGATAGGATATTTTTTTATTAAAACTGCTTTCGTAGCTAATTTAATTTGTTTCCACAGAAATATAATATGGCCAAAGTGACATTAGAAAAGCGCAGCAGCCCGATTGGAACAATCTACATGCTGGAGGTGCCCGGCCTAGCTGAAAAGAGGCCTTCTCTGATGAAAGGTACACCTGCAATGTTAAAAACGGCTTAAAGTAGTTTGTTGACTGGAAAGGCGAGGGCGCGATTAACGTTACATACCACTACATCCTTACGCCTTTGACCAAAGTGGTGAAGAAAAACGTGGTTTAGTTGGCCCAACTAAGCTGAGAGGGTTGGTGAGTGAGTGGTCAATCCACCACACGTCTGTTATAGTAGAAAAATATCTAGTACTTTTTAACTGTACGCTGTTTAAATCATGCATCTACTGGGTGTTAAAAGACCGCCAACAAATCGGGAAACCACGTATTTTCCTCATCATAACGAACATTTTTGCCCAAGGAACTATGCCTGGGAAATCAACGGTTTCCGAGATATTGAGGTTCAAAGTCTGACTTTTAAAAACTTTTTAATTGCAGAAATTTATTCAGTACTAAACATTTCGTCTCAAGAAGCCATATTAAAATTTTGAATATTTCTTACAAACATTACTCTAAAATTACAACCCGCAATGTATTCTAAACACCAGCACCTCAAGTGTAAGTAGTCTAAACTTATGCCAACGTTTGCGCAATATGACTTCAATGCGTTACACGTCCATTGCGTGATGAAATATTTTTCAAAATTATAACCTAAAAAACTAAACTAATTTCCCAGCAAAAAAATATCGAAAAAGTGCTTTGTTTTGGTGTCTAGTATGCGTGCCTTTCGGATTTGTTGCCGGTCTTTTAACACCCTGTATAAGCTATAGATAGTTAGATGTAAAATATTAAATGCTTTTTCAGGTGATAAAGTCTACGTCCGTCCGTGCGAAAACAAGACTATCATATTTGAGTGCTCAATTAAGGAAACTGAAGACAACTTCATTCAAATCACCGGCCTAGACGATTCGTAAGTACCTAGTTTTCCGACGAGAATGCCATCATTTGAAACCTCGAAATACAAATAAATACAGAGAAAATGCAGTGTTGACAACAAATAAAATAAGAGGGCAAAATATAGCGTGGACACAATGGGGTAAAAAAAGAACCTCTCAAAATATTTGAAAAGAGCGCGGGGCATAAAAAATAAAAATAAAATATTCAGATTCTTTTAAAAGTGGCCAGTACTCGTTAATGCGGTAAGGTTGCATTAAAATAGGCTTTAGTGTGTTGAATGTTCGTTGCCAACGAGCAGAAGAAAACATTGAGATCTCACTAGCCCTGAGAAATGACCTAATGCATTGGTTCTCGTATGGGCGGAGTCTACAGATGGTTCCTCTCACGATTTTAATAGTAGACGGACTACAATTTGACGCTGTCAGTATACGTCCAATAACATCAACAGTGCGAAAACTATCCACCAATGAAGAAGTTTCTTGTTTTCTTATTGGTTTATAATACTGTTAACAAAGCTGTCTGCGCGAGTAGATGCGTGTGCCGATTTTAGAGGATGGGTTAGCTTGAAGAAATGCTTCCATGTTATTTTCGTTCGCCGTTCGTTGCAGATTCGACGTATACTTCAGTCCGGTGGCGCTGTTCGACATAAGGTTCATAATGTCGCGGGTGCCTCTCGAGCGGATGCACGAGGCCGGCTCCCGCGTCTTCACGGCTGACCACGCCGCGCGGGTCTTCCCCGAGCCGCGCGCCGGGAAGGCCAAAGTCAAGAGGATTGACAAGTAAGTTCTATGAGCCGTTTTCACGGCTGTCAAATTTCGCCTTTTTTGAATATGTTATTAATCTGTGTAAGTGAAATTTGACACCCACAACCTGGTTCTTGTATGGCCAAGCACTTATAGCTCCATCTACCAAGGCCTTTAAATTCAGCTTTTAACTGTCAGTTGAAAACGGGCAATTACACTCGTTTTAAGTACATATCTCACGAACGCGGATGAGCCATACTTGTACCTAGTTAAAATACGTATAGACGCACGCTCTTGTGTGCGTAACTCATAAATTCGAAATTCAAAGACACACACGCAAAGGCAATGTGCATGTACAGTCAGCCACAGTCACAGATACTCCTTTTTGTTCGATTGGTGCCCTTATGCCGCGCGCCGTAAGGGCTGCCATGGGGTATCTGTGACTGTGGCCTACCTTACATCTACACACACACAAGCTCACCCTCCTTCGTGAGATAAAACATCTGTAACAACTGTTAAAGCGCTATTTGGCTCGTTAATAAATAAAGGCCTAGGTAGGTAGGTAGGTAGGTAGGTAATCGTATGAGGTAATCTACGTAATGAGATGATTTATACAGCGTCCAGTGGTACCTTCACTCACACTAGATGGGTGAAGAGACCACTCGGCGCTGCAGTGCCTGGGACATTGTTTTTTAGATGGAGTAGCCTTGCCCAGCAGCTATACCATCGTGAAGTGTAACTAGGTGAAACGTGTTTCGGCAAGGCGTAGTGAACCCCATCCTGACAGCTTAGTCGGCCTAGCCCACAGGAAACAACGGCGGAAAAGACAGATTTGTTCATCGCGAGAGCCGACGTCACTAGCTATATATCTTGATATTCCAATGTGGTTAAAATTCAAAATTAGAACTTGTCGTTTTTGTTTCGTTAGCCTTTCTCGTAGATCTCTCGACGCCAGTACAAGTCTATTCTGTTTGTCTTGACTTGTTTATAAGAAATGTCAGTTTCTCGAATTGAGTCATAATATTTACGAAGGCAGCAAACAAAGCGTGAAGAGGCTTGTTCAGCATTATTAAAAAAAACTCAGATAACCAATGCTCTTTATTTATCGTTGCTGTAGGTTCTACAACCCTCTGATCGAGCACAACACGGAGCAGCGTCTGGCCGTGGAGCACATCGTGGCGAAGACCTCGGGCCTGGCGCCCTACATGGTCTTCGGACCGCCCGGCACCGGCAAGACTATGACCATCGTCGAGGCCATCATACAGGTTACCAACTAACTACGCTCGAAATACAATACCTATGTGCCACGAAAGAAGAGACTTAAACGCGCCTCCCGCACTCCTTCCGCCGCCCCGATGACGCCCGGTCGCGTATACAGGGCGTCCCACGGCTATGCCACATGGAGGGAAAGTACCTTAAATATTGTAGATGGAACATTTTACTGAAAGAAGACATTATTTTAATTTAAAAAACAATTTAAACTGCATTCATAGATATTGAAATAATTACATGGTTGAACCGGGAATCGAACCCGTTACATAAGAAAAATAATTACCCTGTAGTTTTATCATACCGATCGAAAGGCTTCATCATAAGGATAATTTTTTGCTAAATAACATAGTGTCAGAAATAAAAGGAAGACCATGAATTTTAACATTTTTAATACAACATTAATCAATTTATCAATGAAAATCACAGTAACAAAAGAATAAAAGTATGAAAATGGAACACATTTTTGAATTATTTCTTTATAATCAGCCAGCCGCGTTGCGATGGACACATTTTACGCGGCTTTCGGCTCAGGATACGGCTCGATTTGTTGCATACTACCAGGTAAATGTTAAAATTCATGGTCTTCCTTTTATTTCTGACACTATGTTATTTAGCAAAAAATAATCCTTATCATGAAGCCTTTCGATCGGTATGATAAAACTACAGGGTATTTTTTTTCTCTCATGTAACGGGTTCGATTTCCGTTTCAACCATGTAATTATTTAAATATCTATGAATGTAGTTTAAATTGTTTTTAAAATTAAAATAATGTCTTCTTTCAGTAAAATGTTCCATCTACAATATTTAAGGTACTTTCCATCCATGTGGCATAGCCGTGGGACGCCCTGTATAGAAATGCTAGTTCAGTACGTCTCCGCCAGGCTAAGACGAACTGAATTAGCAGTTTCTAACGATAAACACCAATACGTCTCAGAGGGTGATGTACTGCAGTAGGATTTCAAGTTTTATAACGCAACGTAAGTGGGGTTATCCTAATTCGGTTCGTCAACGTGAAACTGATGCTGAAGGGCGGCTAAGAATTAACTTACAGTATGACAAATAAAGCAAATACGGGTACGAAAAATGAATAGTTTAATTGGTAATAAGAATTATTTTTCTCAATGTTTTTGGCACATGGTTGATTATTTTAAATGTTAAAAGCTATATTATGAGATCGTTTTTTGGCACTTCGAGCTTCTAAAGTGGTAGGACGCCCACCTTGGATCCTTCCTCCTGATATTCCCCTGTCTTTACGTTGCGCAATGGAAGTTGGCTGCACTTTGATCTTTCTGGAGTTATCGCATTAGAGGAATTCTACGCCCACAATACGTCACGTGAGCCGGCAGTGACGAACTGAATTAGCATTTTCTAAGCATTTAAATGCGTATTTATGTAGAAATCCTACTGCAATACGTCACCCTCTGTGACGTATTGGTGCAGCATTTACGCGTGTTTATCGTTACAAAATTTTAGAAAATGCTAATTCAGTTCGTCTTAGCCTGGCGGAGACGTACTGAACTAGCATTTCTATATACGCCGCCCGGTCTCTTCACGCGCTCAGACCTCATACCGCTAAAGAGACCTATAAATCTTCAGTGCGCATGTCAAATCACGTGGTATCTCAAGTCTCTTCTTTCGATGCTTGTGACGCTGAGAAAAAAAACTGTTTTCTTTTCTGCACCGGAACGGCAGCCTGAAGCATCGATAAACGTTTTTATCTAGCTATCAAGTAGCGCCATCTTAATTTACGTATTGTGAGACAAAACTGTGTAGTGCTGTAATATTACTACTGAAATTAAAAATGTATAATACCCCCGACATTTTAGCTTCAAATTAGCATAATATCTCGTAAACGGCTAAACCGATTTTGACAAAACATATCTAAGAACACTCGCTATAAATCAACCGCATCCAAATCGGTTCACCCCTTTAAGAGCTACGGTGCCAAATACAGACAGACAAACACACACACA
This sequence comes from Zelleria hepariella, assembly GCA_949319315.1. Lineage (NCBI taxonomy): Eukaryota > Metazoa > Arthropoda > Insecta > Lepidoptera > Yponomeutidae > Zelleria > Zelleria hepariella. Next base: position 5,670,214 of record OX439386.1, on the reverse strand, counting down.
CCCTCGCACACCCTCTCACATAAAGGTTAAACATATAACACCCCTCTTTTTGGGTCAGAGAGATAAAAACTTGTGTCAATGCTTCGTGCTACCGGGACTGGGCCACATAAAACCACTCCTTCTTTACTCTAACTAGTTACCTATCGTGTAGCGTCATCTTGTTTTACGTATTGTAAGATTTGTAAAGCAAGACGGCGGCGTAGTGCAGTAAACGAAAATGGCGCTAGTTTTTAAAGGGATAAAAACTTTCGTCGATGCTTCGTGTCACCGAGGCTGGGCCATCTCAAACTGCTCCTACTTCACCCTAACAATTAACTTATTAACCAACAGCTGGTGGTTCGAAACCCGTCGAACCGCGTGTTGGTGTGTACTGACTCTAACATGGCGGCTGACCACATCGCGCTCGCGCTTCACCGCTACAACAAACAGCTCAACATTAACAACTACCTCTTCCGTGCCAACTCACAGAACAGGGTCTGGTGAGTAACAAAACAACATGGCCGCCGACCACATACACGCTACAATAAAGCTAGCCGTCCATTAGCGGATCGGGCCGGGGCGTATCGCAAGATTGCTACGCAAAAATCCGCCTGACTGTATTTATATGAGACAGCGTCCACTAGCGGCGGATCAGGGCGGGGCGGGCCGCAGCGCAATAGTCCGCCGCTAGTGGACGCTGTTATATGTTGTGCATATAAATGCAGGCAGGCGGATTTTAAATTGCGGCCCGCCCCGGCCCGACCCGGCCCGACCTTGGCCCGATCCGCCGCTAATGGACGTCTAGCTTAGCTCAACATTAAAAACTACCTCTTCCGTGCCAACTCACAGAACAGGGTCTGGTGAGTAACAAACAACATGGCCGCCGACTACATCCACCCTACAACCAACAGCTCAACATTAACAACTTACATAATAGTACAGATACTCGATCGTATTTCGTGTAGGGATCAAATGACTCTTAGGCGCCAACTGAGGTTTGAGTGCTAGAAATGACAGAAATCGGCAAAAACTTTCCCCCGTACAAAATGTACGTGGAGATGTTTATCGCGATTTCTAACATTTCTTGTACTCAAACCTAAATTGGCTCTTTAGAGACTTTTGATCCCTACGCAAAAGAGGATCTAATGTCATTATAAAATAAAAAAAAATACGTAGAAAATGTATGGGGAAAGGTTTTGTAAATTTCAGAAATTTCTAGTTCTCAAAACCTCAGTTGGCTCCTTAGAGTCTATTGATCTCTACATGAAAGAGGATCGATTGGCATAAAAAATGTTTTTGGTATTTTAGCATTTTTTCGCTGACCGTAATTTTTTTCCAAAATATGTCAAAAAGATATGGAAGGTCTCCTAAGAACATTTTCCTGTAACTAAAACGGTTAAGGTACCTGCCCTTACTGCCCCGTCTCAAAAATCCAATGAATAGCTAGTTCAAAAATAAAACAATAGTGCTTTCGTGCGCGAGTGTCCTTTGCGCAAAAACACACCCCCTCCGCTTTCTTCTAGCGTTCTTTTTACATGACGCGACTTGTATCTTATGTGGGGAGTGCGCCACGCCTGATTCGGCTTTGTTTCCAGGAACGTGCTGCCGCCAGAGCTGGAGAACGTGTCGAACGGGTATTCGTTCAAGACGTTCTACCCGGTGACTAACGCGCAGCTATCCATGTACCGCGTCGTCGTCACCACTCATCTTCACGCCGCCAAATACGGAACGTGAGTGTTTTTTTTGCTACCTGAGCATCTGAGGCTTAAGGGTGGATGATAGCAGCGTGGCGGGAAATTCAAAATTTTCACAGTTTTTTTACATTTTGTAGCTAAACTGCGCTATATTTGTTCAGCGATTTTTCGTTCGCGGCAATAACATAGTATTATTTTCATTATTGTAAACAACAGAACAACAGTAATTCAGCCGATTATGTGTTCTGGTCTACGACAAGTTTTTTGGGCAGTGCCACTGCTTCGTAGACCAGAACACATAATCGGCTGAATTATTGTTGTTCTGTTGTTTACAGTAATGAAAAGAATACTGTTTAATTGCCGCGAACGAAAAATCGCTGAACAAAAATAGCGCAGTTTAGCTACAAAATGTAAAAAACTGTGAACATTTTGAATTTCCCGCCACGCTGCTATCATCCAGCCTTAATTCAATTAAAATATTTATTTCATATTATGCATCCATATGAACAAACATTAAATTAAATTACAAAATAATATCACATCATTTAAAAAAATATTATAACAATATCCTCGACGCGAAAATCGCCAATCCGCAACGGGTAAGCGTGGTGGGACCGTGGGAACTCGGCTATGGCTAAGTGCGTGAAACACTGTTTTCTATAGCTGTTTCACCCAGAGCGAGACGGGGCGCGGGAAAAGTGAGAGGCAATGCGCCTGTATGAGTCTACGTGTGTTCGTGTCCTTTCGCGAGTATGTAGTTGTAATGTAAATAGATCTATTTTCCCAAATTTTTTCGTAGTTCAGCTGCCATTTCTTCATTTTATTAGCTATTTCATAAACCTTTTTTTTTTTGACAAGTAAAATACATTATTGATGTTCCCAAGGTACTCCAATAGACAGTGTAATAATGTAAGTAAATAACAGTGAAAGTAGTAACCCCTTTTTCGGCGCGAAAAACCCATCGCTCTAATTTCTTTCAGGCTATTTTTTTATTATAAAAACTATTTTCAAACCTCCGTATTGGTCATCTACTGATATAAACCAAGCTTCAGCAAAATCCAGCCTGTAGTTTAGAAATTAAACTACGTTTGTATGGGAAAATGGTGCTCTAGCGCCCTCTTAAGCTAAGTGATTGGCTTCAAATTACAGCGAGACTTGATAAAGTATTTTGTAAAAATCGTGCCAGTACAGTACAGGCAATGACCTGGGCCCTTAGCCTGTAACGCAATGGCGCGTCAATGGCGTCCCGGCAGAAGGACAAAACCGGGCTCTCCCCGTTTTTCTCCTACAACCAGAGAACTAATCCTCTAGAATTAGAATCAAAATATTCTTTGCTGTACTACAAAAACATTAAAAGGACAGACAGCGTTAGCAAATCGTAATTGAAGTCGTCACCTGACAGCCCATTTTGGCACCATTGTGTTACAGGCTAAGGGCCCTGGGCCCTTAGCCTGTAACGCAATGGCTGGTCAATGGCGTCCCGGCAGAAGGACAAAACCGGGCTCTCCTTGTTTTTCTCCTACAACCAGAGAACTGATCCTCTAGAATTAGAATCAAAATATTCTTTGCTGTACTACAAAAACATTAAAAGGACAGACAGCGTTAGCAAATCGTAATTGAAGTCGTCACCTGACAGCCCATTTTGGCACCATTGTGTTACAGGCTAAGGGCCCTGTTCTCTTGGTAGGTTATTAGGTCCAAGACTGTTCTCTATCAGGTATATTTTCACCCGTAGGGCGAACAACCAAAAGGCGTACAAGCTGCAAATGTCGCACCTGTTCATCGACGAGGCTGCGCAGGCGATGGAGCCAGCCTGCCTGGTGCCCATCACTGGGCTGCTGGCGCCCAGTGGGCAGGTGGTGCTGGCCGGTGACCCGCAGCAGCTCGGCCCAGTGTGCATCAGCCGGGAGGCCGCCCGCCGCGGACTCAGTGAGTTCCTATCTACAGGGTGCACTCTAAGTCGATAGCGAAACTTTAAGTGGGCTATCTACTGATCAATACAAACAACTTGTACTAGGTGGCGAAAAAAATATCAGCTGTTCCATACAAAAGGTCGACTCAGTACTGCGCCAAATGTATGAAACAGCTGATATTTTTTTCGCTCCATTTATTTCGCCACCTGGTACACACGACAGCACGTCGACTTTTACACGCTAGCACTCTACTCGGTTGCGTTACGGGCGACTTTACAACAAATATGTACAGTCTGACGTGCTGTCGTGTGTACAAGTTGCTTATATTGATCAGTAGAAAGCCTACTTAAAGTTCCGCTATCGACTTAGAGTGTACCCTGTAGTACCTTCTGCCAGCGATGACTTGGACAAAAAATTTCATATATTTTTGGGGAAAATATCGCGGGAAAAGCTAGTGATTTAGGTCGAGGCCGCATTGGTGCGTTGCGCTGCGTTGCGTCGTCGTTGCGGACACGTTTGTATCTGTCCATTGCGAAGGCTGAACTGAGACGCAGATGCGACGGCGTGTATACCCTCTTGCGTCGCGATGTCGTGCGTCGTCGCAACGCAGATGTGGCATACAATGCGTCGATCTGATGCGACGACGCAACGCAACGCACCAATGGGGCCTCGCCCTTACAGCCTCTGTGTTATTCTTGTGTATCCCCATTCCAGCATGCAGCGTGAAAGAATAACACACACTCACTGACAAACTTTCGAATTTATAATATTACTGTGATAACTCAGAACTGTGATCATGTAATGGTCCTCAACCAAATAATCATTTTTAAAATTAAAACAATAATTTGTGTGCTCCCGCAGACATATCGCTGATGGAGCGTCTGAAGCGGTCGTACCCAAATCTGTACGAAACTGAGACCAAGATCGACCACCGCTACATCACCATGTTGGTGAAGAACTTCCGCTCAGACCCAGCTATCCTCGAGCTGCCCAATGAGCTATTCTACAATGGACAACTGCAGGTACTTACTTTCGTAAGAACGAGACAGAGACAGAGTGAGTGAGGGATATAGACCGAGGGGAATAGGGAGATTTTACATCCCGCACGTAACTTCGTTCGTGTTTAGTTTAAAAAAACCTTCCCCAGAACAACAACAAGAGTAAGATGTAGCCTGTACAATTGTACATGTCCCACTAGCTGGGCAAAGGCCTCCTCTCAGAGAGAGAGTTCGAGCGTGTGAGAGCGACCACGCGTGCTCAATGCGGATTGGCGATTTTTGCGTTGAAGGTATAATAATGCCTCATACGCTCAGGTTTCCTCACGATATTTTCCTTCACGGTCAGCGAGTAGTATTGCTACTACAAATTCACAAATATACGTAACTTTGAAATAAATTAAAGTCATAGGTAAATGCCCGCACCGGGGATCGAACCTTGGTCTCTCGCTTCCGAGTCCATTGTTCTACCCACTAGGCCACCGCCACCGCACCAGAACAACAGCCGACAAATAAATCTGTGGTTATATTGAAAGTTATTTGATTGATTAGACAGTCGTTCTAGCACCGCTTTTTCATGTTTACACCCATTACGCATCGATCTGCCAACGCTTATTTATAATGACGGTCATTGCGCATATATTTCCAGCCGCTCGCAAAGCCCGACGAGCTGAGTAAAGTGTGTATTCTGAAGGATGAGCAGAGCGGCGGCAACGCCATCGTCTTCCACGGGGTCAACTCTACGGAGCAGAGGGTGGGGAAGGCACCCAGGTAAGTATAGTGCTAGATCAAGAACAACGTTGTCTGAAAAGGAGTTCTCTACCTGATACTTTTTTGTTACTACATGGCGTCAATACTGTTCGCGAATTAGGCCCGGTTTCTGAATTGAGAATTTTGCTAAGCAAAAACTTAACTATCGTTCTGTCACGCTCTTTTGTGAGAAATCTGCAGAGGCAGGACGATACTTACCCATTTGCTTTAGCGAATTTCTCAATTCAGAAATCGGCAGTTAGTCACACAGTTGTATTGTAATGTTTTCGCCTCGCGAGAAACAAACAGAAATATGCGTAGCTGACCTTCAACCTTCGCTGAGTCGGAGAAAGAAGAATGTTACAGCCAATTTGCTCCGAATATACTACATGTCCGGAACCCTCTCAAAGCGAGTTTAACTCGCACTTTTCCGGTCTTTATGGTTGAGTGAGAATAATCCCCCTAATGTTTTACGCCCGTTTAACTAGCGCCACCAATGTTAAAAAAAACATATCTTCCTTTAGAAGAAGTTTCTGAAAAAATCCTAAGATGAGCTTATGCGCCATGCTTTTCTAAATTTTTAATGTAGAAAAGCATGGCGCATGAGCTCATCTTAGGAATTTGTCAGAAACTTCTTCTGAAGGGACATATGATTTTTTCAACACTGGTGGCGCTAGTTAGCCTTATACCGAGCCTTAAGTAACTTATGTCCCACTTAAAAATACAACAGTCCAATTAGATACAAAAGTCGTTTGAAACGGTCAGTACCCAGCGTGACCACTGCGTCCTTATTTCAGCTACTTCAATGAGAAGGAGCTGCAAATGGTGAAGCGCTACATCGAGGCTCTGATCAATGAGCACAAGGTCGAACCCAAGGACATAGGGGTCATCACGCCCTACAAGAGACAGGTATGAATACTACGAACCAATATGCATTACTGCCATTAGTTTTTTTTTTATAATTTCCTGAGGTTTATTTACCCAGACACAAATTACTAGCAGGTCGCCCAGAACTTTGAACTCGCGATGTACTTCACAAACCAATATCTTTGGCTCATATTCGAACTTTAAACTTAGGCCTGGATTTTCGTCAGTTATGGCACAATACACAATACAATAGACACAGAACTAGCGCCGCCAATGAAAAAAAAAACATATCTTTTTTTTGGATGCGTTTTTTGCTAAAAACTTTCCTGCTGTTTCTCAACGCGAGGCTTAACTATTTTTAGGACCTAAGGTTTGGATTCTAGATCCTAGAACCTACGAATGCAATCGATTCTCGCCAAAAGTGGCCACTTTAGTCTGCGGCTTTAGTCGCTTCAAGATTCGAAACCAAGGTGTTTTTTTAATTAGTAGGTGCCAGATGTAAAGGCCGAAGTATAACCATCGAACGCAACGCTTTCAGGTGTACAAAGTCGACGGGTGGCTGAAGGACAAACACTACGACGACATCGAAGTGGGCACCGTGGAGGCTTTCCAGGGCAAGGAGAAGCGCGTGATCCTCATCTCCACCGTCCGCGCCAACTGTAAGCTCTTGGACTACGATGAGAAATACTCGCTCGGCTTCATTAGAGAGCCCAAGGTATGTTGCACAAAAAACTAAAATGATATACTTAAGGCTGGAAGATAGCAGCGTGGCGGGAAATTCAAAATTTTCACAGTTTTTTACATTTTGTAGCTAAACTGAGCTATTTTTGTTCATCGATTTTTCGTTCGCGGCAATAACATAGTATTCTTTTCATTATTGTAAAGAACAGAACAACAATAATTCAGCCGATTATGTGTTCTGGTCCACGACAAGTTTTTTGGGCAGTGCCACTGCTTCGTAGACCAGAACACATAATCGGCTGAATTATTCTTGTTCTGTTGTTTACAATAATGAAAAGAATACTGTTTTATTGCCGCGAACGAAAAATCGCTGAACAAAAATAGCTCAGTTTAGCTACAAAATGTTAAACACTGTGAAAATTTTGAATTTCCCGCAACACTACTATCTTCCAGCCTTAACGCTGAAAGATAGCAGCGTGGCGGGAAATTCAAAATTTTCACAGTTTTTTACATTTTGTAGCTAAATTGAGCTATTTTTGTTCATCGATTTTTCGTTCGCGATCATCGTTCGTTAGCCGATTATGTGTTCTGGTCTACGACAAGTTTTTTGGGCAGTGCCACTGCTTCGTAGACCAGAACACATAATCGGCTGAATTATTCTTGTTCCGTTGTTTACAATAATGAAAAGAATACTGTTTTATTGCCGCGAACGAAAAATCGCTGAACAAAAATAGCTCAGTTTAGCTACAAAATGTTAAACACTATGAAAATTTTGAATTTCCCGCCACGTCGCTATCGTCACCCATACTTTGGCACCCCTTTTTACCCACTTAGGAGTCGAAATTATTTACAAATAACGTGATTTCGTATTAAAAACCCATTTGTACCACAAAAAAAAAATTGCCTATTGTACTCGGCGATAATGTAGCTTCCCATTAGTGAAATAATTTTTCAAATCGAATGTTTAATTTGGAGACTGATTACGCCCTACATGCAAACCAACATACAAACTTTTCGTGACTTTCTAACATACAAATCCTCAGCCTAATTTAGAGAACAACGCAATATGTTTGGTCTTGTCAAAACTAATGCTCCCTAAAAATTTTATCATAGCATAACTTAACACCCACTTATTGCTAATTCCAGATTCGGATTCAAATTTTTTATTCAATAGGCCATAAATAAATTATTTACATTGAACGTCAAAATATTATCTAAAGTAAAAAATGTATATAAATCAGATACTTATTACTATCTAATACTAAGTATCTAGCTACTTTTTTTTCTCCAGCTTCACTAGCTCTGATCGTTCTTGGAGAAGAAGCATGGTAAAGAAACTCCAAGGATCTCATGCTTAAAAAATAATACATTTCCAGCGTTTCAACGTCGCCCTGACGCGAGCGAAGGCGAAGCTGATCATCATAGGCAACGCGACGTGCCTCGTGAGGGACCAACACTGGGACTCCTACATGCGCAAGTGTAAGGGGCTCGGCACATACCTGGGCGCGGACACAGAGCAGATGGCGCGCACAGAACAACTCCTCCACGAGATCTCCGTCACGAGGTTCGACCGGTGCCGCATCACGAAGGAACTCAAAGACGATAAGAAGAATGAGGAGAAGAAAAAGTAGTCTGAACCAAAGTTTGTTTTATTAGTTATAGGTTCTTACATTTTACAATACGCGCCAAGGAAAAAAGACCACGCCTCCCACTCTCTTTCCGCCGCCCCTTTGACGCCCTCGTGAGGTATACAGGGTGTTAAAAGACCGCCAACAAAGCGGGAAACCACGTATTGCCCTCATCATAAGGAACATTTTTGCCCAAGGAACTATGCATGGGAAATCAACGGTTTCCGAGATAATGAGGTTCAAAGTCGGACTTTTCAAAACTTTTTTGCAGGAATGTATTCAGTATAAGTTCTTAACATACCTTCTCAACGAGCCATATCAAAATTATGAATATTTCTTACAAAAATCAAGGTTAAAATTGCAACCCGCAATGTATTCTAAACATTGGCACTTAAGTAACATAATCTTATACCTACGCTTGCGCAATATGACTTCTACCGTCCATTGCGTGTTAAATATTTTTCAAAATTATAACCTAAAAAACCAAAATCATTTCCCAGCAATAATTTATCGAAAAAGTACTTTGTTTTGGTGTCTAGTATGCGTGGCTTTCGGGTCTGTTGGCGGTCTTTTAACACCCTGTATAGAGACTTATAAATTGTCACTACGCATGTCAAACCACGTGGTGTCTCAAGTGTCTTCTTTCGTGGCACTTATTGTTGTACCTTTACCGTAATGCATACGTAATCTATGCACAATTTATTTCGATGTTTAACGTAATATACCTTTGAGAGTAGGTGCCCATGATTTGGCTCATGGTGTTGTTTTAAATAATTTCTACAAAAATGTTTACAGTGCAGTGTAATGTTTTGAAACCCGTCGACAGCTTCTAACTCGTACGTTACTTTAAATGACAAAAAGTAGTCTCCTCTTGCAGAGGCTCCATTCTTCGCTATTTAAATACAAATACAAATCACCTTATTTATACCTTCTACCCTTCTAGATTTTTCTATTACATTCTCTTTATATTCTTCATCTCTTTTATGCTCGGAGATGGCACGATACAATTCTACCATTCCAACCAAAATAATTTACAAGGTATATCCTAACAAGAGCACTGATGGGCACTATTTAAAATTATTCTTATTCCTTTACTATCGGAGACTAGAATACGGGAGCAAGACTTCGGCAACTGTCTAGTGTAGGACAGCATGTTACAAAAAATATCAACTTTTCTATACTAAAAATCGATACCTACTGCAACAAATGTTTGGAGCAAGAAGCTGGTTTTTTTAGCTCCCTTCGGCATTAAACAGCAAAACAATTTAAAATTGCATACAAACGGCTGAAAAACTAATCGCATAGATCTGTGTCTACACAACAGAGAGCGGTCCATGGGTGAACATAGATCTATGCTTCACTCACCAGGGGTTAAAGGACCTTTCTGTAATAACCTGTATAACTGCCTGTACAAGGATATTTTTACTGCCATAAGTTGTAATGCAAAAAGACCGTAATACAAACATTTTTGTCGAACTTAATTAGTATGATTTCAATACGACGATTGTCTAAATATTTACTACCTGATACTTTATGAATAGCCTTTATTTTTGTGATAGTTTGTTTTCAGAGATTTTTTTTATGTTAATGTTTACATTTAAGTTTTACATAAGCTAACTCGTTGATCGTTAATATTGTTAGGTGTGGAACATTACCACAAGTAACTTTATAGGCCAATAACAGAGGGAAATACCTGTGGACGGAATGGCAACTGAGTAGTTTACCGGCGTCGGCCAATTTTTAGTGTGTAGCTCTATTCAATGCGCTACATATCTACGTCCATAAATAATGTAGTTCTAAGGGTACAGTTCGGTTCAATATTTTTTAGATAGATATACGTAGATAACTCTTTATTGTAAACCAAAAGTAATATTTCACATTTTCTTATCAACTTAAACGAATTCAAATAATTGGCGGTCTTACCGCTAAGACCGATCTCTTCTACACAACCTTTTAGCGGCTGTGGAGTGAGCTGCAATTTACTGCGCAAACCCGCACTTGCAGGCTGCAAGTGCGGGTTTGCGCAGTTAAAGTCTAGTGTCACATTACTCCTTTAGCACACCACTCCACTGATCTATAAACAAAATATCTTATCGCAACTGGACACTGCCTATCTCAGCCGCCATCAAGACACAATCGAACTGTATGCCTAACTGAATCCATAATGTCTTTGTGGTGGAAAGTAATTACTACAGGATGGCCACAGCCTTCTTTACTGCAAATAATTATTTAGGTAGTTAGTAAGAATAAAAATTGGTGCCATTGGAAAAAGATATATTTGTAAGTTTTATAAATGCGAAGTTTTCGACATTTGTATTTTAATATTGGACTCAAATTACATTTTGAAATTATTATTACTTATCGTGCCTGAACTTAAAATAACTTGGCCACCTAGTGGATTGAGGGAGCGAGGTTTTTTGGTATTAAAGCACTCTAAACTCTAAGATCTGTCTTGAGTAGCAAATCAAGCTGCTGGTTTAGGTACCTAATGCATACATTTGAATACATTTTGACAGCATTTACACAAGATCAATCCCAGAGTTAAGACCGCTGTATTGATACCCTTCTAAATCAAGAGCATTCCTTTATTTTTTTATGAATAAATATTGATATTGAAAGTATTGTGTTCATTATTTTACACAAAAAAAGTAAACTCTATTATCGACCTCAAGGGGGCAAAAGCAAGGGGTTAAGAATCGAACAGACCGTTCTGGGTCAACTTATGCTCCTCACTGCCCGGCCTGTGGTCCGCGAGAGGTTCCTGCACACCAAAATATCCTTTCATTCCAACCACAGCCTTCTACAGGGTGTTAAAAGACCGCCAACAAAGCGGGAAACCACAGATTTTCCTCATCATAATGAACATTTTTGCCCAAGGAACTAAGCCGGGGAAATTAACGGTTTCCGAGATTATGAGGTTCAAAGTCGGACATTTCAAAACTTTTTTTTTGCAGAAATGTATGCAGTATCTTGTTCTTAACATACCTTCTCAAGAAGCCATATCAAAATTATGAACATTTCTTGCAAAAAACGACGTTAAAATTGCAACCCGCAATGTATTCTAAACATCGGCACTTCAAGCTGCAGTAACATAAACTTATACCTACGCTTGCGCAATATGACTTCTGTGCATTACACGTCCATTGCGTGATAAAATATTTTTCAAAATTATAACCTAAAAACCAAAATAATTTCCCAGCAATAATTTATCGAAAAAGTACTTGTAAAAGGTCGAAAAAGGTCTGTTGGCGGTCTTTTAACACCCTGTATAGCTTTCCAACCTGTTCCAATGACATTCCGTTCTTCCGGAATAAAACAGGAAAGTAGGTATGAACTGCCTTTGCAGATGGAATCAGTCTCCAGTGGAACCTAAATACATATAAGTTTTCCTGCATCCATCCATCTACATTAGTAGCGATTCTGTCTAAAACTATTACTAATCTGACAGCACTAAAGTGACAGATAATGTACTAAAGTGACAGATTATCTGTCACTTTAGTGCTGTCAGATTAGTAATAGTTTTAGACAGAATCGCTACTATTGAAGCGGTTTGGACGGGCGGCCGCCACCGCGAGATATATTTTAAGAGGATCTCTGAACAAATGGATAAACAAATTAAACGGAACGCGTTCTAAACAAAGTTGGAGGACTCACAGAGCAAGTAGTAGGAAAGTTCTCTGTAGTTTTTTCGCTGAATAAAAAAACAACAGTCAGCTGTCAACGGTGGGTGGGGGCGGTTGTGTTTTACGGTTTTATTTTACGATTTTTTTAAACAAAATCGTGAATTATGTAAATCTTACAGAAACTCTAACTTCGAAATATACTTAAAAGTCGCACTTAATTACACAAAGCAACATTTGATTAGTTCTGTGATAAATCGAGTCAAAAGGAGACCAAAACACCGGTCCAAAATGAGTGAAGAAGCCAGCTATTTCGACATCATGAAGCCAAGGCGAGACGAAGGAACGGTCTTCAAGTTTATGGCGAGAAACTGGATCCCACAGAAGTCTGTACTGATGGATAAGTACTACACTCCGCAAGAGCTGAAAGAAGCCGTCGCAAACTCTGTCTACATCGACGCAGTTATAGAAGCGGTAAGCATAAACTAACTGAAGCTCTAGCATTTAATGGCAACTCAGAGCCTATAATTATAGTAGAAGTAGGAATAGTGTACTGTGAATGAGTTGTATTGTGGCAGGTTAAATTGTGCTAGTAAGTGCTAAGAAAAATCAGCATAATATGTTGATATTTTAGGTTTACCCAAGTACAGCCAGTGCAGTGACACCGGTAGATACCCCTTTTTTGTATGATACATGCACTTATGCCGTATGCAACAAGAGCTTTTGTGGGTTATAGTCCAGTGCCAAGGCGGCGCTGTACAAAACGCGACCGTATCTAAGCGAACGGACTTTAACTGCATTGCAGAAATTTTAACAAATTTTTTCCTGTTATCTAGCCAATATTGTTGTGTCTAATTAGGATAGTCATGTGCTTGTTTAGACCATAACATTGTAGGTCAATAGTGGGTAAGTACACAATATAACAAGAATGATAATTTTTTTCAACATAAATGAAAATAGTAAAATAATATTGCTACAATGAACTCCAAAAACCTTTGCATTCCAATTCAGGATATAGTTTTATACATAGATTATTATTAAGTTTTTATTTTATTAACAGGAAAGCACACGAACTGGCGCCAACAAAGATGAGTTGAAGCAAGAAGTGCAGAAGATTCTGGATGAAATGGGGCTGGACCGGAAAATGTGTGTCATCCGTTGGATGGGGATATTCTTTTTGAAAATATCCTTCATGATGAATATTGGGGTGTTTGTCAACGAGTCGCCTGTTTACCATGTGAGTCTTCCTGATTTCACATTGACACCCTTATATGGAATAAATCCAAACCATAGCCATACCAAATGTCACTCACCCTTACTAATAATGCAAAAATCAAAAGAATACACAAACAAATCTAATAAAAGTCTATGAATGACTGATCGTAGATAACAGAAGAACAAAAAATACCCTTACTAATAAACATATAAATCTTACAAAGAAAATAACCCAAGAATACTTTATTATGATGACAAGTTGTACTAATTTTGTTACACTTAAGATTTGTTTTATGCTTATTAGAAGCTAACAGTAGGTAAAAGAGCATTTCCGGAGTTGAGATATTTATTTAGTAATTTTTGTAACAAATCAGGTCCGTGATCAGGTTATTGCCCCCAGTGTGATAAGAGGCAAGGCTATCTCAGATAACCAGACACAGTCCAATTGTTATTTGAAAGATAATAAAATTTAAATCTCTTCTTTAGTACTAGTATTATAAATATTGTTAAGTGTTATACAAGGTGGTGTTATGTAAAGTGATACCCGACTCAGAGAAAATAATTTACACAATACTGAATCAAAAAATTTTTAGAAAATTATAAATCTTATTTTTTGTCTCAAGCATTACTAAAACTATCTTCCCCGCGAGTCGGGTGTCACTAACCAAAACAACAGCCTGTATATACAGTATGTTATTGTAGCTCCACGCAATATGTTATCAGAAAACTGATAAAATTAAATCTATAGGTACAGTCGGCCACACGCTAGGATACCCCTTTTAGTTCGATTGGCGCCCTTATGCCGCGCGCGTTATGAGCTGCCATGGTGTATCTGTGACTGTGGCCGACCGTACTTACATTACAGTACCTATTACTACATTGTTTTTCGTTCAGCATGTCTAGCTTGAAGGACCGTATCATGGTGCTTGATAGTGGACATTGCACAAGTACTTTTTTTAAGGCCCTTACCCACATATAGGCACAACTAAAGCCACCAATGGAAAAAAAATCATATCTCCTTTTTGGATGTCTCCATTTTTTGCTAAAAACGCTTCATTAGGTTATCAACGCGAGCCTTAACTATTTTTAGGACCTAAGGTTTAGATTCCAGATTCTAGAACCTACGAATAAAGCCCTTTAGTTACTAGCGCTAGTTGTGCCTATATATTCACCTTAAATCTCTAGCATAATTGGTTCAACTTCCTTACATAATTCAAGGACAGTACATTGTTCTTTTAAATAAAATGTATTATGCTTGTTGAAATGCGGAAATCATTCATTGTTGAGCTCAAAATAACTAAATACCAAATATGCAGCCAGGTGGGGCCTCACATAAGACTAGCTTTTTCCTGCAACTTCTTCGGCGCAGACTTAGATAACAAGTTGCCTATAAATATATTTCCCCATTATCGATATCAGCGCGGAGGAAGTCGCGGGAAAAAGCAATCTATAGCCTATATGTTACGAGGTATGAGCTATTTATATTCCAAATTCCATCAAAATCCGTCCAGTCGATTCTGCGTTAAAGAGTAACAAACATCCAAACACCCATCCATACAAACATACGCGTTTACCATAATAATTAGTGCGTTTTAAACCCACCAGCTGAAGAGCACGATGGGTCGTAACCCGGTGCTGTTTCTGCCCACGCACCGGAGCTACGCGGACTTTTGCCTGATGACCTATCTCTGCTACCACTACGATATCGACCTGCCGGCCGTGGCTGCCGGGATGGGTGAGTGTGACCAACCGACCTGCCTCTCCGCAGCTATGCGGCCTGATGAGCTATCTCTGCTACCACTGTGACATCGACCTGCCAGCTGTGGCCCGTGGCCGCCGGGATGGGTGAGTGTGACCAAGCGACCTGCCTATCCGCAGCTATGCGGCCTGATGACCTATCTCTGCTACCACTACGACATCGACCTGTCGGCCGTGACCGCGGGGATGGGTGAGTGTGACCAACGACCTGCCTATCCGCAGCTATGCGGCCTGATGACCTATCTCTGCTACCACTACGATATCGACCTGCCGGCCGTGACCGCCGGGATGGGTGAGTGTGACCAACCGACCTGCCTCTCCGCAGCTATGCGGCCTGATGACCTATCTCTGCTACCACTGTGACATCGACCTGCCAGCTGTGGCCCCTGGCCGCCGGGATGGGTGGGTGTGATCAACCGACCTGCCTATCCGCAGCTATGCGGCCTGTCGACCTATCTCTGCTACCACTGCGACATCGACCTGCCGGCCGTGACCGCCGGGATGGGTGAGTGTGACCAACCGAGCTGCATATCCGTAGCTATGCGGCCTGATGACCTATCTCTACTACCAGTGCGACCTCGACCTGCCGGCCGTGACCGTGGGGATGGGTGAGTGTGACCAACCGACCTGCCTATCCGCAGCTATGCGGCCTGATGACCTATGTCTGCTACCACTTCGACATCGACCTGCCGGCCGTGGCCCCCGGGATGGGTGAAACTGACCGACCGACCTGCCTAGCTATGCGTTTTCAATTGTCGATAGATTTCAATGAGAACTATTTTTTCTATAAAATAGTTCTTATTGAAAGAAATAATCATCTTTGACAGTTTGATAACCGGATTCAGCGCCGGCAGCGATTCGACCAGAGCGTTTTTTGCTGAATCACGATGTCTATTAGAATTTCGATTCCTGCTCATGACCTACCTCTGATAGATACTACTACGTCATCGACCTACCGGCCGTCGCCGCCGGATTGCGTGATCGCCTTTACTAAAGTTACATAAAAACTCGAAAAACTTGTTTTCTTGCGCAATCAGGTAACGATTTAACGAATAAGAGCTTTTACTTCCGAGCTGTTTCATGGTCAGCAGCTGACCCATAGGCTCACTCTCTTTTAATGAAATGTATCTTAACTATCTATGTATATATATGAATTGCCTTAAAACTCAAAAATGGCTTAACCGGTTTGTATTTTTTTCTGTTTTGTTCACCTGGGTCACCTGGGTGATATAAAAAAAAAATCTAAAGAAAGAACTGATTTTTTTTAAATTGGTTTTTTTTTTGTATGGGAATCGCCAATTTTTACTATTAATTTTGGTTGACATGAAGTTCACCCGGGTCAACTAGTTTTCTTTCATGCATTTACCAGCACATTGTCGTCTCATGAATGTCCTTGTGCTTGAAAATTAAACTAGTGTCGTAGTGTAAAATCGTTTAGCTCCGAACCGTTTAAGGCTCTATTAGACTTAATAACGCATTGTTTGACCCACAGCCAGAAACTAGTTATTGTTATGGACTTATGGACTCGCTTACGTAATTTCTGTTCTGTTGGTCTTGAGAATTTACATGTTAGTCGTCCACCAGAGTATTCGCTAGTTACCTATATTACTTTTGAAAATATTTAAACTTACCATTAATTAATGCCCGTATTATCAAAGCGAACGATTTAGAATCTAAATTAACGAATTAGCCCAAGTTCGTTCTAAATTTTAGAACATTATCTCCCTTGCCTGCCTGCCTATGGTCAGCCACACCAACAAGTCTTATTTTATTTCATCGCTGATCGAATCTATAGCAGTATTATTTCAATGTAGGTTTATTTTATTTCTTCAAAATCAGTCACTTGGTTCCTAATAACATATTTTCCTAGCTCTACCTCTTATAGTTTAGAAGTTCCCCCCCACTGACCCATCTCAATGCGCCACCCTGTATAAAATTATTCGGCCTTGATTGGCCTCAAGTTAAACCGAATCGCGCTTGATAATGCGGACCTTACCCGCACTTGTCAGCAGATGTAGGTATTTGAACGATGAACGACAGGTGTTGTCGCATATTGTGTCATTCTAAAACAAACGTTTGTTTTATCTGGCCTCGGTCACTTAGCAAATAATAATATACGTATACATTTGATTTTCGTGCAGCTAGATGATTTTATTGAATAATATCGCTCTTATTTTATTTATATTTCCCAGGCACTGCAGCGTCCGAGTTGTCACTTCACCCATCTACAGGGTGCACTCTAAGTCGATAGCGGAACTTTAAGTAGACTGTCTACTGATCAATACAAAGAACTTGTACCAGGTGGCGAAAAAAATGGAGCGAAAAAAATATCAGCTGTTTCATGCATTTGGCGCAGTACGGAGTCGACCGTTTGTATGGAACAGCTGATATTTTTTTCGCTCCATTTCTTTCGCCACCTAGTACAAGTTGTTTGTAGTGATCAGTAGACAGCCTACTTAAAGTTCCGCTATCGACTTAGAGTGCACCCTGTAGTGTGAGTGAAGGTACCAATGGACGTGGTATAAATCATCTCATTACGATTACGTAGATGCAGAGACCTAAGTTTATTTTATTTATCACACCAAATAGTACCTATGTTCTCATCGCACTTCAAAAACTGTAGATAGGTACTACATACCAATATTCTTAAAAATCATGGGTCCATGTGTGGGAGAATAGGTGTTCTCCGCTAACTAACGAGTGTTCTTAGGTTTTATCAAAATCGGTACAGCCGTTTAGGAGATATGCTAATTTGAAGCTAAAATATGGGGGTATTTTATTTTAGTAGTTATTAGCTCTAGTTTAGGTCCCAAGTTTTATTTTTCAATTAGAAGCGCAGGTTAGCACGTGTAAGCCATAATTAGTACGTTTATGATAATTTGTTCTTTTGAAGTCGAAGGTGCGGCTTTAGACCTTAGGTATCAGTTGACACAACGACTTCACACATTGTATCTATGGCTAGAATTGTTTCGAGCTCGCATCCGTACCTAAAGTTCTATTTAAAACGCAAATACAAAGACTATAAAGACTGCTTGCCACTTGGATACGCAGTGGGGGTTAGTTTCAGCAACTGCTCAGAATCAGAATCAGAATCAGAATCAAGAATCAGAATCAGAATCAATATGTTTTATTCAATATTCCATAATATATTCCATAAATAAATTATTTACATTGAACGTCAAAATATTATCTAAAGTAAAAAAAAGGTATATAAATCAGATACTTATTACTATCTACCTAATACTAAGTATCAAGCTACTTTTTTTTCTCCAGCTTCACTAGCTCTGATCGTGCTCAGGGGCTTAACTGTCTAACTTTTGAATCTTATCATTGCGATCCCTTTTAATTTGACGTTTGAAGGGTGCTGACGTACTTCACACTGCATTTATTTGACACAAACTGTTGAAAGCTATTGGGATAGGGATTGCGACTCGATTTTAACCGCTTGATTGGCGTAAAAAAAATTCCAGTACCCTCAGGGCGTCTATGAGCCGAAGTAATACCAATTGGTTAAAGGATATTGAGTGAAGAAAACAGCAAAATCGTTCACTCAGTATCATTCAATTTGTATGGCGTTTTGACTCATTCGTTCTGTTAGCGATCTAAAACAATGTTCCAGGAACCTGCTGTATAAACATTTTTTCCCACCCCAAAGGCTTAGTCTCACCAGCTCATTTGGTCAACAGACTTCTACTCCATGGCGGTGGTTGGGCGGGCCATGCGCGATACTTGCGCGTTCTACATCCGACGGACGCTCGCGGGGGATGACCTTTATGCCGCGGTGTTAAGGCAGTATGTGCGGACGCTGGTGGCCAAGCATGCTGCGCCAATCGAGTTCTTCCTAGAGGGCACCAGGAGCCGCAGCAACAAGAGCCTTGCGCCCAAGTACGGTAGGCACAGATTCCCTTGTCAGGTCTTCTATGTGAACTTGGTAGACAACATCAGCTATGACCGTCTCATGGAGCACTCATTTTTCGCCGTTCTAAAACATTTATTGTGGTATTAATGTTACATCCAATAATAAAATACAAAAAATTCACAAAGCTTCGTGAAAAAATTTGGGCAAGGCAATAAAAACATGGCCTACAAACAGCTTTCTCGCCTAAAAACAGCTCCGGGAGAACGAGAAAGTCCCAAAAACACTAATTTATTAACCTCCCTCAAAAAGAGGGGTGTTATAAGTTTGACCGCTATGTGTGTGTGTTTGTGTCTGTCTGTGGCACCGTGGCTCTTAAACGGGTTAACCGATTTGGATGCGGTTTTTTTTATTTGAAAGCAGGTTCTCTAACGAGGTTCTCTAACGTTCTTAGATATGTTTTAACAAAATCGGTTCAGCCGTTTATGAGATATGTTAATTTGAAGCTAAAATGTCGTAGTTAGGACGGTCATATCGTAAACCAAAATTGCAAAAACGGCTAGTTCTGATTGTTTAATATGTTGTTAGGACCACTACCAGTAACGTATCCAAGTTTGTAGCTTCAAAAGACCTGTGCTAACTTTGCAGCACTCGAAAAACCGGGAAATATGTATGTACGCAACGTCTTTATTTCAGCTTTTGGATTTTTTTCCTCCGATTGTTTTGTAATTTCCCCCCTTTTAGGGTAACTGAGTAAAAAGTGTTGTTACAGTTGTGATTTTTTTGTATGGGTTTTTTTTCTACCGTACTACAAACAGAGCTCTTCCAGGCATGTTGTCGATGGCGCTGGTGCCGCTGTTCGCCGGCGAGGTGTGTGACGTCACAGTGGTCCCCGTCAACATCAGCTACGACCGGCTCATAGAGCACTCCCTCTTCGCGTATGAACATTTGGGAGTGCCCAAGCCGAAAGAGAGTACTGGGGTAAGCCAACACTCCATCAGTCTTAGATTTTTTTTTATTTAGATCTATAAATGATTTATTGCCACAAATTGAAATTCGGAAGGCAAAGTGTTTTGTTCGAAAGTCCGTTATTGGCTTAATCTTATCTTTAGACAATATTGAGAAACTAATTTTTTTTTTTTTTATTTTGGTCCAGTAGTTTTGTTTTTACGCGCTAAAATGATTTGTTCCTATGACCGACAACAGTATGCAGACCGTCGCGTGACGTCATAAAACCGTATCTTTGAAACGTTGTAAAATCCAAACTACTGAACCAAAATAAAAAATATTGAAATTAGTTTCTCAATATTGTCTAAAGATAAGATTAAGCCAATAACGGACTTTCGAACAAAAAACTTTACCTTCCGAATTGAAAATACTTCAACAAAATTAACACAAATAAACTTATACTAATAGATTAACATCCGCGGTTGTGACAAATGGGATTGTTTCAGCTGTTGTTGTTACATTACTTACTACAGCGCTGGTTTTCATACAGTCCCATTCACACAATAATTTGAGACACACTAGCTTAGCTTAGCATCTTAGCTTCGCACACGCGTTAAAAAACATTAACAAACGCAGTTGTTTAAATCTCATTTACATTTCAATCACATACAGCATGCTTAGCACAATAATGGGTTAGAGAATCTATGGGTTTATAACTATATCTACCCAACGTCAACCAAAAGAGAGAGATATAGTTATAACCACCTTGACTACTGCCTCACCCATTCTTATGCTACGATACTTACTTAGCAAACAAACTCAGTTCTTATGATGGGAAATTTTCCATTTGCCTGTCTAGCTAAAGATTTAATCAATACGTAGATAACAAATTCGCTATTGATTAAATGAATCCTATTTATTTAATCCTCATGTAAGGCCTTGAATACTAGATAAGAATAGGCTATAATTCTACCTAAGTTTGGTTTCTATCTACCTACATGGTAGTAAAACAATTTAACATTGATAAAAAGTCGATAAAGTCATAGGAATTCAATACCTTCGGCCTTTGACTTAGTCCGCGCTAGACTCGTATCTAGAAACCAGATCATGTCTTACTGCCGATTTCTCAATTGAGTTATTCGCTAAGCAAATTATCGTCCTGTCTCTTCAGATTTCTCACAAAAGAGCGTGACAGAACGATAGTTAAGTATTTGCTTAGCAAAATTCTCAGTTCAGAAACCGGGCCTTAGTCTTCCAACAGAAAAAAACTGCATTCCTCATTACACCCCATCTTTTCCAGGGCCTTCTTAAATCACTGCGCAGCTTGAACGACAACTTCGGCAACATCTACATTAACTGCGGAACCCCACTGTCCATCAAGAAGTACTTGCAAGGGGCCCTCAACGTCTCTCCAAGCGAGAGACTCAAACCCAACGATCTCCAGCTGCTCTCCCCGCCACAGTTCGCGCAAGTCCAAGAGATAGCCAACCACGTGATCACACTACAACAGAAGACCACAGTAGTCACTATAACGAATCTTCTAGCATTAGTACTGATGCAATGCTTGATGAAGAACCAGACTTTAGCCCTCGAGGATGCGATAAAGGAGGTCGGTTGGATGATCAGTGTGTTGCGACGCTTGGGCGCCTCCGTGTTTGAGAATGACATAGAGTCCAGTGTGCAAAGGATATTGGTTGTCCATAATAAAATGGTGAAATTGGATAAGGACAACACGCTGAAGCTTATTTCCAGTTTGCCCATGCACGTTTCTAGTGAGGTTAAGAAGAAAATGAAAGGTAAATATTTTTCGCTTATATTTTAAATCAGCTGTGATGATTATTCACGGATAGATACCACCCATCACCGATGACAGCTCGGTGACACTGTAGTGTAGTGCAGGGACATTGTGTCACCATGATGTTTTCCTTGGTGTTGTGACTATAAATTCACGAACTTCATTTTTATACCATCACACATTACGTTTTCGTCTCGGGGCACAGGGTGAACGAGAGAATATTGGTGCAGGCCGTGTGTAAAACCTAGCTGTAACTGTGTTGCAGTTGCTTAAATGTAAGCATAGAAATGCTGTCGGATACTGTTGCACTTCACAATGTTGCGGCTTAATTAGCTCCACACGTATTGACTTGTCTTTCCTGTGGGCTAGGCCGACTAAGCTGTCAGGATGGTATAGGTGCTGGGCAAGCCTACTCCATCTAAAACAATGTCCCAGGCACTGCAGCGCCGAGTGGTCTCTTCATCCATCTAGTGTGAGTGAAGGTACCACTGGACGCTGTATAAATTATCTCATTACGTAGATGCAAAGGCCTTAGTTTTTTTTCACAATGGACGTTGCGCCTCGCGCGCGACATATGCGGCTAATTTTCATAGCGTCACCCATTACACTCCACTTGCACTCAGCCCCCGTTCCATTCCCCAGGCCACACGCTGGAAGCGGAGACGATGGCTCACGCCGTGCCCGTGATCCAGCTGCAGCTGTATGTAAACCCGGTGCTGCACTTCCTGGTGCCACCCGCGCTCGTCTCGCAGCTCGTCGGCAGAGCTGTCACGTCCAGAGGTAATTTGGAATGAATTATCTTGGGATAGTTTCGGTCTTCATTCAGGAGCGCTAATCAGATGTTTCCGCTGTGCAGTGCTGACAAAACTTTAAGTTTAAAAAGTGATAGAATTTGTTACATGAAAGTTATAGGCAGTGTAATTTTGCGAATTCACAAAGCCATATACGCTGGATGACTGGAAGATTTACATTTGAACTTGTAATAATTGATGATATTGTTTTCATAATGTTTTTTTTTCTTTTTAGAACAGTTGGCTGCAGACTTTCGTCTTCTACGGAAACTTCTGAGACATGAGTTCTTCCATTTGGAAAAGACTGAAGAAAACGTAAGTATTTTATAGTACAAAAACAATCGTCTTGCGTTCCACCAAGCCTTCATTATGTTTGAAAAAAAAAAACTTGCGTCTAGTTAGATAAGATGATTCATACAACTCTCACTCACACTAGGTGAAGTGACTGTGCAGACGCTGCAATGCCTGAGACCCGCCTGAGTACACTTACCTAGCACCTCTACCTAACAGAACGTTGTTTAAATTTACCAAAGGGTAACCAAACAGGACCCTATTACTAAGACTCCGCTATCCGTCTGTCACCAGGCGGTATCTCATGAACCGTTATAGTTAGACAGTTGAAATTTTTACAGATGATGTATTTCTGTTACCGCTATAAAAACACATCCTAAAAAACAGAATATAATAAATATTTAAGGAGTCTCACATACACAGCAAACGTGATTGTATTGCCGTTTATATAGATAATGATACGACTCGCACTTGGCCGGTTTTTATTTATCCTTACCTCTTGTCCTCAGACACTGGTAGCCTCAATCGAGTACTGCACAGACAACGACGTGATATTAACGCGGGACGGCGGGTTCGTGCCCGGCGGCGACCACAGACTACAATACTTGCTGCGGTGGTCCACGTGGCCGGCGCTCACCACGCTGCTGGTCTGTGCCGAGGTCATGCGAGAGGTGAGTCTGTGTTACTGTGATAGAGGTGCGCGAAACGCTTCAGAGAAAAAAAAAGAATGATACAGTTCATTTCATTCACTGAACTAGTTTACTCTTTTAGTTCATAGTTCACTTATAGTTCATTCATAGTTCACAGCTCATTCATAGTTCATTCATTGTTCATTCATAGTTCATTCACAGTTCATTCATAGCTCATTCATAGTTCAGTAGTTCGTTCACGTATCTTTTGACTCACGGTAGTCCGCGAATGACAAAGGTGACAAAGGTGACAAAGGCGAGACACGTGAGTTACAGAATTTTGGTTCTTAGTGTGGTAGATTTAAGAATGTTTCTTGAAGAATGAACTACGTGGACTAGAGTGAATGTGATAAAGATTTACAGAATTTTGGTTCTTAGTGTGGTAGATTTAAGAATGTTTCTTGAAGAATGAACTACGTGGACTAGAGTGAATGTGATAAGTAAAGATTGGTAGTGAATGAATGAATGGTTTCATATAACGAATCCATTCAATCGAAGCATTCATTCGCGAACTACACACCTCTATACTGTGATCTAATAACTTAGGCCTAGCACTGAACTCTGTTCAACAATATTATGACTTGTTACTATTTTATTATAATTACTTGTTCTTTAGATGGACTAGGCTTGCCCACTGCCAAGCACGTATGCCATCCTTTCAGTTCAAATAAAAAACCGCGACAATGGTTCATTTGTATCAGCCAGACAGAATCAAAAGAGACTCCCATCTTATAATCACTGTAAACTGTTCTTTTTCTTTTGGTTCCATCTCCTTTTGGAGATCGGCTATCATTACGGCCACTTTGGCCCGTGCACAAAGACCTAAAGCTCCTGAAGACCAAGTGGACGAAAATATTTTGGCCACATAATGCCCAACGACAATACAACCTTCTGCAACTGATTCTGCAAGGGAACATACAGGGTCGCCGAAGACGTGGCCCGCCCAAAAACATCATGGCTACAAAATCTCGCAGAATGGCTCAACACAAGCCCAAAACACAAAATGAAAACAAGGGCATCGTCATTTTTTATTTTTTATTCTATAAATCGAAAATATACACAAATATAAGAAACTAATTTGAATATTTTCTTAACTTTTTATATAAATATTTTTTTATTCATTATTTAACACTAGCTGACCCGGTGAACTTCGTATCACCTGAAATAGTTTGACTCTCCGCGTCAAAAATGGCGATTCCAATACAAAATGACAAATTTTTATTTCTCCGTTTTTAGCTAATCCTTTAACTTTTCCCATATTTCTTTGCTTTTAAACCTACCCTGAACTATGGTGATCTAAACAAAACAGTAAATATGCAAATCGGTCAAGCAGTTTCTTAGTTTTAGCGAGACTAATGCACGGCGATTAATTTTTATATATATATAGATTTCTAAAAGTTTTGTGTATGACGTCACCACTGGCATTATGTACTAAGTTCATTGCCTTCATTCATGCTTTTAAAAAATAAAAATATGTTGACGTTTGACAAATGTCAGTGTCAAGTCAACAAGAAGGTTTTTTTTTTTTTTACCCTTGGCAATGCACTGGACTGTGCTTATGCCATTATCAAGTAAAAGGTAGGGAAACGGGAAAATTATCAAAGGATTAGAAACGGAATGTTATTTTCTCAGTTATTTGAAACTTTTGACAGTTGTTTTTTTAAATATTTGTAGGCAATGGAACTACCGCATTAGAGGCTATGATGACGTCATCGAAAGAAAAATGAAGTAAACATTTTTGGCGATAAATATTATCAATCCGTTTTAATTTTACTTATTTAAACCCCTAATAGTAATCAGTATCCCTATTCCTCGTAATGGTTTTCAATTTACGGCAATCGATGCCTCACTGATCAATGCCCATTTACGGCAATAGATGCCTCACTGATCAATGCCCATTCACAAATCACTTACAAAATATAAATAAACGGATTAACGTCATTTGTCAAGTGAAATATTCATGAATTATTGGTGGACATATTTATTACCGTATCCGAGATCTTTGGATACCTACACTACACGTGTGCGATCAAAGGTCTTTTGATACTTTTTAGGGTAAAGGACCCTATTAATTACTAAGACCCCGCTGTCCGTGCGTCTGTCTGTTTGTCCGACTGTCACCAGGCTGTATCTCATGAACTGTGATAGTTAGACCGTTGAAATGTTCACAGATGATGTATTTCTGCAGCCGCTATAACAGCAAATACTATTAAAAAACAGAATAAAATGAATATTTAAGTGGCCTCCCATACAACAAACGTGATTTTTTTGCCGTTTTTATAGATAATGGTACGGAAACCCACGTGCGCGAGTCCAACTCGCACTTGGCCGGTTTTTTTCTATCACCGGTGTACGTATATTTTACTTTTCAGACCAGCCAGGGGAGCACAACGACACGATAAAAGTTTATCCCGCTATCGGGTAGCGGCATCTCGCTTTACGCAGTGAAATAAAGCAAGATGGCGCTAGCGATAGCTGGGCCCATACAAATATACATTATATTACAGTGTACGTTAGCCTTTAATGTCTCCCATATTTTTTTTTTATTTCAGAAGAAAAACAGCGAACAAAAACAAGCTCTGAAACTAATACAGCAGCGGGTCGAGTCAAGCCAGTGTCACCCTTACTGCCTGAGCTTAGAGGCCATTAATAACTGTCTACAAGGCCTAGTGCTATCAGAGGCGCTCGTTCGAACGAAAATGTGAGTACATTACCATATTGTATTTTTTTCTAGTCATGTCTGATGGAGACAATATTAAATATTAATTGGCTTCTTATTATCACTTAGCGACATATAATTTATCATCTAAACATATAAAACATAGTCGTGTTAGTTACACCATTTATAACTCGAGAACGGGTGGACCGATTTTTATGATTTTTGATTTGTTGGGTTTCTCTCCGCCCCGAATAGCAGAATAACCATTAAAACAACGGAAAAACTCACGAGAAAAAAAAAGTCTGCACGGACGAAGTCGCGGGCAAAAGCTTGTTATTAATGAAAATGAAAAATCCTATTAGATTGTTGGCTACTAATCTCGCCTATGCCTTGTATTAGCTCGCTAGTGAATGTAAAGCATCGTGAGGAAACCTCAGGCTAGATAGGACATTTAGGTACCTGGGATAATATCTGGGGCACATCAACGCAGAATCGCTAATCTGTAGTTTGCACACATGTTGATTCAGACGGAACTCTCTCTCTATCTTTCTCTTCTAGAGAAGGTCTGTACACGGCTAGAGAGACGTGTGTACTTTTTTTTAACACCTTTTTCTTTGTTACAGCAAAGACAAAACTACCTACGAAGTGAATCCCGTCGCCATGGAGCAGTGTTACCAGCTAGTCAGATCAGTATTGCCAGCCATAAGCGTAGACTTCGGTAAAGGTAACTCTGTTATTTTAGACCAACAGTTCCCTTCTAGACTTTAGGTGTTAGTCACATTTTAAGCGGTATTTGCACTGTTTTTATATTAACGGTTTCACTTATTTTTATGAACATCGGGGGACAGCTGACTATTTATATCTCGTCCGGAGATCTTAGTCATGGAGAAAGGACGATGCTCGCGCTCTGTGGCTATCGATCTCTCACTGCGGGCCTGTAGACGTTGCGCCCGCACGGAGAGTTCCGGGGTTTTTATGCTCCTTCCTCGATTTATCTCACTTTGCTTGCAATTTCAATTATAGTTAAAGGATTAGGCAGCTATTGTTTTAAGCCTTTTGGTATTCTGGTGTTTGTTTCAACTATTATTGGGACCAAGTGGAGAGTGGTACCTTATTAATTGTTTAAATTGGTCAAATAATTTGCGAGAGAATTGATGAAATTACGTAAACAAACATATGGGACTGAAAAAGGTAGGTATCTTTTTGCCTCGCGTAACCGGGTAAAAATAGAAACGGCTTCATTTAAAATGTTATCTTCCGCTCGCTGAAAATTAGTATATTGGGCTTTGCCAAGTTAGCCCATCACTTCTATCCCTAAAAATATAGCTAAAAAGACATGGGCCTTGTAAGTTTAGGAAGGTATGTTTTACTTACCCTTACCTGTATCAGTTTTACCAGAGAGTAATTGTTACTATGTATAAAGTAATATCGATGATACGAGTAATTTATCGAGATGTGAGATTAGTGTAGGATAAGTTAAAGATTAAGAGGTTGGATTTATTTGTAGGGACTGTAGCATAGTTTGCTTTCAAATTGCTTGTCTGAAGCCTACGTTTAATGATTGAATCAATATTTATGTTCAGCTAGGGGAACACAACTTCTCGATAAAAGTTTTATCGCGCTATCGGCTAGCGCAATCTTGCTTTATTTCACTGCGTAAAGCGAAATGCCGCAACCCGATAGTGGGATAAAACTTTAATCGTGACGTAGTGCTCCCTAACAGGTACACACGACAGCACGTCAGAGTGTACACTTTTGTTGTAAAGTCACCCGTAACGTAACCGAATAGAGTGCTAGCGTATAAGCGTCGACGTGCTGTCTTGTGTACCTACACGAATTAATTTAAAATATCGAGCAGACAAGACAGGTCTGACCGCGCTTAGGAAACTTTTAAAGTAGGCTGATGGCTTTGTATCGCTCTAATAGGAATAATAAAATGAAATAAATATTTTGGGAACGGGAACTGAATAACAGTATACAAGTTATAATTTATTAAAGTATTAAAGTCTTTAAAAAATCTTTTACCATTGTTTCTAGTCAGATAAACAAGTTTAATTATAGTTCTTGGTACCACAGTGCAAAAGTATTTATTTATTTAAGTCTCGAATATACTTATTCAGTATACAGACTGAGTGTATTAATTGTTTGTGTTTAATGTTTAACTAGTCTAACGCCTCGTCAAATATTTGAAATATGAGTATTTACATTTGAAATATCATTTACATTTATTTACAACATGTTTTTCCAATTCGCCGTTTACTAAATATTTAGAGTGTTGAATTATTCACGATTCGACGTGACCATTAAAGTAATGAATTGCTCAAGAATGTGAAAATAAAATTATAATGTTATTGATTTATTACATGTATGTATATTTGATGTTTTATGAAATATTATCAATTCATTATATTATTTACCGATAAGTATACCTCCAATGACAAATAAATGTTACCAAATAATGACGTTCGTCTTTGCTTGACCGTTTGTCGTCTATAAGGACGCATCAGACATTGTACGGTCGGTCTGTCTAGGATACCCCATGGTAGCTCTTACCGCGCGCTGCATAAGGGCGCCAATAGTATCCTAGCGTGTGGCGCACTGTACTTTGGTTGGAGCCATTCCGGATGTCACAAATGAAACTCGAAATATTAGGAAAATTGTATAAAGTGGTTTTTATTGAGAAATATTAATGACAACTGTTAACATGTTTGGTAACATTAGTATACAGTCTAAAGAAATTTGTAGATGAAGCATTTAAAAGTAATCGGTGTATCAATCACACACAATTTGAAACAGTGCTCGTATCCAAAAAAGTATGCAAAACGGGAATATTGCATAAAAAATATACGAGTAGTTACGTAAATATTATACAATTATATGAATACCTATGCCCATAAAACTTACTAACGTGCTAAAGAACAATAAATATATGATTTTTATGGTATAATTATTTTCTATCTACCAACCCATACAATTTGTTTAAGAATCGGAAGTTTCAAATCCTTAAGCACTCGACTTTATCCGTACCACTTTTTAACGAAAACTAATCATATAAATATGTGTGCTTAGTAAGCAAAGACCAAAGCGATTTATCCAAAGCGATTCGCTTTCGCAATTATATTTTTTATATCGAAGATGAGAATTCATTCAAATTATGACAAAAAAAATATAATTATCATGATAATCATTACAAGTTTCACTAATATTACTCATTTACAATAAAATGTAGGTAGTTATGTATTGTTTTAATAGATAGGATTTAAAATGATCAAAGTAGCTATTATTTGGCTATTTATGGTTTGTAGAAGACAAGCTATTAAAATCTCTTGACTAATCCGATTGTCAATAACATTGTTCCTAGGCATATAATAAATATCCACATCTCTACATGACCTATCTTATCTCACGAGTATTGTGCGCTCCAAGTCTTCATCAATATACATTTTTTACCTAATATAATAATAGAAATATTCAAACGTTTCATTTAATTCTGAATTTGTATACGAATAAAATATACAATTTATCATCAAACATTTTTTGGTTCTCTGAAACAAGTCACGCTTCCGCCATTTCAATTTAGTTTCTAAAGCAACCAATTTATGACCGTTTCAGATAAGATCATCAAGTTATTTCAGTTTACTTTCATAGAGTTACCAATTTTCCTTGGTCATTGAGAAATTGGGGATTAAAAATCACTTACTCTTACAATTTTTGAGTATTTTTGAGCCCTTTTACAAGAGAAACGGCGAACAAACAATTGTTTGTCAATTGACTTTACAAATCATCACATCAAACTCGAACACACGTTTCAAAAACCTCCAGGAGGAAACGAAAGCGTAACACTATATAAACAAGATATTATAAAAAAAATACAACAATTTCACAAATTTTGGAATCCTTTTTCTGTGGTGAGGCAACAGCAGTAAAATCTCACCGTATTACAATAGGTAGTTCTCGTATTATAATATTAAAAAAGGACACTCAACAGTCAACAACATTCAGTAGTTGTCAGTCTGGCTTCATCATAGAATAATTAAGGCTCACCTTACACAATCTTCCATAAGCACATAATATAAACCGTGCAATACAAGAATATCTATATATATTTCTTTCCATTAGCACGCTGTGAAAACGACAGTAAGCGAGACATTCAAACGAGAATCAAAATACAAAATACTTATAACTTCAGAGATCTCAACCGTGTCTAAAAACTTAGAATGACCATAGGCGGCATGGCTACAGTAGCCAAATACAAAGACGGTACATAAGTGCCTATACATACAAGTTACCTTTACAACGGATGCCAAATAATCGCGGCTAAACATGCCAGTACAAACCTCGCGCCAAGCAATGGCGCCCCTTGCCAAAGATAATAGATGACAAGTTGTCAAAAAGTGGCCACAAGTGGCGGGGACCACGTACAAAGTGGTACAAAATGGCCTCAGACCATACAGCCAGCGAACGAGGGGCGGGCCCTGCGTACAAGCACCTCCGTGTGTGCGGCCGGCTGATGGGACAAGACTGCGGGACTGGCCCCAGCGTGGGAGCAGCTGGTCCCGGGACGAGTTCAGGCTAGCGGCGGGTCCGCGCGGCGCTAGGTCGGCGACCGTCAGGAGTCCAGCAGCAAGTGCCATGCTTGCACCTGGATGTGGAAACGACAGATGAATTAAAACGTCTATTTAACAGTTCATTGAAAGTGAAATGACCATCTAAAACAATTTAAGAGGCACTGCAGCGTTGGAGTGGTGACTTCACCCATCTAGCTTGAGTGAACCCACTCGACGCTGTACAAGATAATCATCCCATTCTTCTTCTTCTTCTTAGGGTTCCTCTCCGACTCAGCGAAGGTTGGCGGTCAGCTCTGCATATCCCTCTTTGTCTCTCGCGAGGCGAAATAGCTGGGCAACACTAGCTATCCCAGTCAACTCCCGTAGGTTTCTTAGCCAGGATTTTCTCCTTCGGCCGACGACGCGTCTCTTGCCAGCGACTTTTCCCATCATTATTATTACTAAGTCGAAAAGGCCCAAGGGTCTTTTGAAGGAAAAATATTATAATTATGCCAACATAAAAACTGCCACCACATGGGCACCAACTACACATTGGGTGTTTTGGTGAAAATGGGGATGAGTCTTCTGGTAATGTTTTTCTGCTATACTATGCCGCTATATGCTAAGGGATGGATGTTATTTTATGCTATTCTAGCACTCTCTGTAAGTATTGTATTCTGTGATGTTATTTTATTTTTATTTTATTTATTGGGAAGCAATCATAGGCCCCGATGGTCCTTCGAGCCGGATACGGACCTGCTCGCCCTGCTTGCCGCAGACTTGTTGCCAGTGCCGCGACTCCTCCCGCCCTGAGGAGTTGAGACCGAGAGAGAACCAGCCCACCATCTCATTGCGCTTGACGCTGCGGCGCCACCACACGGATATCATCAGGGTTACCTCGCTCAGCTGGAACAGGGCCACCTGGAGAGGAGAGATTTGTGTAAAGCCGGGTCCAGACGCTTGTAACGTGTAATGTAAGATTACGCGTAATTTAGCGTCACCGTGTGGACGGCACACGAATTAGACGAGCACTACTGGTGCCTTTTTTTACACTTAAACTTTCGTAAGCACTGCATATTTTGTATTTCGTAAACGGTTAAACTTACTTGTATTATGTAGGTGAAGCCGACTAGTTTCGGTTCTCATTCGGAGACCTTAATCATGGAGCTGAGACGGCCCTCGCGACGCCGTGGCCAGTCTCAGACTGCGTGTCACTAGGCGCCGCGCGCGCGCTGACAGTTCCGGTGCGGGGGGAAAGGGGGAAAGGTTAAGGTCTCCGAATGAGAACCGAAACTAGTCGGCTACACCGACATAATACAAGTAAGTTTAACCGTTTACGAAATATAAAACACTACTGGTGCCTTTGTGTTCGCGCAAAAACCGACAGCCGATGGGTCAGGGGCGAGCGTTACATGTAATGTTCATAGTGCCGTCCACACGTAGAATTCGTGATAAATTACACGGTGGATTAAATTACACGTTACACTCGTCTGGACCCGGCATTAGCTCGTTTGACTTGTAGGCCTGCGCGAACTGCACCCATAAGATTGGCAGGAGGTAGCGCAGAGGAAATGCATCAACCAGATGGTCTGATGCGACAAAGCGGCGGCTGGAGGAAGCATTCACGGGGACGAAATTGACGTAATGTCATTGATGGAAGACCACCTCCCTCCAACACTACTAAAGGTTTATTATAGTGGCCCTTTTATCGACGGCTTCAGTCATAAAAAGGGCACACTACGTCCAGCAAAAAATCGAGACCGAGTGCCACATAGGTGCGGTAGGCCTTGCCGCCTCTGCTTGCGCTTCGTTACTCTGCGAGTGGCTCGTGGATGCCTCCACTACCTTCTTTCCAAGAAGGTGCCGGAGCTGAAAAGTCCGGTCATGTTCAAATATGAAGGATCAAGACTGAAGTGATGGAAGACCAGGAGCGAGTACGCCATGCTCCTGATCCTCAGATTTCCATGAAGAATCGATGATAAAGAAGAAGAAGCGCAGGACAAGGAGAGTTGCTGCCCTTAGGCTTCGGAGGCCAAGACCAAGATCCAATTCCATTTTGGTTTCGGCATCCATTTTGAGGGATGAAATTGCTGTCAGTCAGATTTTATGCCCAGGTGACTGGAATAACATCAAATCATCAAAGGTATTTGAGTACGGAACGTTTTTTTTAAACACCTTTTGCACCATACTTTATTACTATTGTTTAGACGAACGATACCCTTTTCAATACGGTACGTTGTATAGACAAACCTGAAAGATGAAGAGCTCCTTATAAAGCGGATTGGATTGCGCGCGCCGCGTGGTGGTCTTGCAGCGGCCCATCTCCAGGCCCAGCGAGCTGACGAGGCAGAGCTTCACGTAGGTATCCGGAGCCTTGTTGGGCGACAGCTTGCGGAAGTGCGTGCCTTTTATTATCTGTGGATGTAAGGTAAAAGCTTCAAGTGGCTGAAAGAAGAGAGACATGTGTGGCTACAACATAAAAGGAAACAACTTCTTTCAACAACTTTGTTAGCCTTGGAAAAAAAAATAAGCTCGTGGGCAATAGAGGAGAGTATTGGTGTAGAAATATCAGAGAATCGACGGAAGATTTCGCTTGGAAAACAGAGCGCTAAAAAGAGCAGAGAGAGAATTATGAATAAAAAGAAAGAATTTAGACCCCTGCAGCCCCAAAAATAGGATACCCTGCTATCGTTATCCGCGTTTTATCGAGCTCATAATATCATATGGTCCTCCTTGCCAGGCCTGCATCAAACTTAGCATGTACGAGTTGAGACATAGATTTTGTCGACAGTAGTTCGAGAATATGGCATCGAATAAAGCTTGTCTCAAGTGTGCATGCTAAGATGTCAGCATGAGCGACCTTATCGAACTTTGACAGCTCGATACACCGGCGTCTAGGATGAAGAACAAGACAGTTCGCATCGACAGTTACTTGACTCGGTAGCTCAATTGGTAGAGCGCCTGCGCGGTATGCGAGAGGTTGCGGGTTCAAGTCCTGTCCCGAGTGAATTTTTTCAACTTATTATAAATGTTTTAATTATTCCCTAGCACGGATTAGTGCTTTAGAAAAACAAAAAAATGATGAACAAGATCAATTAGGTTGCACGGGCGACCTGGAAGTCTCTAAACCGCCTGAGGACCCAGGTCGGCCGAAGCAAGGAAAATATGGCCAGGTGGGGATTCTCGGATAGAGGCAACTTGAACTGTGTGTGTGGTACCACGCAAACAGTGATGCACCTCTCATCATGTCCTGCGTGCCCTAACACCTGCATACTGGAGGACCTTATGGCGGCTAATAACCACGCAGTTAGCGTTGCGGAATTCTGGGCTAAAGCCATTTAAATTAGATTAAGATATCGTTCTGCCATCGACACGCAAGAAGATCAATTAGGTTACCTCAACACACAGATGGCCAGTGGTGGGGCTGTACAGGGCCCTCAGCCTGTAACACAATGGTGCCAAAATGGGCTCCCGGTTGACGGTTTTAATTACGATTTATTAATGCTGTCGGTCCTTTAATGTTTTTGTGGTACAGCAAAGAATATTATGAGTCTAATTCTAGAGGATTAGTTCGCTGGTGGTAGGAGAGCAACGAATAAATTCCGGTTTTGTCCTTCTACCTGGGACGCCATTGATATGCCATTGTGTTACAGGCTAAGGCCCCTGGAGACCCAGCAGCAGCTCGGGGGCGGAGCGCAGCAGGGGGAGGCTGACTCGGAGCGCGCCAGGCTGCCCCCCTCGCCAGCACCCCATGTCAGCATTTGCGACCTTATTGAACTTTGACGGCTCGATACACTGGCGTCTGACAACATCAATTAGGTTACCTCAACACACAGATGGCCAGTGGTGGGGCTGTACTGGAGACCCAGCAGCAGCTCGGGGGCGGAGCGCGCGGAGCAGCAGGAGGAGGCCGACTCGGAGCGCGCCAGGCTGCCGGCCTCGCCCGCGCCCGTGCCCGAGGGCGGAGCGCCAGACGCCGGGCTCGCCAGCACCCCGCCCACGCCGCCCCCGCACTCCAGCGGCGGCAACTGCGCATCAGACACGTAATGGCGGATTGAAAGGGGTTATAAGGGATTATGAGCGAGGGAGTGAGCACAGTGTCTAACTGCGCAGCGCCATTAAGAACGACCGCCATCTTGAAGTTGAACGCCGTTTTTCTTCATCTTGGATTGGACACATCAGCCGATATATTCAATTATAGTGCCTGAAAATATTCCTGGAAAAAAGCTAAATAGTTTATTTAGCCAATGTGCAGCTTGGCTCAGCCCCGGATCTAGGGGGGGAAAACCAGGGCACCCACCCCAGGCCCCAAAATCAGCCCACGGATCGAGTGGGGGGAGGGGGGGGGGGTCAAATTCAAAGGTTGGCAAATTCAAGCCATAGTCTAGGGCGAATGTGTAATTTTTCGGTTTGGAAACGCTTTAGCCGATATTCTTTATTTTGAAAAAACCGTGAAAATTTGGGCTTTCCCACCACACTACTTTAATTGACCCTTAAGTTGGATCCTTCGCCTATGGCCTACCTATGGCCTATAGGTTATGTCGTCATTTGAAGTTGCTTATCTTGAAATTACTGTTTTTGGACGATTTACCAAGTTGTTGAGACTAAGTTACGCGCGCCCGTTTCAAGTCCTCACTCAAGCGAGATTTTTAAATTCCTCAATACAAACCAAGAAACTGACCTGCGCATGCGGCTGGTGATGCAGCCTCGGGGCCAGTTTGAGCCACAGACTGTTCTCGAGCTCCAGGTTGAGCGAGGCGAAGCTGACGGCCGCCTCGCCCAACAGCCGCTGCCGCCGCATGCGCTCGCAGCCGTATGCGCGCACGCGCAAACCGAGCCCGTGCACATCCTCTGCGCAGAGATGGGAGCTTGTGAGCCTGCCGCCCCGGGCCATGGCCCCCTTGGCCCTAGGGTAAATACGCCCCTGTCCATTGCCGCCTAACTTTCCAATTTTACGAACAACACCAAGCTCATGTCTCGATCACGACGCCTAAGTTCCCAGTTTTTTAAAAGTCACTAAGTACACAATCTCTGTGTGTGCGACATCTGACTTCCCAGTTGAAAAATTGAATTTCCCGCCATGCTGCTATCGTTGGACCTTAATGCCGTGGGGTTAAGGGTGGGTTATGTTAAACTGGGAAGTCAGATGACGTACACACAGAGTTGGTGTGCTTAGTGATTTTGTGTTAAGTGTGGCTTTTGAAAAACTGGGAACTTAGGCGTTGTGATCGAGACATGAGCTTGGTGTTGTCCGTAAAATTGGCAAGTTAAATAGGCGGCGATGGAGACGTAAGCTTATTGCCGATGTTTTAAGGTTAATTTCTGTAAAACTAGCAAGTCAAATGTCGTAAACGCAGCTAGCTGTAGGTTATGGAGTTCAGAGTTTGTGTTCATACATTTGACAGGAAGAAGGAAAATTGTGTGTAAAATGTATCAAAGAATGGACCGGTATCAAAACTGTGGAACAAATATCCAGAACAGCTATGAATAAAGTGCCGAGAGATGAAGACATTACCTGGATTTATTTTATGAAAGACGAAACTCTCCATGTATTGTGGGTTTTCGCCGTATCGAATCTTGGTCTTGTATTTTTGCTTCTTCATCGGCAGTAGGACGATGCGGACCTGCAATCAAGAAGGATATTTTTCGTAGCGTATGGCCGATTAGATATGTGACAGCATCGCGACTCGCGAGTGACTTTGGCGGACTTTTGCCAGAAGAAATCGCTGTAAGTCTCAACAAACGGACACTTACTGGATAGTAAACGTTTTCTGGTGGTCTAAGGTTGTTTTCCTGGCTCTGAAGCACAACACCGGTACTTCTAGCAGGCAGCGACTTGGCTTGCAGCACGTGTTTTTTTTATAGATGCCCCAACTTGTAAACTTGTAAATTGTTTTTTTAAAGATGTAAAAGCCTACGTTTATTACCTGGCTTTATGTTCTAGGTCGTAGAGTCCTTGTACGAACGGACATTTACTGGATAGTAAACGTTTTCTGGTGGTCTAAAGTTTTTTACCTGGCTCTGAAGCACAACACCGGTACTTCTAGCAGGCAGCGACTTGGCTTGCAGCACGTGGACCGTCATACCTACTCCGCACCGGCGCGTCGTAGAGCAAAGTCAGCTCCAGCGACCCGCGGTCGGACCCTGGGCCTTCGTCGCCGCAGAGGAAAGATATGTCCACAAAAATAGGCTTGGTTCCTAAGTGTAGGAACCAAGCCTAAGTTCCTAAGTGTATGGCCACACAAATTCGTTGTGGTTCCTAAGTTCCTACTCTACGTACGGCCACAAAATTGTTGTGGTTCCTAAGGTGGCATGTATTATTATTGTAAGTGCTGGACGAGGCTACTGTATCTAAAACTTGCTGTCCGTGGTACTACGGCATCTTAGTGGTTAGTAGTTTGAGCGGACAAGAGTTGCCACTGGAAGCCTTATGTTATTTTATAGATGCCCCAAGATGTAAAAGCCTACGTTTTTTACCTGGCTTTATGTTCTAGGTCGTAGAGTCCTTGTACAAACGGACATTTACTGGATAGTAAACGTTTTCTGGTGGTCTAAGGTTGTTCACCTGGCTCTGAAGCACAACGCC
Organism: Zelleria hepariella; assembly: GCA_949319315.1. Taxonomy (NCBI): domain Eukaryota; kingdom Metazoa; phylum Arthropoda; class Insecta; order Lepidoptera; family Yponomeutidae; genus Zelleria; species Zelleria hepariella. Next base: position 5,632,952 of record OX439386.1, on the reverse strand, counting down.
GGTGCTTCTAGCAGGCAGCGACTTGGCTTGCAGCACGTGGACCGTCATACTCCGCACCGGCGCGTCGTAGAGCAAAGTCAGCTCCAGCGACCCGCGGTCGGACCCTGGGCCTCCGTCGCCGCAGAGCAGCGATGTGTCCTGGAGTAGAGATTTGTTGTCGAATTGGTTGTCGCGCCAATATGAGCCCTATTTTTTTGTATTTCATAAACGGTTAAACTTACCTACTTGTAGGTATTATGAGGCGTCTCTCCCCCCGCACCGGAACTGTCGGCGCGCGCAGCGCCTAGTGACACGCAGTCTGAGGCTGGCCACGGCGTCGCGAGGGCCGTCTCAACTCCATAATTAAGGTCTCCGAATGAGAACCGAAACTAATCGCCTACACCGACGTAATACAAGTAAGTTTAACCGTTTACGAAATACAAAATGTGCAGTGCTTACGAAAGTTTAAGTGTAAAATATGAGCTCTAATCCTGATGATTCGATTTAGAATCTCGATCTGTCAGTGTCATCTCAAAGATAGAGGGAGAGACTTTAGAGCAGTAGAGTCAATAAGGCCTTGGTTTGGTTGTCATAAAAAAAGGTTCTCTCTTGTCACGCTTCTAAACTGAAGGAAAATAAATGGACGAAGAAGAGACATTTAATTTCATTGCCTTTCCTGGCAGCATTCGAGGGTCAAAGCTTCTATTAGGTGCTCTGTCGCGCGATTATTTGATAATAGTACTATATGAAACTTTTTCAAAATCTATGTAAGTTATTTATTGCGTTCTCTACATGGCGCTGGCCATCGCGACTGGACTGACGTCATTATTTGGTCCTTGTGGTGTAACTCAGACTCAGATCAAATGAATAAATCAAGACCCTGTATGACGTTGATCACTTAAGTCGGAGAGCAGTGCCGGATTTCCCAATAGGCCGAGTAGGCTTCAGCCTAGGGCGGCAGATCTGGGGCATCTTTTAAGATCTTACATAAAAGAAGCCCTGTTTGGCGCCCCTTGCCCCTTTTCGGCGCCGCTTGCCACGTTTTGGTCCCGTTTGAGGTGCATAAACTAATATTTTGAAGGGGGGTAAAGTCAGCTTTTCTTGAAGCTCAAAGAGGTAACTAAAGTGGTTAGGAATTGGTCGGTCGGTAGGGGCGGCAAAATTGAAATGCCTACTGGCGGCAAATGTGTGAATCCGATACGTCGTCGGGGAAAGAGAGGATCACTTACGAGTCCCTAAATCTCACGTCCCTCTCTCCTGAATTTCCCGAATTTTTGGAAAGATTGAAAGCTAAAGGTTCTCTTACATTATGTGCAATGACGTCACTATCCACACTGCTCTGTGCCTCCAGCGTATTGATATACTGTGTCCTCGGCGGGATGACATCGTCTATCCTCGTCTCTCTCAGGGCAGTCTCCCTTAGCGCCGTCTCTATCAGCTCAACCTCTTTCGTTTGGACGACTACGGCATTCTCGTTCTTCTCTTCGTAGTGACATTCCACGTCCTCAGTCTGCGAATTTGATAGGTTTTAGTCTTTATGTTCTAGGTGTTAGAGACCGTATTTTTGTTGAAAGTTTCTACAAACGGACATCTATTACTGAACAGTACACTTTTTGCGGTCAGTTATATCTAAAATTACCACTATTCACTATTGAGAATAAATTATTGTTTAATTAAGTCACTAAAATAATGCAAAAAAGCTACAAAAAAACAATGAGACTAAACTAAAGTAAGGACGGTGTAAATTGTATAAAAAAAACTAAATAAATAAACATCTAAATACTGTGATATACTGTGATAGGAAACGAAACAGAAGAATTTTCACCCCGATTAGAAAGTTACTATAAACAGTTTATTTTAAACCACGCAGGTATTAGCCGGTCACCCAGTTTTATGTGCGCTGGAAATTAGCACGGACTTGAAGGATATATTTATAAATTAACGGTAGATGGAAACAGATAGCCCCCTCCGGCCGGTTTACATTCACCGACTCTATCAAACGGCGAATATTTACAATCAGGCCTTTGCTTGTGCCTCTTCAGCTCATTTTCACCAGCTGCCTTTGCGTGAGGAGTCATAACAATTTTATACAGGGCAATTTTTAAATAGCTTTATTCCTGAAACACGTCAACTTTAAAATGTGATTTCCAAGAACATTTTGTTCTACGACTTTTCTTATAGCTCGATACTTTTTAATGACTGAACGTTTCTTATGCTTAAAAAGTTGAAATTTGTACACACGACAGCATGTCAGACTGTACACTTTTGTTGTAAAGTCGCCCCTAACGTAACCGAGTAGAGTGCTAGCGTGTAAGCTTCGAGGTGCTGTCGTGTGTACCATTTTCAGCGCTGCGTGCGCGGCGCGCTTTTGTGCCCCTCCACTCATTACCACTTTTCCAGCACCTAATGCTCTTATTTATTAAACTGCGCAAAAATAAAATCCGCCATCACCAAATTCATAGAACAAAAGTACCTAGTTGGAAATCACATTTAGAAGCTGGGGTGTTTGAGGAAAAAAGCTATTTAAAAATTGCCCTGTATTGTCAACAGTGTTGACAACACCGCTCTACACCGCTCTATGGAGATCAAAAGAGTGGGAGAGGAATGACCCATGTAATGACACTCACTCACTAAGGGTGGTATTCTAGAACGCTACTTAAACTCAGTTTAAACAGAGTTCAGACTGTCGATAAAACAGTGCATGTTTTAATATGAAGGGAGGGATATTCAAATCAAAACATGCACTGTTTTATCGACAGTCTACACTACTAAACTCTACTTAAACTGAGTTTAAACAGAGTTCAAGGAGCGTTCTAGTTTGAACTGAGTTTAAACAGAGTTTAAGTAGCGTTCTAGTTTGAACTGAGTTTAAGTAGCGTTCTAGAATACCACCCTAAGCCAGCTGGGTGGGAGTATCTACGAATCACAGCAATGTAGAGTTCAGCCTGTGACATTTTTGACTCTTCACCACTCTCAAATACATCAGAATAATGTCTATCCAATGTTATAGATACGTGGTTTGCTGCTTTGGATCTTAAGGCCCGGTTTCTGAGTTGAGAATGTTACTAAGCACATACTTACGTATCGCTCTGTCACGCTCTTTTGTGAGAAATCTGCAGAGACAGGACGATACTTACCCATTTGTTTAGCGAATTTCTCAACTCAGAAACCGGGCCTATGACTCCTAATTTGTATTGGTGGGGGCTTCTAACATTATCCTGTGACACCGCGCCGCCGTCAATTCGTAGGGCTGTTGCCAAGTGCCAGGCGTTGCACTCTCTCGGAAACCGTCCAACAGCTGCAGAGGGGCTATTTCAGATCCAACTTGTTTATGACACGCTAAAGCTTTTAATTCACAAATGTACGTAACTTTGAAATTAAACAAAGTCATAGATACATGCCCGCACTGGGAATCGAACCGGGTACCTCTTACTTCAGAGTCCACTGTTCTGTTTCTGTCTTTCCTGTGGGCTTGGTCGACTAAGCTGTCAGGATGGTATAGGTGCTGGGCAAGCCTACTCCATCTAAAACAATGTCCCAGGCACTGCAGCGCCGAGTGGTCTCTTCACCTATCTAGTGTGAGTGAAGGTGCCACTGGACGCTGTATAAATCATCTCATTACGTAGATGCAAAGGCCTTAGTTTAGTGTATTTGATACAGGAATCGATTTTGTGCATTTTTCTTTGCGCGCGGGCTAATTCACTATGCCCAGCGCCTTAAGAGTAAAGTAGATTCTATGTATCTAGATCAAGGTATTCACCTGTGGTATTCGCAACCGGAGCTCCTCGTCCGAGTCCGAAGCCTCGAACGCGAATACGCGGTCGGGGTAATGGATCGTTTTCGACAAAGCATCTAAAACAACACAGACAGACGATTGAGGTGTCTTCTACGAACACTACAGACTAGACTAGAGCTAAGTACCTACTTAGCTAGGAATAGGATTGTGGGCTGAAGCAAGGGGTTTATGGTTACAGCTCTACCGAATCTGATAGCAACACGTAAAATCCATTACTCTTGGCGAGTTGACTGCATTTGGGGCCTGAGGTGGAGGGCGCCGCCGCCCGCACGTCTCGCTTCAGGTGCCTGTAGTGTACGTTAATGTCCCAGACCCTGCAGCACCGAGAGTGGTCTCTTCACCCGTCTAGTGTGAGTGAAGGTGCCACTGCACGCTGTATAAATCATCTCATTACGTAGATGTACGGGCCTTAGTTTTTTTTTGTGTTATTCAAGGACAACACTACACTACAGACGCGTGAAGGGCTAAATGTAAATTTTTTGATTTGATAAGTGGTCAAAACCATTTTTTATTCTTATATATGTGGATATCAGTCCCCGTAGCATGACTTTTATCGAGGCGGATTTATCAAACAAAATGGCGGTTTATCAGCATTTTTGACGTCTATAGTGGGTTATATATCGCTTTCGACGATATATAACCCACTATAGGCGTCAAAAATGCTGATAAACCGCCATTTTGTTGGATAAATCCGCCTCGATAAAAGTCATGCTACCTCCGCAGATTCTGGAAGACCTAACCTAGTCACAATGACACTGCAAATAACTAATTTTAAAGTTTTTTTTAAGCTCGGTCGGCCAGCACATAGAAAACGCGTCAGAAAGTGCTCTGAAATCAAAGCGAGTGCGAATGTGCGATACCTATATAGGATACAATTTTTTTATGATAAGTAAGTAGGTAGGTACCTAGTGGTAAAGAAAAGAAGCTCGTGAATGCTTCAACTTCAGAGCAGCTCTAGGAACCAGCGTGAGCACAAAGTTGGTGTCAGCAACAAAAGTGTAGTGTCAATTTGTAGTGTCACAGTCACGGAAGAAACCCCCTTCTTCGCTACACCCTCGCTAAGGAATAATCAGGAACTATAAATCTTTTAACACTAACGACAACGGACCAACAACACCCTTAGCATTAGACCTTGACTAAAGCCCTTGGAGCTCTATTTACATTTAAAATAGTTTGTTAACTTACTACGTTTTGAAACATGGCAACATTACTGTAAATTACTTATCTATGTAACCTCGTGGTAAAAAGAAAAGAACTCCCATTTTAGCATAGGACCTTGATTTGAGCTTGGATGACGGGCGTAGATAAATAAAGATTTACTTAGGTTAGGAACTTTTAAAAGCTGATAGGATTTCAGATTTTCTAAAGCAGCTTAAGATTCCAAAGTGTGTAACAGAACTTCCGATTAAAAAAAAAGTATTTAAGTACTTATACTAAGATCGTGGTCACGTCCATCATCCCTCTCACGCCTTTAGACGTCATCCAAGAAGTCTAACTACCACCAAGACAGGAAATAATTGAAGTGTGCACTGAAGCAAAGCCTCCCCATACCAATGGGTCCATTGTCCAAGACGACGCCGGGCGCCCTCAAGTTGACGGCGAGGATGTCATCGCAGCACTTGCGGCCGAAGACCGCGGAGTAGCACCAGCGCCGGTTGAGGAAGAGGAGCACCACTAACACGACGGCGGCGAACGCGGCCACCGCGCTGAGGTAGGCTGTTGCTTCCACTGTGGACAGATGGAGGACTGAGTTTGGGAATAAGAATGAGAAAGAGTTCCTAAAGATCCCAAAATATTGTGACGGTTTTAGAGTGAAAAGATTGACAACACAGATTACGTGCTAGAATAGCTAAATAATAAGAATTTCACAAGCGATTTGAGTGGTGGAAAAACGTAATTTGTCCTGAGGGTAATTGCAATGTAGCTCAGAGAGAGAAAATGTCTCTGATAAAAAAAATACATGAAAGTTGCTAGGTGCATTGCATAGGTACCTACTTGGGTAAGTAAGTAAAACCAACCTACCTGAAACTACAAGGAAGGTAGTTCTAGGTGAAACCAAGGTAAGCGGATGTCTTAATGTGGTGAAAGACAAGTCTAAGATAGCAGCTAATGTATCGGCAAGCTAGCTCACATACAGCAGTTCGTTGATGATATCACACCGTTGAACACAAATTACCCACCCCAATCACTCAGATGTCCGTCAAAAGTAGGTAACGTCCCTAAACTAGGACTCGAAATGTTTACGTACCATTAGATGTGTTGATGCCGCCTATGTTGGCAACCATGCTGCTCCACTATATCCCCAGACGCATCGCTGCGCCTAGAACACAATTGCGACTAAGCAAAACTGGATCTCAGCATGTTTCCGTATGAAAATAGAACGCAGCGTTTGATGGAAAAGTGGAAACACGGTCGTGCTGGCACAGAGCTGTCAGCGCAGTGCGCATGCGTGGTAGGGGCTTGCCGGGGGTGTGGAGGCTTCTGCCCCGCGATAGGACGAAGCCAGGACTCTTACAACCGACTTGAGAAGCCTCTGGTGGCCGGTCACTTGATACAATTCTCTACAAAACAAGATTCCTCCGTGGAGTTCACCATACACGTAACTAGTAAATAATTTTGCGGGCTCACGTTCGTTACTTCTGGCGCCGAAATGGAGGTCACCAGTTTCATCCTTTAGGTGGGACTGGGAAGGTCGTAAGTATGTATAACTGTAGGCATAGGTATGTATATCAGGTGCTTTGTTGTGCACAGGACTTGCTTCCCAAGGCCATTCACTAGACTGAAACGTGGCCCGTGCTGGTAAATTGCGCGCAGTAAGTAGGTACCTACCTAATGTAGTTAATTTTCAGAAGATAGTAAGTAAGTAGATCAGAACATACAAAAGATTTTTTTACATTTATTTGTAACACTTGCTGGTAAGTGCTGGTTTACATAAAATTTTAATGAATAGACCGCGCTATGCAGACGCCATAGCCCAAGGGAAATCTACTGACATTATCGTGTCATGTAGGCAGCTTTTGTTGGATGAAAATTGTAGCACCCAGAAAATAAAAAAAAAACACAGAAGCTTAGCTCTATCTGATAGAGCCAAAAACAACTCTGCAAGTTAAAGACAAGATCATAAAACCGAATTGCCGCAATTTAGAGGAATCCGTTACTCGTCAGAGGGTATTTTTCAATACTTACCTCAGTAGGTACATCGTGCTGCAGAAAGCAGGGCCCTTAGCCTGTAACACAATGGTGCCAAAATGGGCTTCCGGTTGACGGTTTTAATTACGATTTATTGGTGCTGTCGGTCCTTTTAATGTTATTGTAGTACAGCAAAGAATATTATGAGTCTAATCCTAGAGGATTAGTTCGCTGGTTGTAGGAGAACAACGAAAAAATCCCGGTTTTGTCCTTCTACCTAGGACGCCATTGAGACGCCATTGTGTTACAGACTAAGGCCCCAGGCTTACAACTCCGTTCTTTAGAGCCATAAGAGCCCCGGCACCGCACTAAGGTACTACCGATTCAGAAGCAACCGCATCAATGCCTGAAACAGCTAAGTAATGTGTTTGCCATAGGTACAAATATTAGAGCCGGCCTGTAGGTAATTTTCTCATCGAAATTGTCTACCAACAATGCCACCTACCTGTGATTGAAGTCTACAATCGAACATAAAATCTAGACTGGCCTTGTAGCGTTGGCTATGAAATAGTAATTGCAGCAATGTCACCTTCAGCGACTGTTTGAGTTCCATTACTCATTTATGGGGTGACGTGGGGGTGTAGTCAGCCACATGTGGAGTGAAGGTCATCTAATTAGCCGCCCCATGAAGCTTCGTCTATGGTTTTCTGTGGGTTACATTTTCCAGAGTTCCATGGTGAGCTCTATGAGCCTGTAAGCAAAACGTTGCTATCATGCAATTGTCAGGAGGAACTGCATAAAAATGTTCTCTTGAATTTAAAGTATTCTTGTATTGGGGCATTGGCATTTCTTAGATAATTTTTTGTACCATATTCGTAGTAACAGGTACCTACCTATAGAAAAAAAAATAGTTCCTAATTATTTTTAAAGATATAATATTTGTCCATACATTTCGCCAATACCTAGACACATCACGTGCCTTCCAGACTTTCATTAACTAACGTAGCCCACTCCCCCTACCCTCGACGCAAGCCTAGTCTAGAAAATCAATACTGGGTGTAGTCAATCATTATTGTATCTAGGAACCTATCTATCTGTTTTGTTTGAAACTAAGTTGGTGTGAAAATATGATTAAGGTTGGACGATAGCAACGTGGCAAGAAAGTGAAAAATTTCACAGTTTTTACATTTTGTAGCTAAACTGAGCTACTTTTGCTCAGCGATTTTTCGTTCGCGGCAATATCATAGTATTCTTTTCATTATTGTAAACAACAGAACACATTATCGGCTGATATATTGTTGTTTTGTTGTTTACAATAATGAAAAGAATACTATGTTATTGCCGCGAACGAACGATCGCTGAACAAAACTAGCTCAGTTTAGCTACAAAATGTAAAAAAAACTGTAAAAAATTTGAATTTCCCGCCACGTTGTTATCGTCCCACCTTAAGTACAGTCTGTCCATTAACTCTAGAAATTAAATGGCAACAATTTTTCATAGTAAAGCCGACCACTTTTCGGATTTACTATGAAAAATTGTTGCCATTTCATTTCTAGAGTTAATGGACAGACTGTATTGCTCTGCTCTGAAATCGATAGGTTTTTTGTAGATATGAAATAATAATTTATTCTAAGTATAGATAATACACGTATGGCGAATGGTATATTTTATTGGTATGGATGGAAAAAATAATAAAACTCCTCATGATATATTTTGAAAATGTTTTTTATTAATAACACTTACATTTTTACAGCGCTCCTAGCCAACAGAGTTATCTAATAAAATAGCTTTAAATAAATCAAATGAATGGTGGTGTAAAGAACTGTTCAACGCAAACCAACGTTAGTCCTACGGTGTATATCAAATAATAAATAGTTGATGAACAAATCATTACAATAAATCCTCCGATCAACGACTATTGTCTGAGAGATGTACATCATTCTTATCGAACAAGCTTAGAAGGTTCTCCTAAAGAAACAAACTTCATTTAAATCTATAAACATTTCATATAATTTAGATTTTTATTAGTTGCTATAATGTTATATTTTACTTTTGTAACCATTATTATAATGTAATATGTATTCGTTACTGGAAAAAATCGCAAATGAGTCGTCCGCGCGGGCGGGCTGCTTGCGCGAGCGCGAGCGACACCCGATCGCCCGAGCGGCCGCTAAAACAAACATGACACTATCATAACTGTATAATTTTAAAAATCTCTAATTACGCATTCCTACGTTTTTTTGTTTTATTATCATTTAATTAAGAAATTAAAATCTTACATAATTACCATGAGCAGCCTATTTTTTAATAAATTTGACGAAAGTCGCTAATTATCTTGATTAGTTTTTTTAGGTAAAGAAAAGCTTGTGTCGGGCGCGGGGCGGCGGCGGCGGCGGGGGGAGGGGGGGGCCTGTGCCCCTGTGCCCCTGTGCCCGCGCCCCGCGGGTGTGCCATGCGCATGCGCCGGGCGCACGACGCGCCATAACGAATCCATATTCGACGGCAGTGCTATATGAACGAAGACGCGGCGCGCGGCGGCGGGGCGGCGGCTCGGCCGGGAACCTGGGCTTGCCAGGAACCTTGCCAGGGCCCTAGCATTGCCAGGAACCTTGCCAGGGCCCTAGCATTGCCAGGAACCTTGCCGGGGCCCTAGCGTTGCCAGGAACCTTGCCAGGGCCCTAGCGTTGCCAGGAACCTTGCCAGGGCCCTAGCATTGCCAGGAACCTTGCCGGGGCCCTAGCGTTGCCAGGAACCTTGCCAGGGCCCTAGCGTTGCCAGGAACCTTGCCAGGGCCCTAGCATTGCCAGGAACCTTGCCGGGGCCCTAGCGTTGCCAGGAACCTTGCCAGGGCCCTAGCGTTGCCAGAGCCCTGGGGCTTCTAGGGACGTAGGTTAAACGCCGCCGCACCGCCCGCATCGCAGCTCGCGTATGTAAATGGCATCATTTATGTACTTTATAGTCGCACAATTTGAAATATGGCTTCAAAATTTCAACTACCTACCTAACAGTAAGCAGTAGTACACTAAAACTCAGGCACTCCATATCGACCTTACATACACCATGCACGCGTTCGAATCGTAACTAAACATTATTCACTCGAAAAATTCAACTTAATCTAAATTTCACTTAAATTATAATAATAATGGCTTCTTAACTCTGTAGAGTACAACAAATGCGTTTCGTTGGGCGCCAGAGGCGAGCCGCGACGCCCCGCGGCGCCCCGTTTGCTCCACGCACGATAACTACTGCTACACGACAATTTATTACTTATTACATAAGTATGTGAAAAACAATTTCATTAGTAGTATTTTATGCTATCTTATAATTTCATTAGTGTAGTGAGGACAGTAACTGTAACGAATACTAGCGCGGGCGGTCCGCGGCAAGGGGCGGGGGTACGAACAAACTTAGTGACAAACAGACAACCGAGTGGCCGGAGATTCACCCAACAAACAGAGACTCATCGAACGTGTCATCTTACAAAATCCGAGATTCGTAAATAATATCATTTTCCCATTTTATTCAATAAACCATTTTCAATACAAAAATAACACGATTCACATCTTAAAAATAATGTGTGTAATATTTTTTTCTTTTTTTTTTTTTGTATTTTTTTCACTTTGTTTTTACTTCATCACAAATCTCAAACGTCATTCTCAACTGTGCATATATACATACATAGTTTGTTACGAGATACAATCATAATAACGTCGAAGAAAAACAAGGTACTTAAATAATATCAATTTACATAATAGAAGGATTACCTCGAGTCGCGGTCAAACTGAAACTCATGGTTCGACGGAGACGAGCGGCGCAGCACGGGGCGCGCGCGGCGGAGCGTTGCAATAAAGCGGTGAGAAGCGACACGACAGAGAGTGGCGGCCATTTGTCCCGGCCCCTTTGCTACCGACCTTGCAGCGTGCATGCACATTGTAGCACCGCCATATCGATCTACAAAGCTCTTTTGATCAACACAAAGCGGTACAGGTGTAAACCTCGATATAGCCGGTCATCAGAGTGTTTTTTTTTTTTTGTTTTTATGGCTCGGTTACGAGACCTTTGAGCCAATCATCAGAGTGCGTTCGATACTGTCAAACTATGCCACAGAGTATGGACAGCACTGACAGCTTGCTTACAAGTTTCCCGATTACGCCGCAGTGGCGCTACTTTCTATGTTAACTTAGAGGGGCGAAAATAATAGAGCGCAACGGTTGGTTTGTTCGTAGCTGCTTCCTAGCTGCAAGATCGGCAATTCGAGGGCCGGGGGGGCCGCGGTGACTGTCAGTGCTATGGGAACACAAATGAACGGTATGGTATCGGCTGGGCCGCTTAATAGTAGGTCTCCTGTTCGAGCCAGCCGCCCGGGTAGCGGCGCAGGTAGAAGCGCCGGATCTCGTCGTAGATGAAGATGGACAACATGAACGGGATGGCTGGCAGCCACCAGACGAACCTGGGGACAAAAGAAGTAGCTGTTAAGAATATTCTAAGAGGCTAAGCAAATCTCTTGCTTCAGAGTCCACTGTTCTACACACTAGACCACAACCGCTTGTCTTTCCTGTCGGCTAGGCCGACTAAGCTGTCAGGATGGTATAGGTGCTGGGCAAGCCACCATCTAAAACAATGTTCCAGGCACTGCAGCGCCGAGTGGTCTCTTCACCCATCTAGTGTGCGTGAAGGTGCCACTGGACGCTATATAAATCATCTTATTACGTAGATGCAAAAAGGCCTTAGTTTTTAGTTAAGCAAATCTGGGGCGTAGGACACAGGCGACCAGCTGGGCTAAGATTGTACTTATGTCTACAAGAAGCTTAGGTGCTTAGGCTGTCATCGGCGACTTAGTTTCCCCACAAGATGTATCTTCGAACGCTATGCGAGACTCAAAGTAGGTAAAGAAGCGTAGACAAAACAAATTCCTCGACTGCCAAGTCAGATCATTTTAGAACGGTCTTTTGGACGACCGTGGCTCCAGGTTTGCAAGGTCATGGGCGCGATGGGATGCGATAATAATGCTGAATGGATCCACCTGCTGCCCACTTAAGGACATCGGACCAGCGCATTGGTGTTCTGCCTCTCGCCCGTCTGCCTTTCATCTGACCCAAAATGATCTGTTTTCCAGAGTATGCCGTGGTGAGCGCACAATATGCCCAAAAAAGCTGAGGGACCTCTGGCGACAGACTGTTGACAGTTCGTTATTCTGAGCTCGTTTAGGATGGCAACATTGGTTCTGAAGGCGGTCCACGGGATTCTGAGCATTTAATTGCGAGCGAAGTTCTCCGAGTCTACTGGAACAATCCGGCGTTTGTATGTATGTATGTTTGTATGTATGTTTGTATGTATGTTTGTATGTATGTTTGTATGTATGAATGTTCGTTCGACGATAACTTGAGTAAACTTAGTCGGATCTTTATGAAAATTGGTAGGCGGGTAAATCAGGCAAAGACAATTTCTAAGTTCGAAGATGAGCCAAATCGGTCGAGGGGTTGCTGAGATATGATATATAGTTCGGGGCGAACCACTACAGGGTGCACTCTAAGTCGATAGCGGAACTTTAAGTAAGCTGTCTACTGATCACTACAAACAACTTTTACTAGGTGGTGACAAAAATGGAGCGAAAAAAATATCAGCTGTTTCATACATTTGGCGCAGTACTGAGTCGACCTTTTGTATGGAACAGCTGATATTTTTTTCACTCCATTTTTTTCACCACTTAGTACAAGTTGTTTGTATTGATCAGCAGATAGCCCACTTAAAGTTCCGCTATCGACTTAGAGAGCACCCTGTAGTTGAACGAGCGAGCGAAGTTCTCCGAGTCTACTGGAACAATCCGGCGTTTGTATGTATGTATGTATGTATGTATGTATGTATGTATGTATGTATGTATGTATGTATGTATGAATGTTCGTTCGACGATAACTTGAGTAAATTTAGTCGGATCGTCATGAAATTTGGTAGGCAGGTAAATGAGGCCAAGAGAATTTTTAAGTTCGAACATGAGCCAAATCGGTCGAGGGGTTGCTGAGATATGGGGTCGCGAGTTCATAGTTCGGGGCGAACCACTAGTTTAGTAGTTATTAAAAGCCTTACTTGAGTGGATACATCCTCAGCCCCTTGTCCATGCCGGGCGTGTAGGAGAGGAACGCGGCGAGCGCCGTCTCGAAGATGATCCCGAAGTTAAGCGCCCAGTTGCGCATGCCCTGGTGCACGATCGAGTTCCGGCGAGTCTTGCAGATGATCAGGTCGGCCCACTGCACCACCACGATGGAGACGAAGAACGCGGTGTGGCAGGTGAACTCGAGGGCCTTGCGGTCGCGGTAGGTCTGCGAATGGGCAACATGGCAGGTTAGTCAAATGAGTAACTATATTTTGTATGAAAATACCTAGTTGTGACGCCACTTCTCAGTATTCAAATAAATTACTTTTTAAGTCCAGAAACTAGTCGGCTACACCGACATAATACAAGTAAGTTTAACCGTTTACGAAATACAAAATACTTTTAAGTGTTACATTGATCCAAAATTATTGTTTTTTTGTGAAAACCTGAGGCCTGAGTCGCAGGCTCTGTAACGTCCGTATGGGCACTTCACGCATTTAGTGTGTTTGGAGACGCCACAATACGCTGTATAAATCATCTAACAAAGTTGCAAAGACTGTGGAGTCAGTTTGAGCCACTTGCCGTCAGATTCTGCTGAGACCTGCCCTTTGCAGGGCCCGAAACATTGTTATTCTTTCCTATTTATGTCCTAGTTAATTATACTAGTTAACTAGGACATTATTGGCAATCATCGTGTCAGTCAATGCATCAAATCACTTGAAAAGTTTGTGTGAGTTTCAAAATTATTTGCAGTTTTCAAAATGTGGCGGCGGCCATTTTGATGACGTCATTCATACCTGGGGATCCATGAAGCGTTTTTTACAAGAACAGCCAATGTAACATTTTTACCAATTTCGGTTTTCAACACTGTTTAACAAGCTGCATTAGCCCCACTAATCAGTTTTTACAAAAACTTCCCATGTCCACAGTTATTCCATCGGAAAGTTTCGGCAATTTTACAAAAACCAACAAGGTTTGCTTGTAGGACAATCGTTTTGGCCAAAAAGCGCCGAATTTTCTTTGGGGACAAAGGTTGTTCTTGTAAAAAGCGCCTCAATTGCTTTACAGCTTGTGTCCCGACGGTTTTTAAGATAAATGTTTAACAACATACTAAAAGTTGTTGCTGACTGCACTAATATATAATAAATTTTTATGCTACGAGAAGGGACTATTAGTAGTAGCTTAGTACGCACCCATTCCTGTCCATAGGAGTCAGTCAAGTCGTTGACGGCCTTCGAGTCCCAGTGCTTCCTGATGCCGAAGAGGTAGTTGGGCAAGAATCCGTTCTCAGCCATGATCACGAAGTAAACGAAGAAACCGGCGGCCGCTTGGATCATGCCGATCTGACCGTAGGCCATCGAGATCAACCTGTCATCGCAACCGCGTGTCAGTGTGGGGCCTTGTAAGGTCTAGTTTTTATGTGCATGCAGTGAATGTTATTGCGAGTAACAATGTTTAATTTACTTTATATGTATCGAATGGCAATAAAAGGGACAATTGGAGTAACATTTCCATTTTGAAATTTTTAATGTTGAACGTCATTTGTATTGTGCTGTTGATAAAGTTGAGACTTAAAAATGTCAATTTGTGAGTAATTTTATAATCTTCCGAACGAATGTTTATTTATTAGAACTAAGTAGTGTGCCAAATTGTACATAAAACGTTTAAATCGAAATTCAAGGCAATCGTTTGCTAAATAAATCAAATTAATCGGATACGTTTTAGGTACAACTTGACACAAAAGCGATTCAAATCGTTGGACGGAAACAATAATAATTTATTGAAGTATTGTATGATGAATTAACCTTTTGTTACAATAAGCCAAGTGCTTTTAATATTTTGAAGGAAAAGCTGTAATAATTAATTGTTGCCATCCAACAATATCTTTAAAAGGTTATATAACAAGGAAAATACATTTAAAGAAAGACACAAACATGCAAATATTACAGTAAAATGAACTAGGCATAGAGTAGAAATAGTAGAAAAAGCCGAGGCCATCGAGCAAGAGTAGTGTTAGTATCGAAAACCAAATTAAATCAAGGCGAAAAGAAGCAAGTATATAAGACAGCTAAAATAAAACTCTTAAAATTCCTTATCCGTGTTAATAGTGTGTGTTGTGGGCTTGTGGCGAATATAATATAAATAAATACATAATGCATGTAGGCAAATGCTAAAGTGTTTAAACGTAACACGTGCTTGTATATTACATACTACATTTATATAATGACTATTGACTATTGATTTACTAGGAAATCTATTGCTTGCTATATGAAATTACTAATACAAGCAAATATGCTGCTACTATTTTATTTATAAGCACGCTGTGATAAAAAACATAACCGTTCCGAAAAAGGGCCAAATTACAAAAGCTAAGATAAATTCTCACACCCCCAAAATGTCAAATATGAGAAAAATACTGAACAGAATGCAATGCATTTTTAGAAGCTTTTTTTACTCGGCAAGAGATAAGAAAATTAAAAAGGTTGCATTTTAAGTTTTGTGCAAATTGAATTCCATACCAAGTACACAACTTATAGTTTCTTTGGGAGGCACTGAATTCCCATTCTATAAAACCTAGAGAACATAATTAACAAAGGAATAAATATGGCTCGCTTGGGGTGGTTTCCGTACCACATTTTAGATGCATTTACTCTTCACGACTACTTCAAGTCTGTCGTCGTTACAGGAAAATCAATATACCGATTTCTTTCAACATTTCAAGCTCAATAGCTTTGATCGATGTAATTTTGATTCGAAGAATTTAGGCTCTGACAAACAGACAGAGAGACTGACAAGAATGCGATCTTATAAGGGTTCCATAGGATGTACGGAACCCTAAAAACAGAAAAACGGACATAGTTATACGGATGAAGATATGGACTACTTGTAATTTGCACTACTATGAACATGACAACACAAACACGAGTAAATATTAACATACAAACACTAGTATTTTCTCTAGTAGACGTGACTGGCTACGCACTCACTAAAACTATATTCTAGAGTCGTGCAAGTCGAAACGACACATTGCCGAATAGTTAGTTAAACGCTACTTTGAAACATGGAAGAGTGAAAGATATTACATATTCTAGCTTCTCTAAATTTTCAATACAAACAGGAAAGGGATTAAAATGTATCTACAGGATGCACTCTAAGTCGATAGCGAAACTTTAAGTAGGCTGTCTACTGATCAATACAAACAACTTGTACTAGGTGGCGAAAAAAATGGAGCGAAAAAAATATCAGCTGCTTCATACATTTGGCGCAGTACTGAGTCGACCTTTTGTATGGAACAGCTGATATTTTTTTCGCTCCTTTTTTTTCGCCACCTAGTACAAGTTGTTTTTAGTGATCAGTAGACAGCTTACTTAAAGTTCCGCTATCGACTTGGAGTGCACCCTGTATATTAATTTGAAGATTATACATATAGATCAAGTTAACTAGAAGTTTTAAGATTTCAATAGGAAAATATGATGTAGGCATATTTTGTACTGTGTATCTATAGAAAGGGGCTGCAATAAGTTCCGGTATTTTTAACCGATTGCTTCGTGCTAAAGTCGGGTTATAAAAGGGGTGGGGGATTGAAATAATCACTCTTCCACATCCATGTTCAAAGTGGTACAGACAATCACAATGAGCCGCACCATTCTCGATCGCAATGGTTCGCCAGAATGGTGGGCTCAGTGATTGATGGTGTTCACTCGGTCGAGTATACTATAAGCATAACCGGGACCCGTGGCACGGGACGCGGGGAGAGGCCAACCTTCTGTTGACGAGGTTGTCGGTGTAAGGGTTGCGGGGCTGCCTCTTCATGATATCAGACTCCGGTGCCTCATACGCCAAAGATATAGCTGGCACCTTCATAACACCAAGCAATCAGTACCAATGGTAATCACACAGGGGATTCGATTTAGTTTAAAACAAACTCTGCCGCCGATCAACCGTCAACTAAACAACTTATCAATATAATTAACTACGATCTAGCGTAATAATAGTAAAAATTAAGATCTATTAGTATACTTAAGTGATATTACGCATAAATTAGTTAGATAGAACTAGAAAATTCAGCTTAAAATTTAATAATAATGGAAGAAAGTGTATAAAATCGGCGTGTATTATTAATTAAAAATATACTGTCCCTTAACAAAGTTACGTTACTGAGAATACTCTATGCTAGTGACAAGAGCCCTAGCGTACGGATGATATTCATATATTTACACAGATACAGAGAATATGAATGCAAACCGTTGTATGGCTGACTCCTGGCTGTGAGAGTAGGTAAGAGCATCATAATATGTAAACGCAGCTGTGATGTGTCAGTAATATCGAATGATAGCGATACAGTGTGTCAATAAAAAAATATACGTGTGTCATGGTGTGCATGAATATAATGAAAGGTCAAGAAAAACCATGGAAAACTTAACTGTACGATACAAAAATATATAGAGAGAAGATGAATAAAAAAAGAGGTACAAATGTGTAGATATATACATGCACGGCAGTATTGAATAA
Organism: Zelleria hepariella; assembly: GCA_949319315.1. NCBI lineage: Eukaryota > Metazoa > Arthropoda > Insecta > Lepidoptera > Yponomeutidae > Zelleria > Zelleria hepariella. The sequence continues at coordinate 5,615,445 of OX439386.1, read as the reverse complement.
CGAAAGATCGAGAACGTATAAGGTATACACAGACAAAGACAACAGATTAGAGACAAATGTGCAACGCACTTACCTGCAAGACTAGCTATTACATCACGAAAACCACAGACAATATTATATACATTATGCGATATGTTAAACCACGGAGATGAAACAATGTGTTTGTTTGAGAGATCGCAGTGATACGTGAGTGAAACACATTCTTACATCAGTCACCACTTAAAGCTGTAGTTAAGGGAAGAATTGTTTAATAAAGACAGCGAGAGAGAAGAGGGAAAAACATTAATCGTCACGGGCTATGGAGGATACGTGTCATTTCGCGATAAATCCCTTCATATCAGGTGATATCAACAAGGAGTTTAGTTGGTATTACCTTGACTAGGAAATCCAATTCTATGGGCTTTTATATCTTTGAGAGACAGCACCAGATAGGTGGAAGAAAACAAATGTTATATGTAGGTGAATGCATCTCTTGGCTTCTCGTTTTCGTTAGTGACAGATCAAACGTGTCGCCAAACCGCACAATGACACCCAGCCCCGCCCGCGACACAGTGCTTGAAGCGTACTCTCAGCGGTGCGCCTGTCGACGACAACGGACCTCTATCGGGCCCTTGAACCGACCGACAGGCGTCCACCAGCCGCCAAAGGTTCCAACACCACACAACACGTGTTAGCAAGCGATTCATAGCGGAAGAAAGATATTCATGGAAAAACAATATCTCGTATTTTGGAAAAGTAGGTTTAACTGTCATGTACTCGTGTTGTTTTTACCTCTCGTTAACGAGTTTATCAGTGAAAGGGTTACGCGGCCGTCGCTTCATAATGTCAGATTCCGCCTCCTCGTATGCCAGGGATATGGCGGGGACCTACGCAAAGACTATATATGTGAGCGCGAGCGGCGGCCGGGGCCGCGCGCTTGCACTCACTCAGGGGCCGCTGACGTCGCCTCGACGAGCGGCACTCAAACAAGCGTGGTGCATCATTATAACATGTGAACAACATCGAACATTTAGCACGGCCGTTGCAATCACACGCTGGGGACAACATCCGCTCAAGGGTGCAACAGTGAGGCCCTTTCATACGTAAGAGAGTCGTTCTACTCAATGATACAGAACAAAAAGAAAAGGGAGTCCAGTCGATTCAATACTGATGTACTGAGGCTACGTTCTAGGTTCAACACTCACTGTAAAAATTAGGGAATCGATTAAGATGAAATACGTCTCACAACTAACACCTACAATGGAAAAAAAAACATATCTTTTTTTTAGATACGTTTTTACCAAAAAACGCTCCTGCGATTTCCCAACGCGAGGCTTAACTATTTTTAGGACCTAAGGTTTGGATTCCAGATCCTAGAACTTAAGAATGCAATCGATTCCCGCCAAAAGTGGCGAGAATCGATTGCATTCGTAGGAAATCCAATCCTGGAATCCAAACCTTAGGTCTTAAAAATAGTTAAGCCTCGCGTTGAGAAATCGCAGGAGCGTTTTTTGCTAAAAACGCATCCAAAAAAAGATATGATTTTTTTTCCATTGGCGGCGCTAGTTGTGAGACGTATGGCGTCTTAAGGGAATTGGCGATGTTCTTTCTCTAATAGATCGCTATGGTTACAAAATGCATTATATCTTTGTAATATTTTTATAATAAAAGTATCATGTAAATGAGTAGAAAATCCCCCTGAAGTATGACGGGCGTATTCTGTAGCATTCTTTGTATATTTTATTTTGCAATTAGACTTTGGATGTTCCGGTGTATTTGCATCGACCTATGTAACTCTTAAACACTAGACAACAGGAGAAAATTATTAATAACAATAAAACAATGTAGACCATGGAATGACTTCTGTTGTGACAGGTAATAACATATACTGTTACTGAATGTGAAACAAAATTGAATCGAATGTGTGAATGTAATGGACCAATGAATAGTAGAGATGTTGTTTTATTTTTGACGGGATGGTAATTTTGCAATGATTTTGATAATGACTATTGATGATGAATGATTGTGGTTACAATAGTGTTTTGTGTTCCTTTTCAACTGTTACTTGCTAATATATTCTTCACAACATTCCGGCAACATGGGAAAACCGCATTCGCTATTAAGTCTACAGTAACACGACAAAACAATGTTAATAAGTTGTAAGTAACTTTCCACACCTGACTGTCTTCTATGGGAAACCTAAGTTGTTTGATGGTTAACTCAGCAAAGGTCAAACATGTCGTCACTATTATATCGCCTTATATCGAACACACTTTGTTACATGTAACACAAAATTCTTTAGTGCCGTTTATGTACAGCTGTAACTTAGGAGCACATCAATAGTGAAGTTCTAAAGTACAGTACTAAATGAGACTGAAGTTACAGTCTGTTCAATGTAATTCCGACGTTACAGCTATAGAAATACAGCTCATATTATTAGACTGACAACGAGCGATTAACATCCACTCTCACGATATCGAGACAACAACGATGTTATATAGCTGAAAACCGGTTAGATGGTTATACATATGATGATAGCGGACATAGTATATTGCTGTATAGAAACCTCTCATTGACAAGTTTGTCGCAAAACGGATTCCTAGGCGGTCGTTTCATTATGTCCGACTCGGCAGCTTCGTAGGCCAGAGCAATGGCGGGCACCTAGGGTCATACACTTATTCAATATCGGTAACAACACGAGGCATCTTGCAGATCCACGCTGGAATTATTCTAAGGAAAATAGCTAAGGATTGACTTATCGTATGTATGGTTTATAAATGTTGTTGAGAGCATGACGTCTTTTTTTCACGTGACTTCTACTTTGACAATGCCAGTTTTAAGTATATTGCATTCTCAAAAACATTTATCAACATTCATAGTTTATTTAAGATAAGTACTTAGTTTAAAAATATTATAACTAAGCTTTTAGCTCCCATGTATAAATCACTTCTCAACAAAAAACAATCCTCACTTTACGCGAATCTCCTTTCGTTCAGGATCAGTTAAAATTGTTTATTACTATCAATATCAGCTATTACTAACAGCGAGCTAAGAACTTACTTCAACACAGAAAGGGAAATATATTTATTCATTGCTACAGTGCAGGAATCACGCTAAGAGAACTTACTTTTTTTGTTCTTTTTACTTCGGCCAGATGTGTTTGTTTATTCTTTCTGTGTATGAATTATTTATTGTCTTAAATGTAAATCTCGCCTATTATGGCCCTGAATGGGATGAAATAAATTATGACAATATATAATTGACACGATGATACGATGCTAACTTGACCACCCCAGAGATTTCTTGTTTCCCAAATCTCATTAGTAGCTATTAAATGTCATTGTACAGACACAAGCTCGAAACAAAACCCTTCAAGTCACATTCCCGCACTGTACCAACTCGGAATCAAAGGAAAACAATCTAAAACAACCAGCAAACAAGTTCGAACTTACCATGTCAGTTCCCAAGTCAATGCAGAGGATGGTAACAGTGCCCAGGGGCAGTGGGATGTCGCAAAGGATGAAGGCAAGGAAAGGGGAGATCTCAGGAATGTTGGAGGTCAGGGTGTAGGCGATGGACTTCTTGAGATTGTCGAAGATCAGGCGACCCTCTTCGACGCCTGTCACGATGGAAGCGAAGTTGTCGTCAAGCAGAATCATGTCGGCGGCCTAGAGGGATACATGACGTCATAAGTTGTATTTTTCTGGTTTTACTGGATGGTCGAAGTCAAGAAGTGTACACTACAACAACCTCTGATCAAACTCTGATTTGAAGCTTGGGGACGATGCAATTGATACAAGAGTACAAAGTGGCAAAATTAACTTTAGTTCCATCGACTTTACGCAATATGGCGGCTGATGCAAAGATCGTTTAGCCTAGGAGAGGCTAGTAAAACAGTTCGACATCGTTAAAAATCCTGTCATTTATAGTTTTATCAATTGAATGGTTAATCTCCGATATAGTTTGTTTACGATCCGGAGCTGTATTTTCTAACGATTGTGATCGTGACCAGTTTTAGAACGATATTGAGTGAATCTTTCAAAGTAAATATATTAAATTTTCGATTGATTTTGAAAAGGTAGCATCCCATTCCCATCGCGCGCGGATTACAATATTGAAGGCACAAAATGGAACGCCAGTTTCTGCTACGATTTCTGGTATTTGAGTGGAGTGATTATTTCTAAGGTTGCTACCGACCTGTTTGGACACGTCGGAGCCGGCGATGCCCATGGCAACACCGATGTCGGCCTTCTTGAGCGCGGGCGAGTCGTTGACGCCGTCTCCGGTGACAGCCACAATGGCTCCAAGACGCTGGCAACCCTCCACAATGATCAGCTTCTGTTGCGGCGATGTACGCGCGAACACGATCTCTGTGTGGTATCTGGGTGGCGAAAAAAAAGGTGGGTTAGGTAAATAAGAACGAAAGGAAAAACCTTTATTTATACGCCAAAACTCTATGTACTTTTGCTCCATGACGTTCTGTTGATATTCAAATTAATAAAATGTGAATGCTGTGATGGGAGAAAAGTATTTTTTTAAATATTGTTTTTTATGACTTTCAGAATGTTCTAACAACTTAAAGCTTGGCAAATGTACCTACACACACAAACATATTTTTAAAAACCTAATACCAAAAACAAAAAAGTCATGATTTTTTTTAAATTTTGAGGTTTTAATATAAACAGGTTTTTTTTTCAACTTTATTTTACAGAATTGATATCCTGTTGATCAGTAGGTTCCATCCTGTAAAAAGAGTGAGGATGTTCTGTAACACGTTGTAAACCCGTGTCATTAAAGAAAACATTTAGGACGGAGTTAAAAACCTAGCGTTGTCTCGCTTTGACCGTATTAATTAGAGCGAGAGGGCGAGTGTTTTGAAGTCCATCCTAAATGTTTTCTTTAAATGCACGGGTTATATAATATATCATGCCCTGGGAAAGGCCTAGTACGGTCAGCAATAGAATATCCCCCAGCTCTTATCGCGCGTGGCATGAATGCCGTAATCCGACGCAGTCACTATTAGACTCACTTGAGAATCTCGTCGAGCTGGTCAGATCCGATGTCCCTCAACTCAGTGCCGTGTACCACTGCCGCCTTAGCCTCGCGCGGGTTCACTTCTGACACGGGGATGTTGAGACGCGCCGCGATGTCTTCAACCGTCTCGTTGCCTTCGGAGATGATGCCGACGGACTTGGCGATGGCCTTGGCCGTGATCGGGTGGTCGCCAGTCACCATGATGACCTGGTGAGGGAAGATGTTCAGTGTCATTCAGTTGTTAGTGATACGGCCCCAGTGGTGATTCTAATTTCATTGGAACTACACCTGATTGCTAGGATAACTGCGTACATTTTACCTGAATAGGTATGTAGTAAATAAGTTTTATAGAAATAAATGAATTTTAACTCAGAAGTGTCGAATAAGGTCGAGTCGTGTAAGCAAGTCAAATATGCAAATACTTGGCAACGGTGTCGGGTGCTAGGTTCTGGGTGTCCTGTTACTAAAATAATATGAAACTTAACCTTATTGCTGTGACGAATCCACCGGATAATATTTTCTAGTTTTGACATCAGAAGTGGGATCTTCATCTAACATCAGAAGTGGGATCTTCATGTTCTTATAACATTATTTTTTTCAACATTATTCTGCTGCTGCTAGGGCAGCTGGAGTTCGCAGAAGCTGGTCTTTTTGCCAAACTAGACCTTGCTGCCTTGGACACTAGGTTCTAAGTGTTCGGTCACTAAACTAATATGAAACTTAACCTTATTGCTGCGATGAATCCACTTGATAATATTTTATAGTTTGACATCAGAAGTGGGATCATTATCTAACATCAGAAGTGGGATCTTCATCTTCTTATAACATTATTCCTCAAGCCTCTATTAGTCATGGAGCGATTTGAATCTAGACCTTATTTCCTCACACAAACGTCTTACCTTGATACCCGCGGAGCGGCACTTGGCAACAGCGTCCGGCACGGCCGCACGCGGCGGGTCAATCATGGACATGAGTCCGACGAAGCGCAGGTTCTCTTGCGGGAAGTTGGGGTCGTCCGTATTGTACTTGTAGCCGATGGGGTACTTGTCAGAAGGCAGCTGGAGGTCGCAGAAGCCGAGCACTCGCTCGCCCAGACCGCCGAGTTCGAGGTAAGCGTTGTTGAAAGCCTCTTTCATCTCTTCGTCGAGGACCTGAGAAGGGGTGAGGCGTCAGAAAGGATAACTTTGCGGCTAGGTGTGGTTTTGTTCCATCCTCGTGCGTGGGATGTAGCAAATTGGCTTATTGGGCTTTTTGAGCTTTTCGGGGGATCAAGCTCATTTAAAACTTAAGCTGTTTGTTTAAAATTAAAGCTGTTTGTGTCAAAACTATGCAGGGTGTTTCAAAAAGGTCCCGTCATACTAATTTGATTTTTATAATTTTACTACATAAAGTTAAAATCTCAAGAAGTTTCAAATCGTGTGAGGTCACAGATTTTATGACACTTCATGTTTTTTTTTTTACTTTCATAGTAATTATTTTGCAGAAAGTGTTTTAGGAAGCTTGAGGAAGAGGATAGTTTATCGATCATTGCATTGTAATAAATATTGTTTTATCTCACAGCGGATGAGCCATACTTGTGTTTTTAAATGTACTGCACATTGTCTTTGCGTGCGTAAGCTCCGGAGCCCTCGGTGTTGGCCGAGTCACTAGTGTTACTCATTTCGGGCCAAAATTATCCAATAAAACGCTACCTGAAGTAACGCACACAAGAACGCGCGTCTATACGCATTACCACTACAAGAATGGCTCATCCGCTTTCGAGAGATAAAACAACTGTATGTGACTCTTACCTTCTCCTTTCCACCGATGAAGATGGTGCTGCATCTCTCCAGGATCCTCTCGGGCGCTCCCTTCATTACGAGCAGGTGACGCGGGTCGCTGGGGTCATCGCTCTCATGGATGGACACCTATAAAATAGAACAGTTTGTTTATTAACCGACTAGTGTAGGTAATCGTATGAGGCAGTGGCCACCCCTGGTGTCAGAGTTTTTAGGCCGCCCAAAGGGCCTCTGACATGGCTTAACGATTGTTATTAATCAACAACAACCGGGACCAACGGTTTAACGTGCCTTTCGAAGCACGGAAGCGCTCAGATATTATTGCCACTAGCGGTCACCCATCCATGGACTGACCGCGGCCGTTGTTGCTTAACTTTGCCAATCGATTAAGAACGGCTAGTACAACTAGGCTGTGAGCGCTTCACTTAAAAAAGGAGGTTCTATGTTCCGTAATCAACGTCATCAACGTAATCCGTAATCAACGTCAAGCGGGAATTGGGTGAAAGGGGAGTTCGTAACGGTGCTGCTCAAAATAGTTTAAAAATTCCGGGTTGCATCGTTCAGAAATTATAAGCATTTGAAAAAAAAAAAATATCACTCTAGACCACATTCGAGGTACTTTGCCGTGTTTTTCTGTTCACATAATCCTTAATAACCATGTTATCAAATAGCATTGATAAATCAAACAACTCCATGCACTTGAGCAGGGCAGCCTCGGAGGCGTCGCCTTCAACCTCCTTCTCCAGGATCGGGACGCCATCTTGTCTGTTGTGCCAGAAAACAATACACTAACCTGGTACTTGTTGGTCGAGTTGAACGGAATCTCGCACACTTTCTTGTTCCTCTTGCGGATTGCGAGCACATCTCCTAGAGCTAGCTCCATGCACTTGAGGAGGGCAGCCTCGGAGGCGTCGCCGGCGACCACCTTCTTCAGGATCGGGACGCCATCTTGTTACTGTTGTGCCAAAAAGCAATACACTCACCTGGTATTTGTTGGTCGAGTTGAAAGGAATCTCGCACACTTTCTTGTTCCTCTTGCGGATTGCGAGCACATCTCCGAGAGCCAGCTCCATGCACTTGAGTAGGGCAGCCTCGGAGGCATCGCCGGCGACCTCCTTCTTCAGGATCGAGACACCATCTTGGCCTCCCTTGAACTCGGCGCGGTTGCACAGGGTCGCGATCTTGGCGAGGGCCTTGAAACCGGGGCTGGTGCGGTCTGTAGACAATAATGTTAATTACCACATTTATACCAAAATACAGGATGTTAAAAGACCGCCAACAAAGCGGGAAACCACGTATTGTCCTCATCATAAGGAATATTTTTGCCCAATGAACTATGCCTGGGAAATCAACGGTTTCCGAGATAATGAGATTCAACGTCGGACGTTTCAAAACTTTTTTTTGCAGAAATGTGTTAGTAATAGAATTTAAACAAATAAAATGAAATAAAAAAAAATAATAATTCAAAAGAATAAATGGTCGTGGTTAGGGAGTGATTTTGTCATGGTTAAGTGTGATGTAATCTCTTTAAAAAGTGAATCAGGCACTAGATCAGCCCCCAAAACCGCGATTAACCTTATTTAGTAGCGCCATCTTGTTTTGCGTACTGAAATAAATCAAGATGGCGGTCGACGGCGGGATAAAGACTTGTCGCGGCGTCTCCAAGTTCTTATGAGGTCGCAAAAGCTATAATTATCTTGTTTTGCGTACTGAAATAAATCAAGATGGCGGTCGACGGCGGGATAAAGACTTGTCGCGGCGTCTCCAAGTTCTTATGAGGTCGCAAAAGCTATATCTTGTTTTGCGTACAGAAATGAATCAAGATGGCGGTCGACGGCGGTATAAAAACTTTTGTCGCGGCGTCTCCAAGTTCTTTGGAGGTCGCAGAAGCTATAGGGACTTACCATACTGCACTCCGGACTGGTCCTCAGTGGTGTCGGCCTCGATGATCTGGTTGTCGAACCACATGTGCGCGACCGTCATCCGGTTCTGGGTGAGCGTGCCGGTCTTATCCGAGCAGATGGTGGAGGTGGAGCCGAGGGTCTCGACGGCCTCAAGGTTCTTCACGAGGCAGTTCTTGGAGGCCATGCGCTTGGCGGTCAGGGTCAGGCAGACGGTCACGGTGGCGAGGAGACCTTCTGGCACGTTGGCGACGATGATACCTGGTGATGAGGTGGTAGTGTCAGAAAATTTATGAAGAGTGAAGACAGTTGCAAAATTAGACTGTTCGAATTTATTGGATTACCGGCCAACAAAAGAGGTTTTGAGGCGCTGGGCATAGTGAATAGCCCGCGCGCATAGAAAAATGCACAAAATCGATTCCTGTATCAAATACACTAAACAAATTGAAAATGTTCACATATCAAACCCTAGAATTAGGTGAGACCTATCTAAAACAGCCAGTTTCGTTTTGACAGTCATAAACGATTAGAAGATATTTTGCTGGAAAAAAAATAGGCGGCGCACTTTTTTCAAGCAAAATATCTTGCAATCTATTATGGATATCAACACAAAACTGGCTGTTTTAGATAGGTCTCACTTAATTCTAGGGTTTGATATGTGAACATTTTCGATTTATTTGTGTATTTGATACAGGAATCGATTTTGTGCATTTTTCTTTGCGCACGGGCTAATTCACTATGCTCAGCGCCTTAAGTTTTTTCCTGAAATATTTTAGAGTTTTGGGCCTAAAATGCATACCAAAATTCAGGACTTTTTTCATGTGTTGACCAGAGTTATCTTTCAATGTCCCTATTAACTGAACTTGTAACGGGCAAGAGAGCCGGATCGGCCGTATACGAGTATTTTATCTCGTAGGAATTTTAATTAGCACTCTTTGCAGTGCGCGACTGCGCGTGGACTAGTAAACGAAGTACTGCAGGCACGCAGGACTGAGTAAGAAAATTTAATTTTAATTCATTGCGACTCAGAGATGCAACATATGTTTTTTTCCATTTTAGAAAAGATAGGAGACATAAATAATTTAGTTTCAGAGATTTCACAGATACATCATACAAGGTGTTACAAAAGTACCTAACTCTTTTTACAGGGTGCAACCTACTGGTCAACAGGATGTCAAATCTGTGAAAAAAAGTTGAAAAAAACCATTTTTATTTTATAACCTCAAAATTGAAAAAAATTCAAAACTTTTTTGTTTTTGTTATTAGCTCAAATTTAAAAATATTTTTGTGCGTGTAGGTGCATTTACATTGCTTTGAGTTGTTAAAACATTGTGAAAGTCAATGAAAACAATATTAAAAAAATACTTTTCTCCCGCCACATCGTACACATTTTATTAATTTAAAAATTAACAGAACGTCAGAGAGCAAAAAAAAAATTAGGTTGTGATCCCTACCACCGGGTGCTATTACCCTGTAAAAAGAGTTAGGTACTTTTGTAACACCTTGTATAATTAAAGAGACAGTCAGGAAAGAGACGATCAGGAAGGAGACGATCAGGCTATCCTTACCAATAAGGAAGATGACAGCGTCCAGCCAGTGGTAGCCGAGGATGAAGGCGATGAAGAAGAAGGTAACCCCGAGGAACACAGCCACTCCCGTGATCAGGTGGATGAAGTGGTGGATCTCCTTCGCGATTGGGGTCTCGCCGGTGTCGAGGCCAGAGGCTAGCCCAGCAATACGTCCCATCACCTGGAAGAGATGGTTTGGTTAGAGGGGTTTTTTCTTCTTTTTATTCGTGTGAGAGCGTCTAGTTGTATAGTGTGTGTGCTTTGCCAGTGCTTCACGACCGTTATGGCTTTTATGAAAAAGAAAAGCTGCTGGTTCTGGGTAAAGTTGTGCCAGGGAGGTCACTTTACAAGTGTGAGTGGACGTGCCACTGCATTGTGTTGAAGAACCCACCTAAATAATTAAGTTACTGACCCACCTAAAGGTCGGGAAGACTGCAGTCGCTGGTCCACTTTGAAAAACCTAACTAAAGACTGCACCTTTTTCTTGTCTGGTGTAGAAATCATCACAGTTCACGCTCCCAGAAGCGCGCCACTTATCGCGCTGGGTATCGCCTCCAGGAGATCCAAGGAGTCTTGGTAGGCGTGAAAACTGCACCTTTAAGAACTGGAAGGACAGAAGCTTGGCCACTTACAGTCTGGTCTCCGCAGCAGATGACGATGCCCTTGGCGGTGCCCTCGACGGCGTTCTTGGTTCTTTGTCTCGAGCGGGTTCTCGTTGATAAATTCGGCGCTTCGTAAAGTCAGCGAAGAGTTGTCCACTTTGAAGGGACCTCTAAAGGTTGGTAAGACTGCACCTAGTCTTTATGAATCCAGGTTTTGGTAGCTCAGACTTACCGGTCCACTTTGAGGAACCATACTAAAGACTGCACCTTTTTCTTGTCTGGTGTAGAAAGCATCACAGTTCGCAGAAGCGCGCCACTTATCGCGCTGGGAATCGCCTCCAGGAAATCCAAGGCCAGGAGTCTTGGTAGACGTGAAAACTGCACCTGACTTTAAGAACTGGAAGGACAGAAGCTTGGCCACTTACAGTCTGGTCTCCGCAGCAGATGACGATGCCCTTGGCGGTGCCCTCGACGGCGTTGGTGGAGAAGAAAGCCAGGTTCTTGGTTTCGAGCGGGTTCTCGTTGGTGAATTCGGCGCTTCGGGACTGCGGCTCCGACTCGCCGGTCAGCGAAGAGTTGTCCACTTTGAAGCCGCGGACCTCGATAATGCGGATGTCGGCGGGGATTCGGTCGCCGAATTTCACCTGTTCGGGGTTTCGGCGGTTTTAGTTTGGAGTTTGGTTTCATCGTTTAACTTTAGCGTCAATCGTGATTCCTTTCAAAGTTGTCGTGCGTGGTTTTGATCGTGATCGGAGAATTATCGCGATCGGTAACAGAACGAACATGTGAAATAATTTTCGATTTCGTTTCGTTCGTTTTCGTCCACTCTAAATCTTTAAAAAACGAGATGCGACAATGATCACAAAATTAAAATCGACTTAAGGTGATGGTCAATGCACACTAGCGCAGCCAATAAAAACAAAATCATATCTTCTTTTTGGATGCGTTTTTTGCCAAAAACGAGCCGTCCTACGAATCTGGGATGTAGGCCACTTTTGACTTGTGGAAATTTTATTCATAGGCTTCAAGATCTGGGATCTTGAACTTAGGTCCCAAAAATAGTTAAGCCTAGTTATTCTCATTTGACGGCCCGTTTTTAGCATAAAAGTCATCCAAAAAGAAGATATTGTTTTTTTTATTATTTCAGTGTTCACAATGACAATAAAAAGGAAGCCTATAGGGCACTGGCCCAATAGTAGGGCAATCACATCATACGCTGCAATCTTAGCGGTGTTTGCATTTTTGGACCGTTACCAACAGACCGGAATAATCCAGAACTGTTCACTATGCCAAAAGGGCAAAAGACATTTCGATTGAGGGCTTATGTGGCGCGAGTACTTTACTAGATGAAATGTTTAATCACGATGTTACCAAGTTTCGGTAGGTAAGTCTTGTAGGTATTCTATGTAGGTTTTGATATTATTCTTTAATTTAGCTTGGTTTCGCAAATACAGACGCTTTACTACGAGAAAGTTTTGAAGCTATTTGAGGTGTCTACGACGTTTCTAGATTATAAGTAATCTGTTGTAAATATTGTAACCAAAATTATTAAAATGTATAAGATTTTAGTAGGTGCAAACCGTTCATCTCCGAAAGGCAATCTACACTAATATTACAAAGAGGAAAAGTTTATAAGTACATATGTATTCTGTAGGGTATAATCTTCAAAACAACTCATCCGATTTTAAAAATTCTTTCACTAATGGGAAGCTACGTTATCGCTGAGTGCTATTTTAGGCTATTTTTTATTGTGATAACAGGAAAAAAAAATAAGTCTGCGCGTACGAAGTCGCGGGCAAAAGCTAGTTTTAAACAAAATCGTATGGACATTATGGAGCTTAAACGCTCACCTCAACAATATCACCAAGCACCAGGTCCTCAGCGCGCAGGGTCAGTTTCTCGCCCTCGCGGATGACGGTCGCGAACTGGGGCACCATGTTCTTGAAGGACTCCATGATCTTCGAGGACTTGCTCTCCTGGTAGTAGGAGAAGATGCCGGTGACGATGACCACCGCCGCCAGCACGATGCCGAGATACAGGTTGTCGTCCGCTGGCTCCTCCACGGTACTCGCCTAGATAGATAGATAGAATACTCTTTATTGTACACACGAAAGCACGTCGACCCTTACACGCTCGCACAAAACACATAAGAAGTAGCCTGGCTTCCCATAGCACAGGGAATCCTAGTATGGGAGCCAGAACATTCACCTGTAACCTTTTTTTAACCAATAAACTATTTCTATTGCACTCTACTCAGTTACGTTATGAGCGACTTTACAAACAAAGTGTACACTACGACGTGCTGTCATGTGTACATACACCAAAGAATTACAAAGAACAGCAGGGAGAACAGTTTTAAAGATATACAATTAAATTAAAGGAAGGCCAGCCCCCTTAGCACGCGGGCCATTTTGCCTACTCTCAACTGTCACCTTAGCCATTGTTCACTGTCACCTCAGTAGTGTTAAGTGGCTAAGGTGACAGTTGAGAGTAGGCAAAATGGCCCGCGTGCTAAGAGGGCTGGAAGAAGGAAACTACATGGCTGTGTAATATCAAAGAATGGACCGGTGGTGTCAACCCCAAACTATAGACAGCCGGGGTTGCATATTCAAGCTCTGTCTCGAGCCATTATAAACGAAGAAAATGACGACCTGCTAGGGTTGCAAAATGTCACGATAAACGATTTTATCCCGCTATCTGGTAGCGGCATCTCGCTTTACGCAGTAAAAAGATATAAAGCAAGATGGCGCTAGTGGACTAATGATCGATTTATTTATCGGCATAGTACCTACGTCTAACAATCTAGCATGATGGCCCGTAAGAATAGCGCGCGTTACTTTGCTCTTGCATTTTTACTGCACATTTTACTGGTTTTCAATAAAATTTTACAAAATTGTGGTTTGTGTGGCTTTGAGTGTTATTCGTCATGACATTAATGAAGCGCGTAGCTGTCACATTTTCAGTTTACGACGCGTTTATGATCTACTTTACGATTTTGAACTTGGTGTATCCGGCTGCCATTGAAAATTCAGTACATTTTAATTTAGTTATTCTTCTGGTGACTAACTATACCACTATTGGAGGTTGGCCGTCCCCTCTTTATGCACCGTTCTGTTACTGACTAGACGAAACATTTCTATGCTGGCAACTCCTGTACATTCTTTGATGTTTTTCAGCCAAGTTTTTCTCATTCTGTGGGCGCTTCTTTCTTGCCTATCATGATATTGAACAAGAATATTTGAAGATTAATTTTAGTTGCTTACCTGAATACCGTAGGCGACAAAGCAAAGAATAGCACCGATCCATAGTAATAACGCGAAGCCGCCGAACAGATTTTTACAAAACTTCACCCACTCGGGCGTCTGTTTGGGCGGCGTGAGCGCATTTGGACCATCCCTTTCGAGGTTCTCTTTCGCTTTTGCGTGACTAAGGCCCTGTGGACAACAAATACAAGTAAAACATTGTCCTACTCTTTGATAGTTCATCATGGGAAATTTGTTTATCCGTTAAAGAACAATAGAATCAAGACAAATCGTAGGCTTATTATCAGCAAGCTTAAGTGGCTACGAGCAGAACAATAACCGATAGGCGAAAAGATAGAGCCCTGGCGGCACGACACCGCGACTAAAGTTTTTATCATCCTATCGAGCAGCTTTACATAGTAAATCGTGATTTAAAAAAAACCTTTGTTGCGGTGCCGTGCTGCCGGGGCTGGATCGGAGACCGGCCATCGGCAAGATGATACTACGCTGATGTAACAACAGTATTAAAGTAAAAGAGTATGCTTACATTTTCTGGATGTGTTTGAAATCTTTGGTAGAGCTCTTCGGGTGTTACTTTATGGAAATCGATGTCCAACTCTTGTTTCAAGTCGTCTAGGTCTCCGGGTTTCCGCTTTTTCGCAGGGGGCTTTCGGCGAGTCTGAAATTACACGCAAGAATTTAACAAAACTGGTTTGGTTTGGAAGAATTAGTGGACTAAGACTCACATCATCTCTGAGCTGCGCAGTGCAATTTGGGCTCTATGTAATTTGGCCATTAGCTACATTTACTTTGGTACGCTAGGCTAAGATATATGAACGTTTTGCGCGCAGGTAGCACCTGAACATAGCTGCTATTTCATTAACCTAATAAGCTAAGATTGCAGTCATTGACTACAGAGGGATTCAATTTGAGTAAATTGTTGTGTAAGTATTTAAGTTAATTTGAGTAAATTGTTGTGTATTAAAAAAAAAAATATATATTTCTCTATACGAGCTTACAGATGTAGGTTTACTATTATGAGAGGCAATCGAAAAAGGATGAAGGGAAATAGACACAAACGTTCAAAGCCAAATCGTGCAAAATGTATGAGACAGGAGACTGAAACAATGAGCATTCAACACATCGATGGGCTCGTTCGATCGGCTTGGCTGACACTTGACAAAAATGGCAGTGGGACATGGTGTAAAGGAACAAGATATTTTCTTCCAACAGCATCATGATTTTGAACTTTGTATACAACACAATGTTGACCAAATGTCGGTAGAAAGGGAACTT
This sequence comes from Zelleria hepariella, assembly GCA_949319315.1. Lineage (NCBI taxonomy): Eukaryota > Metazoa > Arthropoda > Insecta > Lepidoptera > Yponomeutidae > Zelleria > Zelleria hepariella. The sequence goes on along the minus strand of OX439386.1, from coordinate 5,600,045 downwards.
TTCTCTAAACCTTAAAGTCAGCATTTTTTTAAGTGGTCAGACCTAACTTGTCTGACAACTTAAAAAAATGCCTAGTAATTTGGTAGGCAACTTTTTTTACTATATAACTGTATATGTATAATATACATTTTTCTGTACTAGAATACCTTATTCTGAATAAGGCAACGGCCCAACTAACATGAGCAAAACGAACTAGCTTAAGTTAAGACATCCGTTATCAAATGAACCTATCCCATAGCCCTTAAAACAAACACCCAGTCCCTTTACACCAAGTCAAAGGATAAAAATAAAAACCTTGTACTGTCCGTCGGCAGTTCTGTTATCGTCCTTTACTGCCCCGATGGTAGCGACGCGGTACGAGTCCGAGCGCCCATGCTGGAAAGACAACTAGGGGCTAAACACAAGTCTACAGGCGGCCCTAGAGGCCATGCAGATGGTATGGAGTTATGGACAATGGTGGCTCCGCGAACAAAGATATATCAAAGATGTAGCCCAGATTGGAACATTTATGGTTGCAGTTGGTATATCTTTCTTTGCAGCATTTATACAAGGTGTTACAAAAGATACTAACTCTTTTTACAGGGTGTAACCTGCTTGTCAACATAATGACAAATCTGCAAAAAAAAGTTGAAAAACACAACTTTTTTTTTATAACCTCAAAATAAATTGTAAAATTTTCAAAACTTTTTTGTTTTTGGATTTAGCTCCAATTAAAAAATATGGTTGTTTGCTTAGCTGTATTTTAATAGCTTCAGGCTGTTAAAACATAGTGAAAGTCTATGGAAACAGTATTTTAAAAATACTTTTCTCCCGTCACAGCGATTACATTTTAATTATTTAAAAATCAACGGAACGTCATAGAGCTAAAAAACTATTTTGGTTGTGATCTCTATCATCAGGTACCATGACCCTGTAAAAAGAGTTAGCATCTTTTGTAACACCTTGTGGACTGTCAATTTGACAGTGGAGGCGAACAAAGATATAGCCAAGCATTCAGACTGTAACTTTAAATCACGGGCTAATGAGGAGGAGAAAAGTTAGAAGGGTTAAGGGTGGACGATAGCAAGGTGGCGGGAAATTCAAAATTTTCACAGATTTTTACAATTTGTAGCTAAACTGAACTATTTTTGTTCAGCGATTTTTCGTTCGCGAGAATAAAACCGTATTCTTTTCATTATTGTAAACAACAGAACAACAATAATTCAGCCGATTATGTGTTCTGGTCTACGAAGCAGTGGTATTGCCCAAAAAACTTGTCGTAACGATAGCAAATCGTCCACCCTTAAGAGCTTCAAACATTCGTGGTTGTAGTTGCTATATCTTTCTTTGCAGTATTGATAGAATGACAAATTGACAGTGGATAAGTAGAGCTGGTGTGAACTGGATTATATTAATTACAGTTAATACATAAAATCACTTTCAGATATAAAAACACTGAGAGCGTCTATGTAGCTAATTTGACTGTTCAATGCAAATAATATAATCCAGGTTACAGCCAAAAAAGGATGATCACCATTCAAACATATCAATGGGTAATTACTTCGATCAACCATGCTAAGAATAAAAAGCGGTAATATTTAATTAGACTGAAGTTGTGAAAGACAACGATTCAATGTTTCTGTGCTGTCTGAAAATTCTTGTACGGCATACACCATCTTAGAGCAGTTGATCGAAAGGCAATTAATTGAACATAACAAAATGCATATCAGATTATAATCATGAAAGGTAAATAAAAATAACTGAGAATGTGATGTGAATAATCGCATCTAAACTAAGAGGTACATCTACACATGCTCTAACCTAGAGAGCTAGACCATAAAAAAAAACTATTCTAAAGCCATTGTAGTCCGGGAGCAAGGCAACAGCTAAATAGGTTCCGTTCAGAGTAACCTTGCCAACCAGTGATAGTACAAGGGATCATCGGCTCAATGGCATTCAATTGATATGAACTAGTTGCGTATGCGAACCTGAGCGCTTCTGGAAGGCCGTTGCGTATCGATGCATAACTAAGTATCCGAACGCTAACAAAAGATTTTGATCAAACCTCGATAGCTCTTTTTAACTAAAGATCTCACGCTATGTGAGGGCAAATCCAGGGCTTTAGGAAAATACACGAAGCATTGCAAGGAGCACGAGGTTGATTGGGAACAATTTCCACGCAGCTTGTATGTACAAAGCTAAATTGCATCTTCTAACTACATTATTTGACAATATTTTACACGCAGGAGTCATCTGAACATAGCCGAATGTAAATGGGCTCTACATTGAATCTACATAATCGATGATGCTTTGTTAATCAATGCAAATAAATACCTAGCTTCACCATTATTGATCCGTACAGTACTACAGTACCTAGCATGGTTACAAAATACGCGAGGGTTTTTTGAATAGTTTCCACGCAATACACCCAGGGTAACTGCACGCGCTGCCAGCTCTTCAAATGATTGATCCTTTGGTACCAATAGGCTGGGACCGAAGTACCTACATGGCAACAACAGGTCTTGCGTCATACATAATGGGCTGCAACGTCAGAGACTAAATCGGCCATCGGTAAACATGGCAACCGGCAGGTCGATAATTGACGAGCGGTCAACAACGGACCTCATTAAAACCTGCCCTGAATACCCCGTGAAGGTTGGGAACAAACCCGTGGGAATGGGGAAGCTAGCCGGTCTGATTTTGATAGGATCGTTATTGGACTAATGCTGGTTGCCATTTTCGACTGAATAATTCCACGAAAGGCAGTATTTCCCAAGTGGTTTCCGAGCGTTTCCGTGGAAATTGACACTCGCTGGTCATATCCTGTGACGTCACATCACATTAGAATTATTGCTTCAAAGCCTCTGAATATGATATGTGAACATTTTTAATTTGTTTAGTGTATTTGATACAGGAATCGATTTTGTGCATTTTTCGTTGAGCGCGGGCGATTCACTATTAGTACGGAAGCCGACCGCATGATCTTCACGTCACTTGATACAAAGATAAGCTCTATGGCTTCAAATAGAAAAAGTTACGCTGAGCTCGAATCAATCGGTCTTATCACTCTGAATTGGCCGAAAGGTCGAAAAAAAGGGCCACTTCCGGTGCAAAAAAACACCCGATTTTACGTGATCTGATACAAGAATGAGACTGGTGGCTTCAATTAGAACTTCTTTCGGAGAGGCAGAAAAACCAAGTCTGCCAGCGCTGGAGTGGCCGGAAGTACCCGACAGACGCCCTCAAAGATCATCATTTTACTCAAAATTTACGTGATCTGATACAAGAATGTGACTTGTGGCTTCAATTAGCCCTCGATTCGCAGAAGCAGAAAAACCAAGTCTGCCAGCTCTAAAGTGGCCGGAAGTACCTGCCAGATGCCCTCAAAGATCAGGTTTTGGGCCAAATTTACGTGTTCTGAATTGTTCTGATACAAGAATGAGACTGGTGGCTTCAATTAGAACTTCTTTCGGAGAAGCAGAAAAACCAAGTCTGTCAGCTCTGGAGTGGCCGGAAGTACCTGACAGACGCCCTCAAAGATCACGATTTTGCTCCAAATTTACGTGATCTGATACAAGAATATGACTGGTGGCTTCAATTAGAACTTCTTTCGGAGAAGCAGAAAAACCAAGTCTGTCAGCTCTGGAGTGGCCGGAAGTACCTGACAGACGCCCTCAAAGATCATGATTTTGCTCCAAAATTACGTCATCTGATACAAGAATGAGACTGGTGGCTTCAATTAGAACTTCTTTCGGAGAGGCAGAAAAACCAAGTCTGCCAGCGCTGGAGTGGCCGGAAGTACCCGACAGACGCCCTAAAAGATCATGATTTTGCTCCAAATTTACGTGATCTGATACAAGAATGAGACTGGTGGCTTCAAATAGCCCTTGATTAGCAGAAACAGAAAAACTAAGTCTGCCAGCTCTGGAGTGGCCGGAAGTACCCGACAGACGGCCTCAAAGATCAGGATTTTGGTGTATGGTGTACAGTATCACCATCTTACCTGTTCAGGCTATGAAAGATACTTCGTATCTTACACTTAGTTCTACAGGTATGACTACTAAGAAAGAAAAAAACCGCCTAGTTCTACATCCATGTATGACTACTTGGAACACGTAAAATGGTAATTTTTTGTTCTGTCTAGTCATACACCTACACGGTAGATTTAACTGTAATTTCATATGTGTAAATGATTTTTTTTGGCCCCCGCACTATCTTGTTTACTGGTTAAGTGCCCTTTGTCCACGAAAATCCATTGAAAAGATCCATTGATGGATTTTTATGGACTTTATGTCCACTTTAATCCATTACTCGGGATTGTTGCACGGAATGTATTTTTTGGACACAATGAGCAACAAAAAAATCATTAATAAGGTATTGATAGGTACACCAAGGGTAAAAACACTTTCAGGCCCAGTTATGGGCCCAGTATTATGTTCTTAAATGTTAAATCCCAAAACAAAACAAAAAAACACAGACTTTCAACAAGTAGGTAACAAGTCTAAGTGACAGATGTCAAAGTTTATATACAGATTTTTTGACAGATGTCAAAATTTACATGTGATTGATTTTTCATATATTTTTTGACAGATAAGAATTGATATGTGATTAATTTTTCATAGATTTTTTGACAAATGTCAAAGTAATACATTTTACAACCCCTGTTTGTTTTAGCTCATAAAAAATAATATTCTCCAGCCAAGCCAAGATAATTATGTTTTTTTGGAGTCACGAATTAGCGGTACCGCGGGCACAAGAAAATGTTGAAACTAGTTGTTTGTCGGTTCTTACTTCACAGCCTATGTGGCTCATATTTTGTCCTTTGCTTGTCATAGGATTTTTACTGTCAGCCGTACAGCCGTTTAGAAGTTAATGTAAAAAAGGATAATTATTCTTACTACTCGTTGTCCTATTACCCGTTTTCCTGTAGAAATTAAGCATTTCCCGCGTCAAAAAGTAGCCTATGTTCATCAGGGATAATGTCTGCTTCTAATGGTAAAATATTTTTTCAAATCGGTCCAGTAGTTTCGGAGCCTATTCAATACAAACAAACAATAAAATCTTTCCTCTTTATAATATTATAGTGCAGATGTAGATTAGTGTAGATAGTGTAGGTAGATGATGGTGCACCTGGCTACTTTAGCAGGTAGAGGGCGCGAGGGGTGTGGAGTGTAAAAATCATTATGACTGTAGTAATACGTCAGATGGTTCGACATAAACAGATTTTTTGAATACATGTAAATAACAATAAGGTCTGTATACCACATCAATGACAAGCAAAGGAAAAAAGATGAGCTAAATAAGCTGAAGTAGGAATACCCAAACGACTGGTTTATACATTTTCTTGCGAGTTGGTGATTATAGAGCATCGCTTGTATCGATCCTATGTTTCAATATAAATAAAAACCGGCCAAGTGCGAGCCGGACTCACGAAACGAAGATTCCTTGCAGCCATTCAATAAAAACAATGGTTTCATGGACCCTCGGTGCGTGAGTTCAACTCGCACTTGGCGTGTTTTGACCATGACTGGTCTGATAGTAACTTTTGATCAATACAATAAACAAAATTGAATGGCACGTAAAAATAATTATGTCAAAAAAACAACGTTTCTTACAATTTTCTATTAAATCACGGTTTTACTCACGTCGGTGTTTTACTGACGTCGGTGATTTAATAGAAAAATGTGCAGTGCTCACGAAAGTTTAAGTTTTAAAAAAAAACTTGCACCCTATACCTAACTCTTCTTCAAAATCTGTAAATGCCATTCATAATATTTTCGCATTCCGATGACTTTCTTTCTTGATGGTGCTGGCTGTCCTTGCAACCTACCTTGAGGTGAGTACGAAGATGAGTATACCTAGTCATATTCGTGAGTTTTGAGGTAGGTTGAATGAAATGAAAAAGTTAGAGAAGTTTAATGTTACAGGCCCGCCTGGCCATGAATCCTATTGTGTTAGACAATGCCGTGGTCAGGCTGTTTTGACAGGATTCCGTGGCCGTGTACCTTACCGACCACGGAACGAAAGCGCAAAAAGCATCCCAGTTCGCGTGCTTTGTTGCTTTGGTTCAGTTATACTGGTCGATGCAATCGAAAAAAAAAATTAAAAGCGGACGGTGCTAAATACTTGTATCGTTTTTTACCATTTTTCTGAACTTCGTGTCTAAAACACATTGTAAGGGGTATTTTTCTCATTTTTTCTTTTCGATCAAGGAACAGACAACCAGCACCAAATTGACAGATGAACATCTAATATGTTGGCACTATACTAATTTTATTGATGACTGTCATTTCTGTAAAGACCTAAGTCCACACACTCCGATTTTTTTACACTCTGGTTTCATCATAAATATTTTTTACATTGCTTTGAACGTGGTAGTTACATTTCAGATGTTAAAATAGTTGATATTTAAAAGCTCAGCACATTCAACCTATTTAAGGCATGCAAATAATTATAAGTACATAGTGCTAAACAGTATAATTAATAACTAGTGGTTCGCCCCGAACTATGAACTCGCGACCCCATATCTCAGCAACCCCTCGACCGATTTGGCTCATGTTCGAACTTATAAATTCTCTTGGCCTCATTTACCTGCCTACCAAATTTCATGACGATCCGACTAAATTTACTCAAGTTATCGTCGAACGAACATTCATACATACATACATACATACATACATACATACATACATACATACATACATACATACATACATACATACATACATACAAACGCCGGATTGTTCCAGTAGACTCGGAGAACTTCGCTCGCTTCGCTCGTTCAATAATGTTAATAATTTTTAAAGATGTCAATAAATTTTAAGTCAATCCGATGACTTTCTCTTCTGACAGTTTTTCTGTAGCTATAACGGTTAATGGTGCTACCTCAACGCGCCATCCTGTATAATGGATTTTTTTTTATTATTGCCAGTGTTTTCACCATGATTTTTGATGATAACAAGAAACAAAATCAAATGTGCGCGAAAAAAATTTTTTGTCAAAAACGCAAATTTTTTGGCACCCTGTCTATAATTTTCAAAATCTGTAAATGCCACTCGTAATATTTTTGCAATCTGATGACTTTATTTTCTGACAGTTTTTCTGTAGCTATAACGGTTCATGGTGCTGCCTCAACGCGCCACCCTGTATAATGGAAAGTTTATGTTCTAGTTTTATTTAGATTTTTTTATATTTGTAATGTTTTGACCATGGCTTTTGATCCTTATTTACTAGAAAAAAATCATATGGCACGAAAAAATTAGTTTAGTGAAATTTACCAATTTACTTGCACCCTGTATATATTTTTAAAAATCTGTAAATCCTATTCATGATATTTCCGCAATTTAAAGACTTTTTTTCCGACAGTTTTCCTGTAGCTTTAACGGTTAATGGTGTAAGTAAGTAAACCCTTGTAAACCAACAACAAAAGAATATACAAAAGTATTAACCCTTGCTTTTGGGTATATACTCAGTAAAAACGAGTAATAACGAATAAATACTCATATTTTCTTTACCGAATCATTAAATACTATTTAGTATTTACTCACCGCCCATCTCTATCCGAGAATGTCAAAAACGATCCTTGTGGTCGGGTCACTAAGTAACATCCTTCTGGCGAACACTTCCAGGTCCGAGCCTCCACTCTACTAACTGACTGATCCAGTGTGTATCTACCAGACAACCTTTATTTAAACATGAACATTTTCAACTTATTCAATTTTTGTACCAGATGAAGTAAATGTAGTAGTCCCCATCAACCTTTGAGGCCGTCTGTTGGGTACTTCCGGCCACTCCAGAGCTGGCAGACTTAGTTTTTCTGTTTCTGCTAATCAAGGGCTATTTGAAGCCACCAGTCTCATTCTTGTATCAGATCACGTAAATTTGGAGCAAAATCATGATCTTTGAGGGCGTCTGTCGGGTACTTCCGGCCACTCCAGCGCTGGCAGACTTGGTTTTTCTGCCTCTCCGAAAGAAGTTCTAATTGAAGCCACCAGTCTCATTCTTGTATCAGATGACGTAATTTTGGAGCAAAATCATGATCTTTGAGGGCGTCTGTCAGGTACTTCCGGCCACTCCAGAGCTGACAGACTTGGTTTTTCTGCTTCTCCGAAAGAAGTTCTAATTGAAGCCACCAGTCATATTCTTGTATCAGATCACGTAAATTTGGAGCAAAATCGTGATCTTTGAGGGCGTCTGTCAGGTACTTCCGGCCACTCCAGAGCTGACAGACTTGGTTTTTCTGCTTCTCCGAAAGAAGTTCTAATTGAAGCCACCAGTTTCATTCTTGTATCAGATCACGTAAAATCGGGTGTTTTTTTGCACCGGAAGTGGCCCTTTTTTTCGACCTTTCGGCCAATTCAGAGTGATAAGACCGATTGATTCGAGCTCAGCGTAACTTTTTCTATTTGAAGCCATAGAGCTTATCTTTGTATCAAGTGACGTGAAGATCATGCGGTCGGCTTCCGTACTATATGCACGGCGCCTCAAAGGAAATATAAAAGAACCTTTTTTGCCGGAATGTTGCGCGCTGGCTACAGATATAAGTAGGTGTGAAAACTGAAAGGGAGGCCTTTACCCGACAGTGGGACACAACACATCCGAAACCTCTCATATACCGTAAGTAGAAAGCGGAAAAAAACGCTGTCCGCATAATAGATTCAGCTGGGAACGGCCGTGTGGGTAGCGGAAAGTCCCAATTGGCGATGCAGTTAATTAAAGCGTCAGGGCCGCGGACACGGGAGGATCAAATATTCATGCGGAGGACGAAGGATGGGCGTCATGAAGAGTGCAGGTTGGAGTTACCAGCCTCCCAGTTTTGCCGATTTATCGGGAATAACGTTCCGATTTTTCACTACATCAGGATCATCATGACAAAAGTCGGAATGCGTATCGTGCTGTGAACTTTTAAGCCACGTCTGCGGGACGGATATTGAGCGCATGTATTGCTACTAAACGGTCTACTGGCAGTGCGCAGAATTTTTCGTTGCACCGGTAGTCGAGGGGAGGAAAACTAATATCAAACCGGTGATTTTAACTATTTCTATAGCCTCATTAGTTTCATCATGATCATTTAAAGTCCTCATCTCGATATGGAGCAAGAAGGGTCTAGCAACACTGGAGGCGCGCGGCGGCGCGCTGCCTCCAGCGGGAGAGCGGCGGCGTTAGATAAGCCGCGCGCACATGCGCACTACCCCGCCCCCCCATCCACAACCCTCGATATAAATAGCTAAAAGACAAGGTTGCCTCCCCTAGCCCCGACGACCGCATTTATAATCTCTATAAAGGTTAAACCGGAATATTTGATGGAAAATCGAAGTTGAACCGAGCGGCATGAAGTCGGCTTGAGCCCCCACTCCGTAAGTAGCCGTTTGACAAGTCAAGGCGACGATAAACTGAATCAATTGATTTAGGATGTTTCTGATGAGATGTGGGAGCGGCGTTTGCGTGGAAATTACTATTGCAACATACGTTTCTGCACACTCACATAGGACAGCATACGTAAATACATAACGAGGAAATTTTAGTAGCTACAAAAACTACTTACCTACCTCCTTTTTTTTTTTAATTTGAAATTCTGAACTGAAGCCCAGTGAAATCACCAACTGAATAAAATACCTACACGACATTCCAGCTACGTTCCTATGTTCATTGTATGGGTAACTAAAGCAAAGCTCTTGATCAGGTTTTGCATATGCATGCGCGGTAGCAAAGCGGACATTTGCATACGAATGCATTAAAGGATTTGAACGTTTTATGGCAATGGTAATAATTATATCTATCATTCATTCACAAAACTACCCACGCCAGTTTTCAATACTGAAAAGGGTGTGTTGAGTATTGAGAATAATACCAAATTGTGACCTTAATTACATGGTCTAGTCTAGGTATAGTTGACTACTGTGAAATACATACTTACCAATATTCTAAAGTGATATCAAAAGTGACCAATTTTTTTAATAATATAGCTAGTAGAACTGCGTGAAGTGCGACAATATGAAAACAACGTTTAATTTGGAGAAGATAACATTATTTACACGACCACTTCACCTTTACGGACATCACAGCACAGAATAAACAAAAAGTCTATCGAACCCTACAAATTACAAACAATTATATCACTGTCTTTTCAGTCTACGAATGTAATCAATCATTTTGACATTAGTGAAATAATTCGCATATCACACAGCTGCTAACGACATACCAGGCGAATTCTCTAAACCAGTATTTAGTGTCACGGTTGCAAAACTGCTTTATACCGAAAATTTGTCGTTACTACTATCGTAGAGCAACGTACTTATGAATGAGACAATTATTTTTAGTTCCTAATGGGAGTCAGCCGCATGACACGTGACTCTAGTACATTAATAGCAGCGGCTCATGCAGAATGTTGCAGCTACCTAGGTATGTCTACTAAACATTCGCAGATGGGTGTTCATCACGTTTTTAAACTAAACTTTGGACTGCAACATTATTTATATTTTCTTCTTATTTGGGTCATCTACTCATCTCTGACAATATTTATTAGAAGTTCTCGTTTTTTATATCTAAAGCGAAACGTTGGCCAAGAGTCAATCTAGAAATATCTCATTGAATCAACTCAATCAATGCTCGTTAAATGAATTGAAACACTTTTATTGAACAGGTTAAATATACTGTATGTTTAAATAGAGTTTAACATCAAATAAAGGTAACGAACGTAATAAAATTACACGAGCTGAAGATATCTCCGATTCTTGGCATCGTCCCACCCGAGACCAACCACTAATAAACGTTTTAGGTACTTATTGAGCACTCATCGCGAATGATATCCACTAATTAAGTTACTAAATTAGGTCATTTGTAAAAGAACTTTCTGTTGCGACGGGCTACGGAAAATTTGAAAAGTTTGAAATTAATCCTCTAATAAAAGTACCTAGACTTCGTGGAAATTATCCCTGAATTGTATTTCGGAACTTTAATGAGCCGTAAATATTCGGGAGTTACATTTACTTTGAACGAAAGTCATTCATTCAGTAATCGTGTTACAGCATTAGCGACTGGATTCAATTACTTACTTATTAATTGGCCTTTTCGTTACTAGCTTCTTTCTGTTACTAAAATCGTCCCAATATATTCCATTTCTTTCATCTCCCCAAAGTGGCAACGCACCAAAATTGTTCGTCCAATTTCCAGGCACGCTTCCCGTCTTCCTAATACGATCAGGAAAATTCCCCAAGGAGCTCGTTTAGTAGCCTAATTGATGCGTGCCGCCGTCATAAAGGATAAAGGAAATACGAGGTAACAGCAATAGAGCGACGGTACTGTATGCGATTTAAATCATATAATGACGCGGCAATTTTCTAATAAACCTTCGGGGCTCTTAGTGCACGGCCCAAGCGCTCAGGGGGCGACCTGTTAAGCTACTTCCTCTAGAACACCTCGCAAGGAATACTCTAGTTACCTAGCGTTTAGCTGACGTCTGTCGCTTGCTGTTGCGAGTGCCTTTTCACGCGGGAATTGGACGCCTTTTGGACAACAGGAAGCGTTGAACGCGCCAAGTAAAGTAAGATTGATCAATTGGAATTTGAAATAGAATTGGGGGACATTCGGCGAAGTGAAGATTTGGAACATTTTAAGATTCATCTGATACCATAAGGTATTAGCGTCAAATTAGATGATTGATAGAAATAATTGGTAGAAGATTTCAATTACAAGTGGTCTTTTCGCATCAGATTAGTTATCTACAGATCAGGCTTGGAAAACTCAATGGAAACCGTCGGAAAAACACTAAATTAGGATGACTTTGTTTCTTTCTTCCGATGCTAAGGGCCTTAAAAATCTCTAGATTTCTAATTGGATTGTTTGAATTTAGTTTTAAAAACGTATCAGTTTTTTTTACCTATTCAATCATTGGAAATTTTCAAGACGTTATAGGATATTTTGTAGGTCAATATGCATCCGATGCAAAATATTGGAAAAACAAGGGTTTGTAGAGCTTTATGTCGCATGCCTTTGAATACCATTTGCAGCGTTTCGAAATTCAAGATTCTATCCCTGCAAGTTTCATTGAAGTGACGAAAAGATTGACTCTAAATCTTTAAAATCGTTTCAGCTTCTCCAAGATGTCAAATCAAGATTCAAAATCTATCATCATTAAGGGCCTTAAAAAGCTCTACATTTTGAATTGGATTGCTTGAATTGAGTTATCAGTTTTCGACTTATTCAACCATTTTAAACCATTGGAAATGTAAAGACGTTTTATGATATTTTGTAGGTCAATATGCATCCGACGCTAAGTTAAGTTTTATGACACCTGCAAGGGTAGTACAATGTCACGATAAAAGTTTTATCCCATTATTGGCTATCGCCATCTTGCTGCATTCTACCGCATGAAGCGAGATGCCGCTACCCGATAGTGGGATGAAACTTTTTATCTTGAGCTATGGGAAGCTGATTACAAAATATTGGAAAAACAAGGGTTTGATGAGCTGTATGCTGTATGCCTTAGAATACCTTTTGCAGCATTTCGAAATTCAAGATCTCTACACGTTTAATAGAATTGCTTTAATTGACTCTTTAAAATCGTATCAGCTTCACCAATTCGATCATTTTAATCGCGTTTATAGAAACCATTGAAAATGTTAAGGATATTTTAGAACAAAAATGCAAAAAACCAGTAGGTACAAGCAGCTAGGATTTCCTGAGGAAACTTTGAAGATGCAGCTTTTCGGGATTTAAGTTTCCATCTTACTTTTTTTTCTGTTTGCTTATTTCAGCTTCTACCGATTTGACATTTTTTATCATATTTCTGGGATTTTTTGTAAATTTTCGGGATCTTGTACAATACCATTTTGAAACATTGATCTTCGGTACCCTACACTACAGCAAGTAATTTCGGAATTTGAGTGTATTAATTTAGCGGAGGACTGTAGTCACCATCATCGATCATAACTAAAGAACCATGATTCAGATTAGAGCACTTTACCCGTTGGAAAAGTGGTTCAGTGGTGCCGTATGAAATAAGACGAGCGAGGCGCGAACTGTCTCCCTTTTCCGATCGATACGCGGCGTTACGCAACCCGGCCGGCGCCTTTGCCGCTCGGAGCCAGCTCCGCCGTCGCTGCCTCCACACACACACTCAACCAACACTTCTCTCCCATTTACCGGCTATTATACAGGGAGATTAAACCAAACACATACTAAATTGTCACTAGAGATGTAAAAGCTAGACAAATTGTGACAAAAAACTGAGCACTATTATTGCAGAGCGGACTAATGGATGAGTGGAACAAAGGTGGTATAGTGAGTGAAGTCATGAGATGGCACAGGCTGCATGCCACACGGGTAACAACACTTCACAAGCCGCAGCAAGCACAGGCCGCGTTACCTTTCGCACACTTCCTCCGGCACTTACAGCCTCACGAAATCACTGAACGGGAGCCGATCGCTGCTGAAAGCCTAAGAGCAAGCACTAAAGCAAACGGCACCGCACTCACCTCGCCCATTTCGGCTAGTCTTTATTGAAAAAGGCGGATAAAATGGAGCAAGCCGCCTCTCGGTCTCGCCTCTGTCCCTCAACGGTGCGGGGTCCGGTCGTCACTAGTTCTGCAACAACGACGGGGACCTTTACGGCTTCCTCGTTCCAACGAAAAAACTTAAAAAGGTGTGCGCTTCCACGTCGATTTTTCGCACGGCACTGGGGCTATGTCATCGTGGTGCGAAACTAAAACCCGGTATGAGGAGTGTCGCGTGACGGAGAGCGCCAGGCGACGACGCACGGTGGCCTGCTTCGGGCGGCGACTGACGGCGGGGCCGGCGCGTATCGAGCCGGCGGCACGCTGACGTCACACTGCGTCACGACGCCAGCGCCGCCTACAGCGCCGCGCGCAGCCGCCCGCCGCCCGCCTGCCGCCCGCCGCCCGCGACGCCCTCCGCTCTCCGCCCGCCTAACAGCCTTCCGGAACCAACCGGCCGGCACTGTATCACCCGGCTCTAGCAGGCACCCCGACCGACCCGAGCAAAGCACATCGCAACCACAATCTCAAACCTACCAATTCGACACTTTCACACACAATTTATTCTCCTCACTGAGCGTCTTGAAAATTTATCGCATTCGCGGTGGCCTTCAATAAATGTCCGTCGTTTTTCACATGGAGGCGCTAATACATTTTTATGAGGCACTTGTTCGTAGGGCGGGCGGCGAACGGAGGCGGGCGGAAAGCCCCGTGATTCCTGAAGCGATCTGTCCTCATTACGTTGCTTCAACGTATTCGCTTAAGTCTAGAGGTTATGTTAAATGTTTATTTATGCACATATAAGGTGCCCCCTTTCGTTTTACGGGGCACTTACGTACGCAAATGACATCGCTAATCTTACGGAGTCTTGCCTGAGGGGGCCGTAGATGCCTACTCTAAGGAAACATTCGTGTGAAAATTGCTGGTAGAAATAACAAGACATTTTATTTTAATGGTAGCCAACACTTAACTTAAACCTCGACTAACCATATAACAAAGTCGGTAGTCATAGTATGCGGTGGGTAAGCGATATTTCCAGGGATTTTATTGCACTTACATTATGGTAATGGCATAACCTCCGACTATAAATTCTGCATCGTAAATATTTTATTGCGTAAAAAGTCTGCAGATGTGGCTTATCCTGGAAATAGCTTCTCAGTTTGCACATCTAACCAATGCAAAACTTTTGGGATCTTGATCTTGAAAATAGAGAATAGCCCACTTCCAAGGGTATCCAATAAGGAAAACTTAGGGAGTTCATATTTGTGTAAATTATTACTATTATCTAGTAAACTTTAAACACGAACGTAAATTGCGTAAATGTTTGGCTCTACCTACTAAACCACCCACTTAAGTGGCTTTGTTGTAAAAAAAAAAATGTTTTACTGGTTATTTTGAGGAACTATTGTTCTAATGCTTTTGAAAATACGCGAAAAAAATACAAATAAGGTCTTCGACCGTACAACAACGCTGCGATCAAAGAAAAACTACATTTTAACGCAACTTTAGAAAGAGTAGTAGAAGTAGAACATAGAAGCACACATACATGCATACATGCATACATACATACATGTTTTCGACACGAGAAGAATATTATTAAATCAAAGTTTCATTTGACTTTCCTTTTAAAATCAAAATTATAGATTGTATGGAATTTAAAAGAAAATATTAGGTAATGCCACAGATGGAGTCAAATAAGTATTTAGTAGTATACGTAAAGTATTTAGTAGTATTAATGAATAACAGATCGTGTAACAAGTAAAGAAAACATTGTACATGTATTTTAAGACTTTCTGCACCGCCGGATTTAGCATTACTTTTCTTGGACCGGTATCCAAACACCAAAGTGCATCACGTCGCATATGATTTACTCTCCTAGCGCGTGATCATCTGCCAAAATGCCAAACTCGTCGGTTTGTTTTACTGCACGTTTTCGAAATTCCTCAGCGACGAAAACATCATGAATGTGAATTTTTCAGGCTGCACCTATAAAATGCACGAACGGTGGTGAGGTGAGCACGGAGGCTCTATTTAAGGTGCATCAATCGATAAAAAGACCTCGTATAAGACGTGTGTTGAACTGTTAACCGCTTGCCGTGTCTTTAATATAAGAACTTTTTTTTTTGATCATGGCACTGCATGGTTTGTGCTTTTGCTAGTGTCAAGTAAGGTAGGGAAACTATTATAAAAAAAAATATGGAACGGAATTTGGAAAGGAATTAACGTTTTCTTATCATAGAAAATAAGTAGAGACGTTTGGGTCAAAAGTCACAGAGCGAAAGAGAATTTGTTTTCGAAGTTTCTGTTAGAAAACCTGGCTT
Source organism: Zelleria hepariella (assembly GCA_949319315.1). Classification (NCBI taxonomy): domain Eukaryota; kingdom Metazoa; phylum Arthropoda; class Insecta; order Lepidoptera; family Yponomeutidae; genus Zelleria; species Zelleria hepariella. The sequence goes on along the minus strand of OX439386.1, from coordinate 5,584,252 downwards.
TAGATACTCAATATTTCGCAATTTCTTCATTGCCTAACATAATCAGGTTATCCAAGTATCTGTCACGTTGAAGCAAGATACGTATCGCGGCGCCACTTCATTCCGGAGACAAGTATCAAGATTGTGAGGACTTGGAAGTTTTCAGCTCGTTACTGTAACAGTACTTTATAACTTCGCTATAAGCACTTAACCACACGAGACGCTCCGAAAATCTGGAGGCAATTTAATGCCAGGGAGGGTAGTAAAATGTTTGCGGACCACTTTTGAGCAACGTTGTCGTGAAAACCCCATCCCGAAGCATTCACCAACGGTTTTATTACCTAAAAGCAGCTCTATAGTGCCACTAGATTAAAGTCCCACGTTATAGTGGCGTTTTATTTCCACAGCTTATATGGGGTGCAGCGGAAAAGCCTTGTCAGGCGGAAGTTCTACTCTACTTAGGCCAAATAAACAAAAACTGCTACACCAACTGTAGGTAGTGAACGCTATTTCAAAATGACGTATGTAAGATTCAATCGTTGCAAAACGACAGTCTCCCAAGATGCAGAATGCAGTCCAAGTTGGCAGGTATTGGCAAGTCAAGTAAAGCCTCTAAATAACGACAGGTCCTTTCTGGAGGATCCTGTACAAGCCGGTAGAGGCCTATCACGGGGGAAAAAGAAAATTATTTATCAATTTCTCGGCTCACTAGACCAGGCGAGGGGAAAATTTGAATGTAATTATTCTAATCACATTTAAACGAGGCTGTGTTTTATTCAGAGCCTTGACGATCACAACAGTGTGGGGAAGGAAGCACGGTGATAATACATATGTAGATAGGTTAGGTGGAGATAGTCTTAACTAAACGGGCGTGGTAGCCCTTATCACGAGCGAGTATCCAGGTGAGATGAAAATATAGTGAAGAAAATTTAACGGAACATTTTGTTTAAATAAATTGCAGAGCAATCACTGGATTGTTTGAAAACAAGTGGTCGAATTTTAAATTCTTGCAAGTTCATTTAGGGACCGATGCAGTAAGTGTACCTACTTTACAGATTTTTAGAAAACACAATTTTATTTTTTATTTTATGTTTTTCAAATAGACAGCAGGAAGTCTCAGTACTTATTCTTAGTTTTTGGAATAATAAGACGTAGCTCAACGATTCCTACATTTTGCGCCGGACACACAGCCCCGTCGTCCCGCGTCCGCGGTCAGAGTTCTCAGATTTGTTTCATACGGCCGCCACGGTTTGACCATGCCAAGTGTGAAAGGATCAAAGGTGCCGCATAGATCACAGTGAATCCGAACGCAGAACTCTGACCGCGGAACGCGCAACGCCGGGGCAGTGTGCCCGGCGCTTAAGATTTTTTTCCGTCCGCAATTTTCATAGATCAATAGTACACTGTTTGCATTGGTTTCGTTTTTCCGAACGGAATAATTCCGTCTGTATGTGGCCGGCGTAGGCTCTAAGGGTATAGGTACACCGTGCTATCTAAGCGTATAGGTACACCGTGCTATCTAAGCGTATAGGTACACCGTGCTATCTAAGCGTATAGGTACACCGTGTTATCTAAGCGTATAGGTACACCGTGCTATCTAAGCGTATAGGTACACCGAGCTATCTAAGCGTATAGGTACACCGTGCTATCTAAGCGTATAGGTACAACGCGCTATCTAAGCGTATAGGTACACCGTGCTATCTAAGCGTATAGGTACACCGTGCTATCTAAGCGTATAGGTACACCGTGCTATCTAAGCGTATAGGTACACCGTGCTATCGTATTAATGACTCGACCTGCGTAGTAAACGGTTCTCCCCTTTGTCGTGCGTGCAGGAGCTACCCTGTCATGTCAGATATTAATTTCCGGCTCTTGACACGACCGCCGACCCCAACTCCAGGTCCACACCGGCGAATACAACCGGCCAAGCGCGAGTCGGACTCGGACTGTATAGAAATGGGTTCCCGCACAATACCTAAAATCTGTGTTCGGTATAAAAAAAATGCGTGGTTGCATGGTTGCTTTTTATGTAAGGGCTGCCCCAATAACAACTTAGGCGTTTGTGTTATACGATTTCTACAGAGCGTCCAGTGGCACCTTCAACGGGTGAAGTGACTACCTGGACGTTGTCTGATAAATCTTTGCATGGAGTAGGTATAGGTACTTCACACATTCTGTAACACTTTAACTGGGTACCCTTCGGGTCTATCTCCAGCCCATGTGTAGAGCCTACTGCTGGCATCCTTATCACTCCAACCCTCTCGGTCAAAAGCTAATTTCAGCCATTGTCTTCCCATTGTCTTTATTGTCTTTACAATATCATCGACCCACCGAGCTTTTGGTCTACCTACTGACCGTTAACCAATAGGGATTTTTCTAAGTGTCAAATTTGACAGCGATTCGTACTCAATTGCGCAACTAAATCTGTGGTTTATATGGAAACCACAGATTAATAGACTGATTTTGACAGTTATTCGTACTATTTTTGATGCTTGGAAAAATTCCCATTCAACCCTACTACGGAACCCTATAAATGAATTTCCCCGTCCGGGAGCACTCGAGGAAAGTTGCCGAGTTAAATGAACAAACTGCAGTCCGGGTCGACTATTGGGTTGTTTTTTTTTTTAATCACTCCAAAGTCTGCGAACGCGTCGAGATGGCAGTTAGCAGTAACAGTTTCCTCACAATATCCTGCGGCCAGGCATAGGCCCGTCTGGTCTGACGCAATAAAAAGAAAAGTTGCAGACTTTTCAGCTTCCGCGTCCGTCGTTGCAAATCTGGAAGGCTAACAGCGGGTTTAGGAATTTGAGTTTCGGATGCGGTTTTACTTACGTAATAAGTAGGTTCATTGGGCTACAAACGTCTCAGAAAAATAGAATAAGTTGAGTTTTGGATGCGGTTTGACGTACGTAATAAGTAGGTTCATTGGGCTACAAACGTATCAGAAAAATAGAATAATTTGAGTTTCGGATGCGGTTTTACATACGTAATAAGTAGGTTCATTGTGCTACAAACGTATCAGAAAAAAATAATATGTAATATTTTAAGGAATAGAATAGAAAGTAAAATATTTTACTAACGTTTTTTTTTCTATTTCATTCGGTTTATTTCCACAAACTAACTTTTTTTCACTCCGCCCTCAAGCCTCCGCAGAGCTGTAACGTTGAACAAAAGGATTTTTCTCTACATTGTTTTCGCTCTGCCCATTGTCGACGATTTTATATTTCTATTCCGGAACAGGGATTGTTTTTTTTGTGGCAGCTACTCTTAAATATTAAGGGCCGGCAAACGGTGAAACCGGCCAGCACTGGAATGTTCCACAAAGTGGAGAACATTGTACATTAGGTGCCGCGCCTCGAGCATTTCAATTTGCCACCATTTACTCTGCTAATTCGCGGATGTTGCTATACCTACAAGCATTAAGGAGCATAACCTATTCATAAGGTGTTAGTGAAATGGAGGCAATTACTGTGATTGCTTTACTAAATTGCCGATGGGCGACAGCCGACGTGATGGATGCGGGATCCGCGCGCGACCGAGCTTTTTTTCACAAAACCTACATCACGTAACCATCCTGCTTTACTGGAAACTAATTCTACCGGCACTCAGGGTGGCCAGATTTTAGCTAACTCGATTCGCCTAATTTTGTCTTCCGAGTAGCCTAAATTGCCTAATTTTTTTTTCTCGTCTATTTAGCCTAATTCGCCTAACTTTTTGAGCCTAGAAGCCCAAATTTAGCCCAAAATAAAGAAAAAACTAAAAAAAAGACAGCGAAAAAATCTAATAATTTGCATGCGTTTTTTTATTCGATTTCCAACTAAAATAATAACTTCCGGCCAGTTCCCTCAAAAGTTCTCCGTCACCATAGCCTAAAAACTCTGACACCAGCTCGCGTAGCATGAGGCGGTGTTAGAGACTATCTACGGGTTTAAAACTATATGTATCTCACTCTTTTGTTTGATTGAAGTAAAGCGGGATGGACAGAGTCCTAACACCCTAACACCTCTCTAACACCGCCTCAAGCTACGCGAGCAGGGGTGGCCACTACCTCATACGATTACCTACCCTACGTGCATGTTACGTTTCGTTTCAAGCATTTTAAGGAATAATCAAGGAATGGTTCAATAGATTGCGATAATAGCCTAAATCGCCTAAATAAATGCGAAATAATCCTGAGATAGCCCTGCCGGCACTGGCAGATCGATATTGCTGCATGCGAGCTGTAGGTGGGCAGGCTATATCGAAATGATAAACCACGCATGCACGGTTTTGACAAGGGCTTGGGTGATCCCCGCCTAGTCGCGTATAGGTCAGTTACGGAACCTTATTGCTCTACGATTTTCAGTTTGAAAATTTCTTTATGATGATGATAAAAGACTCAAAGATTACAAAAGAGATCATAGAATACGCTATTAGTAAATTTATAAATTGATACATAAAACGAAAGTTATGGCATTCAATTTAAAACAAAAATGCGTGAACTCAAACAAAAAAACCTTCACGTCCGCCCAATCAAACTTTCATGACGCGACATTCCCCACGTGTAAGAACTTCGGTAAATACACCGCCGGTTACTTTCGAAGGCTGATTGCTAGGGCATTATGTATAGACTCTTCCAAAATGCTTAGATTATGGCGTAACAGTTCAAATATGAAACTAACAAAGAGATGTCGGGTCGCGATAAATTCGGCGGCCATTGGGGGTCGTCCACAATGTATTATGTAAGGAATTAGTATCAGGAGTCGGCGCCGGCCATTCCTTCAGCGCGGCGGCTGATATGAAAATTCGCTGGCGGGTAGCCGGCGGACCCTCGGGCGTGAGAGGATGTGGGGGGCGCAAGAGGGGTGCAAGGCTGTATTTGGGTCACCCCGGGCGTCATTCCGCGATCAATAGCCGAGGCGGCGCGCGCCGCGCCCTCTCGCTCGCGCGCGCCGCCGGTTACCTAACGCGTCTCGCACACTGCCCTGTCGCCATTAATTATTCTAAAAAACATCTTAATACGACTCCACCAAGATTTCAGGTCTTCGGGAACACCCGTGGTTTTGTAAAAATCTGCAAAGTTTGCACTTTTTCTTTTCCGTCGTTACCGTCTCTCTTCCGGAGCCAGTAGAGTTACGTAACGAGCTCGACAAAAGCCATAACAGAAAATCCCCAAGAGCCTTCGCGGGCGACGTAAAGACGCAACGTACCGTGCTATAACACGGAGTAGTTGCTCCGCTTCACGGTTATCGTTGGCGGTTGCCGAGTGTGCTCGAACTCTTCAAGCGGCGACGGATGGGCGTAATAAATCGCTGGTCAGCGTATCTAGAGCGGCTCATATTAAAAAGAAAAAGCGCTGAAAGCTCATAATGAAGCGCTCCCGCGGGCTCGGCTGAAGTGGGCGCATAAATAACACGGGCGATGTCGATGGGCCGCCGTCCGTGAATGCTAACAACTCTAACAAGAGTAACAAGCCGGGGGAAGTTTCGACAACGATGGCTCTTTATTGGGGTGCAGGGGCTCGCGAGACGCGGGGTCTCATGGTCATGGGGATGAGCTGTCTCGGGGACCACTCCTAATTAAACAAACAGTTCAAACGACTTCTAAAAATATGTCCCAGGCACTGTAGAGTTCCAGTTGTCACTTCATCTAGTGAGCGTGATGGTATATAGGTACATTATCTTACAAAGATCATAGGGCGAAGTATTTTTTTTTTTCAAACGACCAGACAGAATAAGGATTAACAAGGTAAATTTTGAAGGAAACTAAGGGCGAAGGGTTGTAATTAACAAGACACCTTAGAATAATGAATACGAAATGGAACAAGTTTAGCACGACAACTGTTACTTGATCTATTTGCATAGTCGTGTTGGAAATGGGCCGCGATCCCAATAGAATCCTAGCCATTTGCATTTTAACAGAATCGAGTTGGACAAAGTTTTTACATTAAGCCCCGGTACCTACCTTCCCACGTCTGACGAAGAGGAAACTTTTCGGTAACGGGGAAAAATATATTTCATTCACGCATATTTTTATCCTTAATGGAATAAGAAATGATGTTCGACCGTTATTAATACGAATGAAACTGTGTAATAATTGACGAGGTAGTATTGCCGAGAAAGGTCTATTAACAATTCAATAGACGATGAAGAACAACGATCTTTAGAATTGCATAAAGGTATTGCAGCGTCCATTATATAAAAGTGCAAGAAGAATAAACTTGGCATTTGCATTTAAAAAGCGATTTGTCTTGAAAGAGAATACGAAGGCGAATAATAAAACAACAGGACTAAAGTTACACCGCAGAGACGAAGCTCTCCAGTCAGCCGACGACAAAAGAAATCTTCCACGATCGAGAATATAGTGCATTTCATACTTCCAAGCGGCTATAAATTCACAGTGTGCTATTATAAATCTTCTATTGTTAGGTAAAGGCACCTAGACCGCAATCTATGTGGTATAAATAGCCCACAGAGTATAAGCGTTAACCGCGTCGAAATAGAAGGTAAGACCGTCGCCGGGTGTGTGCCAAAACGTTACCATAAAACTTGTAAAGTTATTATTGTAAACAGCTTCACCTATTCAGACATTATGGAAACTAAGCTCGCAGGAAACGGTGAGTGTAATTCGGGCATAACGAAAACCATTATACCGCAATTTGCGCTTCTAGTGATCAAAAGATCGATGTTTGCTCTGTTTTTGGTGGTTGTGGGTACCGCACTAACCACAAAATTATTGTGTTATTGTTTTTCGATACAAGGTGTTATTTATTAACGCAACACCAGAAACGGACCCAAATTGAAACCACAACAGAAGAGACCAAGAGGCAGGCCCAAAAAGCGTTTGATGCCCAAGGCCCAAGAAGACCTCAGAAAGATGGGCAAATACACCAACTGGCGAAAAGAGGCAAGGGCCAGAGACAAATGGAGATCTGTGGAGGAGGCCAAGACACACAAAGGGTTGCAGCGCCAAAGTAAATAAGAAGTAAGTACCAGAAACGATCAATCAATAAATAATTGCTCTTATTATGTACTGTTATGTACTGAATATATTTTATAGTTTGTTTTTACGTTTTCCCATACATTTATTTAAATTTAAAACGAAAAAGTATCAGTCAGTTATCCATTTAGTACTACTTTGTGTTTACTGTCGGTATAGGTTGACTTTTTAGAACAGGGAGACATCCTCCCTCTACTTACGATGTGCTGAAAAAATAAAAAAGATAAAATCTACTAAAAACTTAACCAATATTTGGGACAATGGAGGACGTAAATAAGACCACTATCTTTGTAAATGTGCCGTTTAGATAGAGGTTTACGTCTGAAAATATCCAACGAAGAGAAAAGATCGGAACAAAGATCTTACGGCTCAATGGGCTGGTGAATAGACTAGCCAAGGCATTTTATTTTCAACCAACAAACACAGATACCTAGTCAACAGGAAAACTCAAAAATAATGAGCACAGTACGAAATATAAAAATTACTATTCCATTCAGCATTTCACGGGCTCAGGCAATATTTTTCAGCTCTAGAAGCGGTCAGAGGTCACAAAAGGAGAAATAAATGAGGTCCGTCTAGAATACTAAAATATTCCTTTATTCAACAAAACGTTTTTCCCAAAAAAAATACAGGTGGAATTTGACTTTCAGCCCGCGGGTGCGTGCGTACCTTTTATTTCCCGAGTCAGGCTTTTAATTGAGATAAAATATTACGCACTTATCTACACTCTAATATTACCTATATAAAGAGGAAATATTTGATTGTTTGTTTGTTTGTTTGTTTCTATTGAATAGGCTCCGAAACTACTGGACCTTTTATACTGGAAATTTTATATGGGTATTTCAATGATTTCCTAGATGATTTAAAAATACAATTGGACCCGGTAGGTGGCGCTGCTGTCGGTATGTCAACTACTAAACGGCCTGACCGATTGGATTGAAATTGACGGGGGAAAAATAGAGCTGCAACCTTTTATCTTAGTCACCGCGGACGAAGTCGCGGGCGAAAAGCTATTCCATTTTTAAAGAGCAGATAAATATAACCTACTACCACCGCCGTGCGTAGCCGCATCATCACAAAGTATAACATCACAAAAATATTTCCTCAATATTTCGCCAGCTTCAATACACCGTTGAAGATCAAAGATAGTCCTACGGAATCATAAAACAGAAATAGGTGATTCCACGTCAAAGCTCGTCGATGCCGACGTCATCATGCCAAGGTCCCACCCCGCTTCTAACCGCCCCAGAGAGGATCGGAGACTGGTAATCGATACATTTAACGCGCTGGCATATCGGCATCGCGGACTCAACACCCTAAGGGCTGCTGAGAACCGAGCATCTGTCAAAACAGTCTCAAAAGCCGAAATATTGGCGGAACGAGATTGCTTCACCCGAGTGACGCATTGAATGCCTATTTACCCGACTACGAGAAGCAAAAAGGAGGGTTATGATTTTAGCAGCGTATATATGTATGTATGTATGTATGTGGGTATGTATGTGGGTATGTTTGTGTGTTCATCTGTTCCCTCGTAGAGCCTAAGCTACTCGGACGATTTCAACAAATGAGGTGTTGTTGGATTCGCCTCAATCGCCCAGGTAACATAGGATAGTTTAATTTTGAAAAAATCAAGATGGCCGCTGTGCTGCGCCTTAAAGTGGTGGACCTAAAAATAAAAATTATCGAATACCATCGTCATGGATATCAAATTAATGGGCTTTAAAAGACCTATTCAAAAATGTATAACACATGTACCGTCAACATCACAAATAGAACAAAAAATACCAAAATGTGTATTTTTTTGCCGTTATTGGTTCTATTCTGGATGATCGTCCAAAATGATTTACTAAAAAGCTAAAAAAAAAAAGAAGTTAAAAACTAAAACCCGACTACTAAAAGGCTTAAAACAAGACCCATAGATAATTAATCGTAGTCGGAGGACACCACCACATTCGCATTTGATAAACCGATGGCCTCCGACTACGATTAATTATCTATGAGTCTATTTTAAGGATAAGCAGGTCTTGTTTTAAGCCTTTTAGTAGTCGGGTTTTAGTTTTTAACTTCTTTACTCAATCTCGACACGTATGATGTGGATTCAGGACGCTATTTGCGAAGAGCCAGCCGAAGTTTTGCGCGGTTATTTCATAGACCTTTAAAGTCTTCTGAAATGATTCAGGTCCTCTTTCACCGATTGGGTCACAATTTGCCTCCACGATGAAGGAGAGGCTAATAGTTTTGCCTCACCTCGAATCAGCGAGGTCAGAGCAAATAAGCCGCTGAGTCGAGTCAATTTCCGATATTAGATTTGCCTACAGGCCGAAGTGGGGCGACGCGGCGGTATTCCGGACCGAGAGGCAACGTTTTATCTTCAGGAAGTTGAGTTAAAACGTCGTATTTGTATTATAAGTGCTACGTGCACAAGGTGTTACAAAAGGTCGTAAATCTTTTTACTGGGTAATAGCACCTGGTGACAGGAATCCCAAATATCCATGACGTTCCATTGATTTTTAAATTAATAATACACCGTGGAATTTTAGTGGTTTTAAAGCCGAAGGTATTTAGTTGCACTCGTGATTCTGAGCCAAATTACAAAATTTTACTTCAAAACGAGCGAAAAAAAAATCACTTCCCAATACAAACGACTATCGCCAATCGACACCATTAGTATGAAGAAGAGAATTTTTTTTTCGCGCGTTTTGGAATGAAATTTTGTAATTTGGCTCAGAATCACCAGTGCAACCTTAAAACCACTAAAATTGCACGGAGTATATTAGCTGTGGCGGGAGATTTTTTTTTTCATATGGTTTTCATTGATTTTCACAATGTTTTATTAACTACGAGTATGCAAATTCACCACCCAATGATTGTTTGAATTTGAGCTAAATCTAAAAGCAAAAAACTTTTGATTTTTTTATTTCCCTCGCTCGTCGCCAGCAAACTAGCAGGCATAATACACGCATTTGCGAGTTTGGATGAGATATATTTATGCTACTTGCGAGCGAAGGGTTTTGAGGTTATAATTTTTTTTTTATCTGCCTAAACAGTTATGATCTTTTGTAACACGTTGTATACTGAAAGGACAGCAAATAATTTAACATAAATAAGCCGACTGCTAAAAATAAATAATCAAGGCTATAATAATCAACTTATTATAAATGTTTAAATTATTCCCTAGCACGGGTTAGTGCTTTAGAAAAAACAAAAAGTAAATAATCAAGGCATAAAATGGAGGCGGGCCACACCAGCTTAGTCGGATTGGTTTTTTATATTTCTAAATCTTTTTTATAGAGCTTTCATTTCATACCCTGTCGTTTAACGATATTGCGGTTACTTATTTAATTATCCGCCATTTTGATTCTTCGATAACTTTTTCTACCCAGTGAAATCGTGACACTAAAACCTTGTTCACCTCGCAAGACAAAATAATTCCAGTCGTTTAGCCTCATAAAGAAAAATACGTACCAGGATTTTTTTCCAAGTCGGGTAAAAACAAGAAGCAATATCCTCTAAAGTAGCGCAATAAATCGTCTTCTTTCAAATAAGTTTTTTTTTCTCTACAGTTTATACCAAAGAAAATCCCCGAGAGCTACAACCTAAAGCTTCAGACAGTAATAGAGCAAGAAGGCCAAGATATATTCTGAAAATACATAACTCTTACTCATACGAGTATAAAAGTAGGGCTGGTACGAAACCGTCGTAAAATGATTTAGTCCGAATCCCAATACAATATGTGAATGTGTAATAAATTTCTTCAGTAGAGAAATGTGCTCAAATAACATCAGTACCTTGCAAGCGAAGACGAGGAAAATCAAATCATATTAAGAAGGGATGGAATCTACTTTTAAGATACCGGATTAGCCTGTTATACTTATTACTGAAACACCATGGCCTCGTGGATGCTATGTACACGATCCGATCTCGTAAAATGTTTCGGTCAATGAAAATTATTTTAAAGTAAACAGTGCATGAGTGAGTGTAAACAAAACACGTCACGCACGACTGTTGCTACGACCGCGATCGGTTGATTCACTCACTTTCAGTTCAGAAACGAGGTTATGCATCAATTTATTATTATAATCGAATAAACTTTGCACTCTTCGTTAAAAATACCTTTCAAAGTTTTGACCGAAATGAGCGGGATGCATGACTACGAGCTACGAGCTACGAGCTAAGGCGGACTAGCGTCAGTCAGGGTTAGCCAAGTAACTCTGAGTTAATTTGGCATACAATTATTGACGTTCACTCAAAGTTAACTGGCTAAGACCCGGTTTCTGAATTGAGATTTTTACTAAGTACATACATAAGTATCGTTCTGTCACGTTTTTTTGTGAGAAATCTGAAGGGACAGAACGATAGCGAATTTCTCAATTCAGAAATCGGCAGTAACCCTGGCTGACGCCTGTGGACCTAAGTATTTATAAGGCAAGTCAAATGCCTCGGCCGCGGTCCGTGGCTAGCAAGGGTGGCGGGGTCGGTTTCTATATTAAAGATGGCATCAATGGCAGAAGTTTGGCTCACCCGCCTTCCCAGGAATATATAGAACAAATGTGGATGTCATTTAATATAAATTCCAACAAGATTGCTGTAGGTACCGCTTATAGGCCTGATTGGGTTAAGATAACAGATTTTTTGGACGCTATCACTGATTCAGTAGTGGCTTTCTCTCACTATGACATTTTGATTTTGTTGGGTGATTTCAATATTAACCTATTAGACGTAGACTCTAGTGGAGCCAAAAAATTGGGGGACTTTTTTAAACATACAAATATTCAAAATCACGTGATACAGCCCACTCATTTTACAGACACAAGTGCGACTCTAATAGACTTGATCTGCTCGCGAGCTATACCTCATAATGTTACTGTTGACTATATTCCGGACCTGAACGCTCATGCAGTGGTCCTCATCGAGTTAAAGATTAAAAAACCGAAGCCAGAACCCAGAGCAATAGTATTTAGACCTTTGAAGCATGTCGACCGAGAGGCTTTCGACCGTTGCATTGCTCAAATTGATTGGAGTGGTTTGGATCTTGCCGATTCAGTTGATGAAATGTGTCTCAATTTTAATAATCTATTACTAGACGTGTTTGATATATTTTCTCCCGTAAAAAGAAAAGTCTTGACAAAGCCAGTCACACCTTGGCTTACTAGTAATGTACGTTTAATAATGAAACTGAGAGATGAGGCACATGCCGTTTTTCGCAGAAATAGGTCTGACTCTTCCAAGGTAACGTATAAGGAACTCAAACGCTTGGCTAACTCGTCATTGCTCCAGGAGAAAAGAGCATACTTTCAACATCACATTAATGGCAACCTTAAGGATTCAAAGCAGCTTTGGAAGAACTTAAAGGAAACTTTAGGTGTAAACTTTAAGGCATCTGCGCAAATTCCTGATCATTTCAATGACCCAGATGAACTAAACAAACATTTTTTAAATATTCCCGGAAAACGGGATGTATCTTTTTCTGAACTAACGTTTTATGAATTCCACCGATTTTCTTCAACCGCGCCAAATTTTAGGTTCTCTACTGTAGATGAAACTTTTATTTCGCATATAATTTTTCTCATAAGATCAAATGCGCAAGGAGTCGACTGCATTACGATGGATATGCTCATTATGACTTTGCCCACAACTCTTAGTGTTATAACTAATATAATTAATAGATCTCTTATGTCAAACACTTTTCCTAGTGTTTGGAAAACATCACTAGTAAAGCCTATACCTAAAACTACAAATCCATCGCTTACCAGTGAGTTACGACCTATCAGTATTCTTCCTTATTTATCAAAGATCTTAGAAAAAGTCGTATATGCTCAAACGGCTGCCTACTTAGAAAGAAATGGTATCCTCCCTGAGCTTCAATCGGGTTTCAGGAAAGGGCGTAGCACTAACACTGCCCTTTTGGGAGTAGTCGATGATATTCTGTCAGCACGTAATGAGGGGCAGGGAACAATCTTGGCTCTACTTGATTTCTCGAGGGCATTTGATTGCATTAATATCGACCTAATGCTTTCTAAGCTCTCATACTATGGCTTCGATGTGAACACGGTTAAGTGGTTTGATAGCTACTTGAATGGTAGACAGCAGCAAGTTGTACTACATAAGCAAAATGGTACGAGCCTTAGATCTAAACTTAGTAATTGCTGTAGCGGTGTTCCCCAGGGATCTATTCTTGGTCCCTTGTTATTCATCCTCTACAGTAGTGACATAGTAAAGTGCATAAAAAGCTGTAATTATCACTTGTACGCTGACGATCTGCAGATATATATCTCTTGCACTCCATCGGATGCTAATGATGCTATATCCCAGCTTAATGCCGATCTGGAACGAATCTCATCGTGGTCCACCAGGAATGCCCTTGTTTTGAATCCCACTAAGTCAAAATTTATGATTTTGGGCAGCACCCATCAAATCACGGGCATTTCTTCTGCCGAATCTCGGGTTTCTATCGGGGGCGTGCTGGTTGAACGGGTGCATCAAGCTAGAAATCTTGGATTGGTCATGGATGAGGAGCTACGATTTGAGGCACACGTTGCAGAACTTACGCGAACCTGTTTCTATCGTTTAAGTGTGCTCTATCGCATACGAGACTTTATACCTGAGGAGCTTCGTATAAGACTCTGTGAGACTCTAATTTTATCAAAATTAAACTATTGTATTGCTGTTTATGGACCGTGTCTGTTTGAAAAAACAAACCGCATTCTCCAGCGTGTTCAAAATGCCTGTGCCCGTTTTTGTTTTCGCGTCCCGCCAAGATCTCATATCAGTCCATTCTTGAATAATTCCAATATCCTGAATATGAAAAGTAGACTTCAGTACCATCTTGCAGTCCTGTTATTTGGTCTATTTAAGGCGCAGTCGCCTAAGTACCTATACGAAAGGCTTAAGTGGTCCACTTCATATCATAGTCAGCGAAGCTGTAGGGAGGGAAAACTGGACTGTCCATCACGCAAAACTGCAGCATTTAGAGGCAGTTTCAAATACGCGGCATCAAAGTGCTGGAATAACATCCCACCACCGCTTCGTTCTTTAAAGTCGCATTACACATTCAAGTTCAAATTCAAACTTTATCTTTTGTCGTTGCAAAAACAAGTAGCTTGATGTCGTTATTCTGTCTCTGACTTCTTCGGATGCTTCCCTGTTTTGTCTTATGAAAGTAAAATATCACATGACTTCACTTCATTTCATTTCACTTCACTTCCTTTCCACCTATTTTTTAAAATCGCTGATCCTACGGGCCATTTGTCTCTACCTAATCATCTATTAATCTATTAATCTAGTTTGGTTCTGTCTATAATGTTATTCCACATTTCTTTTCTATTTCGTCTCACCGCTGTTTCAAGTATTTTCATAATATTGTCTGTTTAAGTGCTTATACGGTTCTTGGTTTATTATTATTTATTTTTATTTTTGATTTGTCTATCGAGGCTATGGTCCTTGAATCTCGTGACCTCATCTTAAAGGCTCTGGCAGAATACCAGCGTTGTGATGGTTTCCTCACAACATTATGCTGAGTCCAGAGACCGCTTTATCATCATAACACACAGCGTCACACGACTGTCTTTTTTTAAATTGATAATACCTGTAAACTATGTATTTTTGTTATAAGTGGTGTTGGGTACTTTTTAAGTAAGTATAACTTATGTCTTAAATTTTAATAATTACTATTTTTAAAAAGTATGTTTTATGCTCTGTTTCTAAATTTGTGTTAATTTAATGTATTGTTGTGTTTCGATTGTGTGTTTTGGATGATAAATAAATGTGTTCTATTCTATGTGTTCTATTCTATACTCCGTGCAATTTTAGTGGTTTTAAAGCCGAAGGTATTTTGTTGCACTGGTGATTCTGAGCCAAATTACAAAATTTCATTCCAAAACGCGCGAAAAAAAATAATTCAATTCTCCATACAAATGGTGTCGATTGGCGATAGCCGTTTGTATTGGGAAGTGTTTTTTTTTTGCTCGTTTTGAAGTAAAATTTTGGATTTTGGCTCAGAATCACGAGTGCAACTAAATACCTTTGGCTTTAAAACCACTAAAATTCCACGGTGTATGTGTGAATATAGCGAATCATTAAAAGTTAAAAAGACAAGGTATTGTTTCGAATGATGAGTGCACAAAACAAAGGGAAGCCACAAAAGTTTCGGGGCCTCGGTCACTGTGGTGACAATAACGAAGTAGATCTAACCGAGGCTTTATTGACATTTGAGAACCTCAGCGGTTGCAATGTATTTAAAGCGGATTATGTGGGGTGGAGGGCCGTCTTATGCAAACCTTTTTTTATAATAATCGACTCGGCGAACGTTTTTCCGTTCGCTGAATCGATCGAACCATTTGTAACATAAAGAGCGATATCTTCTTAATATATAAAACAAAGTCGTCTTAGTTACACCACTTATCACTCGAGAACGGGTGGACAGATTTTTTTAGTTTTTTTATTTCTTGGATTTCTCTCCACCCCGAACAGCAGAATAACCATTAAAACAAAGGAAAAACTCACGAGACAAAAAAAACTGGGCGGACGAAGTCGCGGGGAAAATTAGTTTCAAATAGAAGGCAACATAGCAGTTATACGCTTTTTTATTGATTGGCGAATGCAGGGGACAGAAAAGGAAGTCGTTTGTAACGTGGCAGAGGGCGCGGTTCCCGAAACCCACACAAAAATGTGTAGAATTTTCCACTCCAACGACACACGATTGTTCGGTGTAATCCCCGACCTAAACCATGTAAGTAGTCTTTGTAGGCACTAATCTCTCCCTAGAGACGCTCTAAATGTGGGGCGGGGTCACATCTCGCGCTAAACATGCTCCAGGGTAAGTAGGCCTTGCTAAAATCCGGCCGCGAATCAGTCAACGTTAAGTATGCGCGAGAATTACCGTGCTCGGCTTAATTCAATTATGAACGAGACTATGGCCTTAGCGTGGTCCCAGCATCGTGTCACCTAGTATAGGTAGAGCTGGAGTCAAGTATACTCTTAGGCCAATAGCGCACTAGCGGCCAAGCCGCATCGGCCAGGTCGCAGCGGCCAGTGAGATACACACATTTGTATGAAGTCGCCGTGGGCCGCGCGCACCAGGCTACAGCGGCGGCCAGGTGCGCGCGGCCCACGGCGACTTCATACAAATGTGTGTATCTCACTGGCCGCTGCGACCAGGGCCTCTAGCCTGTAACGCAATGGTACCAAAATGGGCTGTCAGTTGACGGCTTCAATTACGATTTACTAACGCTGTCTGTCCTTTTAATGTTTTTGTAGTACTGCAAAGAATATTATTATTCTAATTATAATTATAGTTCTCTGGTTGTAGGAGAAAAACGAGGAAACTCCGGATTTGTCCTTCTGCCGGGACGCCATCGACCCGCCATTGCGTTACAGGCTAAGGGCCCTGGCCGCTGCGGCCTGTCCGCCTAGTGCTCTATTGGCCTTAGCTCTTTCGGAATGAGGGCTACCGCGCTCAGATTTGCCGCTAGGGGCGCTTGTGTAGCGCGAGGTCCAAAAATGACACTTTTTGTATGGGCTACACGGTTTTATTTCTAATTAGAATAATGTTGTGAATATTTTGCAATAATGTTGGTTTAAAACGGGTCGAATCGCGGTAAGTTAAGTACGTAAAACAAAACGCAACGCGGCCGAAACGTCGGGATAATAAAGGTAATCCATTTACCTACTAAACTTACCGCGATTCGACCCGTTTCAAACCAAAATTATGTGTGAATATCGCGAATCATTAAAAGTTACAATATTTTCCAATACCTGAGATTACCTATATTTATATGATACAAAGTTCCTTGCTATCCCGCTACTAACTCCTGTTTTGAAACAGTTTTATCTTTCGATAAATTGTGTTATTTTTTTTGGTTTTCGAACAAAACGGGGCTTGCTTTATTTGTTTTATTAGTACAGTTTTAAGGCGCTGGGCATAGTGAATTAGCCCGCGCGCAAAGAAAAATGCACAAAATCGATTCCTGTATCAAATACACAAAAAAAGTCGAAAATTTTCACATATCAAACCCTAGAATTAGTTGAGACCTATCTAACACAGCCAGTTTTGTGTTGATATCCATAACAGATTGCAAGATATTTTTATTGACAAAAAAGTGCGCCGCCTATTTTTTTTCAAGCAAAATATCTTCAAAACGTTAGTGAATGTCAACACGAAACTGGGTGTTTTAGATAGGTCTCAACAAATTCTAGGGTTTGATATGTGAACATTTTCGATTTTTTAAATATATTTGATACTGGAATCGATTTTGTGCATTTTTCGTTGCGCGCGGGCGATTCACTATGCACAGCGCCCTAAGGTAGGTATTAAATAAGAGTATGATTTTAATGTAAGTAAACCTTTTTTTTCGTACTAGTTTTTAAGAAATATCTAACTTTAAGAGCTTCATGGCTTTCTTTAGTCGACAGTGACGCCAATCAGTGAGCACGAAAACGGTAGCTCTCATCTCGCAGAAATCTCGTGCCTTATGTCGAGGATGACTTCGTGAGAATCGTGAGAGAGAGACGTGACATTTGCCGCAAAATGAGATTTTTCCTTCGAGATGTGTCGAATGCGAGTTTCCCGAGAATGGTCAGGCGTTGGTCGGGGCTGCCACACGCTAGCTCAAAGCGGTGCGTACTAGAAACGTGCAGCCAGCGTCGCCGGCGCAACCGCGGCTGGCTTCCGTCCCTCCACGGTTCAATGTACTTACTAGCTAGATTATTCAGTCCAATGGGGCAACCATTTTTGGAGTCTCTAGAACACATCTTGGCACGTGCTCTGCTCATGTACTATTTCCTGATTATCCTGTAATCTGATAGCATTAGGCGTGGGTGTGCCGCATGAATGAAATTCGCGCTGCGACCTCGGACGCTTCCGTAGTCGTCGGATGAGTCCATGAAAGGATACAATCCTTTGAATTGGAAATCGTAAAACTCAATGCATACAATGGTAACCGCCATTATACGTTATTTGTATGACCCTACACGAGTATGCCAATGAACAAAACCACTAAATTCAAAATTTAAATAACCCCCGACATTTTAATTTCAAAGAATATCTTATAAACGGCTGAACCAATTTTGATAAAAACAAGTCTAAGAGCTACGGTGCCACAGATAGACACACACACATACATAGTCAAACTAATAATATAATCCGTGCGGGATCAGAATGGGATAATACCTTTTGGAACTGAGAAGCTCGCGGTCCTGTAGCGTCAGCATTTCGGCAAACTCTATGTAGTTGTCTATGGCAAACTCGCGTCGAAACTTGCTTGTGTTTTCTGTGCGCGTGGGTGTCTGCTCGAGTTTTATCACGTTTTATTGAATTAATACAATAACATTGAATCCTTTTAGATTATAAACATTAAACATTTTTGTGTATTTCCAATTTCATAACCCTATGATAGAACGTAGAACTACATTTTTTTTTGCTGACGCTACTCGAGAACTGTCATTTTCGATTCAGTTCCAAAAGGTATTATCCCATTCTGATTCCGCACGGATTATACCCCTCTTTTTGTATCGGGGGTAAATGAAAGAAAGAAGTATCTCTACATTTTAAGTAGCCCAGCGAGCGATAAACTAAATGAGATTTGCGGCTGCTGCCGCTAGCAGCAATTGAGTTTTTTTTTTCTTCAGAAGTCTCGGGCGAGCCTTCTCGCGGTTAAGGGAGGGATGAAATCATTTGTAATTAAATGCTATTCGCTGCATTTGTATTGTATAAGTAAATACTTAATTCTTTTTGGACCATGACCAAAAATAAGAGAACCAAGAAATAAATTATTCTACGGAACTACTCCGCAGTTGACGTGAATACTGAACAAGAAAATTCACGTAAAACGTGGAGAGTAGTTGGATTACTCTAAGCCCAGAATACATATTCATAGTATAGTTCGCAATAACCTTTTCTACGATGATTTATTTTTGTATCGAGGCAAGAATGTAATATTTCAAAGATCTGGCAAGTGTTAAGCGCCCAGTCAGTGCGAAAATATTGCTCGAACAGAATAAACGGAATAAAAGAACGGTTAAAATTTGCTCTGCTTCCAGTCACATCCAAACTCGTGCAAAACTTTTTAAGAAAATGCTGTGTGAAAGCAGACAGCGGATCGGTCAATTAAGACACCGAAGTTACGAGCGCTTTGCAGTTAAATCTGGATTTCATTGGACCACTGAGCCACCAGGTAAGGAAGCACAAATTCAAGATAAAAGTTTTATCCCGCTATCGGGTAGCGGCATCTCGCTTGACGCGGTGAAATAAAGCAAGATGGCGATAGCCGATAATGCGATAAAACTTTTATTTTGACTTTGTGCTTCCCTAGCAGGTTTTGGATAGTAAATCCGAATGAATCACAAAGGAAAGGACCTGTTAAGATTCGTTGGACAAATTGTCACAGCTAATTCATGCAACGGCAAGACAGAATAATGGGAAGTGATGAATGAGGACGGTGGCACAGACGAAGGGAATTGTTGCATAATGTGTAGTGGAGAGGTAGTAGAGGCAATCTCGCGATGAATACGCTTAAAACTCAAAGGAGATCCACTATGTGTTAAAGTGCAGTTTGCTGTGCAGTTTCATCTAGATTAAACGAATATTTTGTGCTCTATAGTAGCTTTAAATACAAGGTGTTACAAAAGAACCTAACTCTTTTTACAGGGTGTAACCTACTGGTCAACAGGATGTCAAATCTGTAAAAAAATGTTGAAAAATTCAATTTTTATTTTATAACCTCAAAATTGAAAAAAATTCATAATTTTTTTGTTTTTGTTATTAGCTCAAATTTAAAAATATGTTTGTGCGTGTACGTGCATTTACATAGCTTTGAGTTGTTAAAACATTGTGAAAGTCAATGAAGACAATATTTAAAAAATACTTTTCGCCCGCCACATCGTTCACATTTTATTAATTTAAAAATTTGCGGAACGTCATAGAGCAAAAAAAATATTTAGGTCGTGATCCCTATCACCGGGTGCTATTACCCTGTAAAAAGAGTTAGGTACTTTTGTAACACCTTGTATAATTATGTTACTACAGGGTGCACCAGAATTCGATAGCGGAACTTCAAGTAGGCTGTCTACGCATCAATACAAACAACTTGTACTAGGTGGCGAAAGAAATGGAGCGAATAAAATGTCAGCTGTTACATACATATGGCGCAGTACTGAGTGTACCTTTTGTATTGAACAGCTGCAAAATGTTTTCGCCACCTATAGTAGGTAAAAGTTGTTTGTATTGATGAGTAGACAGCCTCCTTGAAGTTACGGTATCGAATCCGGGTGCACCCTGTAACAAACACGCTGTGGAAAATTCTATTGGGAATTTATTCGACACATAATATTCGAGAACGTATTATTTGGACCTTCGTCAATCGCACTATCTTTGCAATTTGCCGAACCTTTTACGTGAGGTATTGTCCCTGAAATGACAAGTCAATGTAAACGATGAATGCTCCGCTACTGAAAACTAGATAAAGCCACAAATATTCCAACGTTTTGTAGAGCAGAGGGATTTGCGCTTGTGCTAAAAAAAAAACTATTTAAGGGTGGACGATAGCAACGTGGCGGGAAATTCAAAATTTTCACAGTTTTTTCCATTTTGTAGCTAAACTGAGCTATTTTTGTTCAGCGATTTTTCGTTAAACATAAAATTATTTTCATTATTGTAAACAACAGAACAACAATAATTCAGCCGATTATGTGTTCTGGTCTACGAAGCACTGGCACTGCCCAAAAAACTTGTCGTAGACCAGAACACATAATCGGCTGAATTATTGTTGTTCTGTTGTTTACAATAATGAAAAGAATATTATGTTATTGCCGCGAACGAAAATTCGCTGAACAAAAATAGCTCAGTTTAGCTACAGAATGGAAAACACTGTGAATATTTTGAATTTCCCGCCACGCTGCTATCTTCCAGCCTTAAAACGAATAGCAAAACGTAAATCAAACCGTCATCCCGCGATTAGAGAAGCCAAGCGGTAACTTTCCAGAGCCACATTCAGTTAGCGCCGCACAAGTTAAATTGTTAAAACTTGTTTGCGAAGTGAGCGTATAAGAGATAACCAAGCACATTTTGAATTTAACGCTACTCTGAGCTAACTTATTAAGGCCAAGCAAAAGCTAAATCGTGAAAGTGGCGTTGGATTGGTCATACTATGCGAAGACCGAAAACCACCCCTCCAAAATAGCACTTAAATGGTGTCCAACTGGAACACGCCCTAAAACTACCTAGCGTCGATCAGTGCAACAGCAAACAGTCTCGGGACGAGCATATCCGAGCTTGAGATGAAGGCGCAAAATCGGCCAGAATGGAAAACTGTTTTAAGAGCCCTATGTCCCTGATTAGGGATAACAGGATTTGATGATGATGATGAAGAGCTAAATCAGCAGACCAACATTTTTTTTTAGGTTCTTATACCGGACTGCTTTCATACAAAAAGTTGCCTATTTCTTTATTTGCCCTTTTTTCTCCATTGAATATTGGCAAGTATAGCTTGATGCTTGGAATCAGACTTTCCGCTCACCATAAAGGGCTTGAACGAAGAAAAGTCTCTATCGATCCTCCTATTTGTAGATCCTGCTACTGTCACAAATGGTTCACTAAGGCCGCAAATTCGGAACTGTTTGAGGGGTTTCAATGCATGCTAAAATAACGCTTGGCGCTCCGCTAAACGCGCCGCCGCAATTTGAGATCTCAGCTTGCTTAGCATGAGCCTGGGTTACGCAGTACATATACGGGTTATAAAATTATATGTCTCTCACTATTTTGTTTCACGTAGAGCAGGATAGACTAACCCAGGCTCATGGTAACCCAGCTGGAGTCCTTTGGTCTACACCGCCTCTTAACGATGCTCGTTGGACGTTAACAAGTAACTAGATTATCTGATACGCCTCTGCGGAATTGCAATCATATTACGATCGCTCTGGGAGACGAAGAGAATACCACAGTTTAATCCCCTCTATAAATCCACGGACCTACATTGAAGCAACTATTGAGAGTTCTAAGAGGAAATAGATCCTCACCTTTTCCGCAATAAGGTGAGAGTTTTCTAGTTAGCTTTTGCTGTTTTCTAGACGTTTCCATTCAGGAGCGAAATACCCGTTGGGATAAACGGCGAGATTGCTCATGCTACTTTTTAATAACGCGTGTAAATGTTTATTTTGTGCTCTCGAGATTTTTGCTGCTGAGCTTTCAACAAAGATACGATTCGCAAAAAAAAAGTGTCTATATTCTAGCTAGACGCTTGAAAAATATACAGATTTCTACACACTGTGAAATTCGCAATTCTTCATTACAGAGCGTTCATTTATGAGGACTGACACAGAGACGAATCCACGACCTAAGCCAAACATAATCAAGACCGCTTGTTTGCCGTGGACTTTTGATATGCCGAGTTCCCAACAGATTTTCGTAACGATTCGTCTCAGCAATATTTCAAGAGTTTCCTCTGCGAAGAAGACTTCAGAGAACGCTTTCAGAAAGTTTTCTTTTGTAAGGTCGGAGCGGCTACGTAGTTTTTGTTTGAACCTGTCATCATTTGACCAGGAAGAATTATTCGACCTGATAAAGTCCATCATGCTAGACACGACACACCGCTTTCTTTTTCGCTCTTTTCAATAGAGTAACCGATCAACACAGTATGAAAGAGGGGCTCTTAGCAGATTAACAGAGAAAGAGAGGGTACTTTGTGGCGTTCTAGCGAGCTCTATAAAGGTGCTTCGATTATCCAAAACCAATAAGATACTTACGACGAATCGTAAATTCGTAACTGTTAGGACGTAACTATTACATAGGAATTAGGAACACAAGTCGGGCGAACAACAAAGGAATTCATGAAACTACGAGTATATTCAACTAGCTTTTGCCGCTCGCGCTCGGTTGCGGGGCTAGTTTGTATTCCAGCCTTTACATAATGCGAGCATTTACCTCTCTCACAAACAACAATACAAGGCGGGTAAGTTAGCCATAACATATTCTCACGCCTGCTTACGAAGGGGGTACGTAGGGCCACCAATGATTTGATTGGTCGCAGGTTTATCGCGTATTTACCTAGTCTTAACAGAATCATAGGATGGTATAGGTGGTGGGCAAGCCTACTCCATCTAAACAATATCCCAGGCACTGCAGCGTGACAGTGTTTACTACACCCATCTAGTGTGAGGGAAGGTGCCACTGGACGCTGTATAAATCATCATATTACGTAGTTGCAAAGGCCTAAGTTAGTCTCAACATGGAAGCCGGTTGCCAAATCGCCATGATTGCATATTTTTAAATTTTCATTCATGCAGGTTTCATCGCAATCTTTTATATCACTTCAGACGCGTGATTGCCAGATCTCATTTCAATATAGCTAGACAATATTGAGCCTGTACAACGGCGTGAGATGTCGTAACTCGCACGACACACGTCTCGTAATGAAATGGCTGGGACGCCTCCGATATTCAATTAACGTGAACGATAGAACATATTATACGGTCCCACCTCCCTATTCAGTTCCAATAGCGTCGATTCGCCAATGAAATTGCTTATAAATAATCTAGTTAGATCCTACAAGCATTTGCTAATTAGATTCTCAATTATTAACACGGAAGAATACCAAAACGGGCCAGGAAGTCGAATGGCTTTTAAACAAGAGCTTTGTTCTCTTGTTTTCCACTCCGCAAACTGTTGTACCGCGTTAAGCAACTTATGTAACATCCAGCAGACCAGCTTAATCAATACGAACGTCGGTTCATGAAATAACAGGCCAATGAACGTATAAAAGCTATTCTCTAGCCTTCTTGGCGCGTGCCTTGGCACTGGCTCCACTCCCCCAATACGAGAGTGCATGTCCCGTGAACTGGGAATCTTCTTAATTCAACCAACATACAAATTTCATATTTTAGCAACACATTTTGCGGCAGACGTCGTAATGGATATTTGCTTTGCTTCCAACCAACGTGGATTTCAAGGGTCCTGTGGATTAAGGATAGGATTCGACGGTAAACAAGCGAATACATTATGGCTCTAGGGAAAATGGTAGCTGCTGAATTATGTAACGATACACTTTTATGATCGATAGGAACGAGAACTTCCGACAAAGGGGCAAATAAAACCAATACACTGAGGAAAATAATGCCTTCCATAATCCATAAAAGCGGCGGGCCTAATTCTGCACGAATACCTCGGAACAAAGGAAATTACCAGGTACTAACGAGTTTCGCCGGGTCATCTATGATAATAGGATAGATAGATTGACATGCCAACAGCGACACTGTAAAGATAACAAGGACTAATAGTTTTTACACACTATACTAAATGAAACTAATAAACACGCCCTACTGACACCGTCTATAAACACTGCGAAACAAATAAACCTATAGTAGATAGAGGTTTGCGTGAGTCGCGACAACCAACACCAAGGCGCCAGCACCCCTCTCGAACCGCCGAATACGTGACTATGCCCATAAAGACGTACCCCTACAGTACATGGGGACCCTTCAAATTTTTCCACGTCTCAAGGACGTATAACCCGACCAGGTAGAGCGGTTTAGCTAGGGGACGAGACAGGCTGGAGCTCAGAGCACGCAACTCAACTGCCCTGTGACCTTCATCAAGTATTGACGAGTGGGAAGGGCGTGTCCCGTGCGAAAACAAAACAACACTACCTACGCCTGCCAACGTAATTGATCGACGAAGTGCTTCGTGAAACTACGTACGGAACTAGTAACTAATGCCCCAGTTACCTTTTATTGTGGGACTAAGTAGAACGACTGAAAGCGACACTCGCAATAAACGTTATGCACGGCTGAGGATAGCAGAAATTCGTTGCATCGAATAAAAAAGTGGGTCGTTTTGTTTGAAGAAGCAATAAGGGTAGAGCGTCCGCTTTTCATCAAATGCCTACCTCGAAAAATATCGCGCAGATCCTCTGTTGGGTGTAACGCAATAAAAAGGACAGGATTTGTCGGAAACGGGAATTATTGCGAGTCGACAAGACCCTCCCGGCGAAATATACCTTTTTCCGAGTTACTTCGATAGAATTGCAACAATGGAGTAGGGAAGTTAGCACCACCACCTCCGACGGCTTAGCACTTGAACTAACGCCTCGGTCGTCGGGACCATTAAGCTCCTAAGACCTACTTTTAGTTGTTCAGCGCTTCAGGCACATATATCTAGTGTTTTATTCTTTGGAAACAAGCGTGTAATTCATTAAGTTTCAGTACACTAGAGCAGCCGCGGCTCCTAACCTTTTTTAACAGCTTCGCCGAGGTCAGTTAGTATTTACGGACCTCATGCATAGAGCAACTACTGCTGTAAAGGGAAAGTGTGATTACCGTGGTATTATACTTTATAAGAACTAGTACAGTCGGCCACAGTCTCAGATACCCCTTTTTGTTCGATTGGCGCCCTTATGCCGCGCGCGGTAAGAGCTGCCATGGGGTATCTGAGATTGTGGCCGAAGACTGTTTTGTTTTAAATGTGATGAATAAAATCCATTTTTTTTAAACTATTATGAAATATGGGTTGCATTTCTAATTCATCTTTATACCGAAATCATACCACATTCAGGACATATTGTCTGTGAAAGGTTTTGCTTTACACATTGCACACTCGCCGAACATTTAGATAACAATTTTATTATTTTGCCGACTCTCCATAGTTCTATTCTCTCTAAGGTGGGAAATTAATATGCTAAACTGGCTAAAGTAATGTAACATCACCACACTCTATTTTTTGCCCAGCAATTTCAGAATCACGTCCTACTCGTACACGCAGCGATAAAAAAAATCGCACCTTTAGAAAAATACTTCAAACTTTTTTTCCTATTTGAAACCGATTGTGAGGAGATTATTACGTATCAATGGAAAGGACCTAAAAAATCCTTCTTCATTATTGGTTTCATTCAGTTTCATATTTCATTTTAAAGGAATTAAAGTTTTTCGAAGTCATTGTTTCAAAAGGTGCGATTTTACTGATGACTAGCTTTTGCCCGCGTTTACACAATAAAAAATAGTCTATAGCTACTTTTCCTCTTTATAATATTAGTGTAGATGAAGTGTATTTGATTAGCTACCCCGATGAAACGTTCTAATCTCGATCGGTCCCTAGATGGGATTAATGGGCAAAGTAAACAGGGCCTTCAGTAACAAAATTGGTTCCGCCAGCCCTATCCCATATGACGACAGAGGACGCTGATGGGATGGCAAACAAAGCCTTAATTAGTTATCAACATACCAAAGACCTTTTAGGTCGTAATGGGAAAGTGATATGAAAACCAAAAAGAAAGTGGAAAACGTTCACAAGCAGGAGTAAGTTTGCTATTTTTCCCAAGTATTTGTCTAACGTGCGTGCGTGGCATGTTTTACATTATACAACGTGTTACAAAACATTCTAACTCTTTTTACAGGGTGTAACCTACTGGTCAACAGGATGTCAATTCTGTAAAAAAAAGTTGAAAAAATCAATTTTTATTTTATAACCTCAAAATTGAACATTCATAACGTTTTTGTTTATTGCATTAGCTTAAATTTAAAAATATGTGTGTGGGTGTAGATGCATTTGCATAGCTTTGAGTTGTTAAAACATTGTGAAAGTCAATGAAAACAATATTTAAAAAATACTTTTCTCCCGCCACAGCGTTCACATTTTATTAATTTAAAAATCAACGGAACGTCATAGAGCAAAAAAAAATATTTCGGTTGTGATCCCTATCACCGGGTGCTATTACCCTGTAAAAAGAGTTAGCATCTTTTGTAACACCTTGTAGTGCTCGTGCAAACCTAGGAAAACATATGTTTTCACGTCATAAGTGATAACTTAGTTACAAAACGCAGTTCCGTATAGCGCATGGTAGAGCAGGGGAACGCGATGGCCCTGTAATTGCTTTAAGAATCCACCGTGGATCAACCCATTATCAACTGTGAAAATAAGATAGATAATAGCTTTTCCAGAATAAATAATAAACGGTTTTTAGGAGGAAAATGACACGGCTGTGTAATATCGAGGAATGGACCGGCATCAAATCCGTGAAACATTTATTCAGGACAGCCATGAACAGAGAGCGGTGCAGAGAGCTGACTGCCAACCTCCAGCGATGGAGAGACACTTCAAGAAGAAGAGAGAATAGACGTCCTGAACTGCGTCGCCTGCAGCTCAGCATACGCTAAGCCAAACCAGAGTCTTTGCTAATTTTGTCGAATACTTTGTCCCGGTTTCTGAATTGAGAATTTTGCTAAGCAAATACTTAACGTTCTGTCAAGTTCTTTTGTGAGAAATCCGTAGAGGCAGAACGATAGTTAAGTGCTTGCTTAACGAATTTCTCAAATCAGAAACCGGCAGTAAGTCTTACAAGACACGAGTTCACGTGACGAGCGATAAGTCTGCCGTTGTAACATTAGGCTAACTTGAAAGTGATACAGAGAGATGTCAACATCACCCATAATGCGATTAAATTGGACGGCTTTCCCGCTGACTTCCTCCAAAGTAAGCCGATTACAGCAGTAACAGTGCGGAACACAACACTCGGAGTTGCAGGTTTTTACCACAAATACAACGATAATGTCCAATTGTCCACGCCATCACAAGGTGGTATCAGCAATCAAAATAGTGTTACTTTTCTTATATTTTTACGTTTTGTGCTTAAATTAGCATACCTATAATGGCAAATTGCATAGGTACCACCCGCCTGCTTCGGAATTGGAAAATTTAACTTGCACTTTACATTTTCTTTGTCATGCCATGAGCAAGAAAAGCTTTTAACACCCTTTAGTGGAAAGTAATAGGCGCTATTTTCAGTTGGAACAGCAATTTTTGAAAGCATGCAGGTCTGGTCAATTTGCAGTATATCAAAGTTCAAGTTAGGAACTTGACGCCCAAGTAGCACACAGGTTGAATCTTCAGCAATATGATCGCTTTTAACCAGTGTGAAGCTTGTTTAAAGGTATATAAGGGTTTCAGATGAGGTTCAAGGCTGCGCAAAGGAGAGTTTACAGAGGCTTGTACAGCTTGGCTGACTTAGGGCTGCAAAAGAGGATAAGAGTATACTGTGGGCATTATATCTTACTTCTCCAATGCTTCTGATCAGCCTTTAGTCGCATTTTATTCTAATAGCTGGGATAGAAACCTTTGGCTTGTGTTCGTTTGGTTAGTGAGCTAAATTAGAACCCCTTGTGGAGCTGCTGGCACTATAAGAGCTTGTGATTCAGTGATGGCCTGTTTAATACTGTAGACGTACTCGTATTCTCTTAAAATGCTATTACATTCAGCTTGATAACGGTCGGTGCGAAGTAAACAATTTTCAATGTGCACGCAGAGGAGTATTTATTCCTCTGCGTGCA
Organism: Zelleria hepariella; assembly: GCA_949319315.1. Classification (NCBI taxonomy): domain Eukaryota; kingdom Metazoa; phylum Arthropoda; class Insecta; order Lepidoptera; family Yponomeutidae; genus Zelleria; species Zelleria hepariella. Next base: position 5,555,989 of record OX439386.1, on the reverse strand, counting down.
CTCAATCAACTTCGCCACCATTACGAATATTTTAAACTTTGACATAAGATATAACAAACAATTCTTTAGTTTCACCTTTATGTAGCCCTAAGGAAGCCTAAGAATGAAATATGGCATTCTAATAGCTGGTTTCTAGGTAATAAGCTGCTTAATAGACCCATGGTTACACCCAAATACAGCCCTCCACTAAACAGTTCATGGCTGGCATGTGGCTGGTCTTTGAGGCCTCTTTTGGCATTACAGGAGCTGACACAGCTCTTGCACAGCCTCTGTGCTCTCTCTTGATAAGCTTTAAGTTTTGATCGTATCTTTAATCCATCTTTTAAGCAGCTGCTGTGTGCTACTTGGGCGTGTACCTAATAGCGTCATTGCCTAATGCTGAGAGCCCATAATATTATTATTATTTCAAACCAACAATCAGCTTAGCAAATAGGGTTAAAGGCGTGATATATTGCTGCCCCTTAAAATCCGTGTCCCTAACTACAAGCTCGAATATTAAAAATTTATTTTTATGTTTTCCTCGCTTTACGTATTCACTGTATTCATAAAGCCTGGTAGCCTGGTGCTGGTTGGATGGCATAAAAACTGCCTGTAATTTATGTTAGTAGACTGATAGATACACAGACAGATATTTACTTTTCCGTTTTCATGATTCATGAATAACATGCATACGTTTCAATGTTTTAAACATGGAGACTCAATCCTTTTATTTTAATTAATGAATTGGCCAATCCATCGAGCCTCGTCAAACATACTGTTGCACCTGAGCCTCTATTCTCTAAAAATCCACTCAACCTTTGAGCGTCAAAACACTCGAAAATAGCCCTTATTGAAATGAACAATCTTTTTTTGACATTTTAAAACGGTTATTTTTACGGTTGATATTTTAGACAATACTGGGACTGAAAAGATCGCACCTGAAAGTAAAACCGCTACCAAAAATCAGCTGATGCATGTGTCTGTCCAATTCATGAAGTCTCGTTTCTACCACTTGATAGATAACCGAAAATGGCCTTTCAAACGCTTCGATCAAACTTTCTCCACGCTCCGTATTTCTAGGTTCTAGATAATTAAGGGACTCTACCACCATTTCCCGATCTGTGTCAAACTATTCATAGCCAAAGAGTATCATGCCAAATCGCTATATATAATCTGTATCCGCGCAAGCTGGTAAAAAGTAAAAATTACACCCTGTCTTAGGGGCTCGCGACGATTCGGCGCCGCTGCACCTAACTTATGCAACGTGCGAGACGGAGCGACTCGACCTGCCCAGATCGATGGCGACCCCTTTTCCGTGCAATGCACCTAGCGGGCCCTGGGGAAAACCATAGCGGGATTTCGTTCCTAGTCTCAGTGTTGCCAACTTAGTGGGGTATTGCCGGAAAGTTTGGCGGTTTGAACCCAATGAGCCAAAATTGTATCTAGCGGGTTTTCTTGTAGCTTTTATGGTAGGTACTTTTTTCCTCTCCTGCCTATAAATGTCAAGGTCACCAATCTGTATGGCGGACCGAGACAGATCCGTCTCCCACCCGAGTATGGCAAATTTTGCTATTTGAAAAGTAACATGACGTCATCGGATTAAAAACTAAAGGATATTCGTTTTCTTTTTATGCAGCCTGTGTAAAAATTACCAGCATGGTAATGCCAGGTTGTTTAAAAAAAAAACGGTTTTTGAAGATAGTTTTCATATTTATATTTATTTCTGGAAAAGAAAAGAAAGAGCTACGGATTTCTTATGTTTTCAGGGCAAATACAGGGCGGTTTACCTGTGAAAAAAAAATTTGGCAACACCGCCCAGATCTAGTCCATAGACGATATAAAAGGGCTCTTTGCGTGAGCCATATTTGTATTGACGTATTGTCTTGGTCCACGGAGCGACCGAAGTAAAAGAAAAAGCTCGACATCCAAGTAATATTTTCTCGCAAATAAAAACAGATTTTTTTTCGTATTTTAATGCCATTTATTTGTTACAAGTAGTATTATTGAATAGCAAAATCTCCAAACTCTTAAGGTTAAAAAAAAAAGTTCTTGCATGAAACTCTGTCTACCAAACTGAGTAAAGGGGTTTAGATCTGGAAAAATAAGTAGGTATAAATAGACGGAGATATCAAAGGAATACGAAAGGAATCCTCATCCATATTTCAATTAGCCTGAGAGCACAACAATTGGGAGCAGAAATGTTATATTAGCAAAGGGAACGAAAGCGAACAAAGAGCGCCTGTCAAACTTTCCACACAAAGTAAAGGGAAAATTCGATATCGGGTGCAAAGGGGACTGCCAAAGCTGGGAATCTCCTTCATAATTGTGTACTCATCCATCACTCATATTGGGAGATGGACTCATGTTACGTACACGATAAGCATTTTACCCACGGGTGCACGGTGCTGCGTCAGTTTGTTATCGAGCTCAAGAACGCGTTAAAATGCAGTCTGCTCCGCTTTGTATTATAGAGATAGAGCTCTTTTTAAGGGCTTGTTTACTTTTAAGCAACTTCGGATAAGCGGATTCTATCGAAACTGATCAGAATAAACTGATATTTATTAGTTTCGTCTATATTAATGGCTAGTTTTCCAGTAATTCGACTCGGTTATAACTCGATTTATTGTGGAAATACGGCAACTATTTATTTGCCCACCTCTGCCCAAGTGCCCACTGCCAAGTATAGTATAGGCCTTTTTCCCCTCGCGCCACCTCTTGTGGTCCCTCGAAATCCGCGCCCATGGACCCTCCGCCGACCGACACAACAATGTCGTCCAACCAGAACTAGTTAAAATTGTATTTAATTTTATCTTATTTATCATTAGCCATGGCATAGCGAATCAATGCCTATTTTAATTAGTGTGTACCATGAAAAAAAAAAGTGGCATAAAGTAGTTTTATGATTATAAATCCAAAACAGAAATACGTGTCACCTTTATAAATGGTAGGTATAATCATGAAATTGTCCTTATGGAACAGATGGGAATGAACCTTTACGGCTACGTGGAATAGCACCTATAAAAATACTACCTTCGTTGGCTTCATGTGCTAGCTAGTGTTAATGATAATTATTGATCAAAGGAATTGGCACAGGATTGTGAGAGGTGGCGTGAGCATGAAGAGGCCTTTATACAGCAGTGGGTGTTACCAGGCTGATGATGATGATGATGAACAAAGAAATTAAGGCTACAAAAAAGTGTTTTTAAAATCAAATAAACGAGGGCGAAGAATCAAGCGATCGACCATTTGTAATTAATGACAAATTGTAAGGATCATCGTTGGGAATTTAAAACAAAATTATAGGATGTGACTTTTGCTGGAGGCACTCCCCTAAGACAAAAACATGGCACACAGCAAAACATGAGGTAGACCGACTTTCGTGCAACTGAAATCTGTGTTAAAAATGCTTACCTCAGTGAGCGCGTTACATAAGACCAGTCGATAAAGTCTATGTAGGACGTACGTAAAGTAAAACGAGCTATGTTCAGAATTTTAGAGTGCAGACAGACAGGCAATAAAATTGCCATCAACTCGCTGGAAAGGGCTTTTTCGTGACGAGACTAGAAACCCTCTATCAATCAACATTGACAGCCAGTCGATGGAAGCGACAATTTAAACTGTCAATCCTATCTACCCTAGCCCTCCTATTAGGATGAAAGGTTTTCGAGTCTTTTACTTTTCGGTTTGTAAAAAAACCTTGGCGATGAACTCCTATAAACAAAAATATCCGTCTCAAAACTTTCGTAAGGTCTCTAAACGTTGGAAAATGTAAAAAGTAAAATAAAACGAGTGTTAAATCCGTAAAAAATGTGTTTAAATTAAACGTGTTAAATATCGAATAAGGAATGTACAAAGAGCCGACTGCAAACCTCCAATGATGGAGAGGCACTTTAAGAAGACAAAAGAAAAAATACTTTGTTTCAGTCCCGAGGAGGCCCTACCTATAGAGGGCCAGCGAACATAAAATTAAATTGAGTTTTCATTATTAAATTAAGCCGAAATGAAAAACAAAAAAATATATCGATGCGACAACATACGCTGAAGAAATGGCCGACGGAAACGTAATTTTCCACATCCCACTACGTCGCGCAGGAAGTGGGAAATGAGGGTGCGCTTTCGTGTTACGTCACCCTATCCTTATCTACCGCTAACTTAACGTCGGAGTCATAAAATATGCATTAGCAGTATTATAACAACTTCACTAATCACAAAGAAAAACCCGGAATTTGGAACGTTTACGGGGAAAAAGAGAGCACTGAAACGTTTTTTATGAATCAATCACGAAATTGCCAGGGCGGGATAAGCGGACCATTTCGCACGGGACGTTAGCCACGGCGCTGCCAGTATTAAAACATAAACATTAACGAGACCATTATTTATTTATTGTAAAGCCATTAGTAGGTCCACAAGACAGCACATCAGAGTGTACACTTTTGTTGTAAAGTCGCCCGTAACGTAACCGAGTAGAGTGTTAGCGTGTAAGGGTCGACGAGCTGTCGTGTGTACAGATCTCAGTAGGCTGATAAGTTAATTTATTTCTAAGGTTCGAACAACATCGTTTTTGTAATTTTTTGTATTAAGGTTATTTTCTACTATTCTGTGTATTGGCAATTTAATAAATCTGTTATCTATCTATCTATTTATCTTAATCAGAGGCCGCTTCCGTTGCAACCAATATTTTGAGAATCAGTAGGGTGTTAAAAAAAATAAACTTGCTCGGTACCAGCTAACAGCTCTGCTAAAAAGGTTAATCAAACTGAAAATGTCATCAATGTGATTAAAATCTGTGACTCCTCGCTTTTTTCTCCGTTCTTACGGTTGCGTAGCACAAAAAATAAGGCGAGGCGATTTTAAGTCCTACCTTAGAAGTAATAGAATATTTATTATGTTTTATTGGTTTAAAATGGACTTCGGTTGCAAAGTTTATAAAGAATACAAGAGTATCAACAGTGTTTGGTGTGCGAGCTTCACAACTTTGGAACTTCAAATGTGGACCACAAATTCAAGGTCCAAGCATTTTGTTTATAGTTAAGACAGACTGTCACGAAACCCGTGGCACCCATGTAGAGCCGAGAGTTCTTATTGTAGGCGCAGCACTAAACCTTGAAGATATTGATCAGTCTGGGCTGGAGCCTACCTACTTCGCTCTGACAGAGCAAGCAACGGCAGAACGAGGGCCGGATAAGAGCCTTATTTCCCGCCCAACGCCACAGGCTACATTATTCTGTGTTTAAACGGGGAAACTAATAGAGAGAAACTAGCTTTACCACCAATGAAGGTAATTCTTTCCACGGGGCGCGAAATGTTTATGCGAAGGCTGCTTTTGATGAGAATGGTGCCACGCGCGCATTTAAAAAGTCTCTCAATACAGTACAAACAAAAACGTATTGCCTATTTAGACCCCGCTGATATATTGGCCGAGCGCGGTTGAAAATTAGTTTTTTACAAACCAATAATTTACACTTCCTGACCAGCGGAGTCTTAATAAGCAACCTAGAAACTCCCAGCGTTGTACGAAAAAAAAAACTCATCCCAAACATTTACACTTTCAACCGCGACCTGCCAAACAAAACCGTCCAGACCTGAGGACGTCCACTAGACACCTGGTCGCAAAGGACTTGGAGCGAGCCCAACTGAGCGACACGACAACCCAGGACAGAAAAACCTGGAGCAAGAGAACGAGGAGAGCCGACCCCAAATAATGGGATAAGGCAAAGACAAAGAAGAAGAACCGCGACCGACCAAAAAAAAAGTATTTTCGTGATCAGCGGAGTCCAAACAACCAGCCTAGAAGCTTCCAGCCTTGTACGACAAAATAAGTCGATTGGTCACCAGCTCTCCAGCTATTACTTAGGTAGTGAAATGCAGCAAACTGTTGCTAGTCCATAGGGGGATAAAAACGTTTATCGAGACATCAATCACCCTAAGGAATCTAACGTCTGCCTTTCTAAAATCTTGGATAACTCGAACTACTGGGAAACGATAAATCGGGCTCTAGATTTCATAGGCTAATCGCGTGGTAAAAATTGCGAGAGCGAATTCGTAAACGAAAAAAGGGATAATGAATGTGGGTGGAGGAGAGGTGAATTAATGATGTGGTTATTCATTAATTACGTTTTAATTATACCTTTCGTCGCGTACCCGCGAGCTACGCGATGTCCAATCGGCGGATTCGAACGTGCGCTCTTCCTACACTTGATAATTGAAAATCAATAAGTACGTGTTTTAGTGAACGCTGGCCGGTCCTGGGGAAATTAAAAGTGCGGAACTTTGACGTCTATCACGATTCCTTTAAAAGGTATCGTGATGATAATCGTGATTGAGACTTTAGAATTCAGTTGTCTAACTTTAACAACCACCTTAGCTTGGCGCCCTATCGGCGATACAAATACATGATTAAGTACAGACGTACCGCTCTATTATATTTACATCTATCATATAAAAGAGTGGGATAAAAATAACGTATCCATGTTATAGATATGGATCTCATGTTGGCATTAACGAATAATTGTGTGGGAAATCTAAAGTGAACAGTTCCGTCTACATCAATTTCACTACCACAATTACCATAAATAGCCACATAGTAGAGCCGTGTGATGTAAGAGCGGTCCTAATACACCGAAAACACTTTTCTACGTATCGACGTTTCTAGATCTCTTGCCTTCGACGTCGACGGGCAAACACTCCACCTTGCGCCGAGGGTATACGGTCTCATTTCCTTCCGCGCGACCTTGGTAACCTTTGCGAAATATTATATGCCCCGTCCTTGGGGAGCTTATCTTAGGGCGGTTGGCGCACGCAAACATATTGTACCGCCACCCTCAACAGATTCCAACGAACCGCGAAATTTGCAGGTTTCTGCGACTGTCTGCCTCGTGGCCGACTTGGTACTTACGTAACGAGTCTCCCGCTAGACTTTTACGTTTCAACCTACTTTTTTTACCCGACCGCGCAAGGGATGGAGGGTCGCTTTTCGGAAAGCGTTTGTGGATGTTCCCACAGGACAAATGGAGAAGACAAAGATTCTCTCTTGGCGTAGTATGACTTCAACGAGTTTCGGTAGGCTTACATCTCAATACACGTATCTCTACCGCTCTATATCGATCAAAAGAGTAGATGAGAGTGCACTGTATCAAGCAATATCTGTCCATGTGAACTCTACACTGTAAAGATTAAACGACTCGACGGATCTTGATCACTCGTAAGACAAAAATGGCGGACACGTCGAAACAGTTAAAAAACGTACCTACTTACAGTATTATTATAATCAAATAGAAACTTATGATGCGACCTCGAAAAGTTCGGGAACTATCCACATGAATCTCAAGCGAGACTACACGAGCTTGCCAAAGCTAAAAGCCTGAAATCTAAGCCTATTTGTTGTTTTTATTTAAAGCACTAACGAGATTAAGTCCTGACTAAACTTTCATTCCTTCAATATATTGTCGTTACTTTTTTTCCGGCAGCAGTAGGTTAATGTTTTTGATACGAAACTTTGTTAATGTTTTTGATCTGCAAAAGGCTAAAAACCTGAAAAACCTAAAAGCCTAAAGAGCCTAAAAAGGCTGAAATCTAGGCCTATTCGCTGTTTTTTTTAAAGCACTAATAAGATTAAGTCCTGACTAAACTTTCATTCCTTCAATACATTATCTTTACTTTTTTTCCGGCAGTAGGTTAATGTTTTTTGTTACGCAACTTTTTTTCTCGTCTGCAAAAGGCTGTAAGTCGTAGGGCCCTGGGTTTTATTGGTCCTGCCAGTGCCGTGACGAGAATGTATAATACACGGCGAAGTTTTGAAGCCCCTAAGTCCCAGTTCATGCGACTTGAAAACTTCGGCCTCCAAGTCTAATAGACAACCCTTTTGCTATGTAGACCACGGCCTTAATCGAATTTCTGAGATTATAATAAGGGTCTTTCAGCGCTCTTCATCATAAAGATAACAAGCTTGTTAAGAGCACGCTTCCATGAAAATTGTTAGGGCTGTCCAGCAAGGGCAATAATAACCTACTCGTATGTCTGTATTTAACACTTAAAACTTCTATGTAGTTAAATGGTATTGGACTTATCAAGACTCCAAGAGAAATATTTTCATTTCCATTTTTTATTAACATCAACAATCATATCTATAGGTGAAATATGGGGCACTTTTTTACAGTACTTTTTAAACCATTTTAATTAAAAAATTCTTCAAGCTAAGGTACTATATATCCAGCCTTTAAGTAGAGCCCACTGCTGAGCACAGGCTTCTTCCTTTTTACGCCAACCCCCTCGGTCGAATGCCAATCTCGCACAAAGAGCTATGGAGCGGGCCATGCTAGGCATCTCACTCGTTGATCGTGTGCGCAATGTCGACATTCGGCAAAAGACTTTAGTCTTTAGTGTGGGCGCGCGAATCTTACGACTAAACGCTAAGGTTGTATGGGATTTATTATTAAATCCTTTACGCGGAAACAAGCGGGATCCTTGCCCTTAAATATTTCTGGCTTCCAGGCTTTCAATTTACTTCCATCCATACTTTGCGAATTCAGTGGTAAAGTTTCAATAAAAGCCATGGGAATAACAAAGACGCAGTGAGACGCGTAGCAATGAATTTAGGTGGTAACCAACGAACATAATAAAATTATATTTATGCTAAAAGGGTCCAAGTTCTCAATCCAGTGGCAGGGCCTAGAATCTAGGATTAGATAGCAGAAACATCAAAAATGCAGGAGATAATATGGAACCGCTTATTGCAAAAACCAACTTTAAAAGAAGAAAAGATTTTTTTCATTACTGGCGGTAATGAACCGTAGGGAGAACCTTAAATCTTTTTGGCTCCAACCTTCCTTGCAATCTCAATGGTAAAGTTTCAATAAATGTGGAATGTGGCATAGCCTAACAAAGCCGCAGCGAGACGCGTAGCTTTAAACTGACGTCACAATCTGTCTAGTGTCCCGGTCGCTAACGAGATAGCCGCCTTCGGCGACGTAATTAAACGCCAAGAAGACAGGAGAGCACGGAACCGAATAATATCCTCATTAGAGCAAGTTATACAACCTTCTGCCCGCCAGTGTTGCCAGTGCACCGAGCTAAGGTCTCACACTTGTTGTTGCTAGGCTGAAAAATCGAAATCTCTCCTAAAATGGTCCCAGACTTAAACGCCAAGATGCCAAGAGAGCGCGGAGCCGAATAATTTCCTCATTAGAGCAAGTTACACAACCTTCTACCGCCAGTGATGCCAGAGCACCGAGCTAAAGTTTCACACTATTGTTGTTGCTAGGCTGAAAAACCGAAAACTCTCCTAAAAAGATCTCGGAACACGTGTAGCACGGGGGTCTACGGAGTGCTCCCTACGCCGTAGACGCTCTACGAGATATACTGCGCTCTCTGACGCTATGTCAAGTAATTAACTCGAGCTCCATTAGTCTTAACATAAAAATAAATCATCATATTCAGCTCGTCGTCGCAATACACCGCTATCTGTCCCAATCTATAAGTAGTACCATGGAGAATCTACGCCGTAGATGGTCTACGAAATACATTACGTTACGCCAGGGAAGTACCTCGTGCTCAATATGGTCCGACGCATTGAAGGTTCATATTTAGCTTGTTGCTGCGATACAGCAATCTCTGTCTTGCTATTGGTAGTTCAATAGCGTAGCGACAGAGAATACAATGCATATCGTAGAGCATCTACGGCGTAGCGCTTACGTCGTAGATGCTTCAAGCTACGAGGTGCTTTAAGTTCTTTGACGTCAGGCCACGGAACTACCTCGTAATTGGTCCGAGCATAGAAGAGACCGTCTTATTCAGCCTGTCGCTACTTTACAGCGATGTCTGTCCGTGTAGAACCTACGCCGTAGATGGTCTACGAGATAGTGTCAGAAAGCGCATTGCATTTACGGCGTATTTCCTAAGTCGTAGATGCTCTACGAGATGCATACGTGCCCGTCCATAGAACCCGAATAAGGTCCCGGAATACGAATTGTATTACGCGCAGGCCCTTGTAGCACGAGGGTCTACGGCGTAGCTTCTACTTCGTAGACGCTCCGAGCATGAGACGCTTTGCGCTCTTTGACACACGCCTCGAAACTACTTAGAACGACACCGACACCACCGGTGTAACGCGGCGACAAGCTGAATATGATCCTAACTTATGTGCTCGAACCAATAGAGCTCGAGGTTGTGGCACAGCATATCTCGTAGAGCATCTACGGCGTAGAATCTAAACGGAACTACTCAGTACGAGACAGACACCGGTGTATCGCGGCGACAAGCTAAATGTGATAAATTCTTCTATGCTCGGACCAATAGAGCTCGAGGTTTTTCCTTGGCGTAACGTCAAAGAGCGCAGTATATCTCGTAACACATTCATTCATCTCGTAGAGCATCTACAGCGTATAATCTACATCGTAGGTCCTCGTGCCACAAGAGCCGTAGTCTGTTCTGGGACCTATTTCGGGGTCTAAATGGGAGGTATTTGGCGGGTTTTGAGCCAAGCAATAAAAAAATTAGATAATTATTATATCATTCGATGTACAGCATGGACTACACTCAGGATTCAGGTGCACATGTACTGGAAACGTGTTGACCAGTTTTCAAAATTTCGACACCTATCTTTTAATTTACTCATCTTCGCGAAATTTGCCCCATCGGACCTGGCAACACCGGCCGCCACCCACGACAGCGCGTTTTGAGAACACGCTCTCATTCGCCGTATCCTGCGGGAAGTCGCGGCCACTTGCGGCCAACGCCAAGGACCTGTCCGGGGCTTGATTGTCTGTCTTTTTCACCTATCACGGTTCCCTTTTGAAGGTATCGTGATTATGATCGCGATTGAGACGTCAGATTTTATTTGACTGCGGCGATCGTGATAGCGATCGCGTCGCGACTCGTTTTTTTTATTGAGTGAACAAAATTATAATTTAATTTGTATGGTGTTGTAATGTACAGTTCCCGACGTATAACTTGAAAAATGACCTTGACTGCGCAGTAGACGATTTTTAGGTCTCTTTGGCGGGGGACAAGGGGCGCGACGGAATTGCTATTGCTTCGGACGGCCCCGATTGGTTAAGTTTTGTTTGATATGCGCGAACTCATCCCCACTACGCAGACTTTTGCTCAAGTTATGCGCCGGGAACTGTAACACATTCGTTCAGCTTTATAGATATGGACTGTCCCAATCTTAGCACAAGAATGGGTCAGCCAAACAATATCTATCGGTTTATAATTAAATCAACCTCACTATTTTGTTTGACATAGAGCGGGATAGATAATAGATATAAAATAGTTATAAACCCATAGAAAGGGCCTTTCCCATTCTTGTGCTAAGCCATCTGAACGAATGTTTTAAAATGCCATACAAATAAAATGCTACTGAGTGAACAATTTTGAGATTTTTTCAATCAATATTCTAAAAAGAACGAGTCGCGATCGCTATCACGATCATGGTCGCTTTAAATGACAGCTTCTCATATTTAGATGCAGATCGAAGTCTAGAAACCGCTGTCAAATTGATAGGGATCGTGATACAGATAGATGGATAGATAGATACATACAAAAGATACACTTAGACCCCCGGCTCCGGCGCAGACGATCTGTCGGTCGATTGCTCGCGTAGCGCAAGTGCAAGATATATGGCTGCCGGTCCTAAATTCCCTGCAGGGTCGCGCGCGATCTTTAGGCCTCTATACATTCACGGTTCATCGTGTCAGTTTTTTATTTTATTTTTGGTTTTTGCGAGATTGTAGAGACCGCCCCCAACTTGATCCACCAACCGAAGGTTTCGAGTTGTATTGCCATTGAGAGAGAAAAAACTACCAGCCAGCCCCGCATTTCTTCCTATCAACATGACTGGACCGCCACTTGTACTAGGTGTAACTAAGACTAGTTATTAATATTCTATTATATTCTATCAACAGTCAAGAGCTATGCTGCTTAGGCCCGTAAGATCAATGACAGTTTAAACCAAAAAGGCAAGTTTAAACCCTGTCTGTCGATTAACTTTCATACAAAATACGAGGTTTAATCTATGGATTGAGTTTAAATTGCGATTGATCCTACGGGCCTTAGTGCAATTCACAAAATTAAAAGCTTAAAGTGCTGCACAGCTTATGTAGTTTCTAAGGAAGAAACGGGGCAAGTAAGATAGTGCTTCAGCTAAATCTCCTTTTACCTGAGATTTCCTTAACAAGTCGGTGTGTGAGTACAAAGACAGAGCGTGCCCTATTTCTCTCAAAATGTACTGTGAGGTTTTTAATTTCACAGGCGGATAACGCGCTGAGTTATGGGGACCTAAGCTACTTGATAGCTTGAGATTATATTCCATTACGGGTGCGGCCTCTTCAAGACGGGGGATAAATCACTGGACACGGACTCAAGACATTTGTCGGATCGGAAATTTTACGGTTCGCCTAACTTTGTGTCACTTCACTTAGGCCCGTTGTTGGCCCATTTGGAAAAGTCCGAGGTTTTCTGGACTTTGCCCTAACTCGTGGTACAGTGAAATGTTGGCCTTTACAGCGTTGAAGTGTTGCCTATCTAGTTGTGACTTCAACAATCTAGTTTTTAGTGAGTAATTCGGTAACGGCGACAAATTGTCGACCAAACATCAAAATGGGCGCGAAGGACTGTTATCTATCTATCTATTCAGACCATAAATAAAGCCCACTGCTGGGCATAGGCCTCTTCCCTTTCACGCCATTGTTAATCTAAATTATTTTCTAGATACAAAAACGCAGAATATCTAACTACGCGCAACATAGCACGAATTTCACCCATCATTTTTTGGCGCATTTCGCTCCAAGGCGATTCAGTTGCGCGTGATACAGGTGCTGCTTTATTTCCTTCCCCGCAATTAGCGAGTGTGTTTGCAAAAAAACCAACCCTTTTCATTGCACGCCAGGTGCTGGTTGAAAGACCAGGCGGTTTCCATTCAGACGGACCTACAATACGACGGGGATAATGTTGGGATGGGCAAGGAAGGTCGTCTCTATTCATGGAGCATGGTCGACCTCTGCGCATTCAGATATTCCGATTACGCGTTCTATTCTTTGCAATGTGAGTGTTTGTGACGTAATAAGTCGCATGTTATGTTGTTTGGTAATGAATGACCATGCAAAAAGTTGAATCTGGCTTTTAAGTAAAAAAAATGTTTTACAACCGCGCCCCAGAACATTGTATCGTTTTGCGGAATTCGAGAAAATGGTGAGAAAATGCCTTAGAATAAGTATTATTTATTACGCAGCCACCAAGATTCGAACTATGGACCTCCCTCTCGCTTTAGATTTTTCTCGCTCGATTTCTGCCCACCAGAGGTTATCGTGCATTGCACCAAATACTTCAGATAGGTAATTTAATTTAATCCCTCTATGAAGATATAAGTATAATCTATGTCTAAGTCAGTGGTTCTTAACCTATGGTCCGCGGACCACTGGTGGTCCGCGAGGGCATCTCTAGTGGTCCGCGCGAGGGTCCTGCAGTCCAGCGCACATAGCGATTTGTCAATAAATTTTAATGTTGATTTTGAAAGTCATGTTTGAATAAGTTCCCAATGAATAAAATAACTGAAAATTTCGTTCGCGCTCTTACTCCCTATTGAAAAATATTTTTAACCTCCAAAGATCCGCGTGACTGAAGATCGCGCCAAGGAATTACCGACTAAGCCAGCTTTGACAGGATAATACAATAAATAGCCTATACGTAACCTGTGGCAGGCTCCGATGTAAGGTTGCGGTCTTCAGTTCAATACGCAAAAAATTATAAATTGTAATAGTATCAAAACCCTTAAAAATCGAGTAATCAGTGCTCACTCATAGTATAATGTCGTTAGCCCATGTCAAACCGCACGTAGCCTATCTTTAGGTTAAAATCGGTGAATTTTCAAATGCGCTACGCGCGTGTTTTCTATTCAAAACAAAGGAATTATCCATTATGTAATGTAAGACTTAAATAAGTTAATTTTCAGTCGCGCTGGGTGCGTTTGTTCAAATAATAGCTGAATAAATCTTCATCATATAATTAAAAAGGGAAAAAACAGTGAATTTTAGGGCGCGCTGCGGGCGCATTTTTCACGCACCTGCTACACGTGCTGAAGAAAACTTGATTTTTAAGAGTTAAATCGTAAAATTTTCGGGCGCGCTGCGCGCGTTTTTACAATCAAATGAAATCTTGATGATATTGACGGAAGATTATCTGTCCATCTTGCGGCTTAAAAAGGGTAAAATCGGTGAATTTTCGCGTGTATGTTCCATTGTTCCAAAACAGACTCATATTAATTTCCAGTATTCAACTTACTTCATAGAATTAGGACACCTAGAATCGCAATCAGTGCTCGCAAAGTGAAGCAAATAAATGCATACCAAATTGGTACGCTTTCTAAAATGGCATGTCAGTGTTCAAGGTCACTTTCCAGCGAACGGAGCTCCTGCAATTTTATTCAAAATGACGGGTTTTTGCTGTGTTTGGCTGCAGAAACAGCACGGATAAGAAAGATGAAGGCACGAGGATCACTTTACACCAGTAATAACAACGATTCCACTTTATATTATGTCGAAAAAGATCGTATTTAGATTCAAAATTTTTCTTCCGTATGACATTCAACGTGTTTTATGGGGTTGCCAGTAGGTAGAATGTCGAAAATCACACTACACAATAAAACAATTTTAGAAATATCAATCTGGAGAGCTTTGTTTTAGTTTTCCTGTAACAATGAACGACTTATGAACCGACTTCAAAAAAGGAGGAGGTTTCCAATTTGTGTAGCTTTTTTATAACAATAACTTTTTACCTTTCGGACCGATTTAGATTTTTTTTTAACCACCGATCCAAAAAGAGGGGTGTTATAAGTATGAACGCTGTGTCTGTGTGAATGTGTGTGTGTGTCTGTGGCAGCGTAACTCTTAAGCGAGTGAACCGATTTGGATGAGATTTTTTTTATATGAACGAAGGTTTCCTAGCAATGGTTCAGCAACATATTTCATCAAAATCGGTTCAGCCGTTTATGAGATATTTAGGAGATATCTGCACCTAAATAAATTCCCCCGAAGGCAAAGTTGAGTAGCATTTCCCATTTCAAATTACATTTAAACATAAGTTGTACCTATATATTTTTGTAAGCCATTTTAAAACCCTTCATTTTGATTCTCCGATCAATAGGTTTAAAAAAATCAAAAATACCTTTGTTTGGGGCTAAAAATCGGCTATTTTTTTTTTATCTGCCCAGTGTCACTCTTACAATCAAGATCAATCTAACGACACTACGCAAGTTAAAATCCATCAAGTGGTTTAGGCTGTAGAGCGTGCCAAAGAAATGTACATACATATGTTACCGGCCAAACCCGATTTAAGGATAAACTAGTTTCGCCTAGGCCAAACTAGTTTATCCGAACGTCTTATGGATAAACCGGTATGTCCTAGGCCAAACTAGTCTAGCCGAAGCTCTTAAGGAGAAACCAGTTTAGCCTAAGCCAATCTAGTCTGGCCTAGCAAGAATATGTAAGCTTCAGGATAAACTAGTATGGCCTAGCCCGAACTGATATTGACGAATGATTAGGTATGAATGTTACCATATCTCGTAAACTAAGAGGTTTAGCGCAAAAATAACGAAATTTACGAACCCCTTAATAACCCTGGAACCAAGCCTTTTACTTCTATACGTGTTCTAAAAACCTACATACAGGGTGTTAAACATACAGGGTATTCCTGAAAGTGTGACAGACAGTCGAAAAATATTTAAAACAAAGGTTAGGTCAGTAGGTTTGGTTGGCGACACACTGGCATACTTCATTTTGTTTACGAATGGTCCTTTAAACCGGACAAAACCGGACCTACCGTAGACTTTTTGAACGTAGGCTTTTTCAAATTCGGCCTCTTAATGCGTCCCCTACTGTTCAGATAATTACGGCGGGTTTTTTAATTTTAAGAGAAAGTACTAGGCTAGCATAAATAAGTAGAATCTGTATCACCCCTACTCAAATAGGGCTAGACGAGTTTGGCTAAACTGGTTTCTCCATACGAGCATAGGGCTAGACTAGTTTAGCCTAGGCCAAACTAGTCTAGCCCTATTTAAGTAGGGGTAATACAGATTCTACTTATTTATGCTAGCCTAGTACTTTTTCTTAAAATTAAAAAACCCGCCGTAATTATCTGAACAGTAGGGGACGCATTAAGAGGCCGAATTTGAAAAAGTCTACGTTCAAAAAGTCTACGGTATGTCCGGTTTTGTCCGGTTTAAAGGACCATTCGAAAACAAAAAGAAGTATGACTGTCAGTGTGTCGCCAACCAAACCTACTGACGTAACCTTGGTTTTAAATATTTTTCTACTGTCTGTCACACTTTCAGGAATACCCTGTATGTTTAACACCCTGTATGTCGGTTTTTAGAACACGTATTAGAAGTAAAAGGCTTGGTTCCGGGGTTATTAAGGGGTTCGAAAATTTCGTTATTTTTGCGCTAAACCTCTTAGTTTACGAGATATGGTAACATTCATACCTAATCATTCGTCAATATCAGCTCGGACTAGGCCATACTAGTTTATCATGAAGCTTGCATATTCTTGCTAGGCCAGACTAGATTGGCCTAGGCTAAACTGGTTTCTCCTTACGAGCTTCGGCTACACTAGTTTGGCCTAGGACATACCAGTTTATCCATACGACGTTCGGATAAACTAGTTTGGCCTAGGCGAAACTAGTTTATCTTAAATCGGGTTTGGCCGGTAACACATACATACATATACTCGAAAAACATAAACCTCCTTCTAGGGCAGTCGGGTACAACCGTACAACAGATAACTTTTTTTGTTTAGATCGCAGATCCTAGATTTAAAGTTCATACGCACAAATATTGAGAAATGTTACTGTATATAACATTTCTCTTGTTGACTTCTTGACTTCTTGTCCGCAAACATAATTTAATATGTTTATCACCTTACCAACCAGAAGGAAAGTCACAATATTGTGAAAAGCTTATTACGCTGGCAGCATTATTAGGGTGCATGTGTTGTGTAGGCGATTGTCACAGTCAGCAGCTTTACGCACACATACAAAGCGAGGCGCCTCAATTTCGGGCGGCGTTTTGAATGGACGGACTCCGTCTAGGTGTAGTAAGTCTATGGGCATGTCAGTGTTCAAGGTCACTTTCTAGCGAACGGAGCTCCTGCAATTTTATTCAAAATGACGGGTTCTTGCTGTGTTTGGCTGCAGAAACAGCACGGATAAGAAAGATGAAGGCACGAGGATCACTTTACACCAGTAATAACAACGATTCCACTTTATATTATGTCGAAAAAGATCGTATTTAGATTCAAAATTTTTCTTCCGTATGACATTCAACGTGTTTTATGGGGTTGCCAGTAGGTAGAATGTCGAAAATCACAATACACAATAAAACAATTTTAGAAATATCAATCTAGAGAGCTTTGTTTTAGTTTTCCTTTAACAATGAACGACTTATGAACCGACTTCAAAAAAGGAGGAGGTTTCCAATTTGTGTAGCTTTTTTATAACAATAACTTTTTACCTTTCGGACCGATTTTGATTTTTTTTTAACCACCGATCCAAAAAGAGGGGTGTTATAAGTATGAACGCTGTGTCTGTGTGAATGTGTGTGTGTGTGTCTGTGGCAGCGTAACTCTTAAGCGAGTGAACCGATTTGGATGAGATTTTTTTTATATGAACGAAGGTTTCCTAGCAATGGTTCAGCAACATATTTCATCAAAATCGTTTATGAGATATTTAGGAGATATCTGCACCTAAATAAATTCCCCCGAAGGCAAAGTTGAGTAGCATTTCTCATTTCAAATTACATTTAAACATACTAGTCTACTAGTCTAGCCCTATTTAAGTAGGGGTAATACAGATTCTACTTATTTATGCTAGCCTAGTACTTTTTCTTAAAATTAAAAAACCCGCCGTAATTATCTGAACAGTAGGGGACGCATTAAGAGGCCGGATTTGAAAAAGTCTACGTTCAAAAAGTCTACGGTATGTCCGGTTTTGTCCGGTTTAAAGGACCATTCGTAAACAAAAAGAAGTATGACTGTCAGTGTGTCGCCAACCAAACCTACTGACCTAACCTTTGTTTTAAATCTTTTTCGACTGTCTGTCACACTTTCAGGAATACCCTGTATGTTTAACACCCTGTATGTCGGTTTTTAGAACACGTATAGAAGTAAAAGGCTTGGTTCCGGGGTTATTAAGGGGTTCGAAAATTTCGTTATTTTTGCGCTAAACCTCTTAGTTTACGAGTTAAGGTAACATTCATACCTAATCATTCGTCAATATCAGCTCGGACTAGGCCATACTAGTTTATCCTGAAGCTTGCATATTCTTGCTAGGCCAGACTAGATTGGCCTAGGCTAAACTGGTTTCTCCTTACGAGCTTCGGCTAGACTAGTTTGGCCTAGGACATACCGGTTTATCCATACGACGTTCGGATAAACTAGTTTGGCCTAGGCGAAACTAGTTTATCCTTAAATCGGGTTTGGCCGGTAACACATACATACATATACTCGAAAAACATAAACCTCCTTCTAGGGCAGTCGGGTACAACCGTACAACAGATAACTTTTTTTGTTTAGATCGCAGATCCTAGATTTAAAGTTCATACGCACAAATATTGAGAAATGTTACTGTAAATAACATGGACTTCTTGTCCGCAAACATAATTTAATATGTTTATCACCTTACCAACCAGAAGGAAAGTCACAATATTGTGAAAAGCTTATTACGCTGGCAGCATTATTAGGGTGCATGTGTTGTGTAGGCGATTGTCACAGTCAGCAGCTTTACGCACACATACAAAGCGAGGCGCCTCAATTTCGGGCGGCGTTTTTAATGGACGGACTCCGTCTAGGTGTAGTAAGTCTATGACTTACTTACATATACTTATATTATACTTTAGATCAGGTGAAACAATTTCATGTGAAACACGATATACCTTGGATCTGGTGGTCCGCACTAAGAAAAAAAATATCAAAGTGGTCCGTGGTCCAAAAAAGGTTAAGAACCACTGGTCTAAGTAGATGAAGTTGCCACATGGCCTACCAGTTTTGAGTCAGTTATTGAATTGGGGATTAATCTTTTCATGGGTATGTTTTTTTTTAATAATAACCGATTTTGATATGTAAAAAACCGGCCAAGTACGAGTCGGACTCGCGCACGAAGGGTTCCGTACCATTACCTATAAAAACGGTAAAAATATCAAGTTTATTGTATAGGAACCCCCTTAACCCCCGTTTTATCTTGTGAATAAATATCTTACTTACTTACTTACTTAAATATTTATTTTATTCTGTTATTGTTATAGCGGCAACAGAAATACACAGAAATACTCTAATAAACAGAAATACATCATCTGTGATCAACTATCTAACTATCACGGTTCATGAGATACAGCCTGGTGACAGACGGACAGACGGACGGACAGCGGAGCCTTACTAATAGGGTCCCGTTTGGCACCCTTCACCTACGGAACCCTAAAAAAGTATAGGATAACATCTCTCTGAGATAAAGCCTATGCCCTACATGAGGACCGTAAGTAATTTAAAGATGGTAATTTTTTTTGAGACATAAATGGAACTCTATCATAGTCGTTGCGAGATTACGGCGACGTCTTGAGGCGTGCGCGTGAGTCGTTTACCGCAAATGCGGATGCGTCCAATTGGCAAGGAGGCCGTCATCGAACCACGCTAAATACCGTGCAAGGCTGCGCCGCTTCTGTCTTTACTCGTTGGATAAAATCTATGATAGAACTCAACATCTAGTAATGTAGTCTCCTTATGGCACACCGCACGAAGCGGCTCAAAAGATACAACATCTACAATTGAACGTAGGCAGATTCATTATTATGGAAGACATGGTTTCTATGGAACAAATGTTTCGAGTAATTCAATTAGGAAAACATTATGGATGGACAGATTCTTACTCCGTGGGTTGAGATAGAGGGGTAACAGCACTGTACATATAAATGATCTAACTGAGTTTGTTTGTGTAACATATCGGTGGCCAGTAGCATCATAGATATAGTTACAGCACAGCAAAAAATATATTTGTGATACGGTTTGTCAGAGAGGTATGGAGCGCAGTATCATCAGCTGTGGAAGAGCATGGATAATGTTGTAAATATCAAACTGCGCCCAAGATGCGCAAAGTGTAACCATGATTGATGGGCGATTTTAGGGGTTGCAAAAATGGGTGGAAGTAAGTAGGCGGTTTAAATCACAGATTTTTTTAACAACACATCTTTGCAATTAGCAGCTGATATCTTTATATTCAAGTTTGTTGTATTATAAGAATGGGGTTATTAGGTGACATGAAACTATGGACAGAGTCTTTTTAGGTAATCCGATGCTCATCGACAAATCTTCAATGCAACTGTATGACAGTAGCAGAATAAAAATATTTGATTGTCCAGGGCCCTTAGCCTGTAACGCAATGGCGGGTCAATGGCGTCCCGACAGAAGGACAAAACTGGGCTCTCCTCGTTTTTCTCCTACAACCAGAGGACTAATCCTCTAGAATTAGAATCAAAATATTCTTTGCTGTACTACAAAAACATTAAAAGGACAGACAGCGTTAGCAAATCGTAATTGAAGTCGTCACCTGACAGCCCATTTTGGCACCATTGTGTTACAGGCTAAGGGCCCTGGATCATATCAGTAACAAGGTGTACTGAGCTGTTTAAATATTATGGATAGACGTCAATAATTTTATCCGAAAATGCATAGCATCTTGGTTTTCATCTTCTCAAAATCAGCAATGGAATCACAAACAGGTAATTGATTGAAGTTTTTTAGTTCAAAAGGTTAATTAGCAACATTAGCTAAGTGACTTTCGATAAGTAAGAAAGTTAATTAGGAACAGTCGGCCACAGTCTAAGAGGTATCCTAGTGGTGGCTCTTACCGCTCGCGGCATAGGCGTGCAAATCGAACAAAAGGGGTATCCTGGCGTGTGGCCGACTGTACCACCACATTTTTTTTAGTAAGTAGGTACTTATTTCATTTAATGCAACTTATTGAAAACGGCGTAATGAAAATACATTGATTGTTTTGCCGTACCCCGTAAGCAAAATAAATACCGTACTATACCTATCAATACCTACCTGTTCCTAAAAAGGGGTAGGTACCTACCTCTCTACTTTATAACGATTTTTATGAATTAAAACAAAGAAGTAGATAATAGCTGATCAACTTTTTACATACAGTACAAGCAAAGATTTCATAAATACCTTTAAAATTAACGGTCCAAAGCCTATATCTAATGAAAAACATATAAAATTCTAGCAGGAAAGACAGGGCGTGGTCCTTTCAAGACAAATATCTTAAAAAATAAGAAGCTCATCGTTCACATAACATTACCAGTATTTACGCACATCATTTCTAAAACGTACAAAAGTCTCAAACGGTTTCGAATGTACACAGTAAGGAAAATATCAAAAAATACTTACATCGAGAGACTCCTTCGACGCCATCTTTCACAAACAATTTGACAATTTTGACATTTGTCACAAATCAATACAAGCTGGGAAACGTTTCGTTCAGATTTTATTCAGTAGTTTCCTCCAACACGATCAAACTGTTTGCAAAAAATACAAATTAAAATATTTTACTGGATTACGTGACTCCTATAGAATGGATTATAGCACAGCCTTGCTGTGATTATAGGCACCAAGAATGGCTTTTGTTATGGAAAAAACACTGTTTCATCATAACTTATCTTGATTTTTTTCCATTCAGGCATTCATGGCAACATTAAAAACCTGACACGTCAAAACAAATTGTCTATGTTCGACTATTCGTTTCGCTGCTGCAAAACTGCAAAAGCAAAAAAAATCGTGGCTCCCTCGGTCCCTCCGCCCGGTTTTTCTAAAAAAAACTTATTTGCCTTAGAAATAAAAGACTACTGGATTCCTTTCGTATAATTAGCTATTGCTGTTGCTTGTGTGGTGTGATTCTGATACTAAATAAACCTGTATCGAGTTTGTTATTCTAACAAAAATTTGGTGAGCTCTTTTCCTTTTCTCCATGAACCATGTAAAATTCCTAAATCTGCAATCTTCAGTTGTATTTTTCGGTCGTCAATCTCTAGCACTCTAGCAGTTGTCCTAGGAAAACCAACTGTTTCATAAATTACATGAAAACATAAATTACATGAAACAGTTGTTAAGGATCTCCATAAATTCACCTATTTCATTCCATGTAATAAACAAGTGTTTCGTTCTGATAATATTTTATGCCTTTGTGTTTCAGGTACCTGTGCTTGTAAAGTAATAATATATTGGCTAAATTATGAATTTCTAATGTCTCTGCTGTTCTAAAAGCCTGATGTAAGTATACCTTCACCTCACCAAACTTATTATCTCTAGCAGATTACCTTTTTTATTATCAAGTATGTCCGTTTTGATTAGAGTTTAATAATTTGACTAACTGCAACCAACTGCTGAGAACATTTATAGAACAAAAAATAGGTCTAACGTCTTGTGCTTAAGTGCACTCTTTCACTTCTTACCATGCTTCAGGTAGAAGGCTCGGCAACAAGCGTGAGTTCAGGAATGTGTACTCTGTACATAGCGGGATGTATATGTAGATTAAGTGTTGATTATGAGTATCAAAATTAAAGGAGAATAAATAATGGTTTTATTTCTCTCAATAAATAAGTTTTTATTTATTTTTATCAACATTATACCTCAAAAACAAATACAAATACTTTATTTGTCAAATATGGGTTTGATGGTACAGATGATATTATAAATAGGGTAATGTCTCTCCATATTTTACCTTTCGGCGTACAAATATAATTGAACTAATAATTCTAAAAATGACAAAAAATCATATAAAAAAAAACTATATTAATATTTATTTCAGAAAACAAGGCTGTGACAGTTCTAATTTTTCCTATTGATAAAAATTTTAAAAATAACTGCATTTTGAATTTGCAACAGGACAGGTTTTTTTTAGGCAAAATTTGTCACCCTATCTATACAACCGCAATTTGACCCGCTAAAACTACATTTTGTATTTTGTGGCAGCCTTTATGGCATTAAGAGAATGTATTCAATAATTGTATCATGCAAACAAATGTGCTTACACAAATTGTGTTGTATTGTCTGATCGCTATGAGTACACTTACTCATAGGTGGCAGTTGGTATGTTAATTTATACATTGTGAGTATTATTTACCAGACATAACGCACTATAAAATACTGAAACATTGTCTGTTTGTTGCTATTATCATCAACATGGAGGAAATTCGGAAGGCAAAGTTTTTTGTTCGAAAGTCCGTTATTGGCTTCTTATCTTTAGACAATATTGAGAAACTAATTTCAATATACGTCACGCGACGGTCTGCATACTGTTGGCGGTCATAGCAACAAAACATTTTAGCGCATAAAAACAAAACTACTGGACCAAAATAAAAATTATATAAAATGGTTTCTCAATATTGTCTAAAGATAAGAGCCAATAACGGACTTTCGAACAAAAAACTTTGCCTTCCGAATTGTATCTTTTTGTCCAGTAAATATTTCATAGTCTCAACAAAATACTATCAGCATTCTCAATCCTACAGTATGAGGGTCCGTAGGCTGTCAACCCTTTTCTGGGCCGCGTGCGTCGTATGCTGCGTATTCATCCTCTATGTGGTGGTGGATATGGGCTTCAACCTGCCCACCATCAAGCCGGGCATGCAGGGACTGGACGATGTAAGTGTTTGCTAAGAGAGTAATATTTTTTTTTTTAAATATTTTTATTTATAGACATTCCAACAGCACAAACGAATACATAGCATTGAATATTTTAGAAAACTTACGTCTAGCACTTGTGCCTATTACAGGACGTGCACAGCATTTCTAATCGGACAGTTAGGCAAAACTAGTTTATCGAACATGCAATTAAATTAAACTAAAATTATTTGATCAAACTCATTTCATTTACATGCATATTATTATACTAATTCATACAAAAATAAATAGTAATAGTTCATCTATCTATTCAGAGTGCGGGTGCGGGCGTGCAGGTCTTGACTTTTGTCCTTTCGCAGTGCTGAAGTCACAGACAGACTCTAGATGGGCGGACTGGGCCAATAATAACTCATCTTCCTCTTTTTTCCGAATTTGGATTTATTATAGTGGCCCATTTACTGACTTCTAAGGTCATGAAAGAGGCACACTACATGCGACACCCAGTCGTAACTGGTCCTGGCAACCAGTTTCGGTTTTATTAAACCACGTACGCAACGTATGCGACGTCTACTTCCATTTGATTTACACGCACCTGCGCCCGCAACCGCGCCTGCTGCCACTCTGTTAATAGGCCTATGTGGTCATAGTATACATAAGATTAGAATACAGAACATTTTTTTTTTATTTTGCGCCCCATATCATAGGATAAGTGGTTAATCTTTACATGTATTGACCGCTAGAACAACACTTTACAGTTTTCTACGACCTTTTCTGTACTCTGAATTTTGTATTTTTTTACCCCGGCAGAGCAAATGGGCCTCCTTCGAGTCCAAACTCCAGCTGATCGAGAAGGAGCTCCACCAGCACCATGCCGTGGTTGGCCAGATCAAGTCCGTGATGGATCAGGTCGAGCAGAAAAACCAGAAGGCGCGGGAGCCACAGCAAGGGCCGGCAGCCCAGCGGCCCTATGAGGAAACGTCAAAGACTACCACTAAGGCGGACAACCCAAAGTCTAAGCCAAGTATGTAAATTTTTTTTCACGTCGTTTGTACTGTGTAGCCTTCCGTGGTGGGCCAGTTCAAGTCCGTGATGGATCCTTCAAAGACTTATTCAAAGGCATTATAAGTGAAATTATGAATGAAATGTTTTAATTTCATCTTCTCTCATTTATCAAGGTTTCAACGCATGTTGTGCTTCGTAATAAATGCTAAGCATAAATAATTTGTTGTTATTTCATAAACAATTTTCTATGTTCGAAATTTGATTTGTGCTGTGGGTTTTGTAAACTAAACTTAACAGATATCAGACTCAGATTATTTGTTTCTGAGTCTGATACTGAATATTTTTTTCTTTTTTGCCAGTGTCAGCGGAGCGCGAGGCTCGGGTCATAGTTGACGAGCCGCCGATAATGAAGCCTCACGTGAAGCTGGAGCGTGCCACGTGCCCCATACAGAAGGATTCCGTCCCCAAGACGGACATTCAGGTGAATATATTGCTCTTTCACAGGGTCGATGCTCTTAAAATACAGGTAGCGTCACAAGTTATGAGCGCTGACCTTGAATGCGCAGAAGTAATTTTTTGGGAGGACGGCGACGGAGAGGCGCGCGTGATTGGTAGATCAGTCGCTCTAGCCTCTGGGTACAGTCGCGCACATCGTTTTTTTGTTTCGTCGCAGTAAGAATGACGAAACAAAATGTTTTAAAAAGACAGTTCAGAAAGATTCAAAAAGTTATGGAGAACAATACATATTGGATTGAGATTATTTTTAATTGATCGTACACCCGTTTTATCGTAATGTCCGTTAAAATACATAATTGTATATAAAACCATTAAAATATAACGAGTGCAAAATCAGCAAAGAATACTTTCAATCTTTAAGTTTAGTCACTCTATAGTATCTCACTCAACTATAGTTCAGCTCAGCGTCAGTCTTAGATCCCGCGTGGATATTAGACATTTTGCGCGCGATTGTACACACCTGCGCAGACATCCCCACCAGTTTCGTCGAGCGCTCATAACTCGTACGCTACCTGTACACGCCACGAAAGAAAAGTCTTGACCGCGCCTCTTCCTCTTCCAACGCCCCTATGACGCCCGGTCCCTTCCTGCACTCAAACCTCATAACGCTAAAGAGACCTATAAACCGTCATAGCAAAAATGCAAAAAGGAAAAATACCGCTTAAATAAGCAAAAAATATTTATGCTGCGTATGAGAAACCACGTGATGTCTCAAATCTCTTCTTTCGTTGCACGAATTGTACCGATCTTGCAGTTAGCATCTGCCATTTTCTTCCGTTTTAACTTCAGAAGACACATTTCTCTATGAAGCAGTAGGAATATGGAAACAAAAGTGTGTCCGCAACGTATTTTCTAGGGCCGCATTATTTTACATTTGCCAAAAGTTAAATAATGTTCTTACAATCATAAAAAATTTTAGGATTTGCGAGCGAGAGAGCGTGAAGGGCGCTCTTATGTTTGGTAACAAAATTAACTACCTTATTTAACCCGACGACGATTACGATATTATATTCTGATCTGTCCCAGGTATTGGCAATCAGTATACTATTGTTTTATATTCATTGTTACATAATTACGAAAACAGCAATGTGGCATGAAGGAAGATAATACCATACAATAAAGTATTTCTTATCAGCTTTACTCGCTTTACTATTATTAATGTTTCCACGCTTGTAAAAACGCTGAGTAGCTTACGTAGAAAACATAATCTATATTGTTTAGTGGCTACTCGATCCAACGAAGTTAGTGTCCACTTAGACTGCAGTTCTTGGGACAATTTTAAATGTAGTAGGATTGCCCAGCACCTATGCCACCTTCTGAACTTAGTCGATCCACTCCACAGGATAGATGAGGTCAATACGTGGATTCGTACCTGGGATTGTCAACTGTTTTACCCACCGGTCAACATAACACTGCTCACGCCGATCGATGTTTATGCACTCGTAAACAAATCAAAACCACTATCCAAAGATACTGAAATACGTAGACTTGACCCTGATACATTTCGTTTCAATTATCGCATTAATCAAATAAAGTGTACAATAAGGGTGTGTTATTAAGTTTATGAACATAAATCCGTTGTTTGTTTATTGTACAATAAAGTGTATTCTATCTTCTATCTATCTATCTATCTATCTAATCATATGTTTTACGTTTACACAGATGCTATCGATGTACGAGCGCATAATGTTCGACGACAAAGACGGTGGCGTGTGGAAGCAGGGCTGGAACATCGACTACAACGACAAGCAATGGTCGAGCAAGAACAAGCTGAAAGTCTTCATCGTGCCCCATTCGCACAACGACCCCGGCTGGCTGAAGACGTTCGAGAGCTACTACAAGTCGCAGACGAGGGCCATCTTCACCAATATGGTGGAGAAGGTCAACGAGGTGCCCTGGATGAAGTTCATCTGGGCCGAGATCAGCTACCTCTCGCTCTGGTGGAGCCACGACGCAACTGATGCTGAGAAGGCCACGTTTAAGAAGTGAGTTGAACTTAAAATTTTCGTGTTATTTTTTCAGGATAGGAACACATAAAATATCAAGTCTCCGCATAGTTTTAGCGCCGGTGCTGTATTGAAAAATTCAGTAAGGGGTTCTGTCACGTTCTTTATTGTGACAACTGCAGATACAGTATTTGAGTAGTGAAATTCTTAATTCAGAAATAGGAATTAGGAGCAATTTTACCTGGCATTTCTTTCCGTGACCGAGGAGTTGAGACCTATACTCCAGCAGGAGTTAGAGACGAAATTTTTACCGTTATTTTATA
Organism: Zelleria hepariella; assembly: GCA_949319315.1. Taxonomy (NCBI): domain Eukaryota; kingdom Metazoa; phylum Arthropoda; class Insecta; order Lepidoptera; family Yponomeutidae; genus Zelleria; species Zelleria hepariella. The sequence continues at coordinate 5,528,566 of OX439386.1, read as the reverse complement.
TTTTTTTATCTTTGGAATCAAGTGGAATATATAAAATACGACAATGACACGCCAAGATAAAAAAAAAACTGACAACATTTCGTCTCTAATTCCTACTTGGCATATGGTAGAATAGGCCTACGACTCTAGTCTTAGTGCTGATTTAACTTCTCCTTTATCTGGACCAAAGGATCTTTTGTTATTGCATATCCAGTATAGTGTATTTTTATATACTTAGACCAGGTTTTTATTCCAGCTGTCAAGATGGTATAGGTGCTGGGCAAGTCTACTCCCAAAACAATGTCCCAGGCACTGAAGCGCCGAGTGGTCTCTTCACCCATCTAGTGTGAGTGAAGGTGCCACTGGTCGCTGTATAAATCATCTCATTACGTATATGCAAAGGCTTTATTTATTCCAGGTTACTAAACTCGGGCCAGATCGAAATAGTCACCGGCGGCTGGGTGATGAACGACGAGGCCAACTCCCACTGGCTCTCCGTGGCTCAACAGCTGACGGCCGGCCACCAGTGGCTCATCGACCACCTCAACTACATCCCAAAAAATGCGTGGAGCATCGACCCGTTCGGGCATTCGAGCTCGCAGCCCTACCTCCTTAAACTGGCCGGGTTTGAGAACTCTGTCATACAGAGGGTACACTACAGAGTGAAGAAGGAACTGGCCCTAAATCGGCAGCTTGAGTTCAAGTGGCGGCAGCTGTGGGGTACGTATTTATAGGCCCGGTTTTTGAGTTGAGAATTTTGCTAAGCAAATACTTAACTATCGTTCTGTCACGCTCTTTTGTGAGAAATCTGCAGAGACAGGACGATACTTACCCATTTGCTTAGCGAATTTCTCAGTTCAGAAACCGGCAGATAATTTTACTTCGGTCTACATTTGGCTCGGTATTTTCGGTTAGAAATTAGATAAAATGTCGCTTCTATTAAAGCCAACAAGACCAAGATAATCGGGGAGAATCGACAACAAAAACATAAAGCTGAAGGCGCCGCATAGATCAAACTAAAATGAAGATCTTTGATTGGATAACTGAGCCGCCATCTTGTTTATTGTTCGCTTTCTGATTGGGCGGTACAAGTTAAGCGCGGCGCCACTGTTTGCTCAGTCGCGTTTCGTTTATCGGAGCACTTTGAGCCCTAACTAATCCTCGGGTTTCCTCACGATGTTGTCCCTTCACCGTTAGCGAGTCGTTTTTGCACGTATTGAATCGTCTTTCCTGTGGGCTAGTCTGACTAAGATGACAGGATGGTATAGGTGCTGGGCAAGCCTACTCCATCTAAAACAATGTCCCAGGCACTGCAGCGCCGAGTAGTCTCTTCACCCATCTAATGTGAGTGAAGGTACCACGGGACGCTTTATAAATCATCTCAATTCGTAGATGCAAAGGTTTTTTTTGAGCCCTTTATGCACTCAAGCTCGCAAATGGTTTGATATCCTGCTAACTTTCACTTTCATTACAGACGGTGTCGGAGAATCGGATATGTTCACGCATATGATGCCGTTCTATTCCTACGACGTGCCACATACGTGTGGTCCCGATCCGAAGGTAACCTAACCCCCAAAAGCCAACTCCAAGACGGACTTGCGTCAGTCAGGGTTAGCCAACTAACTCCGGGTTAATTTGACATTTCCACACAATTTTTGACGTTAACTGGCTAACCCTTGTTGACGCAAGTGGGCCTAAGTCCTTAGCCTCTATCTTGACATCACCATGATTATATTTAATGGTAAGACTCTCTCTAGAGCTCTCAGTTTTCCATTCTGGCTGATTTGGCGCCTTCATCTCAAGCTCGGATATGTTCATCTTGCGACTGTTTGCTTCCTGTTGCGCTGATCGACGCCTAAATAATGATGATGAATACGTTCACGCGACAAACCCCTAACCTGTAAAGAGAGTGCCTGAATGATTTGAGGCGCTTTTTACAAGAACAACCTTTGTCCCCAGAGAAAATTCGGCGCTTTTTGGCCAAAACGATTGTCCTACAAGCAAACCTTATTGGTTTTTGTAACATTGCCGAAACTTCCCGATTGAATAACTGTGGACATGGGAAGTTTTTGTAAAAATTGATTAGTGGGGCTAATGCAGCTTGTTGAACAGTGTTGCAAACCGAAATTCGTAAAAATGTTACATTGGCTGTTCTGGTAAAAAACGCTTCATTTGTTTTCTAGGTATGCTGCCAATTCGATTTCAAGCGGTTGCCTGGCAACGGAGTAACTTGCCCGTGGGGTGTGGCGCCGAGAAAGATTGTGCAGAAGAATGTAGCAGAAAGGTATGTGCTCCTTTAACTTTTTTTATTTTAGGTGTTTTGGAAAAAGGAAGATCTAGTTTTCGCGGCTTCTTTTTAAACCCGGCAAATCCGTTTTCGCAACAGCTGTTTCAATACCTAGTGTGTGAAACTGATAGATACATAGATGGAAACACTATACTATACACAAAACTTATAAAACACAACTTTTTACTTACTCTTAGGGCGTTTGCGGGCCACCGCACCGTCAACGTTAACGAAAACTAGTTGACGGCGCCGAACAATACCCTATGGCCGCTGGTCTACCGCACGTCACGACATCGACACATCACTCCTTCACAAAAAATATCCGAAATAATCTCGTTGCCGTTGCGACGTTGCGGTGGACAAACGCCCTTACTCTAATAAAAGTTCTCACGAATTGAAATACAGTCTCAATATTTACATAACCTTTCCGTTCTTGCAGATGTGTATAAAAAAAAACTAAGGCCTTTTTATCAACGTAATGAGATGATTTATATAGCGTCCAGTGGCACCTTCACTCACACTAGATGGGTGAAGAGACCACTCGGCGCTGCAGTGCCTGGGACATTGTTTTTAGATGGATTAGGCTTGCCCAGCACCTATACCATCCTGACAGCTTAACCCGCGCCTTAGTTGGCTCCTCGTGTATTGACTTGTCTTTTGTATTCCCATGTATTGACTTGTCTTTACAACATTTTACAATAATCTCCCTCCAGGGCCTCGCTGATCCTCGACCAGTGGCGCAAGAAGGCCCAGCTTTACCGCAGCAACGCCGTCCTCGTCCCACTAGGGGACGACTTCCGCTACGACCGCGCGAACGAGTGGGACAACCAGTCGCGCAACTACGAGATGTTGATCGACTTCATCAACAACAACGAGGCGTGGAACGCGGAGGTGAGAAGAAGATATGTCTATCCTCGTCCCACTAGGGGACGACTTCCGCTACGACCGCGCGAACGAGTGGGACCACCAGTCGCGCAACTACGAGATGTTGATCGACTTCATCAACAACAACGAGGCGTGGAACGCTGAGGTGAGAGGGAGATATGTCTATCCTCGTCCCACTAGGGGACGACTTCCGCTACGACACGAGTGGGGTAACCAATCGCGCAACTACGAGATGTTGATCGGCTTCAACGATAACGCGGCGTGGAATGCGGAGGTGAGAGGGCGATACGTCTATCCTCGTTCCACTCGGCGACGACTTCCGCTACGACCGCGCGAACGAGTGAGACAACCTACTCGTTCGAAATGTTGATCGACTGCATCAACAACACCGAGGCGTGGAACGCAGGGGTGAGAGGGAGATATGTCTATCCTCGTCCCACTCGGCGACGACTTCCGCTACGACCGCGAGAACGAGTAGTCCGACAGTCCAACCAGTCCCGCAGTTGACAGATTTTTTTAAATAATCTGTTCGACGCGATTGAAAAATTGCCCTATGTAATAACTCCCAGATGACCCGTTTATACAAGGTGGAACCGCGGAATCACACCCTCACGATTGGGCGTCCGAGCTCTTACAGAATACGCCACCATCGCCTGAAACAAACATCCTACGTCTCCATTTTGCAGGTACAATTCGGCACTCTCGAGGACTATTTCAAAGCCGTCCACAAGGATCTGAAGATGTCCGAATTCCCGGTACTTTCGGGCGACTTCTTCACATACGCGGATCGCAACCAGCATTACTGGAGCGGCTATTACACGTCGCGGCCGTTCTACAAGAATATGGACCGGGTTGTGCTGGCCTATTTGAGGTAAAGAATCGAAGTATTTCAAGGTAGGTAGGTAATCGTATGAGGTAGTGGCCACTCCTGGTGTCATGGTTTTTAGGCCGCCTAAAGGCCTCTGTATTTATAGATGCATTTTCAACCCCCGACCAAAAAAGAGGGATGTTATAAGTTTGACTGCTATGTGTGTGTGTTCGTCAGTGACACCGTACGTAGCTCTTGAATTGACTTGGGTGCGTTTTTTTTAATATTTGAAAGCAGGTTTTCTAGCGAGTTTTCTTGGATACGAGTATATTTTATCAACATTGGTTCCGCCTTTTATGAGATATGCTTATTTGAAGCTAAAGTGTCTCAAGGGTATTTAAATTTAAAATTTAGTCTTGTGGCACCTTGACCACTTACATGAAACGTGTGAAGTAATCACAATGACGATGTGTGCCTGGTACATATTTGTAGATGGAGTAGGCTTGCCCAGCCCAGGACCTATACCAATCCTCCCTATCGTTTAGTCAAGTGTATTTTTTATTCTTACACTCATTACATCAAGATTACTGTAAAATGTGCTTGCATATTTTTTCGTTGCGTCTGTCGAGAATGAACATAGACTGATCGACCTACAGACCTGTGGACGGCTCGAGGTTATCCATCTGCGGATGCATTTGTCACCGTCCGCGGACGCATCTGTTGACGTGTAGAGGAGGTTTTGTGTGTACATGTACATACTGTAAATATCTAAACCACAGTTGGCATGGCACCTTTTTTCAAGTTCAGTATAAATAAAAGAGATTAAAAAAAATCGCATAACAGGGCCCTTAGCCTGTAACGCAATGGTGCCAAAATGGGCTCCCAGTTGACGGTTTTAATTACGATTTATTGATGCTGTCGGTCCATTGTCGGTCCTTTTAATGTTTTTGTAGTACAGCAAAGAATATTATGAGTCAAATTCTAAAGGATTATTTCGCTGATTGTAGGAGGACAACGAAAAAATCCCGGTTTTGTCCTTCTACCTGGGACGCCCTTGATACGCCATTGTGTTACAGGCTAAGGCCCCAGGTTAGGTTAGATTCAAGTCCTGTTGAACCTAACCTAACTTTGTACACTAATCTTTTTATCGATATGCACTGTGTTCCATAGAGCCGCGGAGTCAATAGCAGCGCAAGCGACGGTCAGCAAGTCCGTGACCGAGATAGTGTCGCTGTCGCTGCGTGACCGCGTGAAGGCGGCGCGGCAGTCGCTGGCGCTGTTCCAGCACCACGACGGGATTACAGGCACCATGAGGGACGACGTGAGGGTGGACTATGCGAATAAGTGAGTCTATCTTTTCCTTCTTAAAATCAACAGTATGTTAAAAAATTGCCAACAAAGTGGGAAACCACGTATTGTCCTCATCGTAACGAATGTTTTTGCCCAAGGAACTATGCCTGGGAAATCCACGGTTTCAGAGATAATGAGGTTCAAAGACGGACTTTTCGATTATCGTAACACGTCCATTGTGTGATAAAATATTTTACAAAAATATAACCTAAAAACCCAAAAACTTTTTCCAGCAATAATTTATCGAAAAAGTACTTGATTTTGGTGTCTAGTATGCGTACTTTTTGGGTCTGTCGGCGGTCTTTTAACACCATGTATAGAAGGAGCGGGTGATCAAATGACTCGACGGTAAAAGTATTTATTTGTTGATGTGCGAGTGGGTCAATCAATGTATTTTTTGTTCGTTTAGTTAGATCTTAGTGTTTCTGTCTCTTTTAGATCATACATTAGATGACCGCACTTTATTCTAAGATGCGTCTGTCCAGGGCATGAAGTCTGTTTTTCGATATAACCAAAATTTCACGAAATAATACTGTTGAAAATAAATATATTGGTCGATTGTTGGTCTCTTGTGTACCCAATGAAGACAGACAGACCCAGTTAGATTTTTTTCTTTACTTTACGTTCATTGACCCCAAGAATCGTTCCGCAGGCTGCACGAAGCGATCCAGCACTGCCAGTCAGCGATCCAGCAGGCCGCCTTTCACCTCCTCAAGCGGCCTCCGCTGCTCGAGCAAACTGAACCAGATGTCTACTTAGATGTGGACGATATCTGGCGTGCTAGAGACGAGATCCCCGCGCGGATCACGATAGCGCTTGATGTGATGTCACAGTCCAGAAGGATCGTGCTTTACAACCCGCTGGTTTTTACAAGAAGAGAGGTGCTCACGGTGCTGGTCTCCACTCCTCACGTTGAGGTTAGTTGCTTTTGGAAATACCGGAGGTGTGTTTTTTGTTTCCTTTGTATAGTACTGCGCCAAAGGCGAAATCGGATGCATCGGTAGGTAAGAAGAACTCTCAATCGCGAGGTATCAAGACGCGCTTTACCACCTTGGCGGTGCACCAAATGCGTTGATTTACGCTACGCGGCGGTGAGGGTTCGAACTCTTAATCCAGGGTTCTTCAATCATGGTCCTTAGTTTCCGTTCTTGTTTGCGACTTGAGCATCAACTATTCCTTGCGAAATTCTAATGAAGATCATTTCTCTACAACTCTGCCAAACCATTGGGTCAACGCAATGAGCAAGTGGCTTTCCTTACCTCTTAAAAAATTTGCTTTGCTGTATTTCTAACTTCCAGTAACTTGTCCCTCGCAGGTATACGACCCCGAGGGCAAGCCGCTGGAGGCGCAGATCTCGCCTGTCGTCGGCGGCGAGCGGCGGCTCGGTTTCGCCAACAAGTACCAGCTCAGTTTCCTTGTGACCGTCGCACCGTTGGCCCTCACCACCTACACCGTTGCGCTGCGGGACAGTGCGTCGATTAACAAGTAAGTTAGAACTTGTCCTAAAACTAAAAAAACTAAGGCCTTTGCATCTACGTAATGAGATGATTTATACAGCGTCCAGTGGCACCTTCACTCACACTAGATAGGTGAAGAGACCACTCGGCGCTGCAGTGCCTGGGACATTGTTTGGACATTGGACATTGTCAGGATGGTATAGGTGCTGGGCAAGCCTACTCCATCTAAAAACAATGTCCCAGGAACTTGTCCTAGCGACCTGAGATTGTGAGAAATGCTTTGTGACTCTTTCGAGTAGCGCAATCTTGCTTTACGTAGTCAAATAAATCAAGATGACGCTAGTCGCTAGCATTTGCTGCGGTGTTGTACCTTCAATCTGCTCTTCTGTCATTTACATGCTACAGCTATCGGTAGTAGGCTTTAGATTTTACACTCCAAGTCATTTTACACACAGCTTCAGGGATCAGGGGTCCTCTAGAGGACCTCGAGCAAGGGCGTCGCATCGACGTAAACAATCGCCTAAACCCATTTCTTCGTGTTGGATTTTTTTAAACTGTTTGATATGCCTTGTTCTAGATACACGTCGTACGCCCGCGTGCGAGTATACAACGCAGACTACTGGACCATCGGTCTGCCCAAAATGTTCGCCGTGGAGCAACCGCAGAAGCGGCTCGAGGAAGACATCGCCCTGCAGGCTGGCAACGGCACGAGAGTGGTGGCCAATATGAACGGGCTCATCAAGACTGTTGTGGACAGAGGGGGCGCCCTCACACCCGTTCATATGGACTTCGTTCAGTAAGTAAAAGAAGAAAAAAACTGTTAAAGAGGCTTCGAAACTAGTCCGCTATTCAAATAATAATGCAGAAGCAGTAAGCGACTTAGTAAAACAATCAGAAAGAGGAAAACGCATTGAATTTAGTTGTGAAAGCTTCAAACCATGGCTCTACAAGGCTTCCAAATAAAGTCTGAAACTAGTCCACTATCCCGACATACATAAAAAGTAAATGACATGAATAAAGTAAACTGTTTACTGAATTTGAAAAGAGCATCGATTTTTATTGGAAAAGCTACGCGTCCGCCATTTTGAAACGTCATCCGAAAGCGCTCGCTTTTATTTTTAGAGGTCCCGATTGTTTTTGATAAACGACAATCCCTGTCAGAGGGCCTTTGTAAAACTTGGATGGCTAAAAAACTGACAATAGAGGGTTGGCCATAATTAAACTAGCAGTTCGCTCAGAACTATGAACTCGCGAAAGTAACTTTTTGCTAACACCATTCGCACAGGCGCGCGCGCATTGCATACAATAAACAAACAAGCAAGCAAGGAAGCAAGCAAGCAAACATCCATACAAAGTATTTTTTGTATTTACTAATGCACTAACCCGTGCTAGGGAACTTTATAAAGATTTTTATAAGGTTAAACAATTCGCTCGGGACAGGATTTGAACCCGCAACCTCTTGCATTCCGTGCAGGCGCTCTACCAATTGAGCTACCGAGTCAAGTACTGTCTTTGCGAATTTTCCAACCTCATTGAAGCTAGACAGTACTTGCTTCGATCAAGGATAAAACTAGATACAACATAGAACTCTGAAATGTGTCTGGAAAAATAGATGCCCAAACTACCTTGGGAGCTTATTTGCTCGTATTCTATGCAATTAAAGTAAAACTGTACACTAATGCAATAAGGTTGACATTCGAATATTAGACGTATGGTCGAAATGATGTTTCGTTTTGTTCTATTGCTGATATCATTTGTTTTTGTGGGGACAAGTTTTTGTTGTGATTTTATACATAATGCAGATTCTATGGGATTGAGTTCGGTGAGTACTTGACTCGGTAGCTCAATTGGTAGAGCGCCTGCACGGAATGCAAGAGGTTGCAGGTTCAAATCCTGTCCCGAGCGAATTTTCTAAGCACGAGATCCTTGGAGTTTCTTTACCATGCTTCTTCTCCAAGAACGATCAGAGCTAGTGAAGCTGGAGAAAAAAAGTAGCTAGATACTTAGTATTAGATAGTAATAAGTATCAGATTTATATAATTCTTTTTACTTTAGATCAGTCTTTCCCAACGTGGGCGATAACGCCCCCTTGTGGGCGCTGCAGGCCTAAAGGGGGTCGGTAAGAGACCCAGAAAAAAAAGGGAGCGTTGTGTAGGGCTTTGGGGTCGATTTATAATTTCTTCTACCTAGCTAGGAAGACTCTTAGACACCGACTGAGCTCTCGACTCGAATATTTATTCTCAAAGTGGGCAGTAGACAAAAAAAGGTTGGGAACCCCTGCTTTAGATAATATTTTGACGTTCAATGTAAATAATTTATTTATGTCATATTGAATAAAAACCTTTGATTCTTATTCTGAATCTTTTTTTAACCTTATAAAAATTCATACAAAGGCCGGATTGATCCAGTAGACTCGGAGAACTCTCGCTTCGCTCGATCGTTCAATAAATAAATCTTTCTCTTCCAGGTACGGGTCCCAAAAGGCTCCGGACAACAACAGCGGCGCCTACCTGTTCATCCCGGACGGTCCGGGGCGCGAGGTGAAGACCGACCCTTACCCGGAGATCGTGGTGTGCGAGGGCCCCCTCAAGGCCACCCTGTATACGGCCCTGAAGGGCTCTAACGCGGCGCAGATTATCATGGCGGTGAGTACCTCTTCTATCGAGGTAGACTTAAAATTCTCGGCGGCGACACCGCGACAATCGCTTTTTTATTTATTTATGTGGCATTGGAAGAAAGGAGTATAAATGATAGGAATGTAAAAGGAACATTAACGGTATTTAAGATGATGCGTGAAATGAAGTGTGGGCGAGAGGGAGAAAGAAGATTGATTTAAATTTAGAATTGGAAAAAAACAGAAGGTATTGAAGTCAGTTGGTGGCGTTTTGGATTTGAAGATGTAAAGACGAATAAAGGTGCTTAAACTATAATAAAACAGTAATTTAAGTCCATTATTTATTTAATATTTAGGACAACAATATAAAAGAAAAGACTAATGGCAATCAAAAATCTTTAAAAGCAATTAAAGTTTCCACTGGTAGCATTGGCGTAAAAACAAAAAACTACCTAATTGCCGATTTCTGAATTGAGAAATTCGCTAAGCAATCACTTAAGTATTGTTATCGTTCTGTCTGTGCTGATTTCTCACAAAAGAGCGTGACAGAACGATACTTAAGTATTTACTTAGTAAAATTCTCAATTCAGAAACCGGGCCTTTATCTCCTAGATATAACTAAAAAATTAAATACAAACAGGCAAACTATAGTCATTTATCGTGCTCTCGATCGCTTAGTTAGTTAGTCGAGTGTATTTTTTATTCTTACACTTATTACATCGTGATTATCAAAATTGGTTAAGCCGGTTATTAGATATGCCGAAGACAAAATACTTATTTGTCTATGGATATGCTAATGTGAATCTAAAATGTCGGCGGTATTTAAAATTTCTAATTTAGTAGTTATCTCCAGATAACCCTGTACAACAATCCGTCGCTGCCCCAAAGCGAAGTGGAGATCAGCAACACTTTCCTGCTCGACGCTCAGGCGGATGACATCGAGCTCGCCATGCGATTCTCGACCTCCATCGGCAACGGCGACGTCTTCTATACGGACGTTAATGGCATGCAGGTGAGTGTACAGCTCACAGATTATTGCAGGGAGCAAAAAAATTGTTTTTTTTTTTTCGATTTCTGTAATTTTAATGTCGTCTAGTGCTCTTATTCGGTCTCATAGTGCTTTGATCATTAGTGACAAAATTTCAGACGTTCTCTCCTACAGTTACTGTACCTATGTACAAACGCATATCAATGGGTGTACGTACGCATGTTTTTATTCGCTTAACTTACGGGCTTTTTTGAAACAAAATTATTATTGGTACTATTAATTCTTAATCTCTTAAATTGACATTTAAATTGTAAACGTATAAGGCGCAAGTTGGGGTACTATACGGGGTGTTGTTTCGGTACTATACAGAGCTTTAAACCAAAATATAAATTTGATAATTTTCAAAAAAAATATTGATTAAAAACCATTTTTTTTTGTTATATTTAATAACGGCGACGTGCGGACACAGCCTTCTACACAAGGCCATAATTTCATGATTTTTGAGTATTTTTTACGGTTTTTTTTTAATTATATTTTTTGTTTCAGTGTGGTGTAAATAATTACCCCTGAGTCGGTTGTCACTTTACAAAACAACACCTTGTATGTAGATCTTTCAACCGAAACTACTTATAAACTTTTCAGATGATCAAGCGCCGGTACTTCGACAAAATCCCGCTGCAAGCGAACTTCTATCCGCTGCCAGCCGCCACGTACATCGAGGATGAGTACGCTCGCCTGACGCTTCTTACCTCCACGCCACTTGGCATGGCGGCGCTCAAACCTGGACAGATCGAGGTAACTTCTATCCGCTGCCAGCAGCTACGTACATCGAGGATGAGCACGCTCGCCTGACGCTCCTTACCTCCACGCCACTTGGCATGGCGGCGCTCAAACCTGGACAGATCGAGGTAACTTCTATCCGCTGCCAGCTGCCACGTACATCGAGGTTGAGCACGCTCGCCTGACGCTTCTTACCTCCACACCACTTGGCATGGCGGCGCTCAAACCTTTACAGATCAAGGTAACTTCTATCCGCTGCCAGCTGCCACGTACATCGAGGATGAGCACGCTCGCCTGACGCTTCTTACCTCCACGCCCCTTGAACTGGCGGCGCTCAAAACAATTGCTAGTAGTCGGAATTTCTTCTTCTTCTTTTGAAGTAAGAGATAACCAACCTCATTAGAAGTCGCCAAACGAAACAATGAGCCGGTAATTTGCACACCTTAATCGAAATTTAGAGAGTTCTAAAAACTTAATAAAAAACATATCAAAAGGGCAGCCGGTAACCTTATATGTGAATTAAACCTTTAGGGGCGACTGCACTATAAAATATCCTATAGTTTTTTACCTTCCCGGTCCCTTGCCTCTACTAAGGATGCCTCTCCCACTCAGCGATGTTTGGCGGTATTTTTCTCCGCATATTTTTCTTTGTTTTCTTTGTTGATAAATAGCTCGGGAGCACTCGCGATTCCGCTCCACTCCCGTAGGTTTCTCAACCGGGATTGTCTATTGTTCTTCAGATACACTAGTGGTTCGCCCCGAACAGAGAACTCGTACACATTGCATATAAACTTTACAACCCCATATCTCGGCAATCCCTCGACCGATCTGGCTTATGTTTGAATTTAAAAGTTCGTTTAATATCATTTACCATCCTACCAAATTCCGTGACGATCCGACTATATTTGCTCAAGTTCTCTTCGAACGAACATTCATACATACATGCGCCGGATTGTTCCAGTAGACTCGGAGAACTTCTCTCACTTCGCTCGCTCGTTCAATCAACTGTTTTCCACTTGTCATCTCCAGATAATGCAAGACCGCAAGCTGAGCCGCGACGACAACCGAGGCCTCAATCAGGGCGTCACAGACAACGTGCGTACACGACACACCTTCCGCCTTATTGTGGAGAAGGCCGCTCCCTGCGATGTGAGTGGATTTTATTTACACTCTGATCACTTTTTGTTCTTTCTAAAGTTACTGACCCGCTTTTGCAGGTTAGATAAGGTTCAAAAGATCGCTCGGGATAGGATTTGACCTTCAAACAGTTGAATAATTCGCTTCAACCAACAGTTACGAGGCTCGGGCCACGGCACGGTACACCAGAGATCGCGATTTTTTTACCCCCGACGCAAAATGAGGGGTGGTATAAGTTTGACCGCTATGTATGTGTGAGAGGTCAGAGTGGCATCTTCAAGACAAGGCAACCGAAAACCTATAGATCTGTTCGCATGTCAAACGGCACATGTGGTTCCAAATTATGCTACGCTACACTTGCTCGAACGCTTGCTTTCACGACGCGTTCAGCAAAATGTTGACAAGGGTGTGTGTGTGAGAGGGGGGGTGTTTGTGTGTGTATGTGAGAGGGAGGGTGTTTGTGTGTGTGTGTGAGAGGGAGGGTGTTTGTGTGTGTGTCTGTCTGTGGCACCGAAGCTCTTAAACGGGGGAACTGATTTGGATGCGGTTATTTTTATTGGTTGGGAGACGTCTACCAGTCTTAACGCGTATACAATTTCTAAGACAGAACGCAAGCCTAAGGCTGAGCATTTATTTATTTGACCCACACCAACCTTACGGTTACGGTGAGCACATAACAGACAATACATACATGGAACAAAAATATCCTTAATTAACTTATACATATAAATTATAAATATAAATTAAATATGAAAAGCCAGCCCGAATGGGCATTGGACAACACAATACATGAATACGGCGTACGCGGTTTTAGTCCGGCCTTTTGCCTCTCTTTTTGTGCCAGCTGTGCGCGAACTCTTTAAGCCTTTGGAAGTTCGCCGGCCCTGAAACGAGATCAGAAAAGTACACAGGTCCCTCCTCCTCGCGAGTGATACCGTCAAGCATTCAAAGCAAGCCTAAGGCTGTCATCTTAGGCCTTCTGACACTACTGTTTTCATTCCAGAGCAAGCCGCCCGCGGAGCACCCGTCCGGCCAGCTGTCTATAGGCGCGCACATATCACAACAGACGCTGTTGCAGCCCCTGATCGCTATGCACTATAGGTAACAATAGGTTTGGTAGCTATAGGTACAATGTCCCAGGCACTGCAGCGCCGGGTGGTCTCTTCACCCATCTAGTGTGAGTGAAAGTGCCACTGGACGCTGTATAAATCATCTCATTAGATGTAAAGTAAAAAAAAATCCGCACAGTTGCTAGTCCCACTGGAAACTTTGTTATTTTTAGGATTAGGCCTGCCTATGCACAGATTTTTACTTTCTCTAAATTGAATTTCATGTAAACCCTTTTAGTGCATTTTTTTTAATATTCAAACCAGGTTTATTAGCTCTTTAGTTTTCAAATAATAATACGTAAATAATGTGCTTGCAACTGTCATCATCATCAGCATCAGTTCCTGTCATCCCTAATCACGGACATAGGGCTCTCAAAACAGTTTTCCAATCTAGCCGATTTTGCGCCTTCATCTCAAGCTCGGATATGCTCATTCCGAGACTGCAACTGCAACTTTTTTTACACGATAAGCACACTGACAAATACAAATACGTCTAAGTTATTATTTTTATTGCTACAGCTCACGGGAGGACGCGCCACGCCCCTCCTACACACCCAAGTTTGCCTCCGGGGCCGACCTGGTTCTAGCCGCGTATGACGCCAACGTCTCTGGGAAGGTAAGATCAGATAAAACAAGAGCTGTTATGGGCTGCAATACACAAATTTTGGTTCTTACTGCAATATCATTAAGGCGCTGGGCATAGTGAATCGCCCGCGCGCATAGAAAAATGCACAAAATCGATTCCTGTATCAAATACACTAAACAAATTGAAAATTTTCACATATCAAACCCTAGAATTAGGTGAGACCTATCTAAAACAGCCATTTTCGTGTTGACATTCATAAACGTTTTGAAGATATTTTTCTTGAAAAAAAATAGGCGGCGCACTTTTTTTCAAGCAAAATATCTTGCAATCTGTTATGGATATCAACATGAAACTGGCTGTGTTAGATAGGTCTCAACTAATTCTAGGGTTTGATATGAGAACATTTTCGATTTTTTTTGTGTATTTGATACAAGAATCGATTTGTGCACTTTCTTTGCGCGCGGGCTAATTCACTATGCCCAGCGCCTTAAGGACTTTTCTTGATATCGCGAGCTTTAGTAGTATAGGTATTATTATTACTTGACTTTTCGTTCGAGAAAGCAAGCGTGCTCTTTCTACGTCACGTTATCGGGGCGGAGGCGGCGGGGCCGGGGCGCGGGGAGGAAGCTTCGCATACTAATTTGAGACGGAAAGATGAAAAATATATTGCATTCATTCGCACCATTCTCACCGCAATTTTTCGGCGAGTCCAAAGTCCAATGTGTACTATACAGCGTGCTTTCATGTGTACGTAACTTAGAAAAGAAACAAAACAAAATCACACGCTTACTGTGAGCAAAAACATCGTGAGGAAACCCGCGGCTTAGTTGGCTCCACACGTATTGATTTGTCTTTCCTGTGGGCTAGGCCGACTAAGCTGTCAGGATGGTATAGGTGCAGATTCAGATTCAGATTCAGATATTTATTAATAATTTTCATTACAAGTCAATTAATCGATTATATTATCATTCATTATACCTAGTAGGTACATTTTGTTACATAAGTGTAACTTAAAATATTTGTTTATTATCTGAAGTAGGTAAGTATATAAATTTGCATAACAAATGTCATAGTTATTAAATTAAAAATATAATCATCAGTTAAGTCAACAATTAATAAGGTAATAGGATAAAAATAGAATTTGATAAAATTAAAATATAAGTCACTGAATTAAAAATAAAGTTAATTAACCTTATTACTTGTTGGGCAAGCCTACTCCATCTAAAACAGTGTCCCAGTGTCAACAGGCACTGCAGCGCCGAATGATCTCTTCACGCATCCAGTGTGAATAAAGGTACCACCGGACGCTGTATAAATAATCTCATTACCTAGATGCAAAGGACTTAGTGTATGGGCTCACATTTTAAACCTAACCATCTACAAACCTAACTTGTCCCAGGCAACACTTTGTATGCCGAGTGTAGTGTTTTCACCTTACAATAAGTAATGAAAAGAATTCAGTTTTTGGTTGTTTCACCAACAGACTAAAAATGGCGTCGCCGGGCGCGGCGTCGGTCTGACATTCCAGCGTGTGTACCTCGACCGTTGCTATGGCGACCGTGACGTCACCAACTTTTACCCTCTCGGAGATGGACTGGTACGTATCACAACGGCTGTACCACTCAATAATTATTCCTTTCATTACAATGGGCCATAAAATAACACACAATTTCTTGGCTCGGAACGAGGGCTACCGTTTTAGTGCTCATTTGTTGACGCCACTGACGATTAAGGTCATATTTCGGACGTAAAAAAATTTTACTAACATTTAAATCATATTTAATACCTACCTTAAAACTGTACCAATAAAACACACCCCCGGATGTGTTATATTGGTAGAACACTATTTTCAGAAAGATAAAACTGTTTCAATGCAGTGGCTAATAGCGGGACAGTAACTATTTGCCATAATTTAGTCTCAGGATTTGCAAAATATTCACAAAAATCCGAAAGAAATTGCCCATAACAGTGACATTTCTGACCAATACGCCACTAGCGGCAAATCCAAGTGCGGTAATCCAGCATCATTACTCCAAGGAGTTATCGATAAACCCTTTTAATGTTACGCCTTTCTTATTTTTAGCTTTCCTTACGCCTCCATTCATCCACAGGTCAACATAGCCGAGATAACGGGCGCCCCCGCCGACCGCGCCTTTGACAGCTCTTTGACGTTCGTGCACATAAACGCACCCCTGACAGATGGTACCATCACGCTTTGTCCAATGGAAGTTCGCTCGGTGTTCGTCAACAATACTAGAAAGCACTGAGGTGAGGTTTGAACATGTAACGCAATGGCGTGTCGATGGCGTCCCAACAGAACGACAAAACTGGGGTTTCCTCGTTTTTCTTCTACAGCCAGAGAACTAATCTTCTAGAATTTGAATCAGAATATTCTTTGCTGTACTACAAAAACATTAAACGGAACGACAGCATTAATAAATCGCAGTTGAAGCCGTCAACTGGGAGCCCATTTTGGCACCATTGCGTTACAGGCTAAGGCCCCTGGTCGCAACTAGTTCGTGCAAACAAACGCACCCTGACAGATGGAACCATCACGCTTTGTAAAATTGAAGTTCGCTCGGTGTACTTCAACAATACTAGAAAGCACTGAGGTGATGTTTGAACATGTCGCAACTAGTTCGTGCATACAAACGCACCCTGACAGATGGTATAATCCGCGCGGAATGAGAATGGGATGCGACCTTTTGGAACTGAGACGCGCGCAGTAAGCAAACTCACGTCGATGCAACCTTGTCAAAGTAAAATACAGTATGTTTTCGATTGACTTTGACAAGGTTCCATCCCATTCTCATCCCGCACGCATTATACCATCACGCTTTGTCCAATGGAAGTTCGCTCGGTGTTCGTCAACAATACTAGAAAGCACTGAGGTGATGTTTGAACATGTCGCAACTAGTTCGTGCATACAACAACGCCTCTAACAGATGGATCCAGCACGATTTGTCCAATGGAAGTTCGCTCGGTGTAGAAAGCACTGAGGTAAGGTTTGAACTTGTCGCAACTAGTTCGTACACAAGACAACGCCTTTGGCAGATGGTACCATCACGCTTTGTCCAATGGAAGTTCGCTCGGTGTTCGTCAACACTACTAGAAAGCATTGAGGTCATGTTTGAACCTGTTGCAGATGCAATTTTAGACCATAGAACATTGGCTCGACGATATTATTAAACCAGTGAACTAGGTTGACGAAAGACCGAGGGAAGGTTGCGTGAGAAGGATGAGGCATATGCCCCATAACCTTAGGCTAAATATTATACTGAATTATTGATAATATACCGAAAAATATGGACTTGCAGACAGTACCGCTGACGTTTTCACAGACTATTTGAAAAATGCGCGACAAAATGTGTCAGTTGTTCGGAGTCAAAAGTACCGAGTCTACTAAACTACTAATTTTTAATTCGAGTCCACGGAATGACACTTGCTAGTATGGTACTGACAGATAAAGCCTTTGTAACAACTGTCATTCCGTGGACTCGAATTAAAAATTAGAGTTTAATAATTTCACGCTTTTCATCGAAAAACACTTCCGTTAAACAACGTTCTACAAAAGAGCGTAAGCTACTGGTCAGTAGGATAACACTATTGCAAAAAAAGTTGAAAAAACTTTGTTTTTTTTTTCAAAGCTTTTTTTTTAGTCCAAATTTTAACATGAGTGTGTGCATTTGCGTAGTTGTTATGTAGATAAAACATTGTAAAAATCAATGAAAAGCTAATTTTGAAAATACGGAACGTCATTTTATGTTATTTAGCGGGTGCTATTACCCTGTAAAAAGAGTTAGGACCTTTTGTAACACTTGTAGATAGAGTTATGAAATGATACAAAAGTTTTGACGTCCTATGTTTATGATTCTATTTAGGTTAATTTTGTGATACATAGACTGATGTAAGGATGGAATTTGGTCGTTGGACCAGGTAAGCGCGATGCGTTATACAACATGCGCACAAAATGGTGGTTTTAAAAAAAAATGTGTTGCATAATATTGTTTCTGAAAAATTTAGATAGCAATTTTTTATATTATTTATTGTGTGAAATTAAGTATGTTTTATTTATTTATTATAAATATTTATTACCAATTATCATCACAATCTTTAAGCGGAGTGAGTGCAAAGAACGTGCCCTAAAAGGGACATCCCAATCGAAAATGTCTCCGGTTTTAGCAATAAATTAGTGATCCTAAACTTCAAAACTGTTATTGCCAATGTTTTGGGTCCAAGTGGAAGTACCCTAGCTAGATAGAAGGGAATAAGGGGAGGAGCGCTCGTGTCTATGATAATATAACTTGTGATGGCACAATTAAATTGATATGCGTCCGAATGAAGGGTTGGTCAATGATCTCACAATTAATGGCTTATAATAATATACATGGTATACTTTTTGTATACAGGGCAATTTTTTAATTGCTTTATACCTCGGACACCCCATCTTTTAAATGTGATTTCCAACCACTTTTGTTCTACGACTTTGGTGAAAGCGCAATATTTTTTTTTTTTTTTAAATAGACGCTGGGGCGCGAAAGCGCGCCGCACAGGCAGCGCTAGAATGGTAGAAATGCACCCTTTTAAAGAATAAGTAACGTTAAAAAAGTATCAAGCTTTTCGAATAGCCTTAGAACAAAAGTTGTTGGAAATAACATTTAAAGGTTGACGTGTATCAGGAAAAAAGCTATTTAAAAATGGTCCTGTTACTATTAGAACCTTTCCTAAATGTATATAAATAATCTTAAATAGCTGATGTGCATATAGATAGATAACTAATACAGACAATGTTTACTTTATATTTGAATTCTTGATAGAAAATAAATACCTACTGTACATTATGTACCTCAAGATTGGTATTTGTTGCTTGGGTAGATACCCAAGCAATAAATACCAATAGCCAGATGGCTATCCTAGCAAATATCTTGAAAAAACTAGGTATGTAACGTGAGCAATATAGTGTAAAAAAATACCGGCCAATAATATTGAGTGAATTATGTTACGGAAATCTACAAAATGTGATTTTCATTATTTGTTATAGTTGTAGATAACCTTAGAATTTGTAAATATTAGAAATAAAATGTTAATAAATTATATCCTGTTTTATTTCCAATATTTCTTTCTTTCAATCGTACATTCCGTGCTTTACATTGAGCATAGGTAATTAAATTTTAAATGCATGATTTTACCATAAAAAGGCATCAAGTGTTTAATTTTCTCTATGTATCACGCTAGTAAATTTAATATTCTACCAATGGCATGTTAGTACACGGTTAAATTAATAATTGAATTAAACTCAAATTAGGTACTGGTGTGCCCCAGTGCCCACGAAAGTACCTAGAACGTGCAGTAATTAAACTAGATTCAGTTATAAGTGGATATCAGTACCTACAACATGGTGTATTAGCAAGGTGAAACAAGATCGATCCTTGAAAATACTAGCTTTAAAAATCTTTTTGGAACTGTATTTTATTTTTTGTTTGTTTTTTACAAACTGTACTTACATCTTTTTGACTTGCTGGTAAAACAGTTGTGTACCGCAAATCTAGCAAATATACGTTGTAAAGATAAATTAAACACCCTGTATATTTTACACCATCAATTTCAGACTAACTGATTTCAGTCAGTTGTATCTACGCCCCGAAATAACATGAAAGGCAAAAAGGAGAGGCCGTTATGGGGTTTTTGGGATCTTCTTAGGATGTTTTGTCTGGACAGCACCATAGTTGGACTCAAATACTTTTACTTGTACCCTGACAAGGTATCAAGGTAAGCCAATCAACTTGTGATGATGACGATGCAGCCTGCCACAAATCTTCAATAATGTTCACTCGACTGCGCAACCAAAGGAGGCTAATGATTTTCTCGAGTATGCATGTAAGTACAGATATAAAATGGCTGGAAGGATTTTGACGAGTAAAGGATTCAAATTAAAGGCTACTTCTTCATCGGTTTCTCATGGCTCAGGATCGGGACCATGTCGTACTCGCTTCCATTGGGAAGCGGTCTTCGGACCTATGAACGGCCCGGTGAATGCAGAATCCAGCCGCTGCCAGTATCACATTAGACCATCTGTTTGGTGCCGCTGGCGCGTTTATTGCCACTAAAAGAGGCTTCATTTCTTCTAGATGCTTCTGGGCAGTGAGCATGTCATTTTCGCTGTTTTTCGCGCTAATGCTGACCGCCCTCCTATACAACCGGTTTGCGCAGATGCCCACACGCATCACGATCGAGGATCAATACGCGCCGCTCACCGGGCTGCCCTGGCCCGCCATCACTGTCTGCTCGCCCAACCAGCTTACTATTAGTGGGATGGTGCATTTCAATAGGACTCTTATGTAAGTATCTTTCCTCTATTTCTTATCTAGATATCCTAGGGCTGAGGGCAAATTTTCGGGAATCTCGCATTCAACACTTCTAGAAGTACCTACCTAAAGTTACATTGTGAAGCTACATTTTACATACAGCTACATTACAACCAAAGTGTAGGTACACTCTGACATGCTGTCGTGTGTACACACGACAGCACGTTGACGCTTACACGCTAGCACTCTACTCGGTTACGTTACGGTTGACTTTACAGCAAAACAGTCTGTCGTGTGTACTATCTTAGTACCTACCTACCTAAAGTTGCATTTTGAAGCTACATACATAAGTAAGCTAAGCGCAATTTTGTTGTCACAGCGACGGCAACCTGACCTTGGACCTCAACGAGGCACTGCCGCAGTTGCTGGGGTTCTACGAGATGCTGCCGGAGGTGAACCCCGACCGGCTGCAACACTTGCAGCGGCTGATCGACCTCAACCGACACCACGTCAGTTACCTACATTTATACAACGTGTTACAAACCATCCTAACATTTTTTTTACAAGTTGTAAACTACTGGTCAGCAGGTGTCATATCTGTAAAAAAAATAATAGGTATTCAAGTTTTATTTTATAAATGAACTTAAAATTTTCAAACTTTTTTGTTTTTGGTAGAAGCTCAAATCACCGTTCCTAATCTATGCTTGCTTACCATTCTTGGCATATAAAGCCCAGGAACTAATTCTCTTTAATCGCATAATAAGGTGCTCATTTGACATCGACAATGTCTTTCTGCTGGTGCCAGTAGGTAGGTAATGTCTCGGCTTCTTTGCTAAGCATAAATGAGACATAGAAACGATCTCTCCACCCTTCTTCCTTTTCACTCCGAATGAAATTCTTTTCACCAGATAAACGAGGTGATAACATCTCTAGCGCTAAGCTGCGACCGCTTCATCAAGATGTGCGTTTACCTCGGTAATGTGGTCGATTGTGCTGCGCTCTTCAAGCCCATACTGACGTCGCATGGGCTGTGCTGCACGTTCAACAGCCCCTACCACCTCAACGATCTGCATATCAAGTGAGTCACCATCAGAATAATACAGGGTGCACTCTTAGTCGATAGCGAAACTTTAAGTAGGCTGTCTACTGATCAATACAAACAACTTGTACTAGGTGGCGACAAAAATGGAGCGAAAAAAATATCAGCTGTTTCATACATTTGGCGCAGCACTGAGTCGACCTTTTGTATGGAACAGCTGATATTTTTTTCACTCCATTTTTTTCGCCACCTAGTACAAGATGTTTGTATTGATCAGTAGAATGCCTACCTTAAGTTCCGCTACCGACTTAGAATGCACCCTGTAAAAACCACCATCTCATTGGCTATCGGGGCCCAACCCAACAGCAACCAACCGAAATTAGCAGCTAACCGAAGCAGCAACTATCAAGTGAGTTAACATCACAAATATCTACCACATCGGTGCTTATACTCCTTACCCAAATATGAACAGCCACGGTAACAAGAAGCTAACATTGCACTCTTCTTCAGACAGTCCAATACTAGTGGTTCGCCCCAAACTTTGAACTCGCGAGCCTCTATCTCAGTAACCCCTCGACCGATTTGGCTCATGTTCGAACTTAAAAATTATCTTTGCCTCATTTACCCGCCTACCAAATTTCATGACGAACCGACTACATTTACTCAAGTTATCGTCGAACGAACATTCATACATACATACATACATACATACAAACGCCGGATTGTTCCAGTAGACTCGGAGAACTTCGCTCGCTTCGCTCGCTCGTTCAACAATACCTTGACCATTTAACACGCCTTTCAATCACCGAATCTACTACAAGGAGCCTTACATACACCACACTGTGAAAAGTCCGTCGCATGGATTATGTGTCTTTCAGCTCGCACTATCCCCGCGCCACCGTTTACAATACCTATCTGCTTCACCCTGCTTAGTTCCTTCCTATTTTACTATTAGCGATCACGCGCCTTCTATGCATATACCTAATGTAATCTTAACTCCAGGGGCACGCTGAAAAACAGCGTCGCTAACGCCTATATGGCGTTGGCGGCACAGCTGAGCGTGTCCCTTTACCAAAAATGTGTGTTTTTAGTTCATAAGGTTGAACATGTTGTAAACTTTTTGGTAATTAACCTTTTTTATTCTATTCTTATTCTCCTTCGTCCTTCCGGTTAGCTTTCTTGAGATAACTACTTGGAGCAAACGGGATTTGAGAACTATTGAAACATAAATCCCAAATCAACTGAAAAAAAAAAACAGTGATGAAAATCGTTGCTGAACTGATTCGTACCTAATCGGAGCGCAGGTTCGATTACCAGAATGTCATAAAAATAGAAGCTAAAAATAAATCCAGTGTCTTTTCAGTGTAAAGAACCCAAACTTCACGGCCGCGATGGCCAAGTCCGGGACGGCGGAGTACCGAGGCACGCTGTCCATCGTCGTAGACTACGAACCCTGGGACGCTCTCAACCGGTCCCTACTGCACATAGGAGCTAGCAAGGTTCATTTTATACAATACCTAGTGCCAATACATAGATCTCTAGGTTACCCATTTTTGTTCGATTGGCGCCCTTATGACGCGCGCGGTAAGAGCTGCCATTGGGTATCCTAGACTGACCGACTGTAACACTTGGACCTATAAAAAACCTTAGTGTCTATCTACAGTACCAAGTACGAACACCGCACATAGGCACCTTACTTTTGTTTTATTCATATTCCCGATAAAAATCCTTGCGAAGGGAATGCTACGTTCGTAGCTGGTGCGTAGCTCGTTGTAAAACTTTCTACGTTCGTAGCAGGCGCGTAGCTCGTTATAGAACTTTTTACCTTCGTAGCAGGTGCGTAGCTCGTTGTAGAACTATCTACGTTCGTAGCAGGCGCATAGCTCGTTGTAGAACTTTCTACGTTCGTAGCAGGCGCGTAGCTCGTTGTAGAACTTCCCACGCTCGTAGCAGGCGCGTAGCTCGTTGTAGAACTATCTACGTTCGTAGCAGGCGCGTAGCTCGTTGTAGAACTATCTACGTTCGTAGCAGGCGTGTAGCTCGTTGTAGAACTTTCTACGCTCGTAGCTCGTTGTAGAACTTCCTACGTAGCAGGCGCGTAGTTCGTTCGCGTTACGCTCATGAGGGTTTGTTTGAGTTATCGTAAGGTACCTAACTAAGGAAAGCAAAAAAACTACCTATTGTGGAAAAATGTGGATTGTTACAGCCAGTTCCTCCCCCAGGTCCAGTTCCACGACTGGACGGAGCTGCCATCAGATGACGAGTCCTGCCTGGTGCATCCCAACGTGGAGAGCTTCCACTTCCTGCACGGGACGCACACCTACTGCTCCGACGAGGTCAAGCTTCTGCACCCTGATAGGTCAGTAATTAACTAAATAATTGTTCGTTGTAAATACACCCCACTCCTTGACAGCTACATTTTTGTACCGCTGGCTCTTGAAACATCTGGTGTTTGGGGCGCGGTAGGCAGGGCCTTTGTTTGGGAGATAGGGCGTCGTCTGAGGAGTCAGGGTTTTGACAAACGCTTGGGAGATAGGGCGTCGTCTGAGGAGTCAGGGTTTTAACAAACGCTCGGGGGCATATCTGATGCAAAGGATTGCCCTAGCTGTGCAGCGTGGCAACGCCGCGAGTATTATGGGTACCTTTGCGTCGGATGTGTCCCGGGGTGGTCTCTTTAGTTAATTTTTGAATTTTTATATTTTAGTGTGTGTTTTATTGTTTTTAAGGTTTGACGAAACTGATTGTGATTTTTTTTTTGTGATCTTTTTGCATTGTGTGTTTGTGTTTGTGAATTTAGTTAGTGCTACCGTGGTAAAGGTATATAAATACTGCAGATTGTGAAATATATGGCTTAGTAGTCGGTATTAAGTAGGCACTTCGGTAATAAGGTAAGTGTGCAACCAGCACCACCTAAGGGATGACTGGCTCCGGTATGTAACTACAGATTAGGAAGGGTGTCCTACTTAGCGATTGGTAGGTTAGTGTTTTTGTTTTTTTTTGTCGTTGGCGCTTTGCTAAACTTTTCTTCTGCTATCGACTGCTTTACTTCACATTGCTACTATTTGACTACTGTACAGTGGCGGATCCAGGGGGTCTACCGGCTAAGACGAAGCCGATTACCTACCATTGGCGAAAATCGATGTTCGATTTTTGAATGGTAATCGGCTTCGTCTTAGCCGGTAGACTCCCAGGATTTTGGTTTGATTGGCTCATTGGCTTGAACCCAATGAGCGTAGGTGTTTTCAAGATAAAAAAAAGCATACAACATTTTGTTTTATAGACGGTCTCAGATGCTTTTGGTGGAGGCTTGAGCCCCTTAGCACCCCCCTAAATCCGCTAGTGCTACAATACATACGAGTATAGCTCGTAGAGGACCTGAAAACCTAGAAAAACTAATAATGACGGATTTATAATCTAGAGCCATGAGAGCTCGAGGCAGACCCGCTAGCTATATGGACTGTTATTATGACGTGCTTTTGGAAACAAACTTCTCTTCCATTCTAGTCGCCGATGCCTCTTCGAAGACGAGGGCCCGAGCCGATGGTTCCAGCGGCACGGCTACCACAACTCGGACTGCGATCAGCTATGCTTCGTGCTATCCGTGAAGCATCGCTGCCGCTGCTCCATGCCTTACTTCGTCGACACGGACCTGCCGCGAGTGCCCATCTGCAACGCGAATAAGATCCCTTGCATCATGAGTACCAAGAGTGAGTATTCCTAATACTTATGGTGCGGTAGAAGACGGTCTTCTGAAGCCACCGCGTCCCCCCGCGCCCCCACCACCCCCCGCACCGCAGCTCTCGGCGCGCGCGCAGCGGCTACTCAAACGCAGTTCGAGACTAGCCGTGGCGTCGCGAGGGCCGTCTCGTTCTCCATGAAGAAGGTCTCCGAATGAGAACCGAAACTAGTCGGCTACACCGACAAATTACTAGTGAGTAAAACCGTGATTTAATAGAAAAAATGTGCAGTGCTCACGAAAGTTTAAGTTTTAAAATTCTGAAGACTACTCAGTCAGAGAGCCTGAAACACACATTTAGAGGCACTCTAGGTTGCCCAACACCTAAATTATCCTCTGTAGGTAGGTACTCAGGCGGGACGTTCGTCAGCTTAGCTGGATCGTCTTCAGCTGTTACAGGCCTTTGTAAAGTAGGTACTTAACTTAGGAACCTACACTCGCATTTCAATTTTCAGCGTAAATTATTAAATTATAAATTTGAAAATTTACAAAGTCACAAATAAATCTTCATCATCATTGCATTGATGTACAGTCGGCCACACGCTAGGATATCCCTTTTTGTTCGATTGGCGCCCTTATGCCGCGTGCGGTAAGAGCTGCTATGGGGTATCTGTGACTGTGGCCGACCGTACCTACACACGACAGCACGTACACTTTTGTTGTAAAGTCGCCCGTACGTAACGTAACCGGGTAAGTAGGTAGAGTGCTAGCGTGTAAGCGTCGACGTGCGTTCCTATGGACTTATACCTTTGTTTATGGTCTTAGTATGTACCTAATGACCTACCGTCTAATAACAATGAGTACGCACCTACCCTAAGTTGGTACCTATTTAATCGTTGCAGGAAACCTAAACGAGTTAAAATATGAGAGCGATTGTGCCTGTCCGAGGGATTGCGACTCGCGCTCCTACCAGTCCGACATGAACATTGGCAATCTGGAAATGCTGGAGCATCTGACATTCAACCCTTAGTGAGTACCCACCTACATTATTACCTACAGCTATATTAGCATTACCGGTAATAATGAGATCCCACCAAAAACATTCTGTAAAAACTAGCCAGGTCTCGATGAATCTGCTTGTTTATCTCTAAAAAAGTAATGAAATCTAGACAAAGTCTTGCCAAGTCTAAGGTTCCTTACTGCGATTTCTTTATTATTATAGTTAATGTTGTGAGACTTGGCCGTTGAAGGGTACACAAGCGGTTCTGGCGACAGATTGGTGCAATGGTGTCATGGAGCACCTGGTTTTGTACCCTTGTGTACCCTTCAACAGCCAAGTCTCACAACATTAACTATAATAATAAAGAAATCGCAGTAAGGAACCTTAGACTTGGCAAGACTTTGTCTAGATTTCATTACTTTTTTAGAGATAAACAAGCAGATTCATCGAGACCTGGCTAGTTTTTACAGAATGTTTTTGGTGGGATTTCACTTCTTTTTGTAGAAACGAGGGCATATTGATTAATTTTATTAGATTTTCTTATTTGACACAGTTTTTAAATTTGTGTAATGTTCGAGTAGAATAAAGTTAATCGTCCGACTATTTCTTGTTGAACGAGCGAGTGAAGCGAGCGAAGTCCTCCGAGTCTGCTGGAACAATCCGGCGTTTGTATGTATGTATGTTTGTATGTATGAATGTTTGTTCGACGATAACTTGAGTAAATTTGGTCGGATTGTTATGAAATTTGATAGGCGGGTAAACTAAATTAAAAGAATTTTTAAATTCGAACATAAGCCGAATCGGTCGATGGGTTGCCGAGATATGGGGTTGTATACTTTAAATGCAAAGTGCGCGCGCGCCTGCGCGAATGGCGTAAGCAAAGTTATACATCTGTAACTGGGGTCGCGAGTTCATAGTTCGGAGCGAACCACTAGTGGGACGCTATAGGCTAGATTAAATGAAGACGCTGGATTTTTAGAATGACAGTCGATTTTTTTATGTACCAATAGTAGAAGGGGCATTACCATAATATCTCTAATAAAGCTGATACCAGCTGAGGGTTCTTCATCAGATACTTCAGACCTTAGATTTTCGACATCAAATGAAGCGGCCCACCAAGTTGAATATTTTTTGTAAGGGCGGTATATGTCGATCTATAATAGTTTGGTTGGGCTCTTGTATTTTCTAATCAGGGTCACCAGGTACTCCAGATCTTCGATTATCCTAGTTTTTATAGTTTTCCCTTTATGTGCCCATTAAACCCTAACTCTGTACCAAATTTCAGCTCTCTGAGTTTATGGGAAGTACTAGTTCTATTAGGGCTCTTGTGTTTTCTAATCAGGGTCACCAGGTACTCCAGATCTTCGATTATCCTAGTTTTTATAGTTTTCCCTTTATGTGCCCATTAAACCCTAACTCTGTAACAAATTTCAGCTCTCTGAGTTTATGGGAAGTACAAGTTCTATTAGGGCTCTTGTGTTTTCTAATCAGGGTCACCAGGTACTCCAGATCTTCGATTATCCTAGTTTTTATAGTTTTCCCTTTATGTGACCATTAAACCCTAACTCTGTACCAAATTTCAGCTCTCTGAGTTTATGGGAAGTATTAGTTCTATTAGGGCTCTTGTGTTTTCTAATCAGAGTCACCAGGTACTCCAGATCTTCGATTATCCTAGTTTTTATAGTTTTCCCTTTATGTGGCCATTAAATCCTAACTCTGTACTAAATTTCAGCTCTCTGAGTTTATGGGAAGTACTAGTTCTATTATGATGATCATGAGTGAGTGAGTGAGTGAGTGTGTGTCATAAATGCGAAACTTTGCTTTCGCTTAACTTCGGAACTAAATGACCTACAGACTTGAAATTTTGGATTTTAAGTATGTGATTATAGCTTACTAGATGACGAAAATTTCTGCGTTCTGGTCTTATCCAGAGGTTCTCAAATAGGGGCCTGAAAATGCGGCGAAATGGTTCCAGTAAAGGATGGTACGGC
Source organism: Zelleria hepariella (assembly GCA_949319315.1). Taxonomy (NCBI): domain Eukaryota; kingdom Metazoa; phylum Arthropoda; class Insecta; order Lepidoptera; family Yponomeutidae; genus Zelleria; species Zelleria hepariella. The sequence goes on along the minus strand of OX439386.1, from coordinate 5,500,575 downwards.
AGTGTTTGCTTCGCGCTCGACCTGGCGGGGGCACTGCCGTGCCCCCAGATTTGCAGCTCGATATATTGTTACAGATGGTTACACACACTCATACTTATGCACCTAATAGGTACTACCTACATATGTTACCGATTATTAGCTGTCTCTTACTATCACAATATTGTCGTCTCTATCGCGCTAGGGCACCCGAGCTGTGATACTGTTTTTTATGTAAACTGTGACCCTACGTCTGTTTTGCCGTTGCGAGGCATTCTTTACTGGAGCGCAACACGCCCACACATTTGTATTATTAAATTGGATTATTTTATCGAAGTATACGCTGCATTAATAAGTTACCCAACATCGTTTTATTCACATCTCGTTACAATATCTACTTCAGACTTTACCGCTCTATCTGCCGGTTTCTGAATTGAGAAATTCGCTAAGCAAATGGGTAAGTATCGTCCTGTATCTGCAGATTTCTCACAAAAGAATGATAGCAAAGTATTTGCTTACCAAAATTCTCAACTCAGAAACCGGGCCTATGAGGATTAAAAAAGCGGTACAAAAATAAATGAAGCTTTCGAGAAACGAGTGCTTCCGTACGGTAGTCCCGCGGCTCTGTTAGTTACCTACCGTAGTAGCCCTATGTAGTCTGTGTTACTACGTGGGTTCTTTTTATCCTCTAGGCCTCTGGTACCTAAATTTTCCTCCTACTAATTTGTGGGAAATCTCGCCGTCAAATTAGCACCACTGATTAAGGACGATTAGTTCCAGTTGTATTATACCCGCCTACCAAATTTCATAACGATCCGACCAAATTTACTCAAGTTATCGTCGAACGAACATTCATACATACAAACGCCGGATTGTTCCAGTAGTTGTTTCTGTTTTTTTCCCTATGAAATAAAAGAAAAGTTACTATAGGTAAATGTGAAGTATTTTTTCGCCACCACTACCGGGAATATAACCCGAGTTCACCGTTGTAACTACAGGGTGAACTCTAAGTCGATAGCGGAACTTTAAGTAGGCTGTCTACTGATCAATACAAACCACTTGTATGAGGTAGCGACAAAAATGGAGCGAAAGAAATATCAGCTGTTTCATACATTTGGCGCAGTACTGAGTCGACCTTTTGTATGGAACAGCTGATATTTTTTTCACTCCGTTTTTTTCGCCACCTAGTACAAGTTGTTTGTAATGATCAGTAGATAGCCCACTTTAAGTTCCGCTATCGACTTAGAGTGCACCCTGTAGAATGAATAAGAGGTGTTATTTCTCTTTCAGTAAAGGAGTGAAGTTCAACCGCAGCACCACCCTGATGCACTTCTCGTTTGCCAACTCCTTCTACGTAATTCAGAAGCAGGAGACTGTCATGTCGCTCATCAATTTAGTTTGTAAGTAACGGGGAATATTGAACTGTACTTTGTATGATACAAGTTCTACTTTCATAACTTATTTTTCTGCATACTCTACCACAAAAAATTGTGCTCGAAATGTCATTTTTTCAACTGTTTTGAAACATAATATTTTTCGATCTTTACAGCTAACTTGGGAGGTGTTTTTGGACTTTGCCTTGGCTGCAGCGTTTTCAGCGTTTTGGAGATTTTCTTCCTAATTTACTATGTCATCAAGACCTTCATCCTAAAGTACACTCTGAGGAGGAAAAATAAAATATTCGTAGACTAAAATTAAAACTCGTTCTCGGGTGTATGTAAACAAAATGTATTCTTCTTCTTTACACATCGTATTTCGCTACATTAGGCCATATTCAAATAATTTCTATCAAATATAGTCATTGCTTCGCTAATATTTTTCATTGAAAAAATACAAAAGTGTCGGTGTAAACAGGGTTTAGAAAATCTTCTAGAAAAAAATACTCTCTCTTATCTACTATTTAGATGTTCATATTATGCGTTATTATAATAGGTAATATTTTTACTACGGGCTACAATAAAAAAATGTCGTTCGTATATAAAATAGGCAATGATCCGCTATTGCCCTAGTTTAAATTGATTGAGTGATGATTTAGATAAAACAGCTCAGACATAATTTAAATAATAAATAATCTTGATATTCCTACCGTCGCGTCTCAATAATACTTCAACGGAAATGGCGGCAAAACCTAAAAGCTAACTACCGACATTAAATCAATATTTGGCTTAAATCTTAATTACGTCTAGGATAAAGCACATACATTATAATTTGGTCTAAGTTATGCATAAAATAGAATTAATGTTAAGTGCCCTTACTATTTAATTATTGCCTTACGCTCTATTAGATTTTTTTTAATCCAGTGTTTCCACGTAGTACATAAAAATATTGTCAACTCATGTCTAATAAAGATATTATAATTATTCAAGCTTCTTTTAAATAAAGTCCCTCATGAGTGGCAATACGCAACAGTACATTCTTAACTCTTTATCTGGAGTAGAACATACGATCACTGGATGTATCACAATTCACAAAGTTCACCTTAGAAAATACACTACCAATACCTAATCCAATGGAACGGTAATACATTACATCAACATTGAGCTATCATTCAATATATTAACTCTATACTTTAAGTAATATTGCTGTTAGTTTAGTTTATTGGTTAACTAAGCTACATCGCTGTTATTCCATAGTATTCCAGAGTGGTCAGTTAATGGCACGGATATTATGACAAGATACTTGAAGGTAGCTAAACACACTTACACTGTGCCTAGATATTCGATAGTCTCAGTAAAAGAGATCTCAACTTACAGTAAAACGCACCATCTAGCTAGGCTAGCACAAAAGCACAACTCTTTTAGTTAAAAAATCCCTGAAATGCTTCAAATAAAACTCTGTTTTATTTTTTCGAATCACAATTTCTAAATTTATTTCTGCAGAAATATAAAATTTATATAATACTATATAAAAAAAATATTCTCTTTTTACAATAACTCTATACAACACGGATTTACCAATCAATTGACTTTTTTAGGCAATACTAAGCCATATTGTGTAAAGACTACGAAATATAAATACAAAGCACATAGTGAGCAAAGATGTTACCTAAAGATAGATTAATTTAAAATTACTTAAAAAGACAGACCTTCGGCCTAAGTACAGCCTCAAGAAATAGTCAAGAAACATCCCATCAAGAGGAAAGAAAGCTTGAGATAGATTGTATTTAAAAGGACAGTCAGATAATACATAGAAAATAAATATGAATAGCTCCGTAGTCCGTACAGATATAAAACTCGATCCTACACGAACTAGACGAGACAACCAACAGCTAAAGGTACCCTTAGCACCAAACGTGGGAGCCGAGTAATGGATCCTTGCAGACAAACACGAATGAGGTTTCGGCCGCGTCTCAGAGACTCACTAGGTTTTTATTCATGTCGGGGCTCGAGACATCTGGGGCCGTCCGCTGTTGCTGGGTGGAGCAGAAATGTGGGTGGTGCGGGTGGACGGGCGTTAAGCCAGTGCCTCCTTCCATCAAGCTCTCAAAATTGAAGGGTATGCCGTTGCTTGGGGTGGTGATTTCGACGCCGGCGATCTTGTTGGCCCCGAAGGCTTTGTTGTTGTGCATCTGCGCCGGGTTGAGCTGGAGAGGCACGTGAAGGAAGTTGGGCCGGTTGAGCCGCGTGGTGGCTGGGGGAGTCTGCAGGGAGCCGCTCGACGTGGTGGTCACCACTGCAGGGTTGGCCGCCGACAGCATTATTCTGGAATAGAAGAAAGGTGGAGTTTAGAAATTAGTTTATTTTGTCCACTGACTAGTGATCGTACTTTACGTCAGGGTGAATGGATTTTTGTTTTTAATTGTATTCTTCCCTTTAAAACAGCCATTTACAGAGCCTGTTTTAAAGAGAAGAATTCTGTTCTCGCAGTTTTAGAGCTTCTTTTTACGTAACCTACATAGTGCCCCACTGCTGAGCAAGGCCCTCCCCTCTATGCTTCCACATAATATCACTCACACATAATATCACAAATAATATCCTGAGCCGCCTCCAACATCCCAACAAGAATGAAAAAATAAAAACATGTGTTTAACGCAAACTATGACAGCCGTAGCTCTAAAAAAAAGTAGCTCTCAAGTCTTTCTCCGTAGCAAGCAATCAGGTAAAAAGGCAGTTTCGTAACACTTATCATTTGACTTATTTAGAGCTGCAAAGATCCTCACCTTTTGTCAGTGGTCGGCGAGACGAAGTGGTCATTGTCGAGGTTGATGACGGGCCCGATGTTGACCGGCTCGCCGGGCGGCTCCATGACCTCCACCTTCACCCGGACGCCGTCCTCCGGGTCCGGATACCCGTAGAGCTCCTGGAAGGGCTTCACATCCGGCGGACTGCTGGACCGGTTGCTGACCAGCGGGCACGACGTCAGGTGGTTGTGAAGGAACATTTGTAGCTCGTCGCTCTGTTCTTTTAGCCTCCGGATTTCCTCCTGCAAGTCGTGGCGTTTCGATTCTAGTTTTTCGGTCTCGTCTTGCAGTTGGTTGGTTTGGTCGAGGCGTCGCTTGCGGCAGCGCGCGGCGGCCTGCTTGTTACGCTCTCTGCGCTGCTTGCGGCGCTCTTCTTCCTCTGGGGTGGCGTCGTGGGCGGGCTTGGTGGGGCGTCGCCCGCCCATATTGCGGCGCTTCGGCTGCGGCAGGCCGGGGCTGCTAGAGCTGTCCCCGGAGGCCGACATGGGGCCCGGGGACACGTGCAGCGCGCTCGTCGGACCCACCTCCGCGTAGCCCATTTGGTTCAGCATGCCTGTGGAGAATAGATAGATAGAGAACACCTAATTGTACACCAGAAATTAATTATTTACAAGAATTTGGAGGCGGAGAGGTTCAGTTTCGACATGTGACAGTAATAGCGCTGATTCAGCGATCGGGAGTGGATTTTGGCCTCCACAAAGAAGGCATGCAAAAATATCGAATTAATGCGAAAAATTACAATAAAACCTTGGGACATAATGACATATCCTTCCTTTTTCTATTGAGATTTATTATAGTGACTTTTTTACCAACTCAGCGGTTATGAATTCAACACGTTATCTACACCAAGCACCTTGCTGCAAGATGGTGGAAGGTCTTGCCTTGAAAGCTTTCGCTTCGGTACTCATGCGAGTAGCTCGTGGATTTTTCCACCACCTTTTTTCCATGAAAGGAGCCCGCATAGGACCTTAGGACAACTGCAATGGTACGGGGTGCCTCTGCATAGCTCAACTTGGCGGCGCCAGATACTTGTGAATAGGGTTGCCAGGTCGTCTAACCTAATAGCCGGACAGACCAGCCAGTTTGGCCGGACATTTGGGTAAAAAAGCCGGACTCCCTAAATTATTAAGGATTTTCTGTCTTAGCAATAATATGACAATTTTTTTACGTAAAACTAAGATTTTCTTGATCATTTACCATAAAACTTCTTAAATTCTAATGAAATAAAATAAAATTGAATAACGCATATATACATACAAACATATATACGTACTACATACATACATATATACATACGCATACGCAACAATCTAGCGCAGTGTTGCCAGGCCCATTTTTCGAAAATCGGTTTTCAAAAAACGCTACCGAGGTGCGAGGTAAAGCCTAACAAAAGCCGGACAGGCCGGACACCGTTTAATTTGGCCGGACACTCGATCAAAAAGCCTACCAATGTCCGGCTTTAGCCGGACGCCTGGCAACCCTACTTGTGAAGACCAAATCATTGTGATCATCAGCCCACTTCTGCCCACTGTAGCGGTCCCTCGCCATCGGCATCCATGAACCCTCTGCCACCTCTGCCACTGATACAACATCGAGCTGCAGGTCCTACCGAGTTGGAAAGACCAAATAGTTCAGTTATTTTTGCTCACCGTAGCCGGAGGCGTTAGCGACGCGCGGCGGCACGAAGCCGGCGTGGTTGGCAGACTCCTGGCAGTTGCTGAGCTCGATGTAGGTCTGCTCGAAGCTCCGCAGCTGGGTCGGCGTGATGGTGGCCGTGGTGCGGGTCGGGACCCCCGAGTTGAGGCCCTCGAAGCTCGCCAGCTGGAAGAGAAGAGGGACAAGGTTAAGGCTGAGCTCTAAAGTCTGAAAGTGATTATGATGGGCGGAAAAAACTCAAAAACGACGGCTTAGTACGCGTCGCAAGTACGGCCTTGTCAGAGCCCTTTTTACTGACCACTGCGCACAGTGGAAATTGGGTAGGTATGGGTACTATGGGTTAGGTAGGTGTGTATGTGTAGGTCGTCCCATCTGTATAGTATTTTTAAGTTAGTAACTGCCTAATTATAAGTACCTATATGTATTAGTTCTATAAGTTGTAATTTGTGGTCAGTAAAATAAACGCTTTCTATTCTATTCTATTCTTTCTTTCCTGCAGAACCATTTTATGAGGCATAAAGTCTACGAGAAATAAGTAGAAGTCAATGACTCTGTAATAATTATAAGTATTTAAATACAGGAAAATTTTATGAAATAGGTCATTATGTAACCGATGTGATGGGGAAAATTGTCCAACAAAAACTAATTATAAAATTGAACGTAACTTCACATTTGTGTGTGTAACAAACAAGATAAGGGGAAATTCCAAGCTAAAACTACAACATTATAAAATTGTTAAGTGAAACTTTGAACCTAGATTTTAAAATAATTTCATTTCAACAATCAAGAATTTATCTCTTGGACATTGTTTTTAATAAGTGTTACAAATAATTATTCAATGTTTGCATCTTTGTGTTTACTTCTTCCACATTCCGTGTTGTTGTTTTTTCAATGTTGTGATATACTTTAGAGACATCACATTAAACACTCCTATTAAAAATATTTTAACCATATTTTATCGACATAGCAAATATTTAAAATGCAACATATGGCTTGTGTGTCTGTCCTATTCTGAGATGTCATAATATGTATCCGTAAAACAAGTATATTTTACTGTGAGAATTTAGATCTGAGCTAGGAGTAAATTTTCCAAATTATGCAACAACACTTGGGATAGAAGTGACATAAAATGCAATAAATCTCTGAAAATTATAGCTGCGCCCGTCCCAAATCAAATATTAATTTCTGAAAGACTAATAAGATTACAGATAAATTAACAGACAAATTGCAATTAGCTCATAGATAAATTATATATGATAAATCATAAATTATAATAGCAGTTATGATAACCGTAGAAGACACATTTCAGTATAAATCGTTGGTAGAAGAAAGAGCATCTTTGTCTAATTTGATTTACATTATTTTACGTCGACTTATTGTGTGGAATATTTGCTTGAAGCAGTATACGACCGATACGCCTATATTACTTTACTGTGAATCTTTGTTGCGTTGCCTTTTTATCGGAGTAAAATAAGTTTTTGTTTTCTCTGTTCAATATGCGAATTAATTGGTCTTAACACATAATACAACGACGAAAGAATAATTAGAATAAATTTATGCTCCATGTCAATTAGAATTAATTTATGACTCCTAGCCATTAAATCCATCTACACCGCGAACTTCAAACCGACTGATGTAGATGTCGCAAAGCATATAGCTATGTATATTGGCGAACAAACCATGTTACTTCTTTTGCAATAAAAACATTAAAAGAGGATCTTTCAGGAACCTGGCATGATTTAATTATCAAATCATAGGGGGTCGCTTATTTTTACAAATCCTAAAAAGCTTACATTTTAATTTTCTTTGTTTTATATCATCTTAAAACCTAGGTAAGTTAAATAATTTGGATTCATTCCGAGAACTTTAATCCGAGTAAAACAAACAAAATATGGAGGTCGCTTTTCAAAGAAATTGACTTGAATTGGAAAAAATATATGTGATATCCTGTTAGAGATAGTAAATGTTAGAGATAGTAAATAGTCTTGATTGGCTACCTGCTGACACCACAGCTCGGTGGCCAAAATATTGGCGATCTCCAGTGCATCCATGCCTGCGGTTAACTCAGCGATATTATTAGTCGCTTACTCTATTGTGTTGCGCTTTTTGCGCGACACCTTCGTTCGCGTGCGGTCGAGTTTTTGAGTCGTTATTCGTTTTGTAAATTATTAATCCGCCCTCGCAAACGTTCACTACTTCTGTGGAGTCGATATGGTCGTTCGTAGTGGTTGTTTGGTCGTGATCGTGATCCGCGGGAGTGGTTCGTTCGTTCGTTGCGCGCGCGGCGGCCGGCCGCGGCAGATCGCGCGCTACTGGCTAGCTAGTGGCTCGGGACCGACCGAAGCCCGAAGCCCGAAATCTTCGCCCACGACTCGCCACTTTATTTATAGAGCACTCCACTAACTCCGGAAATATTTTCGCGGCGTTTCGCATCGAGAGCACACCAGTGCGTATGAGAGCGGTACGTGGTGCACCCAACGGGAGAGGGAATGTACGGTCGGTCACAGTCACAGATACCCCATGGCAGCTCTTACTGTGCTAGGCATAAGGGCGCGAATCGAACAAAAAGGGGTGGCCGACTGTACAAGAGAGGCTGAGGCTGTTATATTTTAGTTCGACTTCTCTTTCCAGCTTTTGCTGATATTCCACTTTATTTGTCCATCAAACTTATCATTCGATGATCTTCCTTCAATATTTCCAGCAACAATCTGGGTATTTAGGGTATTTCTAAATGATTATTTTGTATTAGCTTTACTGCGCTTCGTACTCGGCTTCTCCCACCTCAACAGAGCTCGTGCCAGGATGTCGCCGCGGACGGATACTTAGGTGAGGACAGCATCAACAATTTATTGCCATTTGCGATGGCCTACCGGAGATAGAGTACAACAAATGTGAAAGAAAATAGACTGCCATTATCTTTTAAAGAGCCAATCCCATGGCAGCATCAGCAGTGGGCGAGCCAAAGGACCTTGCGGCAAGGCCGCGGAGCGCCCGTAGGCGACGTCCGATCACTGCGCACACGCATCCTAATTAGGCGCTGATTTTCAACGAAACCACTCGTTTTTTGTCGATTCCACAAAAGAGTTATGGTCAGGAGTCGTTAAGATGATCGCTTTAGCATAATTTTGTAAGTGGAAGCTCTTGTTCTGGCCATGTTTGGAAATGACCAAACATGTCAAATATATTGAACAGGTTCATTAGCGTCAGCCGGTCATTTTAACATTTCAACTTCTACGTATTCCTGCAACTGACAAAAATAATCTAAACGTCTTTACGTCTCCTCTCATTCCCGTTGTTAATTGGGCGCTCAATTACGTTGCAGCCTTGCAGGCGCAGTTGGTCCTTCGAGCCGAAGCGTGCGGTGCGGCGCGGCCGGAAGGCAATGTGACCGGTCAATTGACGCAAATTGCCCCAGTCGTCCCACAGCGCCGTGGATGCACCGAGATCAATCTAATTGGTAGCGGTGTTCTAAGTTGCCCTGATAATTTTTATTTACAGTGTCAATGTTCTTTGCTTTTAATGGTTATTCGGACAAACAATTGCAGCGAACGCATCCTGTATAATTTCAGGCATTATTTCTTTATTTAGGACACGTTCCCTTTCCTTCTATTGTTACTTACAGTACTTACGCGTGTTAAGATACTATAGGTACCTACTACTTGTTTTTGCTGATAATCCTCAACCTTACCCTTGAAAACACAACCCCTAACATAGTGAAACCAGACACTAGACCACGCTAAAGCCAAACAAACATCAAAGCGTAGAAAATCAGCGGTAATCCAGTTATAGTGGCCTATGACGTACGGACTACATCACTGTTCTTCAGTGTAGACGATTAAAATGAGATCATAGGCTATATTCAGTTGTGACGTGTCTCTACATGTGTTGTCTGACTTGTCTGTGAGATCGCTATTGTACATTGCTAGTAGCAATTTTCTACTTGCTCTTGCTACCCTTGTATTTTTCTTGACTGCTTGTTGATGGTTTCCGAGAAGTTATCCATTGTATTTAGCAGGTGGAGTTTTGTAACGTTCAGGTGTTTTGTTTCAGAGCATTGGGTTTTTCCTCGTCTCTTCTGGGAAATATTTTTGTTTTAGGTACTGGTAATGTGGTAATGAAAAGTCGCGTTATGTATAATATAAATTAATTCCCAAAAATATTCTACATTGCTAACAGATTTGAAGAAAATTTCTTTAATTATGGTTGTAGATATTTGAAATCTCTTTTCTACCATACAGTTTTCAATCAGAACAAAATACTAACAATGCGAACAACAATCCCTCTAGGAGCAAGTCACAATAGTGGTATCTCTAGTTCTGTGCCAGATAAGGCAGGTCCACTCCGTTATCCGCGACCACGTGCTGCGCCCGCGCGCCTAACATGTGCATTTATTGTGTCGTACTCGTACGCCAGTTGGTCCATTGTGACATGGTTCTAGTACTCTAGCTTCTGATCCCACTTTGTTCTCCGGTTTTTAAGTTAAGAATTTTAACGTAGCTCAGATTGTATTCATGCATGACCGAGCACAATGCAGAATGTGACGTTTTGCTTCACACAAGTTTTTCTACATTAATATTCAGCTCGAATTTGTCTTTTTGATACCTACCGGATTTTAGTTTGAACATCTGTTCGTAGTATGTTTCCTTCCAATAATAAATTGATTGAGTTTTGCTAGATTAGGATCATATTCCCTGATCTGATTTAGTCTTTGTATTTTTTTCTTTCGACTTCCTATTATCTGTCCAAGTTTTCTTTATCCGAGTAGCCCAAACACCTGCAGGAATGAGCAAGCTCAGATTCAAAAGAAATTCACTAATAGCTATCATGCCGTTTTTCCCCGTAACCGCCCACGGAGAACTTTTTATACTGAATTTTAATATTGACATCGCCAACGAAGTTTCCTGGAACCCCAATAGATAAACGTTCATTACCACCTACAAATAAACATCATATTGCGGTTGCCACCCTTTTGTTTTACCCTGTTTACCAAACGTGATGTCGCGTAACAGTTCGATAGCGATAAAATCATACGCGGTTATAACTTACGATTACAATCGACACTAGACTTTGTTCCTACCTACCTACTACGTAGTAATTTTATCTATTAGTGAAACAAAGGCTAGGTAAACCAAGGTTCAGGAAACAATGAATAAAGAGTGAACTCTACTGAAGGAGGTGTGATGTGATTTACCCAAACATAAAGTTCCCACAGCACCGAGCAAATAGAGACAAAGCTAAGCTTTATACACATCAAAGAGTCGTCTAATCACTACCAGGAAAACATCACCGCCTGAGAGTGGCGTAAAATTCTTCCCTACCATAAACGAGTCTATAACAAACTGACCCCAATTCCTAAGGAAATAAGCACCATTAGTTTTAAAGTGCAGGAGGTATTACCCTATCAGCATTAAGTGGTCATCCCGCGTGAAGCGTTTGTGGATGATAGATGTGCTATTCTAACTGTCAGGTTGTTCAAGAGCTCATTAACGTAACACTAATTGACCATACTAATAGCGTTCTCTGGGGCCATTGGTTTAGATTTGTTGAACTGAATTTGAATAAAGTGTTAGCCGTAAGTATAAATTATGTCTAAAAACATTCGCCTTAGATTAGAGAATAGAAAAGGCTGGAAATAAGCTATGATCCAAAAAGGAAGTGCCTAGAATCTCGATGTTAGTTTAGTAGTAGATCATAAGTAAGGCCACACACAGCAAACCTTCATTTATTCCTCGCGTAATCGGGTAAAAAACGGCAAGTCGTGATGTTGAATTGCAAATGTTTAATCTTCGAAGCCCTTCCATTTTTCAAAGTAGGTTAAACACAGGTACGTCTGTTTGTTTGTCTGTCCGTGAACGCCGAGTATCAGCTCTCAAGGTTTCCGTTCATTAACTTATCGTTAGAGCTGGAAAGGCATTTACGTTTAACATTACAATACTAGGACCATTATATTTGTTTCAAATACCTAAGAGGCCTTGCTTGTCGACACTGCTTAGTTATCACTGTTATAATAGATAAGGGAACTCCTTTAGAATTTACTACGCAATAACTGTTGACCAAAATATAAGTGGACAAAAGATTCAGGTTGAGATAAAAATTTGCTCTAACAAACCATAATATGCAGGCAGATAACCTAGTGGGGAATATTATAACGAAGTATCACGGAGGCAGAAGAAATGGTGAAGTAGCAGACCGAAATAAATCGAATTAAAGGAACTAGATGCAACTGAAAAAGAAAACGCCAAGCCAAATACTGACACGAAACCAATACGTGCAAGAGAAAGTGAAGGATGAAACAAAAACAAACCAACACCGAGACAACTTGCACTTGCAACCGTCGGGCCATAAATCGCATAGCCTCTGATGCAAAGACAACCCTGTGGCAACACATGCAAAAGTTACTGCAAACTGGAAGGGGACGGGACAGACCGGCGCGACATTGACCGCCACAGGCGTATAATAAGTTAATTCAACACTTGGCATCGTTCCAGGCCTTTACTACACCGCCCGGGATTCTCGCTAATGCTCCGACCATTGCTCGTTCAGTACTGGCTGAGGGTGAAAGGGCTGGTGGGACGACTGCAATGGATAGGTGTTCTGGAAAAGTTCGGACAGCACCCCATTAGTGCTTTAGGAGTTCCGCGGAATTCAATCGATAGGGGTAGACGTAGTGTGCCTGGATCATAATTTTGAAGTCTTTGTTGTTGAGTTTGATATGAACGAAAGAGTTAAAAAAGTTGAGTTAGCTTTTAAAATCTAGATGTTCTTTCATAATGTTTAGGTTGAATAAGCAAGTAAAAACAGAAAAACTGCCTAAAAGGCATCGAATTACACGCACGACATTCGATACAAGGGCGGCCGGCTGTCGTCGTCCGACCTTCATTTTCACGAAAACTCATTGCCATTCGCTGCGAGTTTCTCGGAAAACCCGGCGTGACTCAGCCGCTATAGCTAGGCCACATAATATAATATAACGTAGGTCCACTACAAACGACTATTTACATTCGATTCAAAAAAGTCGAACGACTGAATGATTCATAACAGCGAGTGAATCAGCACTCAGCGCGTGCTACGATGAAAATTTCACTTTGAAATTGTGTTACAGCTTACCTTTTTTTGGTGTTATCTAAGAAGTTGGTGTTTGTAGTGACTTCAATGTAAATGCACGCCTCAGGGTCATTTTCTTGAAGGTTGCGAATAAGGAAGTCAAGAAAACCGGTAGGTTTTTCTCTGTTACATATAATTTACTGTAACTAACCGTGGAACATTCAAATCGTAAGGTATTCAAGCCATATCCGGAGCACTAGATCAAAGACGCTAATCTAAATTGTGAAGCCTTTATCGCAAAAAAAATAAAAGAAAAAAGAAGCCAAGGCGTCGCAACGTTGGCCGGAAATATTCCGGAAATGGCAGGCATTCCGTGCCGGCGCCGCCGCACCGCGCGAATCGCGCCGCGCCGCCGCCGGGCGGCCACCACACGCTCCAGAACAAAAAAAAAACAAATTAAAATTTATGTTGTGTTGGCGGGAATAATAATGTTGTAGTAATGTTGTAGCTCTTGATTCCCAATATCCAGACATACCAAATGAAAGTTCAACAAAATTAACAAACTTTTGAATACTTTTATAGAAAAAGGTGACGCAGAGACAGAGATGTGTAATGGGATAGAAACTGTCACAAACTTAAGTTTTTTTCTTATACTACTGAAAAAACAGGATAACTAATGTCGTCAGAGTGAGTAATCAACATATATCACCGATCGCAGGCGTAACTTCAGGGATGAACCCACTTTGGCTCTTGCCCAACGTGTGGCTTTCCAATAACGACCGTGCTAATGATCTGGTTAATTATTAGAGATAGCGAGGAGTTGTTGAATTATGCGGCTAGCCACTTAATCGAAGAGGTTACATTTTATTCGCAGAAGCTATTATAGTTGTCTGTATGGATATTCAAGAAACAATATCAGATTTTCTGGTCCTTACAGTACCAGATTACATTTGGAAGGCTTAGGCCCGGTTTCGGAGTTGAGAATTTTGCTAAGCAAATACTTTACTATCGTTCTGTCACGCTCTTTTGTGAGAAATCTGCAGAGACAGGGCGATACTTACCCATTTGCTTAGCGAATTTCTCAATTCAGAAACCGGCAGTTAATTTTCCGACAGCACAATCCAATCTAGCACCATGCAAATTGGCTATCTGTTCCGAGAAATGCCTCCAAATCCGTATTTATTGTTCCGTGGCGATAAGGAACAATAACATATGCGCGGACGCAGTAAGAACAAAGGGGCATAATGCGAACGATTCGAAATGGCATCACAAATCACATGATGCACTAGCAGGGTGGTGATTTTGATCACGGTCGAATTATACGGCCATTATGTGCGTTATCACAAATTAATTAGCTGGTGGAAGGTACAATAATGTATTACGAATGTCGCATTTTATATAAAAACTATCATCTGTCATAATTATGGTGATGAAGTAAACAGCTTGTTTTCGAATTTCGGTGCATTTGCAAGAATATTGATTAGGTACGTCGTTACTGGCAGATTGCTGTTCTTTGATAGTATAATTATTTCGGTTTTATCAAAACCAAAATGTTAAGAGTAATCTTGGGTAACCTTTGTCTTCGATCTCATCTGTTGGTTAATTATAAAACCATTTCTCAGTAAGCAGCATTAAGTTTGGGCTTTTAGCGGGTACTGGCGAGATCATAAACATTGTTACAAATGTGAATATCCTTATTGGTTTCGGCCTTCGTGTTGTGCTTTTCCATGGTCCTAAGCTTAACCTTTAGTTGGATATTAACACTTATGCCAAGGTTTATACGGGTTACTTGCTTGTACCTTAGATGGTGACCGTGTGTAGTGTACGAAGGGTCGTCGGTACGTCGCCCACACGTGTTGTTACTCGTTTTATTTTATTATTTAATGTTTTAATTGCGTCGCCCACGCCCCGTACCACTGTCGGTCGGAAAGTAGCTGCGGCCTTATTAGAAGCTTCTCGGTTTTACGGTTTGCCACCTTTTGATGTCTTGAACTTTGAACGGTTGAAAATTCGCACCATATTTGGTGATGTTGGCATATTTTCGGACACGCAAAAGGTTTTGCTGATGCAATATGACACGGTTGCAGTTGCGACACCCATCGATATCGTAAAACTTGTAATTTGAAGAGCCGAGTAAGGTATAAAGAGTAGTTTTCACGTTTAAAGGTTAAGATGAAATAAGGAGATAAAATAAAGACATGCACATTGCACAAGTTGACATTAACTTTCCAGCATAAACTGGCGAGACGGTAATAAATGACCCACATAGCTGCTGTAAACACGACGGGATCAACTTTACATTTAGCAAGTTTCACGGTCCAGTGCGGCGCTAGCGGAATTACAAATGTGCATTTTGCGCACTTGCGCTCTTTGTCGGTGGTAAGAAATGGCGTTGTAAAAACATAATGGGAAACAGTTAGCGAGTGGCGACAAACGAAACGGGCGTACAGACAAAGCCATTGTCTTACTCGACCCCTCTGTTCCGCGGCACTTATGCTAATTTCTTTTGAGGTACGCCACTGCCTTTGCGGGCCACGCCAATACAAAATTCTTTATTGCCGATAATAATTTACTCAAAAGACAATCGGCTGACGACCAACCTTAAAAGCCTGAGAACATTAACGAACAAAAGCTCGCGTAGAAAATATCTATTCTAAAGTTCGAGAAGACAAGAGGCACTTCGTAAATACTAAAAGTGGCTGTTAAATTGAGCCGTTTGGGAGGGCAGGGCGTCGATTGCGCAGGCGACAGTTTGAAAGCATTCTGTCATTATCAGTTGACACAGGAGTGGTAGTCTGTCGACGTCACAACTATGTGCCGCGCCACCAACAGAGATAATAAATTACAACTTGTGGATAGAAAACGAGCCTTCGTACAAACAGAACAATTTTGAGCACTTAAAAGCTTAGCTGTGGCTGACAACATAATTGATATCGTAGCAGAACTACGAGTAGAACTACTCTTGCTTGAATCAATTGTCTTAGAGGAAAACCGTCCTGCACATCAAACAATTAGAACGGTTTTGATTACTCTGTAAAAAAAAACCGCACAGATGCTAGTCCTCAAACCCGGTTAATTTACGGGAAAATATAAATAAACTGTGCGGATTTAACACAGGACAGATAGGAGACCATGCACAATTGCACACGCATTTTACAAGGAAATGAGGATTATGACAAGGATGAATTATTCGCCTGAACAAGTAAGCATAAAAACAATGTAGAGTACTTTATAGGCGAAAAATTCCCCTTTACGCGGGACAGCGGCAGGGACAGCACCAACGTTATCAGCCGAAGATAAGGCTATACAAGTCTCGCCGAGAGGCTTATCGCTCATTTCCACGAAATCTGCCGCAAACACTCACACCGCATTTGTATGTATAGCGAAATATGTTTAACGTTTCACAATCACTTTATTTTGTATGTTTTGGATGTTCAATTCGACTTAGAAGCCCTATGAAATTATGAATTTAGGACTCACTTGAAGTTCGCGCAAGTCTTTGGAGACTTAAGTCAATCCAGCGATACTTCGGAAGTTGGGAATAGTTGGGATACTTGGAAGTGGCGAGGACAGAGACAGGACAGAGAGGCGTCTTTTGGTTGCGGAGGCCAAGATCCACTTCGGGTCGCTGGGCCAGCGAAGTAATAGTAAGTATCTATCCGGCCTATGAATAAAGCCCACTCATAGCCATAGGCCTCTCTTCCTTTTTTAGGAATTATTATTAGCTACAAATTATACGACACCGACAACAGGAAACCACTTATTAATTATAAATAATGTTAACGTGCTTTGTATTCATCTTGCAACATATCTCTGGCAATTAGCCATTATTGTTGCTGTTGCCTCACAACTTTCTTATACGTTCCGTCCGAACACACCGAATTGGTTGACATGTCAAATTGTTGCGGGTGGTAGGTAGGTACTCTGTTGGCCCAGTGCCCAAGGTAAGAAGTGCCTTCAAAGTCGATGTGGTCAGCAATTAATTGTAAGTATTACAATACTTCTAACAAGAAGAACATCAATAAGGCAATCCCGTAAAAGTTCCAAACGAAATGTAAACCATTATTGAAATTCCTAAAAAACTAAGGTCTTTGCATCTACGTAGTGAGATGATTTATACAGCGTCTAGTGGCACCTTCACTCACACTAGATGGGTGAAGAGACCACTCGGTGCTGCAGTGCCTGGGACATTGTTGATGGAGTAGGCTTGCCCAGCACCGATACCATCCAAAAACAAAATTCCTGCGACTGTAAAAACTGAGGAGTGCAAGCGGTAAGGTAAACCTTGCATAGTATGCACGCAATGTGGAAAACCCAACAAATTCGGGTCAATAAGACAACCTTCGTGAAACCCCGACAGAGTTCCAAGAACGGGTAATCGCTATCGTATCACTGAAAACATTTCGTTTTTCTTTTGCTGTACGCGCAACGCTACCCAAAGTTAATTTTGTTATCAGGCTCATTTTCTTTAATAATAATGGTTTCCTGACTGACGCAATAATTAGGAAATTCCTTGACCCTTGGTAGCCAATACTTTTTTTCGGAGATTTATCAACAAAATTTCGTCATAGCTATTTGATTTTATATGGAAGGATGCCACCTTGAATCCTATTCTTTATCGAAGCTAGGACATCAAAGAAAATATTGTCTTAAACAAGCTGGGGTTTAGTGTTACTCGTAACTTAACTACTTAATCCGAATTCATGAAATTCATGCCATACTTCTCTATAATTTGGAAGGATGCCGCTGCAAGCTTGAAGTCTCTGATATCACCAAACAAAAGAGATGGCGTTTAGTGTTAGTGACAATGGCTGTAAAGTTGTGATGCAAATGTTTCGCGAGGATGGCAAGGTTGGCGGCGCGGGTTCGTTCAACTAGTGGCGTGCGATGACACGCGCGGTGTCGGCGTCGGCGCGGGCGCACGGCTGGAGGAGGAGATTGCTGAACTGAACTACATACACGTGTATGGTAGATGTTGTGATTGAAACTGGACGTTATGGTTTTCCGAAATTGTATGAGCTGCAGCTATTTGAGCATACGTATATTGAACTGGGATTTACGGAGATCCGGGATTTATAATATGCAATAGGTGCAAAAGTTTTGTATGTTACTGTGCTGTGGTTTGAGATGGATTAAGTGATAAGAATATTGTAATAAAAGGAAAACAATGTGTTTTAAAAACCGTAGGCATTGTAAATTGTTAAGGAATTGTTACAGTGATGACGTTATTGGTAATGTGGATGTCAATAGGCAAAGGAAGTAAGTAGTAAAAAGTCTGCTTCGTGTAAGTACTCCTATAGCATAATTTAAATTGCAATATAAAGATGTGGAAATCTTTGAACAATTTACGATTATAGCCAAGTATCAGATAAAATGACGCAATATTGTGCAAATTACCTACCAACGCAAAAGATCTAAAATATTTTCTTGAATTACCTTTATTTAAGTAACTAGTTACATGGTTACACGCTGGTCATTCATGAACACAACGCAAATATTCATGTTGATAAGATTAGGTTGTCTGTCAAAGTTTCACCTTTCAAAACCGACGTCAGAGGACATAAACTTACCAAATTGAACGCGAGCGAAATCCAAACACACTTCACGGCACAATTTAGCAACAACAACAACAGCGAAAGAAAAAACTTCCACAAAACTTGTCCGAACTTGAAACGGGTCGCGCAGAACGCGTGCGCGCAACCAAAACAATCCAGCGACAGATGTCGGTCGGAAAACCCCTCGGAAACTACGCGGGCGGACGCGGCAAGTCAATATTATGCTTCGGCTGGACAAAGGTTTTTGTTATCAAGTGACAGTGAGCAGTGACGGGCGAGCTGGACGCGAGGCGCGCGCTCCGCGGCAGGACGTGGAGTGAGCCTCGCGCGCCGGCCCCGCCGCCGTCTGATAAGCCTGGCGCGACGCCCCCCGGTGACGCCTACGCCCCACCGGCCTCGCCGGTCGCCGGGCTGCACCGTAAACACACACCCCTACCAGACACCAGACAGGCCCTCGCGCGACCCACGCACAATTTCACACAAACAAACAACTTTCCTTCAAACGAGGAAATCGCAGCTGCAATTGTGAAATACGCACGCGGGCCGGGAACAATCGCTCCCATACAAACGCAAAACTTATTAGTGGGCACCTAATTGGGCACGCCACCGCTGCCTGGCCAAACTCAATATGCAACGCGATCGGTCGGCTACATAAACGGAATAATTGAATTAGTGAGAGCATGCCGAACTCGATCACCTACCGACCACCTAAGTTGAAGAAGTGTCGAAATAACACCGCTGACGTCAGGCCCGCCGCCGCCGGTTGAGGCAAGAAACCGCAAAACGACCTTTCTTAACACAAATAAGGACTGACAAAGCCCATAAGTTACTGCCCATAATAATATTGACTACGACCAAACCGCCTCCTGAAACCACATCTTATAATAATAAACCAAACCAAACGTAGCTAACCACCATCTAGCTCCCTACCCTAGCTCCACCATGTTTTAATGGTGTCAGTGATGAAAAAAATTAAAGCTAATGTTCATCCATAGCAAGTGGCATCGTGCACATAAAACGCCCGCATTTTGAATAGAACATACCAACCGACAACATTTATTATTATGGTTCATACATCGTAATACGAACATTAAATAAAATTGGTCTCAGCATGGCGAGCTTGATGATCTAATAAAAACACGGAGGTTTTTTAATGCATTGTATGCCTTCAGAGTATAGTGGAAAACAGAAGGATCCGTACCGGACAGACCAGTTGCAAAACGGAACGTATAAAGAGAGAGCGATGCAGAAAGAGAAGCAATGAGGAAAACGCACGATAAACATTGCGTTAACATCACATGAATATGTGACGGGAATATAATACTGAATTTAATGCAAAACTAGGATAATAAAAAAATAACGAAATAGCAGTTATAAGGACCAAAGCCCAAAAAGGCAGGTGGCAAAGTTTGATCACCCCACTATAGGTTCAACGATCCTCAAGTACTTTTTACTAACGAACACGAGTCATGTCGCTGACCCCTCCAAATACATAACAGCAACACACCATACTCAGTTTATAAATGAATTCCAATAATGTATTATTAGAAAATTATTCATGAGGATACCTTGTGTAACCATTGTTGCGAGGATATCTGCTGATCATGATCACTTACCTGTACCTGTTACCGAAAGATAATTTCTATTTAATAAACAATAACACAAGACTAGACCCCATCTTATGTTCCCATTGTTAAAAATAATGAAATCGGTAAACATATTGTAGGAAATCTAACGAAACATACAGCGCACGTAACCATACAGGCTGTAGCCCAAGTTAAGCTAAATACAAAATTGGTTACAACGGACCGAATTGAAGCAACGTTTAACAAATTTAAAGATTGCACGGGCAAAAAGGCATTTCAATGTTACATCACTCTGGAACACTCGTAAATTGAGCTCAGACGACAATAAGATCCCAAAGGAATCGTCAGAACGAACGTAAAGATGATATATTATTTAGGGTTATAAAAATGCAAGCAGGGAATTTGAAAAAAGACCGATTGGAACTACATTGACGCCGGAATCGCAGGCGCAGTCGTAAATGTTTATGAGTGCATTACTCTTCACACATATTGCCGTGTTCTTGCAAATGGAGGTTCTTCAGACAAATATACAGACGTGGCTCATTTATTATTGCACTATTACTATTGTAGTGGGCTTTCAGCCGTTGAGGTGTATAGTCGAAAACCGTATATCAGAAATCCCAATGAGTTTGTAACAAATTCAGCTGAACAATAAATTATAATCACTACAGAAACTAATAAGGAGTTAACAAGGGATATCAAGCATAAAATTGTATAATACAGAACAATAAGGGATCCCAATCCAGAGCGTGATGAATTGGAAGCGAAGGACCAAAAAATATTAGACAGAACAGAACTCTTTTGTCAAGCGTTAACGTAAAGTTAATGTCAAATAACTCAGTCTGTCAGGTTAAAAATCTGACGGGGCGCGTTGGGCCTCCATAAATTACGGGATTAATCTTTTCAAACAATTTGACCTTTCCATCGGACGAGGGTTCATTAAATAATGGCGTCTGTATTGGAACATTGGATGTGCTTATTGTGCCGTCTATCACATTTTTGTTGTAGGCGGGAGCGGAATTCATTCAACTCATGTTCGCTTGATATGCTTTGTAATAAAACTCAGATGGGCATTCCTTGATAAACTCTAAATACCACTGATACGGGTATGTGTATCACTGCATGATGTATTCGATTTTGAACTCAAAGGAGCCATAGAGCGATCGCATTCCATCAACGTTTATTGCTTTGATTAATTTCGTGTAAACCGTTTCACACGTGGATCGTTAAATAGTCCAAATATAGAGATTACGACAACATACCTTGCTGCAGATTACTAATAAGGACTTTATTAATTAACGCTCTTGTTTCTTAGGGAGCAATGCGTATCCAATGCAGATAATGCATAGTTATGGGTAAGTGGGCCTTTGTTGCCGTGATCTAATGCACGTGCGCTCGCGCAGATAAGTATAACATCTTTTAATAAGGCGTTCAAGGCGGAAACGTGGAAAATGTCAGTGATTTGCGGAGCTGCAAGCACGACTCGCTTCCATAATCGGAACAAGAGCTTAGCAGCTGTTGTAAATATCAACTCCATGCTTATTATTGTGACGTAAGTATTATTGCTCCGTGAAACAAAGAAAATTAACTTGGACCGTTCAAGGATTCCTTTGTCTCGATCTTTATGCTCAGGATCTTCTGCAGCCATAACCTCATTTTTATGGCTCAATCACTTCGAGTATCATAATGTGCATATCGTTTTACATCTAAGATACCACATTTTTATAAGCTCCTTTATTATTTGTTCAGAGTAACGACTTTAAACTATTGCGCCTGACAAATTATTGTTGCTCCGAAATTATTGTTTACAAATGCAATGTTCATTGTTCAACCTGGAGGCGCTCAGTTGACAAAGAGGCTGCATTGACTGGACTCGGCTGGAAGGAGCTAGAGGCTGTCACGCAAGACCGCCAAAAATGGAGATCCCTTCTTCGAGCCCTATGTCCCTGATAAGGGAAAAAAGGATATCATCATCATCATGTTCATTGGTATAAAAGCAAATTATCTTGAAATGCACCATAAAAATACCAACGCAGTAAAAAGTGTAACGGAAACAACAAGGTCCCATAAGCGGTTCACTCCACACCGCGTCTCGTGGAATGTCCGAGCAAATTCCGCAAGCTCTACCAATGACTCATCGGTCCACCGTACCACCTAGTGGGCTGCCCCACGCAGCTCCACTTTACAACGCCCTTATACCCACCAGACTACAGCTCAATATTTCTCGGGTCTCTCGGATGGACGGCTACTTCAGAAGCGATTGTTTGCCAAACATTCTTTAAACCCCCATTGAGCGGTAACTTTGACAAAGGCCGTTGCGGGTCGATGGTCTGCCGCTAAAGTAACTGTGACGTCTTCACTTTGTCCGATTTTCGAGTATTTTGGAAATAATGGCCATTTTAAATGCGACAAAGCCGATAGCCGACCACGGCAAAAAAAGAAGTTGTAAAAAAAGTTAAAGTCCTTAGTAACGGTGAAATTGACTTGACAAATCTTGTTAACACTTTGTGTCGTTTTGTTATTTTTGTATCCAAAATCTGAAGCCATTGACAGATGACGTCAAATTGAAATTAATTCTTTCAGTCAGGTGAGCACCCAATTTCCTGAAAAACTTTCTTTTGACAAACATCTTCACGTCATGTTTATTTACTGCGCTCGATTATCTTCAAATGTTCCCTTGCCATCTCTAAGTTGAGGTAGTTCAGAAATATGACAAATGATTGGTGGCAGGATACAGACAAACTCTGCCGCGTATAATGTAGCAACGAGATACAGGCGACAACCTGTCAACATTCGTTATAGCGACGCTGACAGGCAGGCAGCGAAGTAAATTATTTTAATATTCAGGAGGTTCTCGCGGTGTCTCAACTTTACTATTGAGGCAACTATGAGATTCTCTTTGTAGCCTTCACGAACCTAAAATAATGGAGGGGCTTTTTAAAAAAGCACTAGATTTGAGAGGTGAATCCAAATCCATAGGGAAAACGATCTAGTTCTTACTTAGTCTTAAACGTTTTCATGATTGACTCCATTTCTTTTTTACTTTCAAGTTTAGCCTAATTCGAGGATCACTCCGAATTTCAAACACTTTTGAAGGTAATATTTATTCTAGTTCATTGGCTTGGCTAGTTAGATCAATAAAGATGTGTCATACATATACATCTGCTCTCTTGCAAATTGGCGACTTCCGGAGCGGGTGAGTCATCTCATTCTTAGAACCGTGAAATTACATATTGTACACCACGATTATGTGTGTGAGACTTGAGATGTGTGAGGTAATAAAGCGGAATATGCCCACTGCCGCCGCTGGCAAACAAGTTGTCGCTTTATTATTCATGACCCATATTAATAAACTATGGTCATAGGAACCACCAGCATCATCGCATATGACGGCTTCCTCTCCATTAAAGTCTGCTTTATTTTTTACTTAAAATTTGGTAATAGGCTACTTTTTACTTTTTACACTATAAATTAGTACTTTTCTTTGAGCATTATTGATGAATTAGGCACCAGTTTGGCTTTGGGAATAAATATATGTTGTTTCTTCAAAAGTTCTTTGTCAAAGGAAGGATAATGGACCCTTTTTATCCAAGTCTTTATTTCAAGTTTTCAACGCTATCATTGTCAACCTCTTTCTTTCCCAATACTTGTCTGATGCAAAAAGCCTATTGGTCGCTCTTGCATCGGGGATTCCCCGTCAGCTAGTGAAATGGCTTTCGTACGTCATAGAGGTTTCGCAACGTCAGAAGTGGGTCAAGTCCGGTCCGTTTTCGCCAGGTAAAGGTTACGCTGGCAGGTCCGGTTGTCTGCTCAACCTCTGCTCATTTTGCGCAATAGATAGCCTCGTTTGTCCAAGTGATCTGAGAATTGATCCTAGTTTAGGATCAACACAATATGATACGATAGAAATCCAATTGATAAGTCATAATTAGATTTCGTTAAAAGGTTAGGTTAGAGATAAAGCTTGTCAAGCTCTCATGGGAAAATTTTGTGATGGTAGATGGTATTGTGTTGGAAGCTGAAAACACTCTGATCCAATACTCAATACTTTATTGCAACCATAAGTGTATAAGATCTTAAATAACATTGTTACATGTGAGGAACTCTATGGATCCATAAGGTGAACAAGGTTCCCATTTGCGTCATTTGTGTTATTGAAATCTTGTTGTGTTGTTTTGTAAAGGTAGAAATCATTCGCTAATTTAATTAAAAATCTAGTGTTCATCTCTGCTGAGAAGGTAAATCAAATAGGTAGATACATGATGGAACTATTTTAGCATTGCTCTCGAAGGGTATAAGTGAAACGACCTATGTCTCCGGTTGCTCATTGTTTGTGATATGCTCACTCACGTGGCCATAGTGAGTAAGTGTACCTATGTGTGGTTGATCACGTACTTCAATGCAACCACGTTCATTCACAAATAAATGGAAAAACCTTTGTTCATTCATGCTTACATTGAGTATATTTTTTAGATAATGCATAATAAAACTATTAGTTGTCTATGTGCTAAAACTAAATTAGGCACTTGTGGTCAATGTATCAAATCCTACGTCAGAGAAGCGAAATAAATAATGAACATGTTGTTTTGTGGTCAGCTGACGTTGTTGTATGTACGATCAGCGACACGATAAGATACCCCTTTTTAAACGGTTTTATTTAGCTCACCCCGTTTGTTTTTTTTATATTTATTCTTTATTCTTTCTTGGGTCAAATTTAGTAATTCAAATTTCACCCTCTTCCTGTCAACCGATTAATCTGAAATTTTGTATACACTTTGGATTTTGGTGACAATACAATTATGTTTATTCATTATCATTATAAATCCAAGATGGCGGCCGCTACAAAATGGCGGATAACGTAGGTTTTATCAATCCCATCAATATGGGTATCAAATGAAAGGGCTCAACAAGCAGAATACAATATACTATAAAAAATTGAAATCCAAGATGGCGGCCGCTACAAAATGGCGGATAACGTAGGTTTTATCAATCCCATCAATATGGGTATCAAATGAAAGGGCTCAACAAGCAGAATACAATATACTATAAAAAATTGAAATACAAGATGGCGGCCGCTACAAAATGGCGGATAACGTAGGTTTTATCGATCCCATCAATATGGGTATCAAATGAAAGTGCTCAACCAGTATAATACAATGTACTATATGAATTAAACAGAATGCGAAATAAAAACTAAAAACTAGAAAATAAAAATAGGTAAAAAAACTTTTTAAGTTAAACGGTTTTATGTTAAACATACATTGCAATGTTTAAGATAAATGTACTAAAAACCAAAAAATAATAAAATAGATACAGTCGTGGGAATTATAAACATATGCATAGACTAGACTAAAATAAAACCGTGGGGCACGTCAACTGCCTAATTATAGTGTAACATTACAAAACAAACATTTTAATCAACGATTGTAGACAATTGACGTGCCCCACGGTTTTATTTTAGTCTAGTCTATGCATATGTTTATAATTCCCACGACTGTATCTATTTTATTATTTTTTGGTTTTTAGTACATTTATCTTAAACATTGCAATGTATGTTTAACATAAAACCGTTTAACTTAAAAAGTTTTTTTACCTATTTTTATTGTTCGATTGGAACACTTATGCCGCGCTAAATAAGAGCTAACCGTATACATACACTTTATCGAAGTAAACATAGCATTAAATTGGTTCAGAAGCGTAATTATGTGACAAAACTGACAAACAGCAAACATCCCATAAGATCGTTTGTTTTAATGAAAATACTACGTTTATTTGCAGAAGCAAAGACTGCAGTTATTTTTGATATTTCATTATTGCGAAGAAGCGTTTCAATAAAATCTTTCCTCCACCAGAATTCCCCAAAGGACGATTCGCAAAATTGAGTGTTGCGAAAAAAAAAGCAGGTCGCAAGAACCCCCGGAGGCAGTAGTAAGTTGCAAGATTCTTGGAACTCCTCAGAAGCCTACGCCGAGAAAGGCGATGCGTGAATGACGTCACCCG
This sequence comes from Zelleria hepariella, assembly GCA_949319315.1. Lineage (NCBI taxonomy): Eukaryota > Metazoa > Arthropoda > Insecta > Lepidoptera > Yponomeutidae > Zelleria > Zelleria hepariella. The sequence goes on along the minus strand of OX439386.1, from coordinate 5,474,578 downwards.
ATGACGTCATACCATCACGTGATAGACGCGAGGTGAAAATCCACTTCAAATATTATAAAGTAAATATTGAATACTAAAAAAATAATGACCGAAGCAGGCGATTATGAAATCTATATGATAAGTCTATTTATCAATGTATTGTGGTTTTCCAAAATAAGTAGCGCCATCTACTGAAGATAGTGTGAACTTTTAAGAAGTTCGGTGCTGCAAGTAATCCTTACGAATATCATAGCTGAAATTCCTCATAATTATTAATTTGTTTTGCTCATGCCGAACCTTCCTTTCAGTTCTCAACTCTATTTCACAGCTAATAGAAGCAATTCTTATTTGCAATCTCGAACAGTCTGTTCTAGAAACAGTGTCTACTGCGCATAAATTATTGCTAATAGTTGGTGTCCGTTTTTCTTCAACGAAAAACGCGGCCTCGAACTAGACTCACTCACGCTCGCCCGTGAAAATGGGCCAATGACGTCATCCATTTCGAGGAAAAGATACATAGAAACTTGCATCTCTTTCTTACACATGCGTGTTTAGTTGCGAATTGTTTTTATTTCAAATCATTTTCGTCATTATTTTAAATAATATTCTTGAATATAATTATTATCTAATGGTTAAATAAATAAAGTATGTATGTAGTGTGAAAACTTAAACTATAAGATATTAAAGTTGACAAAAATTTAGAGAAAGTTTGAGCAACATCACAACACAACGCAATCTGATGAAATATTAGCACACCCGTTAGCAAAGTTGACTCGAACTCTACAAACTACGGTATCCAAAGAAGTTCTAAAAGTTTCCAAAAAGTTCGCAAGCAAAGGCTTCGCTAAACAAAACTTAAGCAAAAGTTACTCACCACTCTTTTATCGGTGTCATCGTGCTGATAGTCGAACATTGTGGCGAACATAAGACTGTCGTCTTGTTCGAGCTGATGCGGCACCAGTTGCGACATGAAGCCGGAGTAAACACCACAACTAATGTCCAAGTTAATCAACCAGAGGGCTGAGAAAATTCTCAAGCGCAAAACTTTAGTTTAGGCGGGGCGCGACGATTCACTTCTTCTGATAAGAGTTACTATGACTCATACATAAGGCTCGAGCGGAACCAGCGACGTATCGTACGTTCGGCTAGCTAGAGTGTTTAGTATCAGACTGAGGCACTCTCGTTGCCACAGCCGGTTTTGTTACGACGGCTACCAAAGCGAACTGCGCACGCGTGGAGCAACCACCCAGTAACAAAACGACGTAAACGCCGCACAAGAATCTCAACGATTCGCTTGTAGCGCCAAAACGACAACTTTTTAAATGTTGAATTCAGCAGAAGCTTGGGTTACATGGAAATGATTCAGTCCACATAGTTATTCCGTGATCTCAGAAGTCATCTAACAAATCCGTTGAACATTGCCAAAAATATTTAACAATAAATTATTTCAATTAGGACGAACCAGATACAACAATTGAAATAAAAGGAGGAAAACCTTTGTAACAAACATCAACATCGAAAATACAATTTGACGTTGTTACGTAGTTGATGAGGCAAATGGCAAAATGACTCAATCGAAGGAAAAGCCGCAATATTGAACACTTGTGAACGAACAATGCTTTATGCAAAAGTATCAAAGGATCGTCAGGCACATCACATTGTCTTTGTAAAAAAAGATAAGAAAGGACCTGGCAAAAAACAGACTGAGTAATCCATCGGCAACATAACGTAACGCTTGTCAAAATTGCTTGTTGTGGGTCAAAATAGCGCCACATAGGAAATAAAATAATCAAAAAATCTCAGTCCTAGTAGTAGCTGTTTTAAGGACCTAAGGCAAAACCTAGAACGAGTTTCCTAAATCAGCCGTTATTGGAAACTCGTCCTAAGTTCTTGGCTAAGTAAGTTTTTTAGGTCCTAAAAATAGCTACCTACCACAAGGACAAAAATTCTCATTGTTAGTATAAAATTAAAAAATATATAAAAAAAGATTAATTTTCTATCATGGCGGTAGTTTGACCCTTAATAAGCCCCTCAACAATAAACTGTTTCCAACCAAACCAGATGATAAAATCAACATCAATGTTGCATTGCAGTCACGGAACGAGAATAACAAGGTACGCAGCTGCCCGTTGTAACATGAACAAATGGCTACAACTTGTATTGATGCAAAAACCTCTTGGAGCCAAGTTTATTGGGTCTGGCGTAAGATGCCTGTCTAATGTCTGACTGGACGTCAAATCTCAAATAGATTTTTAAAATATTTTTTTTTATTGTTCATTATTTGATCAGCTGGCTTGTAGCTCGATTCACTTATGTCTGTACGTCTATGTAGATCAAAATAGTGGGTAGATATATTACGAAGATATGGCGGTAATGCTACGCTAGCAGCAAGCCTAGCATGACCGCGATAAAATAAATAAATGGACATGCTACAGCGAAAGGAATTTGATAATATCAGTCTATCCTACTCTCTTTTACATAGAGTACGACAGACTGAGGTGTATCGAGCTTTAAACCTCGAAAGGGGCCCTGCTTATGCCCTGCTAAGTCAGGTGTGGTTGCTACACGTTGTTAAAGATAACGTAGACACCGGACATCGAAGACAGGGGTCCGAAGGGGAACGAATCTCACGGAAAGGAAATTGAATTATTTTCTATCAGATCAATAACAACACAGATTTGCGCTACCAATGTTCAGATATTAGTAATTCAACATTTTCACAATAACTAGTTAAAATGGAACTTGACGCTATTGAGTTAAGATCAAATAGATTATTTATGAATTCGCAAGAATCACGCCCGATTTCACGTACATACTTTTTTATTAAAATCTAAATTGAAATAACAGATCAATAGCAAGAATAGCAACACAGATTTGCGCTACCAATATTCACAATTTAGTAATTAAAATGGAAGTGGAACACACTCAGACTATCAACTTAGGAGGAAACTCAAGACCAGACCCTTTACTCTCGAAGCTATTGAGTCAAGATTGACAAAGTTGATTAAATCATGATGGCTGGATAGAATAGATGTCCTGATTTCACATACTTTGTAATGTTCATTCAAATCAACGGCTATTTCGTCCAATTCGGTACGCAAAGTTTTTTGTTCGAAAGTCCGTTATTGGCTTAATCTTATCATTAGACAATATTGAGAAACTAATTTCAATATTTTTTATTTTGGTTCAGAAGTTTGGATTTTACAACGTTTCAAAGTTACGGTTTTATGACGTCACGCGACGGTCTGCATACTGTTGGCGGTCATAGGAACAAAACATTTTAGCGCATAAAAACAAAACTACTGGACCAAAATAAAAAATATTTAAATTAGTTTCTCAATATTGTCTAAAGATAAGTTTAAGCCAATAACGGACTTTCGAACAAAAAACTTTGCCTACCGAATTTATACGAGTACAATGCGAAAAACTAAGGCCTTTGCATCTACGTAATGCGATGATTTATTACATCGTTCAGTGGCACCTTCACTCACACTAGTCACACTAGATCTGTGATTGAAATGAGATCTGTGATTATAGATTTTAAATAATTACTTTATAAAGATTTTTATAAGGTTAAAAAATTCGCTCGGGACAGGATTTGAACCCGCAACCTTCTTGCATTCCGTGCAGGAAGTTCCCTAGCACGGGTAAATTCGCTCGGGACAGGATTTGAACCCGCAACCTTCTTGCATTCCGTGCAGGAAGTTCCCTAGCACGGGTTAGTGCTTTAGAAAATACAAAAAATAATTACTTATTTTCGTTTTTAAGGTTCATAAGTGTTTGCTCCTGAAAAGGAAGAATTTGGTCCCGTACATACATAAATATTATAAGCAGTTAAACAGCTAAATGTAAACAAATCTAGATTCGAACGCAATCTATTTCTATGGGTGAATAGACCACTTGGCAATGCGGTGCCTGGGCCTGGGACATTGTTTTAGATAGAGCATATAAATTCCGCTCAACCTAAAGCGGAAACTCGTTGATAGTGTATTCTGCCCGCTCTCACTTACGGCTCCCAGACTTGGTCACTGACTGAAGAGCAAAAGTCCAAACTCAAGATTTGCCAGAGAGCAATGGAGCGCAGTATACTCGGCGTCAAGAGGACAGATCATGTCCGAAATACCACACTGCGCTCCAAGACGCGCATAGCCGACGTAGGGGTCCAAACAGCAAAGTTGAAGTGGAGCTGGGCCGGACATATCAGCCGCATGCACCCGGATAGGTGGGCAAGAATCGCCACGGAATGGGTGCCAGCAGATGGACATCGAAGTCGAGGTAGGCCGCGAAGACGCTGGCGGGACGATCTCGTCAAATACATGCCGGAGTGGTCTGAGTTGGCCCAGGACTGAAAAGTCTGGACTGAAGTGGGGGAGGCCTTTGCCCAGCAGTGGGACACTAACATATTATTATGTTAGTGTCCCACTGCTGGGCAAAGGCCTCCCCCACTATACAACGTGTTACAAAAGATACTAACTCTTTTTACAGGATGTAACCTGCTGGTCAACATAATGACAAATCTGCAAAAAAAAGTTGAAAAACACAACTTTTTTTTTATAACCTCAAAATAAATTGTAAAATTTTCAAAACTTTTTTGTTTTGGATTTAGCTCAATAAAAAAATATGGTTGTTTGCTTAGCTGTATTTTAATAGCTTCAGGCTGTTAAAACATAGTGAAAGTCTATGGAAACAGTATTTTAAAAATACTTTTCTCCCGTCACACAGCGCTTACATTTTAATTATTAAAAAATCAACGGAACGTCATAGAGCTAAAAAAATATTTTGGTTGTCATCCCTATCATCAGGTACCATGACCCTGTAAAAAGAGTTAGCATCTTTTGTAACACCTACACTAACACATATACAAGGTGTTACAAAAGTACCTAACTCTTTTTACAGGGTATTAGCACCCGGTGATAGGGATCACAACCTAAATTTTTTTTTTGCTCTATGACGTTCCGTTGATTTTTAAATTAATAAAATATTAACGCTGTGGCGGGAGAAAAGTATTTTTTAAATATTGTTTTCATTGACTTTCACAATGTTTTAACAACCCAAAGCTATGCAAATGCACCTACACCCACAAACATATTTTTAAATTTGAGCTAATACTAAAAACAAAAAAGTTATGAATTCTTTTCAATTTTAAGGTTATAAAATAAAAATTTATTTTTTTGAACATTTTTTTACAGTATTGACATCCTGTTGACCAGTAGGTTACACCCTGTAAAAAAAGTTAGGATGTTTTGTAACACTTTGCATGTTATTATAAATTCCTGAAATAGTCATGTTACGCCATATTGAAAAACAGCGGCAAGAGGATAGTCTTAGCAGCTATGAAAAAAAAGCTGCATTTAATGATGAAAGCAAGCCGCTTTGCACAGTAATAGAAGGGACAAAAATAAGCGATTTGACCCGCAGCAGCACAAGTTTCATCCCTTAGGAACAGAGAGGGCGCCACTTCTAAAAATAAACTTTGAAAATTTCTAACAGCCTAACAGATGAACCGATTTCAATGATTAATATCTTAATCGAAAGAAAATTACTTATTGTACAAACAAAAAAATAAGATTTAAAAAAATACTATGATGGCTGCCATAAATCCTACGTTTTCTAATTTTTTATTTTTTATTTGGCAATTTTTATTGAACGATGCAAAAAACTTGTATCAAAAGGGTATATTTTTTGTAATTCATATCGTTACGAATATAATAATAAATTTACTGAAAAAAACTGCATGCCAAGTAAACTGCCTGAGTAAACTGTATTCAATGGATTAAATGTAGTATTCCAAATAAAATAAGGAAACTCGTGAACTGTTAGGCATTAACGTTGTACACATCTGTGACAAGGCAAACGAGAAATGATGTGTAAGTATTTGTCAAAAACTAAAAAGAATAAATAAGTGATTCATGATCCTCAATGAAAACACTTTTATTTTACAAAATAATTTTTTTTTTTTATTTCCAATACTTTTTTGACTTATTTATATTTTATATGTATTATGGTATAAAAACCAACCATTGGGCGTTTATATCATGAAAATCGATAGAGCCGTTTACTTTATACAAAACTTTGAAGTTTGGTCAAATAAGTGGCGCCATCTGTGTCCCTAAGGGATGAAAATGTTGCTGCTGCGGGTAAAATTGCTTATTTTAGTCTCCACTATCACTGTGCAAAATGGCTAGCTTCCATCACAAATAGAAGTTTTTTTCTCTACATAGTTTCTATGACGTGAGGGCAATGCCCCGCTTTTCCAGCACATGTAAACCTAAATATTTCCTAAACTACTAATGATATTGGCATGCAGTTTTTTTTATTAAATTCATTATTAAATTAGTAACAATATGAATTATAAAAAATATACCCTCATCATACAATTTCTTTGCATAATTGAGTAAAAACTGACAAATAAAAATAAAAAAATTACAAAACGTTAGATTTAGGGCAGCCATTATAGTTTTTATTTTTATTTAATTTTTTAGTTTGTACAATAAGTGTTTTTCTTTCGATTAAGATATTAATCATTGAAATCGGTTCACCCATTAGGCTGTTAGAATTTTTCAAAGTTATTTTTAGAAGTGGCGCCCTCTCTGTTTCTAAGGGATAAAACTTGTGCTGCTGCGGGTCAAATCGCTTATTTTTGTCCCTTCTATCACTGTGCAAAGCGGCTTGCTTTCATCATAAAAAGCAGCGTTTCGGTAAAAAATGGCCGTAGCTGCTATAGCTAGGAGGGCCGCTACTTCTACAAATTACGAAACGTTAAGTTTTGGAGAAAGGCGTTTCTTCACAAGAAGAGTCGATCGCGTGCCAGCGGTCACGCAGTTCGATCAAACACGATCGGTAGGTCAAGTGGTGACTAATATATCGGTAGAAGGTGGGGGTTTTACGTGGAATTCTCACTGCAGAAGCCAACAAAGGTTTTCTTGACGGTTAGCGAGCGAGTGGTAGGTGTTTCTTTCCCCATTTCCATGACTTTGACATCTGAGGTGAATGGAGTAGCACCAAGAAGCTGCCTAAGGCCCAGATGAGATTTTTACCAAGTAAATACTTAAGTATAGTTCTGTCACGCTCTTTTGTGAGAAATCTACAGAACGATACTTAACTTACGTATTTGCTTAATGAATGTCTTAATTCAGAAATCGGCAGTAAATCATCTTTAATTAGATCAGTGGTTCTTAACCTTTTTTGGACCACGGACCACTTTGATAATAGGCTTTTTTCGGGTTTTTTTTTTTTGTTGTTTATGAAGACTTCTCTAGATGGCGCTATCCATCTCACCATAGAAAATGGAGTTTAGCCAGAATTAATGTCAAAGTCTGTCCACAGACTGTCTATTAGTCTGTGCCGAGGTTTTTTCACAGATAACAGCTACCCCGCCGCGCGCCGCTTGCTCTTGCTCGTAATTTTTGTTTCACACACAAGTGATCATCCATGGATTTTCATTAAAATAATACCTACTTAGAATTATAAGTGCTTTTGTACATCTTGTATGTATGTATGGGAAGTGTTGTGTTTTGGGTCGAATGGAGAAACCAGTTTAGCCTAGGCCAAACTAGGCTAGCCCTATTTGAATAGGGGTAATACAGATTCTACCTAGTTATGCTAGACTAGTACTTTTTCTTAAAACTAACTAACCCGCCGTAATTATCTGAAGAGTAGGGGACGCATTTAAAGGCCGAATTTGAAAAAGTCTACATTCAAAAAGTCTACGGTATATCCGATTTTGTCCGGTTTGAAGGACCACTCGAAAACAAAAAGAGGTAGGTAGGTATGTCAGTGTGTCGCCAACCGAACCTACTGACCTAACCTTTGTTTTAAATCTTTTTCGACTGTCTGTCACACGTCCAGGAATACCCTGTATGTTTAACACCCTTTATGTCGGTTTTTAGAACACCTTTATAAGTAAAAGGCCTGGTTTCGGGGTTCTTAAGGGGTTCGAAAATTTCGTTATTTTTGCGCTAAACCTCTTAGTTTACGAGATATGGTAACATTCATACCTAATCGTTCGTCAATATCAGCTCGGGCTAGGCATACTAGTTTATCCTGGAGCGTACAATATTCTTGCTAGGCCAGACTGGATTGGCCTAGGCTAAACTGGTTTCTCCATACGAGCTTCGTTCGGCTAGACTAGTTTGGCCTAGGAAATACCGGTTTATCCATACGAGCTTCGGCTAGACTAGTTTGGCCTAGGCTATACTGGTTCGTTCATACGAGCTTAGGTTAGACTGATTTGGCCGAGGCGAAACTAGTTTATCATGAAATCGGGTTTGGCCGGTAACATAATACAACAGAAATGGCAAGAAAATAAGTATTATTAGGGGTCAGGTCAAGCGGTTGGTCAGGTGATTGTTTCCATCGCAACTTAAATACCACCCGACGCCACGGTACGCCACCCGACGCGCGCAGACTTATCTGGCGTTCTTTTTGGTTATCTGTGATCTAGTTTGACATTTATTCTTACTAAAATACAGCGCCATCTAGAATTTTTATTATAACTAAAGGAAAAAACCCTATTGTTTTCTTAGTGCGGACCACCAGATCCAAGGTACATCGTGTATCACATAAAATTGTTTCACCTGACCTAAAGTATAATGTATGTAAGTAAGTTGAATACAGGAAATTTTTATGAGTCGGTTTTGGGATAATGGAACATACACGCGAAAATTCACCAATTTTACTAAAATTATTATGGAGATTTAAATGGTAGGCGATAGCAATCCGAAAATTCACCGAAAATACCCTTTTTAAGCCGCAAGATGGCCGGATAATCTTCCGTCAATATCATCAACATTTCATTTGTTTGTAAAAACGCGCGCAGCGCACCCGAAAATTTTACGATTTAACTCTTAAAAATCAAGTTTTCCTTAGGACGTGTAGTAGGTGCGTGAAAAAAGCGCGCGCAACGCGCCCGAAAATTCACAGTTTTTTCCCTTTTTAATTATAATATGATGAAGATTTATTAAGCTATTATTTGAACAAACGCACCCATCGCGGCTGAAAATTTACTTATTTAAGTCTTACATTTCATAATGGAGAATTCCTTTGTTTTGAATAGAAGACACGCGCGCAGCGCATTTGAAAATTCACCGACTTTAACCTAAATATAGTCTACGTGCGGTTTGACATGGGCTAACGACATTATACTATGGGTGAGCACTGACTAATCGATTTTTAAGGGTTTTGATTCTAATACAATTTATTATTTTTTGCGTATTGAACTGAAGACCGCAACTTTACATCGGAGCCTGCCGCAGGTTACGTATAGGCTATTTATTGTATTATTCTGTCAAAATCTGGCGCATTCGGTAATTCCTTGGCGCGATCTGCAGTCAGGCGGATCTTTGGAGGTAACAAATATTTTCCAATAGGGAGTAAGAGCGCGCGCCAGCGCGCACGAAAATTTCAGTTATTTTATTCATTGGGAACTTATTCAAACATGACTTTCAAAATCAACATTAAAATTTATTGACAACTATCGCTATGTGCGCTGGACTGCAGGACCCTCCCGCGGACCACTAGAGAGGCCCTCGCGGACCACCAGTGGTCCGCGGACCATAGGTTAAGAACCACTGAATTAGATAGATAGAACTAAGCAGGGTCCATGGACCGTGAGAGGTGGCGCGAGGGGAAATAGGTCTAAGTATACCCAACACTGGCCGGCAGAGGTGGACTGATGATGGTTAAAACATTCAAAGACCTGTTTTTGCCTGACTGGTGGTTCTAGGGTATTACTGTGAATAATCTTGTACTTTCTTATTTTTTTGTTTTACTTTCTTATTTAAACTTAATTGAACAAGCAAGCGAAGCGAGAAAAGTTCTCCAAGTCTACTTCAGCAATCTGGCGTTTGTATGTATATGTGAACGTTCGTTCGACGATAACTTTAGTAAAGGTCGGATCGTCATGAAAGTTGGTAGGCGGGTAAATTCAATTAAAATATGTTTTTCCAGATCGGTTGAGGATTTGCCGGGATATGGGGTTGTAAAGTTTATGCAATGAGCGCGCGCGCCTGCGTGAATGATGTTAGCAAAAAGTTACAGATCGCGGGTTCACAGTCAGAGGCGACCAACTAGTATTTTTTTTTTTAGTTTTTGTTTTGTATAATAGGCATATTCTTATATAATTTCCTCTAATATCAACTGCCCTGTTCTACATCGATAGCAAAATCTGAAGTGAGGTAATATGCAAAGGAAAATGTTTTGTTTTCTTGGCAGGAAGTTTAAAATGATAAGAGGTATTACTTCGCTAGGCAAGTGTTTCCACTGTGATTTCAAGGTACCTCTTCTTTCTCAGTTCTAATTTTAGGATCCTTTTATTGATTCCCGTGAAGGAAAACATCGTGTGGAAACCTGAGCGTCTGCCTCAACGCAGAAAACGCCAATCCGCTGTGGGCACGCTGCTCTCTGAGAGTAGGCATTTGCCCAGCTAGTGGGACATCTCATCTTACTTTTACAAATTGCACGTTAGATGGCCATGGTTTAAATAGAACAACGACGAAATACAGAATACAGAACTTATGTGATTTTGTTTTAGTCTTAAAAGGGTTTTTCAAAATGAAAAAAATATATATTACGTAATTTAATGTAATTTGTTACACGTGACGCCCTGTAATTTGGTACCTACATAGACATAGTCGAATATTTTATGGGCACAGTTCGCCGAAAACCTTTAAAAAAATACCCATGAAATTCGTGTGTCGATAAGATCAAGCTGAAACAATAGAAAGTTCTGAATCATTGGAGTGTTACGTTATTACAGTAGGTAGGTACCTACTTACAGTTCAAGGTCTTGCATCACACGCAAAGCTATTGAACATCCCCCATTTTCCATGAACTAGGCCTTGTAGGTATTACGGGTAAATACAATAGATAGACTCCTGTCATGCATTGCTCTTTGTATTTTAATGAAATAAATTTTATAGTAGAATAATGGACTCGGAAGCGAGAGACCCAGGTTCGATTCCCGGTGCGGGCATGCTTTGATTTATTTCAAAGTTATGTAAGTACATTTGTGAATTTGTGGTAGCAATACCACTCGCTAACCGCGAAGGAAAACATCGTGAGAAAACCTGAGCGTATGGGGCATTAATTATACCCCTACTCATAGAATTAGGACACTAATGCCCGTTTTCACCAACCACCCCTAATTTTAAAAGACCTTTTAACGAAAATTATCTGCGCCTCTGCAAGTCTAGGGGTCATGGATAAAGGACCATACGAATTCCACTCACAAGCGTTACGAGTTGAGTGTGTATGATCCTTCATCCATGCCCCATAGACTTGCAGACAGAGGTGCAAATAACTTTCGTTAAAAGGCCTTTTAAAATTAGGGGTCGTTGGTGAAAACGGGCACTAGAATCGCAATCAGTGCTCGCAAAGTGAAGCAAATAAATGCATACCAAATTGGTACGCTTTCCAAAACGGCATGTCAGTGTTCAAGGTCACTTTCTAGCGAACGGAGCTCCTGCAATTTTATTCAAAATGACGGGTTTTTGCTGAGTTTGGCTGCAGAAACAGCACGGATAAGAAAGATGAAGGCACGAGGATCACTTTACACCAGTAATTACAACGATTCCACTTTATATTATGTCGAAAAAGATCGTATTTAGATTCAAAATTTTTCTTCCGTATGACATTCAACATGTTTTATGGGGTTGCCAGTAGGTAGAATGTCGAAAATCACAATACAAAAAAAAACAATTTTAGAAATGTCAATCTAGACAGCTTTGTTTTAGTTTTCCTTTAACAATGAACGACTTATGAACCGACTTCAAAAAAGTAGGAGGTTTCCAATTTGTGTAGCTTTTTTATAACAATAGCTTTTTACCTTTCGGACCGATTTTGGTATATTTTTTTTAACCACCGATCCAAAAAGAGGGGTGTTATAAGTATGAACGCTGTGTCTGTGTGAATGTGTGTGTGTGTCTGTGGCAGCGTAACTCTTAAGCGAGTGAACCGATTTGGATGACATTTTTTTTTATATGAACGAAGGTTTCCTAGCAATGGTTCAGCAACATATTTCATCAAAATCGGTTCAGCCGTTTATGAGATATTTAGGAGATATCTGCACCTAAATAAATTCCCCTGAAAGCAAAGTTGAGTAGCATTTCTCATTTCAAATTACATTTAAACATTAGTTGTACCTATACATATATTTTTGTAAGCCATTGTAAAACCCTTCATTTTGATTCTCCACTAGATAAGTTTAAAAAAATAAAAAATACCTTTGTTTGGGGCTAAAAATCGGCTATTTTTGTTTTTTTGATATTCCCAGTGTCACTCTTACAATCAAGATGAATCTAACGACACTTCGCAAGCTAAAATCCATCAAGTCGTTAAGGCTGCAGAGCGTGCCAAAGAAATGTACATACATACATACATACACTCGAAAAACATAAACCTCCTTCTAGGGCAGTCGGTACAACAGATAACTTTTTTTTTGTTTAGATCGCAGATCCTAGATTTAAAGTTCATACGCACAAATATTGAGAAATGTTACTGAAAATAACATGGACTTCTTGTCCGCAAACATAATTTAATATGTTTATCACCTTACCAACCAGAAGGAAAGTCACAATATTGTGAAAAGCTTATTACGCTGGCAGCATTATTAGGGTGCATGTGTTGTGTAGGCGATTGTCACAGTCAGCAGCTTTACGCACACATTCAAAGCAAGGCGCCTCAATTTCGGGCGGCGTTTTGAATGGACGGACTCCGTCTAGGTGTATTAAGTCTATGCCCCTACTATAATCCGTGCGGGATTAGAATGGGATAATACCTTTTGGAACTGAACCGAAAATGACAGTTCTCGAGTAGCGTAAAATTTTTAGTTCTACGTTCTATCACAGGCATAGACTTACTACACCTAGACGGAGTCCGTCCATTCAAAACGCCGCCCGAAATTGAGGCGCCTCGCTTTGTATGTGTGCGTAAAGCTGCTGACTGTGACAATCGCCTACACAACACATGCACCCTAATAATGCTGCCAGCGTAATAAGCTTTTCACAATATTGTGACTTTCCTTCTGGTTGGTAAGGTGATAAACATATTAAATTATGTTTGCGGACAAGAAGTCCATGTTATTTACAGTAACATTTCTCAATATTTGTGCGTATGAACTTTAAATCTAGGATCTGCAATCCAAACAAAAAAAGTTATCTGTTGTACGGTTGTACCCGACTGTCCTAGAAGGAGGTTTATGTTTTTTGAGTATATGTATGTATGTATGTACATTTCTTTGACACGCTCTGCAGCCTAAGCGACTTGATGGATGCGAAGTGTCGTTAGATTCATCTTGATTGTAAGAGTGACACTGGGTAGATAAAAAAAAACAAAATAGATTTTTAGCCCCAAACAAAGGTATTTTTAATTTTTTTAAACCTTTCGAGTGGAGAATCAAAATGAAGGGTTTTACAATGGCTTACAAAAATATATAGGTACAACTTATGTTTAAATGTAATTTGAAATGAGAAATGCTACTCAACTTTGCTTTCGGGGGAATTTATTTAGGTGCAGATATTTCCTAAATATCTCATAAACGGCTGAACCGATTTTGATGAAATATGTTGCTGAACCATTGCTAGGAAACCTTCGTTCATATAAAAAAAAAACTCATCCAAATCGGTTCACTCGCTTAAGAGTTACGCTGCCACAGACACACACACATTCACACAGACACAGCGTTCATACTTATAACACCCCTCTTTTTGGATCAGTGGTTAAAAAAAATCAAAATCGGTCCGAAAGGTAAAAAGTTATTGTTATAAAAAAGCTACACAAATTGGAAACCTCCTACTTTTTTGAAGTCGGTTCATAAGTCGTTCATTGTTAAAGGAAAACTAAAACAAAGCTCTCTAGATTGATATTTCTAAAATTGTTTTTTTGTGTATTGTGATTTTTGACATTCTACCTACTGGCAACCCCATAAAACATGTTGAATGTCATACGGAAGAAAAAGTTATGAAATTGAAAATACACAAACATTTTTAATGGTTGTAATCTAAAAGGATTAAATTTTATTGCATTAATTGAATAAAACGTGATAAAACTCGAGCAGACACCCACGCGCACAGAAAACACTTGACAAGCAAGTTTCAACGCGAGTTTGCCATAGACAACTTGAGTTTGCCGAAATGCTGACGCTACAGCTGATAGGCGGTCAGTTCCAAAAGGTATGAATTATCCATTCTGATCCCGCACGGATTATACCCTCAACGCGAAAATCGCCAATCCACATTTAGCTCTCAAACTCTCTCTCTCTGAGAAGGCCTTTGTCCAACTATTGGGACACGTAACAATACAGGCATGCTTCAATTTACTTTTTTATTGTTATTCAGTGTCTGACCCGCATTGGACCAAAACCCTTCATCGGTCCGTTATGTTTATTAAATAATTTTCAAAGGCTTATAAAGCCTGAGCTGGCCAAAGAGTAGACTATGTAGATGGGAGGCCATTGCCTGACCTAAAAAAAAACCAAGTGTCTTAGCAATCATATTATATCAATACCCGGAATTGTTAATAAATTTATCGATAGATAGCATATCGATGATAGATAGTATTTTCGTAACCGGTTTTTCCTTTTACAATCGAAATCCTGAAAACTTCATTCGATTTCCTTCCTTCAGATGCATTTCGCAAGTAATGTTCCTCACAAAAATTCTGGTGGTTGGGTCGTCGCGTCTGTATGTAAATGGGTCATTATCAAAAGTTGTGTTCTGGCATGTTATCTTACAGATGTGTGTTTTTTTACCGAATTCGATGGACAACCTTCACAAAAGTTAACCAGTATATCTGGCAGAGCTTAATAACCTTTAATTTTTTTTTTAATAATATTTAAAAAAAAAATCTGGCCACGTCTGTGACATATCGACCACGTCTGTGACTTGTCTACAGAAATTCAGTACATTTCACGACCACGTTTGTGAGTTTTGTGACGGTTGTCTTTAGAAATGCACTTAAAACACACCTACAACTACTTAGCATTGTAATTTTTATGAACGGCATAGCTTTTGGGATATTATTCGCAAATAAAAAAAGTGTTAGATTCGTTTTTCTATTAAAGTCAAAACAAATATTATCAATATTTATCAACTTAAGATATTATTTCAGATCAAATAAAGTTTATTTTTTTACGATTTTACGTAGTTTCATTATAATTGTGTGTACATAATTTGAATAAAACCACGTCTGTGACAACTTTTTAAAACCACACCTGTGACATTTTTGCATCATGGCCATTATAAACTAACCTAAAAACTACACTAACAACGCGAAACTGATTTGACGGCATTTACACACCAAACCTTATCAAATTATAAAAGTTGTGAAGATCGCTCAGCCACCTGATAAATGCTGATGGCCACATCTAATACGAGTTATGCTTGTCGTTTTCCAGAATTCAAAACAAAACATGTTCTCAACTTGGATCAGCACTCCTGTGTGTTCCGCTGCCGCAATAAGCAAAATGGCTGATGTTCGCTTTTCTTGTCGCCAGTGTTTCCAGAGCTTGAAATTCATAATATACCGAGATAGTGTGCGAAATGCTAAGGACCACATCTGTGACAAAAAAAAAAGGAACAAGACTATCCGTATGCTAAGACTCCAAAACCAAAGCCATAAAATGATTCAAAACTGTATTCGTAAAGCCATATTAAGTACAAACGTGGGTTACATATCACTACAGGTCTACCGGCAAAAATAAGACTATCGAAAATAAAATAATAATGAAAACTGGAAAAGGAACAGCCACGAACTGTGACATTTTAGGGTTTCAATGACGCATAGTTTTTTTAAATTGCTATTTAAAGGCATGAAAAGTGCTTTCCGGTACTATAAAAATACTAATCTAGCCGTTATACTAGTTGTAATAATGAAATTCAGTCTAAAGATGTCTGTTTTCACTATGGCTCACTCAAAAATTTCAAATGAAAATGACCCAAATAAGCCATAATAATATGTTAACCGCTAGCTGTAGCTCGCTCAATAGTAACCTGTGCCAATAGACTTGCTAATGAAGCAAGACAACTGTGACACGATTCCTACTTTCTTTTGAATCTGTCTGACTGTAATAGTAGTGGTCTGCTCTTGAGTCTTGGAGGATATTTTATGCCTCATTTTTATTTTTGAGGAATTTTAATACAAGGTGTTATAAAAGGTCCTAACTCTTTTTCACAGGCTAATAGCAGCCGGCGATAGAGATCACATCCCAAATATTATTTGTACTCTATCATGTTCCTTTAATTTTAAATGAATAAAATGTAAGCCCTTAGGCGGGAGAAAAGTATTTTTAAAATATGGTTCCTGATGACCATTAGGATACACCATGAAAAAAGAGTTTGGACCTTTTGTAACACATTGTATGTTTTGGGGACAAAAAAATACTGAACTGACTGAACATTGCCTGCTGGGAGGAGAGCCACTCGGTCAATTTGTACACGCGTTACTTGTGAGAAAGTTATTTTTGTTTTCACTTTATATATTTATGACCTGTCTATGATATGAACTACATAATAAATAGGTAGTCTATTCAGAGTCTTAATTTTCTAATAACTTCTCTACCTAGGATTTTCTTGAAGGAGCACACTGAGCACAGTAATAGGAAAGTTGACTTGTCAAGTATAAAAATAATTGACAAGAGAGCGGCCACCGCGTGCGCGTTTTTCCCAGAAGTTATGACGTCATTGCGGTGGCGAGAGGTCAACGCCTTTGGTCTTGGTCTTGACTCCTAAAGCTAACATGGTTTCCTCGTGACAGTAGCAATGCGTGATAAAGTCTTTCCTAGGAGTCAAAACAATTAGTCTGGTGAACTCTGGTCTGACATTGTGACAACTAGTATTTTATCTATTTTCTACCGACTGCCCATAAATGTTTCATCTTGGAATCCAGATATTATCTTGAGTTGTTTACTAGAAATAAATGCAGTCAAAACGTGAAAGGGTTGGTGCATTACTATTAATATTAATTATTATTAGTTTATTAATTTTTCCTTCTCATCAAGTCTCATTTTGACCATCTGGCCAGTCCATTCTATTTTCCTTTATGTTGTATGCAAATCAAACACTGCTTGTTATTAGTAAATTCTTGGTGTTATACATATGTATAATATTAACACCAAGTTTATTATTACAAAATGTATTTCAAATAATCTCAGTAATGAAACACGTGTTTTATGTAATAAAAACATCATGTTATCTAAAACTATAATGTGCATTAATGTACAGTACCTACCTAAGTTTCAGTGCATTTGTACCTAGGTACACAAGACAGCATGTCGACGCTTACATGCTATTACTCTACTCGGTTAAATTACGGGCGACTTTACAACAAAAGTGTACACTCTGATGTGCTGTCATAGTCAACATATTATGACCTCCGCATAAATCCACTCTACATATTCATAACTTTACTGTCGAAGGAGAACTAGATAAAAGCAATATAATATGATAATGGTCAAATGGGTATTCCAAAATATTAATTAACTGTATTAAACTGTTTCCTTCCTTCCTGTTAATAAACTGCTAAGCCTTATTGGCACCAAAACACAATATCAGGTACTTATCACATCAGCATGACATAATAGCACAAAAATAGGAACCCAATATGTAATCAACAACATTTCTAAGAATTACTGGCCTGACTCATAGTTTGTACAGGTTTGATAAGCCATATATTTGTTTTGATAACGTTTTTAATTTTGTGACAAAACTGATAAGGAAAAAGGTGTATTCCGCCAGTTACTTTGCTGCCAAGGTCACAATGTATGGAGATTCAACTATCGCTGGTTTGACTCTTTTGCATTATCCTTAGTTATCCTATCAATAAAATCATACACCATAAAGGCCGAACAACAATGTAACAAATAAAAATTATTCCATACAGTCCTTGCTGCCTGTAAATATGTACCAAGAATTATAATAGGTACTAACACTAAATTATTTTGACCATAGACAAAACAGAACACGCTAGTTCATACATTAACCTGCTTGATAATTGCCAGCCAATCTAGCAGGGATAATACACTCATTCATTAGTGAACTTGGATGTTATAGATAGATCTATACCAAAATCTAGTGAGGTGGTGAAGTACCTATATGAAGACTCTACTTACATGGAATACTTTCATGACTGGCCATCACAAGTAACCCACAACATAGATACGTTTATATTACCTATAATGTAAAGTTTTGATTGGTGTGAAGTTGTTTACGGTGTTTCTCAAAGTTTCTTACTAACCTATGAAAGTTTTAGGCTTGTAAATCTAAGTCCTCCGTCCTACATGCCTCCTACCAAAAACCAAAGAAGCTAGATATTATTGTACTCACCAAAAGAGAAGGCCTTGTGGAAGGAACCCGTGGAGCATCATTGTTAGAGGAGTCCTGGGAGGACTGCGAGTCGGAGGAGAAGTCCGAGTGATTCGACTGGCTGTCGGTAATCTCGAGCTTCATCGTCATCGGTCCAGGATGCACTTTCACAGTCCAAACACTAGAACTCACGAACAAACGCTTTACGTAATTGAGCAAGCGTATATCGCGCAGAAAAACGACCTCGAGGTCAACGAAAAAGCAAGTCAGTCTCTATTTCCGCGTAATACAACCGCTGCGCTATCAAACGCTCACCGTTTGACAGTTTGAACAAGTTTCCACGAAATGAAGGAAGAAGGTCGCACGAATTTTTAGAGCACTACAATCTGAAAACAATGATGACTCATGTTTTTGAATGACGTCGGCTGTCGCTTTTGGGGGATGCCCTTCTCGTGAGATTTTTCCCTCGAATAAAATAGAACGTCTTAAGCGCCTGTGTTGGTAAATGGCCCAAGAGACTTTTTGGAAACGCGCAGTTCCAAAATACAAGGGTGAGCTCACATTCTATTTTTGACAACATGCCGTGATTTTTGGCCAATGGCGCGCGTTTGTTCGGATGACGACACATTTTCGTGAGCGTTCCAAAATCGTTGATTTTTATCAAGCTTATCTTTAGTGACATTCATTAATTTATGCTGAACCGCTAAACAATATTTTTGCCTGAACGCCTACAAACAAGAATAGAAATAGAATAGAAGAAATAGAAAAGTATTTATTTGGTACGGTCGGCCACAATCTCAGATACCCCATGGCATCTCTTATCGCACGCGGCATAAGGGCGCCAATCGAACAAAAAGGGGTATCTGAGACTGTGTCCGACTGTACAAGAATATTTATTTAGGTATTATAAAAACGAAATAAACTCCAAACTCTCGTTTTGGACTTTGACTTTTTTTTTTCAGGCGTTAGAGCATTTTCGAGTTATTTTTATGGCAACACCTGCAAAAGAAACAAACTGTCAAAAGTGACATTTTAAAAGTGACATTTTGTTTTGACACTTTTGACAGGTATTTGCATGGTATGGTTTGCATGTGTGCTGCTGCTGCTGCTATATCAACAAGAGCCAGAAGTAAAATTTCTTCGTAATTGTGTACCAGAATGAGAAGAAAGCTGCTCCGTTTACTGAACGCAACCTGCGTCGCGTCCTAAGAATCAATTCACCTTTCAAACACCCGTTAAAACTATAAAAAAACTAGTGTATATTTGTGAACCTCCACCAGCATGTCTGGGAAGAAATGCAAACACTGCGGGTCCTCCGAGATAGAGGTGGACCCGGCGAGAGGCGACGCAGTGTGCACCAACTGCGGGACTGTGCTTGAAGATAACATCATCGTTGCTGAGGTCGAGTTTGTTGAGAACGCGCACGGAGGTGCCTCCAGTCTTGGCCAGTTCGTCTCTGCGGACACGAAGGGTGGAGCCACTGGATTTGGTGGAGGTAAGTACCTGATGAGGCTCTGACCTTTATTGCAAAACCTGAATGGCTAGTCCAGTTTCTCTAAAGAGTTGTAACAAGTTCTAGCATGATTGAATGTTTGTAGGCTGTATTGGAACAATAGATGCCCCTGATTACCTCCTTGTGGTTGTATTTGTGAGGCTATTTTGTGCCCAATTAATTAAAAAATCAAACAACGGTAATAATAGCCCTTTTTAATTTGGTTGGAAACAGGTGAGATAACAGGGTCAAAACTTGAAGTAATAAGACCAAATAGTTAACTCAAGTTTGTAGAATATCTATTTAATTATTCACCCATTTTTCCTTTTCAGCCTTCAATGCAGGCATTGGGCAGGAGTCCCGTGAAGTGACAATAAAGAAAGCCCGCCACGGCATCACAGCGCTCTCTCAACAGCTACGACTGAACCAGCAGTGCATAGACATCGCTTGCAACTTCTTCAAAATGGCTCTGTCCCGGCATTTAACCAAGGGCCGGCCGGCCAGCCACATACAGGCTGCTTGTGTTTACATCACCTGTAGAACGGAAGGCACAGCTCGTATCCTTTTGAAGTAGTTTTAACAATAGTACCGATCAAGCTGTAGGTTTAATTTATTCGTAAAAGCCAGAAATTATAACCCTTTATCATATTGATGGGAAACATTAGTTATGGCTTAAAAAATTAAGATCCCTAGATCCAGAATTCACATTCTCCGATTAATTTATTTTCTTTATTTTTTTTCTTTTATTGTCTCTGAAAACTGTAATTTACCTTAGCAAGCAATAACAGATCTATTGATAGACATAAGTGATGCGGTCCCTATATGCTGTTATCAACTGGGCCGCACCTACTTCAGATTGTCGAGAGCTCTCTGCATCAACATTCCTTCCATTGGTAAGTACTTTATTATTTCTAGTTGATAATATAAGCCTAGGACCCAGTCATCATAGTCGCAAGTGGCGGAAGCTAGAAACATCAACTTGAGATTTTTCTAAGTCTACAATTAATTCTTACACACAGGGTTGGTTCTAGTTCCACTCACTGGTTCTGGTTGATAAGGCAACGGCGTAAAAGACGGCAGAAAGTTGGTAGGTGGTTTCAGGACAACTTTTATTTAACTTACTAGCTTTCGCCCGTGATTTCGTCCGCACAGACTTTGCTAAAAACGTTAACAGTAGTGTCAGCGATGACGGAAGTCGTGCGTGCAAGAGTATTGCAGCATGAACCTGTAAAACATTCATCCCTACAAACTTTCATTTACACAAACGGTCGGCCAGTCACAGATACCCCATAGCAGCTCTTACCGCGCACGGCATAAAGGCGCCAATCCGACAAAAAGGGGTATCCTAGCGTGTGGCCGACTGTACCTAATTTGATTTGAAACCGGTCCAATCGCGGTCGTCGGGATAATCAAGGAAATTAATTTTACCTACAAGAAAAGCTTTTCGAACCGAATTAGTGTGATGTTGCATACTACCATACTGGAGCACACTTTGGGTTTGGTCGGGTTTGTTGGATTGGGTGGGGGCCGAGCATTTCGCTAGTTTCGGGAGGCCATGGAAGCGATTGGTGGCGACTATGAAAATCCAACCCGCGGCAGCCAATGGACAAAAGTTCGCAGAGAGTTTAATAGTTTGTTTGATAAGATGTATCATTGACATTTGCTAGTATAAAGAAAGACTCGAACCAGCTTTATTTAATAACAACTTCGATGATTTCACACGTTTTCTGAGAATCTATGAAACACTTTAACAAGTGTAGAAATGTTTACACAGCTGGGAGCTTAGCCTTAATATTTCACAAAGTTCTGAATTCTCTTTTGTGTGGTAAATGAGAAGAGAATAATGTGGTGATACTATTTTTTTATTGCAAAGAATCTTATGTCATGGATAACTAACTCTACATTTCTAAGCAAAGTCTAGAGAGCTACAACATCCATATCACATCCTTTAAGTACTTAACTTCTAATATTAACAATATACACAAGAATTTTCAACAAAACAATTATATAATTTTCAGGGGAATGATATAGATAGTGGGTCAGATAAATATTAATATAAATTCATCTCTTTCATAATATACTGAGATTTCTACATAATGTTATACTGAGTAGAAGTTAGCAGGGCGAGTTCTACTCAATTGTCAGTCCTCATTTGAGTTAGGGTTGGCCGTAGTTGTGGTCACAGTGGGGCCATAGTAAATCAGTTCAGGTATTTGGCCTCCTTGGACCCCGGTGCCGTTAGTGCTCTCCGAAGAACAGTGGAATTGGAAGGTCACTGTCCCCATGTAGACTTCACTCAAGCCTTCTTGTCCAAAGTAGCTGAGCTCGCTACCGTCGAGGATAGCAGAGGCAGTGTAAAAGAATTCTGGTTCAATTTGTATAGGATTCTCGAAGTAGACGTGGAAGGTGTTGCTTGAGCCGTCTGAGAAGAACTTTGTGTTGTTTTCGGCCAGTACCCGGCCCAATCTCTTGAGTTCTATCTTGACGTTGTAGTCAGCAGCTCCGTTGGAGGAACCGTAGAGGCCGAATCCGACGACGAAGATTCTCTTGTCGACGGAGAACTGTATGGAGTCACAGCGGCCGCGGTACCTCCACTGATTGCTCCTGTAGGCGCACGACTGGAACCTGTGGCAGATCTGGAAAGAAGGGCATGGTTTCAATTAGTTTCAATCATGCGATCGTAATTGTTTTTTATCCTTCATGAAATTTTGGCAAATATTCACATCCAAAATTGTACAGGATTACTACAGGGTGCACTCTAAGTCGATAGCGGAACTTTAAGTAGGCTCTCTACTGATCACTACAAACAACTTGTACTAGGTGGCGAATAAAATGGAGCGAAAAAAATATCAGCTGTTCCATACAAAAGGTCGACTCAGTACTGCACCAAATGTATGAAAACGCTGATTTTTTTTCGCTCCATTTTTTTCGCCACCTAGTACAAGTTGTTTGTAGTCATCAGTAGACAGCCTACGTAAAGTTTCGCTATCGACTTAAGAGTGCACCCTGTAGTTTTTTATAAAGCCCAAAACTTTATATTTACCTGAGCTTTCAATCCTGTCCGGGCCTTGGTGGGGTAGGACAGCTGCGGCTTATTCGAGGCAGTAAAATGCAGAAATATGTCGATTGTCTCCTGTGGAGTCAGTATGCCCAGTTGGGCGGCGCTGTTCGCGAACTCTTCCAAACTCATGGTGGGGAACCTTATCAGGTAAATGGTACTTCCGAGCATGGCTCTCTTATTCGAAGGCGTGGGGACAATCTCCCGCCTCAGGCATTCGGCGTGCGCCCAAGATAACGCAGCCTCGAACAAGTTTATCTCTTTGCAGTTCAGGGTCTCTCTGCCCAGTACTGATTCGAGGGTAGACACATCAATGTCCACAAATCCTTCAGAGGTCAGGGCCATTTCTGCCTACAATAGAGGGAAAGAGTCAAGTTAGCAGAGGGGTTTTTAGTCAAATTAAAACTGCAATACAATTTGTTTTCAAAAGAATTTATTAAAGATCTTTAAAATACATTCCGCCATTTTTTAGAAGACAACATATTTGTGCTTACTTAAAAAAGAAACATTTATTCAATACAAATGTACAACTGATAAACAAACTGTATTGCAGTAAGTAAACTTATGACTAGAAAATACGCGGTTTCTAATTTAACAAAAGGAATGAGTAGGAATGTATCTGCATAATTTTAAATAACTTAAAAATTAACGAGTTTTTGACTAAACCTAAATCACAACCAAGTATGGAGTACAATTTAAATACCAATTGGCACAATAATAAACTATTCCAATATGGCATTATCCAGTAGTTATTCTAATCATTGGGCATAAAATCTGAGTTATCTTTACAGTCTGGACTTGATGAATTAGATTCTGAGTATTCTGTACAGAGGCTACTGTAGGACGATGATGGTTCAAGGCATATTGTAGCTAGGTTATCTGTTGACTCACATACCTGCGCATCTATCACTTCCCAGCACCGCTGGAGCAGTTCTGGCTCTTCAAACAGCCGGGATTGGCTTAGCAGTAGGCAGGCATTCTTCGCCTTTAGACTAGTTTCAAGGTAGTTGACACAGGCTTTCGCCAAATGTGGCACTATGTATTTCTTAGCAACATACAAGGTGGATAGCACTGTATCAGCTTCCAGTTGTATTTCATCACAGTATAAATAACTGTAAAACATAGAGAAAACACATTTAGTTAGTAAAACATTTTGGTGTACTTTATGTAAATATGAAATTGAAGAAAGTTGGTATGTAACTTACTTGAGCAGTGTTAGAAATGCGGACGGCTCAACATCTGGCACTTCAATCTCCTGCTTGCACTCGGCCAGTCCTCCGTAGAACATGGCATAGAACACAGAACTCCCAGTTGCTAACACATATTTGTGTGCCGGAATAACTTGTGTGTGTCCTGCAATGATGAATAATCAAGTATGAATACGATGGAAAAAACCTAAAGTAATTAACTGTTGAAGCAATTATTTATATCTTTATTGTTGATGTCGAGTAGACAAAGGTTCTCACCCGGTGTTCCGACGATGAATGTGATATCAGCCATCAGTGGGTTGTTAAACATGGCAGCGTTGCGTTCACGGACGGTGGGTTTAGTGGCCTGCCAGTTTGGGTCGTGGGTCGCGTTCCCCGGGGGTGGTGCGGGGGACGGGGACACTGCCTGGCTGCTCGAGCCGCAGGGGGAAGGGGGCCCGCTGTAGCACTGCGACACCTGGGTCCCGGTCTCTCTCTGGGAGATCGTGTTGTGAGGCGGAGACAACGACAGCCCGCCACCATTATTGATATTTTCCGCTGCGGACAAACAGAGACAATGTACCTACCGACCAAACAGGGTAGAGTAACCTGTGGACTGAAGGAATTTGCAATTTACACGGAATTTCTATCGTTTGACCCTACGCACCCTGCATAAATCAATAATATTTACCGTTCATCCAAGCGTTAGTTTGCGCCACTGACATGGCCTCCAGGGGACGTTTCGGGTGTTTAGACACTATTCTTGAACACAGATTCGACATATCTATTTAGCAATGGGCCACGATTGAGTAGAAATAAGTTAATAACGTTCGTATTCTGCGTTTGAAACATTTAGAACGGGGAGCGCCTTGCCATCGCTACCTTGACGTCAGCCATTTTGTTTGTTCCGGATAATGTTGCCACACTCCAAAGGGTGATTTTCCCCAGCATCTATTCAAATTTAACTGTCTAACTCAAAGAGCCGTTTTCAAAGCACAAATACAAAGCAGTGCATAGATGACGCTTACAGGCGTGGCCATAGAAGAACCGGAATGCGACTGTCAAAATAAATCTGTGCTAACCGAAATTTGTCAGTCGTGTCCCGGTTCTTGTATGGGCACGCGTACGCGTAGCGTCTTCTATTATGTGTTTTGAATTGTTTTTTTTTTTAAAACGGGCCATTGGTGCAGTTTGTTTTTAAATTCTTCGCCGAATGATACTTCTAATTACTAATATTTTATGTGAATAGTAGGTGGTTTATCCCGGTCGATCCTCCTATGCGGGTCTAGGAGGGTCAACCCGGGAATACCGGGATGTAGCAATTTTCGGAGACTAGTTTCACTATTATCAATTCATAGTTTATTTAAGACTAAAAGATGTAAGATTTAAGGTACATATATCTGCTATCTACAAGCATACATAAAACGTTTAACAGCATTT
Source organism: Zelleria hepariella (assembly GCA_949319315.1). Lineage (NCBI taxonomy): Eukaryota > Metazoa > Arthropoda > Insecta > Lepidoptera > Yponomeutidae > Zelleria > Zelleria hepariella. Next base: position 5,449,126 of record OX439386.1, on the reverse strand, counting down.
TTAAAGAGGGCGTGACATAAACATTCGCACCCTGATGAAGCATGCAGGCGTGAGTTCAGTTTATTTTCTAACTTAGGTACATTTGTGAATTTTTAGTAGCAATTCTGCATTCTTAACTGTAAAAGAATCTCGTCTAGTGTAACCTCACACTAGACGCTGGTTTAGATGAACCAATCATTTATTACTATAGTTTTAATTATTAACATTGCTAAAGTGCTTCCTTCTCCGTTGCTCACAGTGGAGACTTGTTATTGGCCTTCTGCCGGATTATTTTTATGCTAAAGCCTAATTTTTAGCCTTAGTATCGGCTGTAAGTTTCCCAATAAAACTATGTAAATCAAGGCCCAAATTAGTGAAAACCCCTATCTGTGCGAAAACCCTGGCTGAATGAATTTTCACAACAGTAGTCTGGCTGAATGAATTTTCACAACAGTAGTCAGATTTTCCTCTAATGCAGGGCAATTTGTAAAAGGGCAACACCGTATTGACGTTTCGAATTTGCATTGTTTCGTTCGGAAACTAACTAACGTCGCCACTGGATTAATTAGTGCAAAACACAATGAAGGGAAAAAAAAAAGTTTTTATCTAGCCAGCTCAATTAAAAACACAATGAGAAGTTGTGATGCATATTTATACCTATTCCCTTTTTTATACCTTGATACAGAGGCCGTGGACGTACTCGTTGTCCGCGCTGTTGTGTTGTTTCTTGGCAATTCAACTCGGCAAATCGCCCATCTTGGTCGATGAGGCTTTCGAAGAAATCTACGCTGCTATTCATCGATGTTGCTCCTTGGCTCTTACATGCATACCAAACAAAACTGAAACAAAATAAAAACAACTTTCCAGTTTCTGATTTTTCCGCCACAGCTAGCCGGAAGCTGCTGGCCACTTCCGGGCACATAAAAACGAAAAAATGAGTTCAAAAATAGTTTTGAGACCTAGAAGTCGACATAAACGGGCAAGTCCAGTTGATCATGGTCATCTTAGGCTTTCCTTTAGGACCACTCTAAAGTGATCTTGAGATTCCGTTCTCCATAAACTTCCGATTTGTAATCGAACGTTATTGTAGTAACTACAATATTCGCCCATCGTAGTAATAGTAGATATTAGTTATCGTAGTACCCGGATTAAGATGGCTTTGCAGTTGGCAGTTTGGCACATCGCCAGCATTCGCAGTCTCTAAGGGCCCCATTACACATTGGCCCAAGCACGACCAAGCCAATCATCACCATTGCGCGCCACTATGAACGCGTTTCTATGTTCATTTCGAGGTTTAGAGGTGCAATAAAAGAGGATTTCCTGATAATCCGTATGCTTGTACACACGCCACACGCTAGGATCCCTTTAAGTTCGATTGGCGCCGTTATGCCGCGCGCGGTAAGAGCTGCCATGGGGTACACTGGGTACACATGACACCGTAGACGCTAGCACTCTACTCGGTTATGTTACGGGTGACTACAACAAAAGTGTACACTCTGACGTGCTGTCGTGTCTACCTATCTAGACTGGCCGACCGTACCTTACGAGAAATGTTTACGGAGACGAAGTCGCAGGGAAAGGCTAATGTAAAATAAATATGCAAGTTTTGTCAACAGCACCCACCTGTATAATTCATCCAAAACCTGCCAAACGCACGAAAATATATCCAACGAACGCATTGTGCACTTTTTAAAGTATTCAGATTTTATGAACTTACAAATCAATAAGTAAGCAAGCATTTATATTTTTATTCATATAGGCAACATAAAGTTTAATTTCTCATTAATATTCCGTATAATCACTTAAGTCAGTACCTAACTTGAAAGCCACTTCTATGCAATTAAATAATTTAATCTTCTTCGAAGTCACTGAAACCTAATTAAGCAAGTAGGTAAGTAATTAAATTTTGAAACCCACTGCAATCCCTCCCAGATTTGATGTAATACAAGTAATAAGGTAAAGATAATACTGATTAAAATGAACTTGAGTGTTACTTTATGTGCCTGCCCGTTGAATGACAATATGACATTGATTCTTAACCCGAGAATTGATCATCTGTCGCAATTTGGTAGTTTTTGTGCGGGTACTGGCGGTACGTCTTTCTTGGGTCGAACAGTGCAGTCAAGGTTCCTAAGTTCGGCTATTGAAAACATTTTCTTTTTTTTTTTTCATTTTCAAACTAGGGCCCTTAACCTGTAACACAATGGCGTATCAATGGCGTCCCAGTTACTTAGAAGGACAAAACCGGGATTTTTTCGTTCTTCTCCTACAACCAGCGAACTAATCCTCTACAGGGTGCACTCTAAGTCGATAGCGGAACTTTAAGTAGGCCGTCTACTGATCACTACAAACGACAGTAAAGTTCCGCTATCGACTGAGTGCACCCGTAGAATTAGACTCATAATATTCTTCGCTGTACTACAAAAACATTAAAAGGACCGACTCTGCTGGACCGACAGCATTAATAAATCGTAATTGAAACCGTCAACCGGGAGCCCATTTTGGCACATGTGTTACAGGCTAAGGCCCCAGGGGCTTGGGTCTGTAACTGAATGGCGTATCGATGGCGTCCCAGTAGATAGATAGATAGAGAATTCTTTATTGCACAACAGAAAGAATATTACAGATCACCTAAGCAACAAAATTTTGTTCAAATGACGGCCTTATAGCTAAAAGCTACCTCTTCTAGACAACCTTCGTAGAAAGACAAAACCTAAATAGAAGGACAAAACCAGGGCTACCTCGCTATTCTCCTACAACCAGCGAACGAATTCTCTTGAATAAGAATCAGAATATTCTTAGCTGTATTACAAAAACATTAAAAGGATCAACAGCAATGTAACGCGTAATGTAATGTAACGCAATGGTGCCAAAATGGGCTGTCAGTTGACGGCTTCAATTACGATTAAGTAACGCTGTCTGTCCTTTTAATGTTTTTGTAATACAGCAAAGCATATTTTGATTCTAATTCTAGAGGATAAGTTCTCTGGTTGTAGGAGAAAAACGAGGAAACCCCGGTTTTGTCCTTCTGCCGGGACGCCATCGACCCGCCATTGCGTTACAGGCTAAGGCCCCTGCTCTCCCCGCTATTTGCAGACGGAACACGACCTCTCTTGCCTTTCCTTCTTTATAAAACATGTCAGTTATTTTCTAGTATTTCTAGAAGAGAGAAGAGATGTGAGAAGAAAGTCTTAGAACAAAAGTTGTTGGAAATCACATTTAGCTGTTGGGGTGTCTGAGGAATAAAGATATTTAAAGATTGCCCTGTGAGAGAGAGATTGGCGATTTTTGTGTTAACGGTATTATTTATCATACGCTCAGGTTTCCTCAAGACTTTTAGCTCAGGACTGGTCGATTCGATTTTTTTAATTCTGTAACTTCAACGCTATCGAAAGGACATGGTAACCTTGACCTAAAGCTGCAGCATCTAGAATCTGCAGCACTAGCGGATTTAGGGAGGGGGGGGGGGCTAAGGAAGCCCTTCGCTCAAGCCCCCCCCCCCCCCCCAAAGCATCTGAGACCGTCTATGAAATAAAATGTTGTATGCTTTTTTATCTTGAAAACCTACGCTCTTTCAAGCCCCCCCCCCCCCCCCCAAACCAAAATCCTGGATCCGCTACTGATCCGCAGGGTACCTATCCAATTACTTACAGTTACAGAGGGCTCATTGCCAATGCAATTAGTACACACGACAGCACGTCAGAGTGTACACTTTTGTTGTAAAGTAAAGTCGCCCGTAACGTACTGAGAAGAGTGCTAGCGGGTAAGGCCCGGTTTCTGAATTGAGAATTTTGCTAAGCAAATACTTAACTATCGTCACGCTCTTTTGTGAGAAATCTGCAGAGACAGGATGATACTTACCCATTTGCTTAGCGAATTTCTCAATTCAGAAACCGGGCCTAAGGGTCGTGTGTATGAAATAAGGTGACATTGGAAAGCGACTCTTGATATTTTAATAAGAGAGTCGATATTATTGTGTTAGTCGAATTGATGTTAATCTTACCTCAATGTCAAGGAATAGATAAAATTATCGTGTGAAAAATGGGAAATAACTGTGACCAGCTGCCATTGAAGTAATACCGCAATAGCCTCTGCAAAGATGTCATTGTTATAAAATGTATATTTCTTCATTCAAATTGCTAAGTAAATTCATAAGGGAAGGGATTGGTAGTTACTACAGGGTGCAAACAAATTTGTTAGCGGAACTTTAAGTAGATTGTCTAGTTTCTACTGATCACTACAAACCACTTGTAGGTACTAGGTGGCAAGAAAAATGAGCGAAAAAAATATCAGCTGTTCCATACATTTGGTGCAGTGCTGAGTCTACCTTATGTATGGAATAGCAAATATTTTTTTCGCTACATTATTTTTGCCACCTAGTACAAGTTGTTTACCTAGTACAAGTGAGCAGTAGACAGCTCACTTAGGCCCGGTTTCTGAGTTGAGAATTTTGCTAAGCAAGTGGGTAAGTATCGTCCTGTCTCTGCGGATTTCTCACAAAAGAGCGTGACAGAGCGATACGTAAGTATGTGCTTAGTAAAATTCTCAACTCAGAAACCGGGCCTTACTGCCGGTTTCTGATTTGAGAAATTCGCTAAGCAATTACTTAAATATCGTTCTGCCTCTGCGGATTTCTCACAAAGGAACGTGACAGAACGATAGTTAAGTATTTACTTAGTGAAATTCTCAATTCAGAAACCGGGCGTTACTGCCGGATTTGAGAAATTCGCTAAGCAAGTACTTAAATATCGTTCTACCTCTGCAGATTTCTCACAAAAGAACGTGACAGAACGATAGTTAAGTATTTACTTATTAAAATTCTCAATTCAGAAACTGAGCCTTAAAGTTCCACTATTATTTGATTGCACCCTGTAGTAGCAACAAGCATAAATAAATAAATACAATTCGGAAGGCAAAGTTTTTTGTTCGAAAGTCCGTTATTGGCTTAATCTTATCTTTAGACAATATTGAGAAACTAATTTCAATATTTTTTATTTTGCTTCAGTAGTTTTGTTTTTATGCGCTAAAATGTTTTGTTCCTATGACCGCCAAACAGCGCCAACAGTATGCAGACCGTCGCGTGAAGGTCATAAAACCGTATCTTTGAAACGTTGTAAAATCCAAACTACTGAACCAAAATAAAAAATATTGAAATTAGTTTCTCAATATTGTCTAAATATAAGATTAAGCCAATAACGGACTTTCGAACAAAAAACTTTGCCTACCGAATTAGTTGAGCAAACAATAGACTTCAATAGAGTCTCATTGTGTAAGTAAAGGATTAAGCCGATGTTTATACGACACGTAATTAATTTACCTTGATATTGAGTGTCCTTGCGTTATTAGTGCTTTTTATAGATTTATAGCTAGATTACCAATAACCATAACTAACTAGGCGATACTAAAATATTTCATAGTTACACTACTTAGGTACTTACACTAAGGCTCGGTTTCTGAATTAAGAATTTCACTAATCAAATACTTAAGTATCGTTCTGTCACATTCTTTTGTGTGACATCTGCAGAGACAGAACGATCATTTGGTTAGTGAAATTCTCAATTCAGAAACCGGGCCTTACTGAAGTCTGGTTATTTTTCGTAATTTATTGAAGTGAAAAAAAAATCTTTATCCCCATTAAAGGTCGCATAAATAAAAATAATATTGAAGTAAATACAGTCATATAGCCCATAGCTAGCCTATTCAGAATCAATATGAAAGAAAAACAACCGACCAAGTAGTTGACTGACTTACCTACACAATAATATTTTCTTAGGTTTGCACGAGCACTATTATTAATACGAGTGTTAAATCGTTAAAAAATGTGTTTAAATTACCTACACAATGTCAAAAAATCTCAGTGACACACAATTTATGCGCAAAAACTGGTTTTAAGATAATGTCAGACTGTACACTTTTGTTGTAAAGTCGCCCGTAACGTAACGGAGTAGAGTACTAGCGTGTAAGCCTCGACGTGCTGTCGTCGTGTGTACGTTCAACGGCACACGGGGTGTCTCTTACCGCGTGCAACCAATGTGCAGTAATTAAACAAAAAGGGGTATCTGAGCGTATCGCTAACTGAACCTATTTTTAACCCCCGAGCAAAAAAGAGGGGGTTATAAGTTTGACGGCTATGTGGTGTGTGTCTGTGTGTGTGCGTGTCAGAGTGTGTGTGTGTGTGCGTGTCAGGGTGTGTGTGTGTGTGTGTGTGTGTGTGTGTCTGTCTGTGAGTCTGTCTGTCTGTCTGTCTGGGGGTGTGTCCGTCTGTGGCACCGCAGTTCGTAGTTCTTTAACCTATTTGGATGCGTTTTTTTTAATATTTGAAAGCCGGTTTTCTAGCGAGTGTTCTTACATTATGTTTTATCATAATCGGTTCAGCCGTTTATGAGATAATTATGCTTATTTGAAGCTAAAATATCGGGGGTATTTAATTTAGTAGTTCTTCTTATTCGATATTTAGTAGTTACACACCAAGCAGAACTACCATGGGATATCCTAGCGTGTCACTGACTGTATCTACCTATTCGATGCACTTAGCGAATATTGGACAGGATATGATTGCAGTTAACTACAGGGTGCACTCTAAGTCGATAGCGGAACTTTAAGTAGGCTGACTACTGATCAATACAAACAACTTGTACTATGTCGCGAAAAAAAATTAAGCGAAAAAAATATCAGCTGTTTCATACATTTGGTGCAGTACTGAGTCGTCCTTTTGTATGGAACAGCTGATATTTTTTTAGTTCCATTTTTATCGCCTCCTAGTACAAGTTGTTTGTATTGATCAGTAGACAGCCTACTTAAAGTTTCCCTATCGATTTAGAGTGCACCCTGTATTATAGCCGGTTTCCTTTTTACATTTAGCAAATTGTCATGAGCGTGTATAAGGTTTTGCTTTTGCCCGCGACTTCGTCCGCGCAGAAATATGTAGTTTATTTTTCAGTTCTCAAAAAAAAAGAGCCTGTAGCACTCACTAGCTTCCCATTAGTGAAAGAATTTAAAAAATCGGATGAATATTTTTGGAGATTACCCCAACATACATACATGCTTACTAACTTTTCCTCTTTACAATATTAGTGTAGACGAGTGGCAAATTATAAACGAGCACGTTATACAGGGTGTAACGGGAAGGTCTAGTCGTGTTGGAGGCGGTTGTTGAACTCATCAATACGAGCAACTTTGGGGCTTTGTGTCATTGGAGTATTTTGATTGAAGTAGATTTTAAAAGTAAAAGTCGTTTGTATTGATGGGTTCAACGACCCCTCTAGTAGCACAGAACCTTTTATGCAAAGCTCTGTAAATACACCTTCATGCCCAAGCCCATAGCTTGACGGGGTAAACATATTTTTTCCACTATAATGTGGGAAATGGCCAGTTTTCCAAGCACAAATTCAAAGCACTTGATAGATGGAGCTTGTAGGCGTGGCCATAAAAGAACCGGAACGTGACTGAGTGACTCTCGAATTTAGTTTTTTTTTTTTTTTATTCGGTGTTACGGCCCTGAATTTTATTCGTAGCCGGTGCCTTAGCCTGTAACAGAATGGCGTATCCATGGCGTCCCAGGTAGAAGGACAAAACCGGGATTTTTTCGTTGCTCTCCTACAACCAGCGAACTAATCCTCTATAATAATTAGACTCATAATATTCTTTGCTGTTGGACCGACGTCAACCGGGAGCCCATTTTGGCACCATTGCGTTACAGGCTAAGGCCCCTGGATTGTCAAATTTCGCTTTTTATTAACACAGATTAATTTTGACTGTCTTTTCCCGGATCTTCTATGGCCATGCCTGCAAACGCTTTGAATTCACATTTTAACTGTCAGTTAAAAACGGCCCATTGCCGACCCCCTCTCTTGCCGGCGTAGCATGAGCGCCTTTACATGGTTACGATTAGTTCTGACGCTAGAAAACGCACAAAATGGTCAAACAAAACTATGCCGACCGACAATAATGTAAATTCGATCAGAAAAGCGTTGTTTTTACACGTTATTTCCAGTGCCAGAACAGTTCAGAATAACCCAGGTAGAGTCTACATTTCGGGTCAGGAGTCAGGAGAAATCTTTATCTTTGTTTTTATAGGCTTGACCATATCTACAGGGTGTTTCAGAAAGATCATGTGACACTAAAAGGAGTCGCTTCACACACCAATACAAGAAACTTTTACTATGATGGGACCAAGTGCGAAATCTCGAAAAAAATATCAGCTGTTCCATACTAAAATTCGGTATAGATTTGGCCTACCGCATTCCTGTGCTATGCCAGCAAGCCGTATGCGTATCTATGGGTTTATAACTCTACCTCTCTCATTCTAACTACCTAGATCTTATGTCCCCTTATGTACTGCCTATTTCTAACCCTTATGTTCTTATGCTACGCCAGCAGCTGGGGTTACGAAAAATACAATGACCTATTGGCGAATATCAATAGGATTCCGTATAATCTTTTAAAAATAAACACAAAAACTGGCAAAACACTAAAACACTTATATAACACTATCGAAACTAGTCACTTACTTGATATTATGAACAAAACATAAAAAGACGAGCGCGAAAAACAAAAATGATATTCAAAATAATTCAAAATAAGAACTGACCCAAAGTTGCGATCGCCAAAACATAACTAACGACTGTGTTTACCCAAATACCTACTTGGTGGACGTTTGACATAGATTCCTATACCAAAAAGAAGTGGTCACACCCACCCAGCAATCTTCCGAAGAGATGTGAAAGATAGCAAATACGGTCGAATTTGGCACCTTCTCCAACATCTTTTCGCGAATGAGCCTCGTGTAAAGTCCGATATCTACTTAACGAAGTTTTCCATTAAATCCATAAGAAATACGTAACTGTCATTTGTGATATGATCCTTGTCCTTGCTAAGCACGATATCTCACACCAGAAAGTATTTGCAATTTACTAACTGACTCAAATTTTTTTTTGGTTGATGCCACTCCGTTCGCTGGTGCCAGTAGTCTAATCAAAAGTCAACATTGGATTTCGCTTCAAATATAAAATTCGGCTAAAGCAGGGCTACACACGGCCCTAAAATCAGTGGCGATATCGGGACAAAAATAGTGCGCTCGCCCGAACCAATTTCTGAGTTGGTACGATTGATGGTACGATTTCCGCTCGCCGCCGCCTACACACGACTCACGAGCCGATCTACAGATCTGTATTGTAGACATGTGTTGATGTGTAGGTAATGCTTGTAATTTTACAAAAGACATATTACACAACGGTGTCATGAAATATTACACATTATACGAGAGAATAAAGCATGGCACATAGCATTTCATTACACTAGATGACATGAAACATGACACATGGCATTTCAGCACACTGTACGTACTGCAATGAAAGTGTGCTGAAATACCATGATGTCATGTTTCAAGTCTGCAATGAAGAAATACCATGATGTCATGTTATGTTTCATCTGCAATGAAGAAATACCATGATGTTATGTGTCATGTTTGGTGCCATGATATAAGGTAATATCACGCGGTATGAAATGTCATGAAATATATCATGACTTCGAAGTGCACTGTTTCGCGCATGTCTCACTGTATTGTGATCTAGGGAGCGATCTAGAGTGCTCCCCACCACTTCCCCGATATTGCCTCTGATTTTAGGGCTGTGTGTAGCCGGCTTAAATCTGCAAAGACAGAAACGAAAGAGCCCGAGCAAAGTGCATCGACCAAAACAAGATTTTGAAAAGGATACCTTGTTTTCTAGAGTTTTATCCTTATAAGTGTCTCATCAAAAGTTGTTTGGTAAGGTTAGAGCTACTGAGTAGCGATCGAGTAATAAGGGGTTATAAATATGCATCTCAATATTTTGTTTGATCTTCTGCCGGTTTCTGATTTGAGAAATTCGCTAAGCAAGCACTTAAATATCGTTCTGCCTCTGCGGATTTGTCACAAAAAAACGTGACAGAACGATAGTTAAGTATTTACTTAGTAAAAATCTCAATTCAGAAACCGGGCCTTAGATCGGGATAGGTAGAGTTATAGGCCCGATTTCTGAATTGAGAAATTTACTAAGCAAATACTTAAGTATCGCCCTGTCAGGCTTTTTTGCGAGAAATCTGCAGTGACAGGACGATACTTACGTATTTGCTTAGTGAATTTTTCAATTCAGAAATCGGCAGATAAACCCAAAGATACGCTCTAACCCATTACCCATTCTTATGCTACGCTTGGAGGGACACATTTTGTGAAACAGCAGCGAAAGGAAAATATCCAAACCATTGAGCTTCCTCATTGCTACCGTGTGTTTTTTTTCCAAACTTGAGGGGTCAATACAAACAACGTAGTGCTGCTGTGTCAGTATTGCAGCTAATTTTGCATGAAATCTTTGATCGAAGGAAACAGGTGATACATTTTTAGACTCAATGGTTTTGGGTAAAAGACCCTATTGTTAAATTTGATTGTATTTTGATGAATGGTCTCCTCCTGTTATCGAATAACGAATCACCCTGTAGTTGTAACATATGTACACACGACAGCCCGTAAGACAGTACACTTTTGCTGTAAAGTCGCCCGTAGCGTAACCGAGTAGAGTGCTAGCGTGTAAGGGTCGACATGCTGTCGTGTGTACCTAATGTAGGTATGTAAACATGTGCTCATGTTTTGCAAATACAGGTAATAAATGTCCTATCCTATAGTTAGACTTTGAAATTACAACGTCCTCCTCCACTTCTATTGCACACACAGAATGCGAACGTGATCAATCAATTGACCAACACTCTAAACACCATTCGCGCGAATTCTCATGATACTAACCGGTAAATGATGAAAACTAAGTCGGCGTTGCTGAACAGCCAGCGAAGGAGGTACTTCCCAAGAACCGAAGACAACTGACTAGAAGGCTTCACAACACTAACCCTCATCTCATGTTCACGAGGAAAACATTCTCAATCACACACACTCAGTAAAATATCAGTACTTTCTGAATGCACTAACCAGCGTGGTGGTTGTTGACGGACTGCGCGCGCGCCGGTGTCTCGGCGCCGCCGGCTGTGACGGGGCAATCTTACGCAAGGTCGGCTACCACCTGCCTTCGATCCTTGTCTTATCACGATGATGCTCAGTACTCACAATTAACAATGCCGAAATTGACAATAAAGAAATCTATGAGGCTTTTGCTTTTACACGTTCCGAAGTGTCGCAAAGTTACCCAACTTAACTTGCAAGCGAGATTGATCTAGGAATTCAATTTACAAATAATAAATTGTGGAATGGATCGCGCAAGCCGATTGATACGTCTTGCGGTTTCAGCAAAAACTAATTATGTCACGGCAGCCGTTCATTAAAGGCTATTACTTACATTACCACAGTTTTCTTTGCCATTATTAGTTACACCTACATTATAAAAGTCGTGGATTGAACAGTTTTGTCGTGGGCGAGCAATTACAATGCCTCTTGCTTCACTTGCGTGGGTAAAGTTTCTTAGTCTGGATCTAGATCTTTCATTGCTATTATCGTGGTTGAATAGGCCTTAGTTTTTAAATGATTATCCTCAGCACTTGAAGGTGATCGAATTAGACCGTGTCTGTTGATTCTGTCCGTGTTTTGTTTGTTACCGTTATCAGCCGCAAGATCTCTTCGACATTTTGACTTTGATACGACTTTTGAAGTCGAATAGGACAAAATGCATATCAATAAACTAGTCTTGACCTTCGGTCTGAATCTCATCGTCATCGATTGTCTCTTGTCTATGTCTATGTATAAAAAAACACTAAAGCATTTGGAAGTATAAGGCCCGGTTTCTGAGTTGAGAATTTTGCTAAGCAAATACTTTACTATCGTTCTGTCACGCTCTTTTGTGAGAAATCTGCAGAGACAGGACGATACTTACCCATTTGCTTAGCGAATTTCTCAGTTCAGAAACCGGCAGTAAATCATGTAACAACATCATCTCAACATTGTAACCTTGCACTAATGCGCTATTCTTCTGTCAAAACCTATTCCAAATAATGTTCTAAGTAATAATGTAGAGCAATCCAAGGAACAGGTAGGTAGTACTAGAATAGCAAATAACCGCAGAAACCCTCGGTGTCATAGCATCTGAGTCATTCATGAATAACAAAAATTACTTGGGCATTTGACCCGTAACCTCGTAGCTTATTCTACGCAGCGTTTGGAGCAACTTTTACTCTCACTAGAAATATTAAATGACACTGATCAAAGAACAGAGACTTTAGGGCATAGAAAAGAGACTCAAATGGAACGAGCAAGACTCTACTATGTAAGAGGACCAACTCGCAATCTTCTTCTTCTTATACATCAGCAGCTGGCTATTTCTGCCTTTGAAGCTGCCAAATGAAACAAGGAGCTTGTGGTTTTTTGGAACCACTGGTTCTCAACCCCTGATGTTTTGGGTTTTCGAATCAAAAGTTCCGATGTGTTCCAAAATTCGAGTATTTCCTCTCGCGTCGCTGCTTCCGTCACCGGAGACCCGAACCTTGGCCGCACTTCCCTCGCTCCCCGAGCCTAGGAAACCGCTCGGTCCTTTCCGATCGACCTCCGCGGCTTATTCGGCATTGAGTGCGCCAGTTATAGCCCCCCTTTTATTGGCGCATTGAATGCATATGTTCTGCTTACCTACCGGCACGCCACGGTCAGGACGCGCCGCGAATACTGATCGGTGACGATGTTACGACCACCAAGACCGCCAGTGATTTTGAGATGGATAAGCGCCCTCAATTATGCCAAGAATCTCTAATTTTATAGGAGACTCCGTAAATCATAGAATTAGGACACAATTAGGTAATAATAAGTCTATGCCGTAAACCAATTTCGCATTTTTTTTAAAGTCTAGGGCAATTCCCGGGAAAATAAGGATCTCTGCGGTAAAGATAGGTGTAATTTAAAGTGATTTTGACCCTAAATTTCGCCAAGACTGCCTAATCTTAGTATAGGAAAATGTCTGATAAATCCTCAAATTTTCCTAAACAAAAGATTAGTGAATTCCCTAAAATATTGGAGTGAAAATGAGAATGGTAGAGCGTTCAGTAAAGAGGTTTTTGGAAGCGTATTCATCATCATCATCATCATCATCATCATCTGTCCACTGCTGGAGGTTTTTCAATGACGACCGATTTGTTGCTATTGTAGTTCAGGTTGAGCTTGCTGTATGCACCTCATTTCCATGATGAGGTGAACTGACGTATCTAGAGTTAATAAAAGTTGCCACTAGATGCTGGCTGCCTAAAAACGTCAATCCTTCATCTGAGGTGATAAACGCCAGTAATTTGCCTACAGAAGCAGGACTCTAGCACTCTACATAGCAAAATATCTAACGCATGCCCTGAATATGTATGGTCTATTAACTTTTACGGTTCGCGTATCATAATATAGGAAGTAAACATCTATTATAACAATTCACACAGGCAAAGCATTTGTGATGATGTAAAAACGAGTAAAAAGCCAAATTCGTGAAAGGCCCGGCCAGAGAGTGTGATGTAAGGTGATTTCTCTATTAATTAATTCGCTAGGAAATAAAACTGATAATACCTAACCACCAAACATTCTCGGTGATACTTTGGTTTTTTAAAATGGCGGGAAATGGTATAAATATAATTTTCATCTCCCACGCTCGGAAAGTTTGCTGTTACTAGTAACTTACGATCGTGTAAAGGCCGGATTTAAACTATCTGCATTTTTGTGCACTTCGAAATTTGAACGCGACGCCGGGACAGTCTTTCCCGCGCCCTATGGTGTTGAAAAAGAAAAAAACACTGGCCGTTTAAGAAGATGCCAAGTCCCGAGAGAAAAAAGAGCCTCATTCATAGTTCATTTACACGCGTACTTCAGCGAAAGTGATTTTTCGTGCCCATTCTCTATACAAAACTGTAAATGTAAATGGGGCATAAGCATCTTTTAAAAAGGTTAAGTCACGGAATAGAACATTCAGAAACGCGGTTTCTTCTTATAGTCTTTTCAATATTTTGTACACAATATTTATTTTATAATACCAGTAAATAAAAAAAATGCTTCGCTTCTGTTTTATCAAATAGATAATTATGTTTTGGTTTGTTAGATACATTTTTTCAAACGATATTACTAATTTAATTTTTTATCTCCTAGAAATTTTTATATTATATGGTAAAAGTTCAGAATGCACCCGGAAAAAAAAACATTCTTTTATTTACATTATTTTTGTGCCTGGATAAATAAACTTCAGGAAATTATTAATAAAACGAATAGTTTTAATACCAACGAAGTTCAAAAATTTAGTGCGGCAGCCGTAACTACAGTAAAATATGCTTTTAAAAGGAACTTATTTGATTCACCTGTTCTGCCTGTAAGTAGTTGTCTATAGAGTTTTTCCCGCTTGGCTAACAAAGTCATTTCCTCGCTTCTGTGAGATGAAAAGTTTTGTGTTTCGCACGAATGCAATATTATTTGCGTTTCGTGCTTCTGAATACCTCGCTACGCTCAGGTTTCTTTTTTTGAACCACTCGCTACGCTCGTGGCTCAATTTTAGAAACCTTCGCTAGCTCGGTATTCAATACAAGCACTCGCCGCAAACAATAATTTTGCATTCTTGCATAACAAATAACTATTTCATCTCCCATGCTCGGAAAGTACGCTGTTACTTTAAACATGCGATCGTAGAAGATCCTTTTTTAAACCGCTTTGTATTTTTGTGCGCTTCGAAATTTGAACTCGACGCCCTAATAAAAAAAATATAAGGAACTCCTTCAACTTGTAGCATTGCCTAGCAACGGGTTGTTGATTTTATGACACTTCAAGAAGACATGATTTGAAATCAACAACCCGTTGCTAGGCAATGCCACAAACTCCTTTGTGAAGAAGCAAAAAAGAAGGAAACTCATTTCACTAACCTCTATGGTAGGTACCTAACTACCTATGTCTAATTGTTTGTCACGCTTGGCTAACAAAATCATTTCCTCGCTTCTGTGAGATGAAAAGTTTTGTGTTTCGCACGAATGCAATATTATTTGCGTTTCGTGCTTCTGAATACCTCGCTACGCTCAGGTTTCTTTTTTTGAACCACTCGCTACGCTCGTGGCTCAATTTTAGAAACCTTCGCTAGCTCGGTATTCAATACAAGCACTCGCCGCAAACAATAATTTTGCATTCTTGCATAACAAATAACTATTATAATCTTTTTTTTATTCGACTTCAAAAAAGGAGGTAGGTACTCAATTCGACCCGTATGTTTTGTTTTTTTTTTATGTTTGTTACCTCAGAACTTTTTTTTTTAGCTGGACCGAATTGAAGATTTTTTTTAAAATGGTATACAAGGTGTTACAAAAGTACCTAACTCTTTTTACAGGGTAATAGCACCCGGTGATAGGGATCACAACCTAAATTTTTTTTTTTCTCTATGACGTTCAGTTAATTTTTAAATTAATAAAATGTGAACGATGTGGTGGGAGAAAAGTATTTTTTAAATATTGTTTTCATTGACTTTCGCAATGTTTTAACAACTCAAACCTATGAAAATGCATCTACACACACAAACATATTTTTAATATTGAGCTAATACCAAAAGCAAAAAAGTTACGAAAATTTTTCAATTTTGAGGTTATAAAATAAAAATTGATTTTTTCAACTTTTTTTACAGAATTGACATCCTGTTGACCAGTAGGTTACACCGTGTAAAAATAGTTAGGATGTTTTGTAACACGTTGTAGTTCCCTTTTGGTCCCATAAAATATGGTGAAGATCGAGATGGAGAAGGGAAATCCTCAACGTACAGTAGCAGATCACTCTGAATCAGTGCAGTAGCTTAATAACAGTGTACCTTTTTACCGTGAAGTCGTTTTTAGGGTTCCGTACCCGAAGGGTAAAAGGGCCTTGTTACTAAGACTGCGCTGTCCGTCCGTCCGTCTGTCACCAACTCACCAGGCTTTGTCTCATGAACCGTGATAGTTAGACAGTGGAAATTTTCACAGATGATGTAGTAGTCTCATGATGGGACTATAAGGAGGCAGATGTTTTCACAGATGATGTAGTAGTCTCATGATGGGACTATAGGGAGGCAGATGTTTTCACAGATGATGTAGTAGTCTCATGATGGGACTATAAGGAGACAGATGTTTTCACAGATGATGAAGTAGTCTCATGATGGGACTATAAGGAGACAGATGTTTTCACAGATGATGTAGTAGTCTCTTGATGGGACTATAAGGAGGCAGATGTTTTCACAGATGATGTAGTAGTCTCCTGATGGGACTATAAGGAGGCAGAAGTTTTTCGATAAGGTCAGAGTTGTAAGCAAAAAAGCCTTTCTCGTTCGAGCAAGCACAAGAAAGTAGAGTCATTTTTATTGTTCAATAAACTAAAACTAAGGACTTTGCATCTATTTAATGAGATGATTTATGCAGCGTCCAGTGGCATCTTCACTCACACTAGATGGGTGAAGAGACCTCTCGGCGCTGCAGTGCCTGGGACATTGTTTTAGATGGAGTAGGCTTGCCCAGCACAGCACCTATAGGCCTGGTCCACAGGAAAGACAACGTTTTGACTTATTGTTCAAGCAAGAGCAATAACATGACGCTGACGTCGCCTAAGCTGTTTAATATTTATGTGGATGCACTGATCGGGGGGCTCAGCAGCATGCAGCCTGTATGCCAGCCGCGATAGCATCCTGAACCAAATCGCAGGCCGGTATGACGGTCCGCTATACGCACACTGGTGCAAAATAATTGTCCA